>FPAK01000006.1:2062122-2717189 GCA_900116095.1 Euclidium syriacum | reverse complement strand
TGAGTAATGATATTGCTGCACCAGCTGTTGAAAGTGTGCCTGCTGAAGAGCAGCAAGATGCGTCAACGTTATCGACCCATGTTGAAGGTAATGATTCATCAGCTGGAACTGCTGATGTCTCCCAGAAATGTACTGTGGTTGATTCAAAGGGTCAGGTGGGGGTGGGGAATCATGGCAAGAACGATAGTGTAGGGCCTCCTGCTGAAACGTTATGCAATGATTTGGCTGATGAGCACAAGGAAGAGCACAGCAGAGGGACAATCCCGGCTAAAAAAACCAGCGTTGCTCTATCAGATGAATCTTCAACAGAAAGGCCAAAGGCTAATATGGAAGCAGGTGAAAGGGAAAATCTTGCAGCCGATGAGAGTGGAGAAGACAAATCAAAGAGCAACGAATGCCTTAAAGATGTTAGGTTACACTGGGATTTAAATGTTTCAATGGATGCTTGGGGACATCCTTGTGGTGCAGAAGATGGAAGAAATGTAGAGGGAGAAATCACCGAGTCTGTTGCCCCCAAGGAGAGCGAACCTGTGGATGAGAGTAAGGACCATATGGACGGGGTGATTGCATCAGATGGATCTGGGCCTAAGGCTGAAGCAGCTGCCCGGAATGGCAAAGAGTGCCAATCAGGTTATGACTCCCAGTTTGAGGATGGAGAGTTGAGGGAACCATACCCTTGGGAAGAAAACGAGGGCGATGCCGGAGAGGTCGAACAGGTGGATTACGGGTCTGAACCAGAGGATGAGAGGTTCTACTCCATGGTTGACAGTAGTGACAACAAGATGGAGGAGGGAGTATTGGCAGAGACGAATTTTGGACCTGATAGGTGTGAAGGTGGTGGTGATGCACCCAGAATGGTAGAGGGGAATGAAGGAAGTGACATAGAGAAGCATGTTGTGGTTTGCATGAATGATTCGCATGTGAAGAAGGGCTCTTCTCCTCCTTCAAGGAGTTTTGTGTCGAAGCCGTTTAAGGAGCTGACTTCACATGACGCCATCCAGAGGCGAAGGCAAGTTTGCTTCTTTTTTTTTCTTTTGTTTTCTTGCTAATTCATTCACCTTTTTAACTGAGTATTGTTGGGTCTTTCGTTTCAGCAGGTCTGATAACTACGAAGAGTTGAGTGCGGGTCCAGATAAGTTTGTTGGGAGGGACGAGAGATCAGGGATGCGTATGCGTAACAGGAGTCCTGGGAGAGGAGGAGGGTACTTTAGTGGCTGGGATTCCAAACGCCGCTTCTCCCCGCCAAATTACAAAGGCGGTTCCTATGGTTTCGGGCGTCCGCGGCCTAAGGGCATGGTAGATGATCGAGGAGGTCTGATGAACGGGTTTGACCAATCAGGGTCAGGACCAGATGGTCATATGCGCAGGCAATTCTCAAATGGCGGATACCGAGGTCGGTTTAGAAGGTTCCCGGATGGCGGGGATCGGGATTTCAGGGGGCCGCACGGGGATAGCAACAACCAGTTTCCTGGTAGGATGCACAACCGGATGAGGAGAGAGAGAGATAACTCTCCAGTGTTCAGGAGATTGCACTACCCTCCTCAATCACAGTCGTCAAGATCAAGAAGCCGTTCGCCAGTTTCGTGGAACGGCCGAAACAGATCATCTCCTCCTCCTCCTCCTCCTCCTGGTGGGTTCAGATCGGATGAGAGGATGATGGAGAGAGTGAGGTTGCCTTTCCAGAAACGCTTTCCTGGAGATCAAGACATGGGTTTCATGTCACCTTCTTCTAGAAACAGACCAAGGTTCTTTGACGGGAGGAACAATGACGCCGTAGAGAATCATAATGGCTTCAGGGAGAGGAAGTTCCGGCCTGGACAGAGATTTGATGTCGGAAATTCTATGAGAAGACTGAACCCAGACAACAACAACAACCAGTTTAGACCATTCATTCGCAATAGAAGATTTGATGGTCCGGAAGAGAACAATGCCGGGAACAGGTTTGATGTTGCGCAGCAGCGGACTCGACGATCTGAGCCCACCGACGATGGTAGTGATGATATCCGACGGTTCAGGTTTAGTGGAGACCAGTCGGTGGTGGTGGCCAACAACAACAACACCACCAAAGAGTCATGTCATGATAACAAATAACACAAGAAGACTCTTTTTTGGGATTTTTCATTAGAATCTCTCTTATGCTAGTTTTTTCTCTTTTCTTTTTGTTTGTTTGTTATCTTAAGTTTAAAGGCATCAGTTTAGTGGGAGGAGGAAGACGAATGCCATGGCGTCATCTGTTTCTTTAATGACTCTGATGGTAGTTTTTTTTTTTTGTTTTTGTTTTTGTCTCACCGGTCTCCACAGGGTTTTAGGGCTTCTAGTTTCGTTAGCTGCTGATTTCCTTTTGTGGAAATGATTTCAACATTTGTAGAAATCCAAAGATGAATCTTTCCTGATAAATATCTCTTTTTTTTTTTCCTTCTCTTCCCACCATTTTGGGAGCTCAACGGAGAAATGAGATTGAGAATAAACAATTCCAATAAACATTTGTATATTGTTTGGTAATGGAGCGACTACGTGAGCTTGGCGATTTTCTCAAGTTTACTAAACAGCCAATAAACATGAGTGGTTGATTTGATTAAAAGATTATGCCAAACCACCTAAAGACAAACAAAACAGATGTTTGAAAATACTAATCTGAACTAACCTAAAGACTTTCACCTAATGACTTTTTTTTATCAAATTTCCAAAGCTTACCTAAAAGGATATAGCTAGTTTTCATTGGAATGACATCACACAAAAACGAGTCATGATATATTCCCACATTAAAGGGAATGACCACTTGTTCGTAACGGTACTCTTAATCTTAACATCGAGCCACCTTAGCTTATAAGGTTCAGGGTGTTTTTTTGCTCTCAATGCCAAGTTTCTTAACCATTTGAACACTTGCAACATTAGTGCAGGAGCCATCATTAATGATGAGACTACATACCTTATCCTTTACGTTACATCTTGTATAAAAGATGTTTTCCCTTTTTGGTGGATCTTTAGGTTCAGGTATATCACTAAGAACCCTTTGTAGTACAAGAAGCTCTCCTTCTTCAAGGTATTCAATAGCATCGAAATCATCAGTTTAAATGGTGATCATCTCCTCTTAATCTAAAGACTCATAACCTCCAGATTCGTTGTAATTAAGAATCTTTTGCTTGGGGAGTCGTTAGCCTTGTGTCCTCTTCCTTGGCACTTAAAACAAGTAATGTCACATGCCCTTGAGGTAGAATCAGGGGTCTTGCTGCTGGTGTTGGACTTGTTGTCTTTAGAAACTTCTAAAGCTTTGCCTTTGTAGTTAGAATCCACTTGTGCACCCTTGCCTTCTTGAGGTCGTTGATTTCATGGATTTTTTGGCTTACTCTTGTGGACTAGGGTCGTCATTTTCTTGATTTGCTGCTCATTTTGAATGGCACTGTGCATAAGATCTTGTAAGTTGTGGAATGGTTGCTTTTCGACTTTTCGAGAAATTCGATCATTCAAACCATGAAGAAATTGAACCATCAAGCTATCCTCTGTTATCCTCTGTTTCTTCTAGCTCCAATCTGTTCTTGATGTGCTCAAACTCTTCAAAATAGTCTTCTACTGATCGTGAGCTTTGGGTGAGTCGGCAAAACTTTCGTTACAAATCTCGAAGAAAGTGTGGAGGCACATATCTCTTCCTCATCAAAAGCTTCATGTCCGGCCAAGTAGTAATCTTATTGACTTCGATTTGAAACTTTTTTAATCTTAATTAAAAAAGAAGTTGAATCCTAATATTAACAATTGGCGTCTACTGTGGGATTTTAGATTTTAGTTAAGAAATCTAAGGAAACCAATCATGAAAACTCAAGTAGACAAGGAGCAAGATGACTGGAACACAACAACCCACTCAACAGCCATAAGACGATTGTGGATGGCCACTTCACCAATCATGAAGATGAGAAGCTAGAGTGACATGAAATCCCCGTTAGCACCCCGATTGCCAGGAACCCGATCATATTCCTCTTCATTCAAGGTGAACCTCCACAACTCGGCACATACACTTCACCACACTGTAGACATATATTTTCATAACAGCCTTTGTTATGATACTTTTTGTCTTATATCTTATGCGAACTCCACTCTTTGTGATAATCGTTTATGTGTCACTTCTTTGGCGTGAAATGGAAACTCAATCTGACCCATTTCATCTTTGAATAGTAGAGTGTTGTTGTTCCTAGCTATAATTCGTAGCCCGGTAATGGCGCCACAAACTTTGATGTAGATAAAGTTTTCTCCTAATTACTGCAAGTGCACAGTTTAATGCAAATGTAATATAAAGGGTATCGAATCCAAAAAGACTCTTTAAGAATACAATAATCTCTAGTTTCTAGTTAAGCTAGGCAATAAATAGTTATTAAAATGACAATAAGCAAAAATTACAAGATGTAGTTGTTGTAAACTGATTTGGGAAAAACGCTAGGTATAGGGTAATTCTCAGGAAATCAAGATTCATGCATGAATTGTACTAGAGAATTGATTAAGAACCGTTCTAGAACACAAATCACAAGGTTGTAAAATTCCAGCTTACACTGATAAATCTAACAATGCTTAACTAATTAGAAACTTAAATCCTTTGTAGATCCTAACAATTAAGCATACATTCAAATAAGTTTGTTAAGTTCATATGTTTCTTAGCCCAAATTCTTTTGTGATTAGGAAAACTTGTTCATCTAGATTATGTTCCAGCTAATTAAATCCCACTTTCGTATTCAATAATTAACATAAGATCTTAACTCTAGGTGATCAATCTAGAATTAAGTGTTCAGAACAATTCGATGAAGAACAATAAAGATAATCCCTAGTTTAAAGCATTTCTAACAATAATCCATCAATCTTTTGAAATCCCTAAACCTAACTGGTGAATTACTCAGACTTAGAGAAAGTAATAGCAGACATGATTAATGAAAAGCTTTGCATTAAGCAAATCAAAATAGAAGAATAAAGGGATTCAAATTCTTCTCTAAAAGCCAGAGTCTGAAATTGTCTTCCCGGGATGCAAAACTCACAAGCACAAGTCTTCTTTCTCTAGAATTGAGCTTAGCTTAAAAAATTGCTGAAAAATCCCCTTTTATAACATTGGGGATGACCTAAAACTATTTGGGTTCATAAAAGTAAAACCGAAACCCAAACTGAAAAGGAAAATAGAAATCAAAGTCTTGACCCGCGTAGCCTGTCGATCGACAGAGTAATGCAAAATCCCATTTTTCTTAAGTTTGTTCCAAGTTGCTCTCAGTGCTCCCAACACCTCAATAAACCTGTAAAAGACTCCAAAACATGCAAAAACAAATGATGTAAAACCCGAAAAAGCACAATATATCAAATTATGATCTTGTTTCTTTTCAATGTTCATTGGGATTTTTTTGAGAGGTGGATGGTTCTTCAAATCATTGACTTCATGGTTCAATAGTCTCCAAAATCCAGAGAAAAGAAGGTTATGGACAAAGTTCTAAATTAAGAAAAATAAAAGCGTAAGAAAAATGTTATGGTCTCCGAAAACAAAGTCCAAAACTTTATGCGGATTTTGTTGTTCTAGTCAAATTATTAAACCCTAACTAACTTCAAGTGTACAGTTATGTTTCTTGTAGTACTTAGAGTGTCGAATCCACGAGGGACTAATAAATAATCAGACGCTAACAACCTAGAATAGAGTAAAGATAAAAATCTAAAATGGGAGAGTAACGAGAGTTATGCGTAAACAAGAGCGAGAAAGCAGAGTAGCAATAGTAACGAGGCCTGTAAAGTAATTTCAACAGAATAACATTAGTAAACTAGACTAAGCAGAAAAGTAAATGATTGAGTAGAGTAAGGATAGTAAAGTAATAAAGTGATTTCTTCCTTGGCAAGCTTTTTTTTCGAGACTAGTTCTTCTAAACTTGATTTTTGACTCCTCTTTTTTTTATATATATATATCTTCCTCAACCGTTCTCTTGCTTACTGATGGAGAAGAAATGCCTAATGAAGTGTGGGTTTACGCCTTGCCTAGGTCTACTCTCAATCGTCATAAAACATATTCCAAGCAGGAAAGAATGAAATCACATGATCTTAGTGTCTCAAAATTTTTAAGGCAAGTTTCCAAGGATGTCGACATTACCAGGTATTTTTGTAACAACCGTTGTTACACTACAAGAAAAAAGGCTTTTAATAGCAGTCTAGCATAGCGTTTTTTTCGGTTATGCTATGGTTACTTCACGACAAGTTTTTCCATAGCGTTTCTATTTTTAGAAACGCTATGATAGAGTTTGGCTTTATAAAAATAAAAATAAAACCTCGCATGACGTTTACTATCGATAGCAGATCGATTACGAAAACGCTATGGAATGTTTGGCGGTAATACAGAAATCATTCCCGCTACACTTAGCCAAAATTAGGCTCCAAAAAAACCCCCCAAAATTTTCAGCCCTAATTTCGTGTTATTCCCTCTCTAGCTCCATTCTGCTCGCTTCTCACAATATCCGTCATTTCCGTCTCTCTCCCACATAAATTCCAGTTTCAATACCTAAACTCTTTCCAGATCTTGCTCCAATTTCTCAGAAGCTTGGCTCCAATTTTTTCACTTGTCAAAGGTATTTGTGTTCTAATTTTATGGGTTTTGTTTCACTTTGGATTTTGCGTAATTTTACATGTGAGTTCAATCGATGTACAACATTGCTTTTCTTTTGCAGGTCGATTTAAGCAAAAGACAATAAAACAGTATTTTATAAGGTAAAATCACTCAAACTTGATTATCCTATAAGATCCCGTTGTATTTTTTTGATCTGTCGAAAAAAGTGATTGTCTCTGCTAATTACTTGTATGCACATTTGGTCGGAGCTTTTGCAAAATGGACAAAGCTTGGGTCTGGTTACCAAGGTATAAACTTTACTCTCCTTACATATCTTAGTTGATTTCGATTCATGAATTGTGATTCTGGATGTTTATTTCTCATTTTCTATCAATACAGGAATAGTCTGAGTATAACCAAAGAACGACTGAGTTTGTGTCTGAATCAGCAAGACGTTTGGGTAATCCAGCTAAAATTTTATGTCCTTGCCTTGATTGCCGAAATGTCTGCCATCAATCAACTGAGACATTTTTCGAGCATTTAGTTATCAGAGGGATGGATTAGAGGTACAAGAGATGTAAATATTGGAGTAAACACGAGGAAGATAAGGCAACTGATGTTCAGACGTCTGAATATAAGGCTTACGAGTAGATTAGGGCAGCATTTACGAAGGGTGAAAGCAATCAACCATCCCAGAAGCAGAGTGCAGAAGAGTTTGAGGGTATTGATAGTCCAAAAGAAGCTGAGTTCATTAAGAAGACGCAGAAACTCCACTGTACCCAACGTGTCAGAAATACACAAAGGTTGCTGCAATCATGGGACTTTATCGGATAAAGGTCAAGAGTGGGTTGTCAAAGAGTTATTTTGATCAGCTATTAACACTTTTTCATGACATGCTACCTGGAGACAATGTTCTACCTAAGTCTACAGCTGAGATGAAAAATTTTTTGAAACAGTTTGGTTTTGGTTATGATGTGATCCATGCCTGAAAAAATGATTGTATACTCTATCGGAATCAGTATGAAGAGTCATTGAGCTGTCTAAGATGTAGTGAATCAAGATGGGAAAGGGATAAGCATACTGGTTAGGTGAAGAAACGGATTTCAACTAAGGTGCTTAGGTATTTTCCAATAAAAGACAAATTCAGGAGGATGTTTAGATCAAAACGGGTGGCTGAGGATTTGCGATGGCACTTCACTAATGCTACATTGGATGATATTATGCGGCATCCAGTGGATTCATTGACCTGGGTTCAGGTAAATGATAAATGGCCAGATTTTGCTGTTGAAGCAAGAAACCTTAGACTAGGTGTTTCTACTGATGGCATGAATCCGTTTTTTATCCAAAATACCAAGTATAGCACATGGCCTGTTCTCTTAGTCAACTACAACATGGCTCCAACTCAATGTATGAAATCAGAGAACATCATGTTGACGATGTTGATACTTGGACCAACCACACCTAGCAACAACATTGATGTATATCTACAACCATTTATAGAGGACTTAAAGGATTTGTGGACATAAGGTATAGAAGGATTTGTGGACATAAGGTATTAAAGGAGAGTTTTAATCTAAGAGCTATTCTATTGTGGAGTATTGATGTGTCGGTGTTTTCAAGTTTTAAATTTATAAAACACCTCAATCTTAGCCCAAGTATAAGGTATACTCGTTGTAGAAATTAAGGGATCGAACCCAAAGGAGCGCGGAAGTTATCAAATTGTTTAAAACCGTTTATTAAAAACAATTGTAAAACAGGGGTTTATAGTTGGTTGGTTGGGTTTATGTTACTAATCCATCTAACTTAGATAAGAGTTTGGAACTACGAAGGGAATGATTTGGTTTGAGAGGGATTTTAAGAACTATCTAACTAGAGTTATAAGCTTTGGTTAGGGATTTTTTTCGCGAGGGGTTCTATACGGTTGTCCCGAGAATTTCCTCGAAGACCTCCGATTCGCTAGGCATTTGTTTTATCAACGGGCTAATTGAGAGAGGCAAGCGACTAACGGCCTTAATAACTACAAATATCGTTGCATTTGCTAATGTGGATTTCTAATTCTAATCTCATCAATTGATCCAACAATTTCTTAGGAATTCAATCAATTCTCTAGTTCACTCTCCTAATATGTTAACCCATTTGAAAGGATGCTATCGTGAACTTAGGCGATAAGTGTGTAGAAGGATCCACAATTCAACCCTAAATGCTAATCCTTAGTACTATTAGGGTAGAGAAAGCCTCTCAATTGATCACTTAAATTCATCAACTAATCACAAGGATTAGAGAGAATAGAGGTGAGAGTGAGTGTAGAAGGTGTCACATACTCCTTCTCAAACTAACCTCTAAGGACCCATGATTAAGAGATCTAAACCTAATTGATTCTCTTATTAATCAACTAATTAACTCTAATTAATTAGACCCTTAACTACCCTCTCTCTCCTAATTAACCCTAATTAATTAAACATAATTAATTAAAATTAAAGAAAAAAGTTTTATATTATTTAAATAGAAAATTAAACAAAAGAAAAATAAAAGAGAATATTTACAAACCACCTTTTAGGTGGTAGAGCCTAGTCTAGAGAGAGAATGTCTTGATGTGTGTTGTCTCCAAGGAAGGGACATGTCCTATTTATAGGACTCTTTGGTCGGCTATAGGCATTTTGGTCATTTGAGTTTTTGCCCCTGGCTCACCCTATCGATCGATATGGGTGTCGATCTCCTTCACTTCCATATCGATCGATAGGTCTTCGATATGAGTGAAGATTGCCCTTTGATTCTTGCCTTTCCTTGTGGTATGCTTCATGCTTTTGAGCTCTTGTCCCTTCGAGTAACCTGAGAATGTCCTGAAACATACACAAAACATACAAATACAGACTCCTAGGACTACTAAAATGCAAAACATAAAAATATATTCTAAATGCATGAAAAATGAAATGAAGATGGGATAATTGGATAAAATCTTGTAGAAATCTGGTGTCAAAACACTCAATTTCCCATCTCATCAAGTATCACAGACTATCCAGCTTTAGGGACATTAGCTGGATGTAAAGTGAAGGGGATGCAAGCGTGTAATATATGTGGGAAGGATACACCTCATAGGTGGTTAACCCATAGTCGTAAGTATGTTTATATGGGCAACAGGAAGCGACTCATGCCTGATCATCCTTACATACGTAAAAAAAGGTGGTTTGATAACACTGTGGAGATTGGTACTGCAAAGAGGGTTCAGAGTGGATCAGAAATATTTGAAAGTCTCAGAGAGTTCATGAATGAATTTGGAAGACCTTTAAATAAGAAAGGTAAGCGAAAAAGGATTGATGCAGATGATGAAGAAGATGAGCAATATGAAGAAGACAACGACCTGTGGCGGTGGAAAAAAAGGTCAATCTTCTTTGAATTGTCTTATTGGAAGGTTAGTTTTGTTTACTTAGAAATTTTTTGACTATGTGATTTAGTTTAAACTACTTAAATTTGGTTTCTGATAATTACTTGTACCTTATGTTGCAGGATATGCCTGTGAGGCATAACATAGATGTGATGCACGTGGAAAAGAATGTATCTGATGCACTTTTGTCTATTCTGATGCAAAGTGCGAAGTCAAATGATGGATTGAAAACAAGAAAAGACTTAGAAGACATGGGAATTAGAAGAAATGGGAATTAGAAGAAACTTATATACACAGATACGTGGAAACAAAACTTACTTGCCTCCAACTGCATATTCGTTTTCTAAGGAAGAAAAAAAGAAATTCTGCAAAAGGTTATCTAAGTTCAGGGGCCCCCACGGGTACTGTGTCTCGTTGGATCCTCCTAATATTGGCAGCATGAAGTCTCATGACCATCATGTTCTAATGCATAATTTGTTGGCGGTGGCATTGAGAGGTTTACTACCAAAAGGACCTCGCACTGCAGTGACTCATATTTGCACTTACTTCAATAGATTGTGCCAGCGCGTAATTGATCCAGAGAAGCTATTTGCACTATAATCAGAGCTTGTGGAAACAATCTGCTAGTTGGAGAGATTCTTTTCGTCTTCACTATTTGACATCATGTTCCACCTTCCACTACATCTAGACAAAGAAGCACGTTTGGGTAGTCCTTGAAAGAAATATGTCCTGGAGATCATACTTGTATTCACTTTAGTATAGTTGTGAATTCGAGATAAGACTATCATGTGATACTGGGTAGATATAATGCTTTGCTAGAAGCCGCTTATAACTTATGAGTTATGAACTCATTGCCAGTATCATATGATCCTATAGAGTCACACACCTAAGCAAATTGTATAACAAGTACTGGGAATGATCATTAGAGTAATGATCTCATCAATGTGTAATTGTTACATATTGATATCGAGTTTTTATGAGTGTATCGATCGACACAGTGATGGTGTCGATCGATGCAGCTCAGGATTAAAAATACCGGGTTTTAATTAATGACTTAATTTAAACCGGTTAATCCATCGGTTAACTAGGGATTCTTCTAGGTCGCCATATATAAGATAGAGGCACGACCTAGAGAGTTTCCAACCTAGTTTTACAGCCACCAGAGACTCTTGAATCCCAACAGAATTGTTCTCAAAGGCACTAGCATCCCGCTTCCAGTTTGTGTGCGTGTGGACTTTCTGTAGAGGCGCAGCATCTGAGGAGCTCTTGATCTCGAAATCCTGATCATTTTCGCTGCTCATAAACTCAAGGTATGATCGAGATCCGAACAATAGATTCAATGTACATAGATCCGGGATATAGGATTTGTGTTTAGAGTTTTACAAAAGTTTTGAAAACCTTCACCAAATTCCTTCAGTGGTATCATAGCCTAATGTTATTATTGAATCTGACTGAATGCTTGTTGAATTATAAGGATTCAATTGATATACAAGAGTTGTGTATAGGCAAGCATGCTAGATTTGATTGAAAAACGTTTTTGATCAAAAACAAGAAAATTAGGGTTTCTGCGATGGTGCGTCGATCGACACAGCCAGTTGATTCGCGAAACGATTTTCGTTCAAAACACAAAAATTAGGGTTTTCTGCGGGACTGCATCGATCGACACAGAGCGTGTGTCGATCGACACAAGCCTTAAAGGAGAGTAAAACGGTTAAGTGTCGATCAAATGATCGATATTCCAAGAAATCACCTATGTCGATCGACACATTGTTCGTGTCGGTCGACATGCGTCGATCTCCATCGGTTCAATTGGATTGAACCGGATTGGAATGATCGGTTTAATTTGGTTTGGTCGATTTCATCACGATTTCAAACCGGTTAGCTCGTGTCGACCGACACAATTACGTGTCGATCGGCACAAACATAAACCGACACCGGTTCAATTGGATTGAATAAAAATTTATCGGTTTAATCGGGTTAAATGGTTTAATCGCGATTGACCCGGTTTAGGTGTCTCGAAGTCTGAATTAGATTCAACGCTCTAGATTTAAATCAACTTTAATTAGATTAAAAATTATTGAATTAAATCTAATCTTTCTTCAACATATATGTGATATGTTTTAAGATCAATGTTTCGTTCCTCAAACAAAATATCAAGCGTCTTTGATGTCTTTCCATATCTTGTCAGCTGCCGGCTCTTGTTTTGTTGTGTGATGGGCTTGCCAAAACAAGGCATTCACAATTACACGAGTAAGGCAGGTGGTAATCGTTACCACATGACTCGAAGATTGGTTTGCTTGAATGGGCTATCAAAATGGTTTTGAGCCCATAGACATAAGATTGGATTTAATATAGGATATTAATCCAAGACCAAGAGTCATATTGGATATGATCAGCAAAGTGTTTGCTCACCTAAATAACTGAAGTTTGGGCGATGAGTCAAAACTCACTCAAATCTCAGTGAAATATGGATCTTGGATCATTATATTCAACTTGAGGAAAATTAATTTTGAATACAATGCGAGCTGTCTTAAATGTTAAGATTTTTCATTCCTTGAACATCAAAACTAATTAAACTCTCTCTTTTCTTGATTCAGCTATGTCTAACAACAACAACTCAAACTCATTCACGTTGAGATCGGTCCTTGAGCAGGAAAAGTTGAAAGGATCCAACTTCTTGGAATGGTATCGGAACATAAGAATCGTTCTCAGAAATGAGAAGAAGGAATATGTTCTTGAGAAACCTCTTCCTGAAAAGCCCAGATCCAATGCTCATATTGTTGATAAGGACAAGTGGGAAAAGCATTCGGATGATGTGACAAATGTGATTTGTCTGATGCTGGCCACGATGAACTCAAAACTGCAGAAACAGTTTGAGAACGCGGGGTCACCGATCGAGATAATCACAACCCTGAAATCTATGTTTCAGGAGCAAGCTCGCACTAAGAGATACCAGACGGTTCAATCTCTCATTGAGTACAAGCTGTCAAATGACAGTCCAGTGAGCCCCCATGTCATCAAGATGATGGGTTATATCGATAATCTGGCTAAACTGGACTCTCCCCCTAGCCAAGAGTTTGCTATGGACATCATCCTGCAATTTCTGCCGACTAGCTTCGACCAGTTTGTTCTAAACTATAATATGAACAACATGACGAAATCTCTAACTGAGTTGCATGGCATGCTCAAGACGGCAGAGCCCAATATCAAGAAGGCTACTCCTAATGTACTTATGGTACAAAAGGGTAAAGGGTTTAAGAAACCTGCTAAGGGCAAAGGAAAGAGCAAGGCTGTCCAGGTTGAAAACCGGGACAAGCCTGAGTCGTCTTCTAAGCCCAAGCGTAGCCCAGTTGATACTGATATTTGTCTTTACTGTAAGAAGCCTGGGCATTGGAGAAGAAACTGCAAGGAATACCTGGAAGGTTTGAAGAACCTGAGGAAGTTGTATGAGATGACATCTAAAGGTATTTATGTTATAGAAGTAAAAGTTACATCATCAGGTTCTAATTCTTGGCTATTGGATACCGGTTGTGGTGCTCATATTTTTACTAATATGCAGGGCCTACGCAGCAGTAGAACACTGAAGAATGGACAAGTGGACCTGGGTGTTGGGAATGGAAGAAGAGTTTATGCATTAGCCGTAGGAACTTATCATTTGTCTCTGCCATCAGGCATGATTTTAGAGTTGGAGAATTGCTACTATGTACCTGCGATAAGCAGGAATATCATTTCTATTTCTGTTTTAGATATGAATGGTTTTGAATTTTTGATTAAGAAAAAATGTTGCTCTTTTATTCGAGATAATATATTTTATGGTAGCGCCCTATTGGAGAATGGGCTTTATATTCTCAACCAATCAATGCCTGTTTATAACATAAATTACAAACGGTTTAAATCAAATGACTAAAACCCGACTTTTCTCTGGCACTGTCGTTTGGGCCACATCAATGAGAAAATGATTCAAAAGCTCCATCGTGATGGGCTTTTAGACTCATTTGATTATGAATCATTTGAGAAGTGTGAATCCTGCTTATTGGGCAAAATGACAAAAGCCCCTTTCAACAAGTTTATTGATAGGACCAGTGAATTGTTGGGCCTTATACATACAGATGTGTGTGGCCCAATGAGCATTGGTGCAAGAGGAAACTTTTGGTACTTCATCACGTTTACTGATGATTTCAGTAGATATGGTTATGTCTATCTTATGAGACATAAATCGGAATCCTTCGAAATGTTCAAGGATTTCCTGAATGAAGTACAAAACCAACTTGACAAAAGTATCAAAGCTCTTCGATCTGATCGTGGAGGTGAGTACTTGAGCCAAGAGTTCGATGATCATCTCAGAGATTGAGGAATCGTTTCACAACTCACTCCTCCTGGAACACCACAGTGGAACGGTGTGTCTGAGAGGAGGAATCAGACCTTATTGGATATGGTTCGATCGATGATGAGTAATGTTGATCTACCGTTATCCTTCTGGGTATACGCTCTTGAAACGTATGCGTTTACGCTGAACAGAGTTCCAACAAAATCAGTTGAAAAGACTCCACATGAGATGTGGACTGGAAAGGTTCCAAGTCTGTCTTTTCTTAAAATCTGGGGTTGCGAAGCTTATGTCAAGCGATTGATATCTGATAAGCTCGCACCCAAATCTGATAAGTGCTACTCCGTTGGTTACCCTAAGGAAACCAAGGCATACTACTTTTACAACCGATCCGAGGACAAGGTAATTGTTGCTCGGAACTGTCTCTTTCTTGAGAGAGAATTTCTTTCCAAGAAGAACTGTGGGAGTAAAGTACAACTCGAAGAAATTTGAGAACCACAGGACGCTGTCCAACCTGATGAGGGAGAGCAGCCGTTGGATTCACAAGAAGTTGTGGAACCAACACCTATGGTGCCTGTAGTTCGCAGGTCCGGAAGGACTTGTAATGAAGTCGAGAGATACGGATTTCTCGTGACTAATTGTCATGATCTTCTGATTGTTGATAGTGACGAACCTGCGAATTTCGAAGCAGCAATGTTGGGCCCTGACTCCGAAAAATGGTTTAAGGCCAGTGAATCCGAAATGGAGTCCATGTCAATCTACAACGTATGATCTTTGGAAGATTTTTCCGATGGTGCATAAGCCATTGAGTGCAAATGGGTCTTCAAGAAGAAGATTGACGTGGATGGTAATGTACAGATGTACAAAGCTAGATTGGTGGCAAAAGGTTTCAAACAAGTGCATGGTGTTGACTATGACGAAACCTATTCCCTAGTCGTTATGCTTAAGTCCATTTGGATTCTCCTAGGGACTGCCGCTTATTATGATTATGAGATTTGGTAGATGGATGTGAAAACCGCCTTCTTGAATGGGGTTCTGGAAGAGGATATGTATATGATACAACCTGAGGGTTTCGTAGACCCTAATAACCCTAGGAAAGTATGCAAGCTTCATCGATCCATTTATGGATTGAAGCAAGAATCTCGGAGTTGGAATCTTCGTTTTGATGAAGCTATTAAAGAATTTGGTTTCATCAGGAACGAAGAGGAACAGTGCGTTTACAAGAAGACTAGTGGGAGCGCAGTTGCTTTTCTAGTACTGTATGTAGATGACATATTGCTTCTCGGAAATGATATTCCGTTACTTCAGTCTGTTAAGACTTGGCTTGGAAGTTGTTTCTCGATGAAGGATATGGGAGAAGCCGCGTATATTATCGGAATAAGGATCTATAGAGATAGATCGAAGAGGCTATTTGGACTGTGTCAGGACACTTATATTGATAAGGTCTTACACAGGTTCAACATGCATGATTCCAAGAAGGGCTTGCTTCCGATATCACATGGCATCACTCTCAGCAAGAAGCAGTGTCCTTCGACACCTGCTGAGCGAGAGCGCATGAGTAGGATTCCCTATGCCTCTGCGATAGGATCTATCATGTATGTCATGCTATGTACATGACCGTACGTCGCTTGTGCTTTGAGCATGACGAGTCGATTCCAATCCGATCCCGGTGAGAGTCACTGGACTGCCGTCAAGACTATCCTGAAGTATTTGAGGAATACTAAGGATAAGTTATTGGTTTACTGAGGAAGTGATGAGCTTGTGGTGAGTGGATACACTGACGCTAGTTTCCAAACAGACAAAGACGATTTCTGATCTAAATCTGGTTACGTCTTCTCTCTGAATGGCGGTGCAGTCAGTTGGAAAAGTTCCAAGCAGAACATTGTAGCGGATTCCACGACAGAAGCTGAGTACATTGCTGCTTCATAAGCGACAAAGGAAGCTGTTTGGATTAGGAAGTTCATTACTGAACTTGGTGTGATTCCTAGCAGTTCTGAGCCTGTGGTGTTGTTGTGTGATAACAATGGAGCTATAGCTCAAGCAAAGGAACCCATATCACACTAGAATTCCAAACACATCGAGAGAAGATATCATCTGATACGAGATATCATTGAGAGAGGAGATGTGAAGATCAGCAGAGTCCCGACGGACGAGAATGTTGCTGACCCTCTGACTAAGTCACTCCCACGGCTCAAGCATTAGAGTCATGCTGCTGCGATAGGAATTAGATTTCTTGAGTAGTAATCTTAATTTGTGTGGAAGTTATTTATTTTGTTTTGATGTTCATGTAAACATACTTTGGTTATGTTTTAATTAATTAAATTGTTTTAGTATTATTTAATAATGTAGTTGACTTATTAAATAATAGTCCCAAAATAATTTAAGGCATTTTTATAGGTCATCAAATACGTGATTTGATCATGAAACCCTATAAGCGATAGATGTCATAAATTACTGAGGTCCCTGGTCGAAGGTTGTTAAATTGGGACATCAATAACCGCGCGAGACTAGTATGTGATGTGACTGATGACCAAGTTTCATGGTGTCATTGATAAGGGTATCAAAGTCAATCACATAGATATGTGTTTTAAACACGGTATCGGATATGACCCACTAATGAGAACTCAACAAGATTATTATACGACTGTCATATGAGTTTCTCATTACGACTATAGAGTATAGTCCTTAGACCTGAGTTCATCATGATTTTATGCATATGAATTGGTCCGCTTTAACTTTGTCAAACGTCATCCGTAACTGGTGATTATTCAGACATTGATTGGGCATATCATGAAGTGTGTGGGGAAAAGGGGATGGAACAAGATGGGATTTGTCCCTCCTATATAACGGGAGTTAAATATCTCTGGGCCTATCAAAGATTTGATACTGAGGGAATGTGTGGCCACACTCAAACAAGCTGAATGTCAGTGGTTTGCCTTTATCAGTATAAATCAGAGTTCGATAAACGTGATTTGGCTCTATAAGGATGACACGAGTTCTTGCCTTATGCTGAATCGAGATATAGAGACAAAGGGATTATTGGAATAAGTTGATTCCAGTACAAGTGGGAGATTGAAGGGAATGTGTCATGGAGATCATACTTGTATTCACTCTAGTATAGTTGTGAAGTCGAGATAAGACTATCATGTGATACTGGGTAGATATAATGCTTTGCTAGAAGCCGCTTATAACTTATGAGTTATGAACTCATTGCTAGTATCATATGATCCTATAGGGTCACACACCTAAGTAAACTGGATAACAAGTACTAGGAATGATCATTAGAGTAATGATCTCATCAATGTGTAATTCTTACACATTGATATCGAGTTTTTATGAGTGTATCGATCGACACAGTGATGGTGTCGATCGATGCAGCTCAGGATTAAAAATACCGGGTTTTAATTAATGACTTAATTTAAACCGGTTAATCCATCGGTTAACTAAGGATTCTTGTAGGGTCGGCATATATAAGATAGAGGCACGACCTAGAGAGTTTCCAACCTAGTTTTACAGCCACCAGAGACTCTTGAATCCCAACAGAATTGTTCTCAAAGACACTAGCATCCCGCTTTCAGTTTGTGTGCGTGTGGACTTTCTGTAGAAGCGCAGCATCTGAGGCGCTCCTGATCTCGACATCCTGATCATTTCCACTGCTCATAAACTCCAAGTATGATCGAGATCCGAACAATAGATTCAATGTACATAGATCCGGGCTATAGGATGTGTGTTTAGAGTTTTACAAAAGTTTTGAAAACCTTCACCAAATTCCTTCAGTCCTGTACACTTCAAATGGATGTATCCTTTTTGAGAGGTACATGAAGACACTAAAGGCTTATGTCAAGAATTTTGCAAGACCAGAAGCTTGTATGGCAGAGAGATACTTGGCTTCAAAATGCATTGCATTTGGTATTGAATTCCTTCAAAATTCTGTTCCACTCCAGGAACCAGTTAGTAGGAATGAAGATTCTGAGGGACCTAAAACGGTCCTTGAAGACCGACCTCTGCAAAAAGCTACACCAGTGACACTTACTGATAAAGAGATAGATATTTTTCATCGTTATATTCTGATGAATACAACAATCATGGATGCTTATGTTGAGTAAGTGTAATCCTGTAAAGTGTTACTTATTTAGATTTACATATTTTGTTGCATCAGTGACTAATGTATTGTAAAACAGATTGCATCTGGAAGAACTGCAAGCTACGGATGTAACATGCCAAAAAAATGAAACTCTATTGTGGAAATACCATACTGAAAGGTTCACACAGTTGATCAAAGATAAGGTTAGAGTGATTTCTTATCTTCTTTCTATTAAATAATTGTGTTTAGTTTCATGGACCATTTTAAATGATGCTGACTTATTTTCTGTTTCATCTTAGATACCACATAACTCGAAGAACCATTCTAAAAGGCTGAAATGACTTGCTAATGGACCAAGAAACACAGTAAAAAGCTATAAGAGATACATAGTTAACAGACACTGATCCATACAGACGACGTAAAATGGAAGACTCAGAACAGTGGAGTTACATATGAAGCATTTTCTATGTGTCGAGATAGTGCTAAAGATTCTAATCAACATGCAGACATAGTAGCATATTATGGTGTAATAAATGAGATCATATTGGTTCACTACCACTTGTTCCAGATTCCACTGTTTAAGTGTAGTTGGGCTCATAAAGGGAAAGGAGTGAAAGAGGAAGATGGTTTCACACTTGTAAATGATCCTTACATTCTGCCATCGCAAGCTAAACAAGTTTTCTACTCTAGAGAAGATGACAGCTCACCTTGGTATGTTGTTATAAGGGCACCGCCAAGAGGGTATCATGAGTTAGAGACAGAAGAGGATATTTTTTTATGCTCCATCACCAGTCCAGCCAGTTGAAGATTTAGGAGATCAATCATCTGATAACGAGAGTTTTTGTGCTAGGGATGATTGTGAAGGTGTTCTATTAGAGGATTAATGCTTTATTCGTTCTGTTTCAGGTAATTTGATACGATGACCAAAAATCTGTAACTGATAATGTGCGTCGTAGTAAGCGCCAAACAGGTCTTCATGTGAGTCCTGAAGTTTCTTTGAAAAAAAAACATAAGAAGGCTACTTACAAGGGAAAGAACATTGAGAATTTGTCTCAACCATATGATGATGGATACGAGAAAGAGGAACAAGCTATGTTAACAGACTTGAATATTGTGAAAGACAAGGTTGTTGACAAAGAAGTGGAACAACACTCACCAAATTATGAAGAAGAGACCATCCCTCATTTCACAAATGGAGTCTCCAACAACTCACAGGCACCTACACAACAGTCAGATAACATAGAAAAAAAAAAAAGAGGTCCAACTAAATTGCGCAAAGTGACAAAACATATGGATAACAAGATAGAAGTGGAGTGGAATGATATAGGTGTACTTGTTGGTAGTGGATCAGTGTTACTTTCCTCTTTCCTTGGTACTCTTACGAGAGAGTATGTGCCAGTAGTGCTACATGATTGGAGACATGTCGAAGAGAAGACAAAAGACGCTATGTGGGATGAAATTCATGTTATTTTCTTGGCTTTTTCATTTAGTATGTGTGTAAGTGGACTGTTTTAAGTATTTTGCTTGTCACTGTTTGACAGGGAAGATTCAACATGACAGAAGAATGGCAAAAAGATGTAGTTTTTCAAGCATATGGTACTTTGTGGAGGTCCTTTAAGCCTAGGCTCACTTCGTAAGTTAGATCGATTAAAAACAAGGACTAACTCATGGAAATTAAGCCGAGCAACATCCAATCTACATCGGCTTGGAACTCTTGGGTGAAAAGCAGAAATAGCCCTACTTTTGAGGTAATATACAATGTGGACTGCTATATCAAAATCTAATTTATGTATGGAACAGATAAATCAACTGCATGTTCGTATCAATAGGAAAAAAGTGAAAGATATAGGAAACTCAGGAAAAATCAAATTTCTCAAACCACCAACTGTAAAGGAATGAATCGTCTAGCTCATGAGATGGTATGTTTGTCTGTATATTGGAGTGGTGATTTGTAATGCTATTTCATGTGTTTGTTGACAATTTTTTATGTATGAAAACTGTAGAAAAAAAAAAATTTGATGATCCGAAGAAAGTTACTAGAACTAAGGTTTGGCTAGCAGGCCATACACAGTCTGATGAGAGACCCGTAAAGGAAGAATTCACTGAAACAATTATAAGAGTTATGTGAATTCTTATTACTTTTGATTTATTTACTTGTTTTTAAATTGTAAGTCTTGGTTTTTGATGAATGTGTTTGTCATTCCTTTGTTTACAGTGGTGATTCCAGCATTGGTAGTAGCAGCAAATCAGGGCTCTTTTGGACATTAAAATTAAGATTAGAGTTTCTTAGTATGTGTAATATTTTGTATTTGTTTTACAGTTGTTTCTTAGTATATATGTTTATTGAACCAGATTTTGTAATGATATTTGTTTTAATATAGTAACATGTTTTATAATCTAAAAGCAAAATCATATATTACAAATTATTACAATTATAATTATCCATGACCAAAAAAAAATTTATAAAATAAAATTAAAATAATACAATCCTCAATCAATAATACTATATAAGTGATATAGATATATTTAATATAGCGATTTAGAAACACTATTAAAAGTATAATAATAACGTAATGAAAACGTTGTTGAAAATATAATAATAACAAAACAAAAACGCTGTTAAAAATATAATAATAGCATAAAGACAACACTATTAAATAACATTTAATTGCATGATAAAAACGCTGTTGTAAGTTCATATACGATGGCAGTGCGAAAAATCGTTATCAAAAGCGCCTGACTTTTTATAACGGGCGAATAGACAGCGGCTAATAAACCGCTATAATATCGTTAGATAACGTTTTTCAATAGTTGCTAAAAGCTTTTTTTTTTTTTAGTGTTATGACATTTTTCGCTTAACCATCTGTAAACTACACTCTTTGCGACAACAGCTTATTTGTCACTTCTCTGAAGTGAAATGTAAATGCAATCTAACCCATATTCTTTATCTGTCACTTCCTTGGCATGAAATATAAATACAATCTAACCCATATTTTCCATCGTTTCTGCACATGAGAGTGCACTTTTGACAAATTTTAATAAGCTGGCATGGGGTTTAAAAAGAGGATTTAGGTAGGGAGTGAATAATTAAAAGTAATAAGCTGACAGGGGGTTTAAAAAGGAGGATTTAGGTAGCGAGTGGGTAACTAGTTAAAAGTAATTGGAATTTAACAAGAGTGGTGAAATGTAGTAAAAAAAAATCTCAAATGTATTATTGCTTTCGAGAATCGAACCTTAAGAGAGTTTGATAAGTTATTGTACTTGTGTAACAACCATATTTTTAAGAAAATCTAACCGAAAATGTTAAAGTCAAAATTAACTAGCAGATGAAAATTTTTCGTTAAAATAAAAATTCTCAATAAGGCGAAAAAGAATGCGATATGGGTCAATAAGAAGTAATCTGAAGGTTCGGAAAAATTAAGAATCAATTGAAGATGAAGATGGAGTGACACAAAAAAAAGCTGCATTAAACTAACTTCGAAATGAAATAAACAGATTTTCAAAATTATTTTCAGTATTAAAAGTTTTTAAATAAATTTATATATTCATTCTGACAGTCACGAACGAAATTAATTGTATAAATTCGAGACGAATTTTTGGGTAAAGTTTCGTAAAAAACGGAGTCCAATTGACGTAATGCCAGAAGACCGAAGCGTAAAAAACCCAGAAGATGTGGGAGAAAAGTCTCGGGAAAGAGACTATATATAGCGGGAATTAGGTTTTAGCGCTTCAATTACATCAAAATAGTGAAAACTCACACTCAAAGTTTTCTCTAGAACATTCAAGTTCAAACTCAAGAAATTCAGACATTCAAACCTTCAAGTGAAAGAACATGGTGAACACTTAAACAAATAACTAAAAAACAAAGAACACTCCTTCGAGGAAGCTACTTTCGATCATCCTCAGCCACCGCCGTCCACCGTCGACCACCACGCCGGTATCGTTGACCGGGGCCGTCATCGACCGGACAATTTTTTCCGGCGATAATTCCAATCTATTTTCTGACGTCGTTCCACTAGCTACCTTCTTCTCTTCCCCATACATTGAGTCATCGCAATTATTGTTGAAGTTCGCCGGAAAACTCAAAGTTCCGATGAACCATTGTCGCTTCGCTACAGCCGTCATTACCATCGTGCAAGTCACCTCCACATCAAGCTCGTCTTGTTGGTGGGTAAATCGTTGAAGCCATTGTCGTTGCTATCGCTATCGTCGTTGTTGCTGCCGCCGGTGAACTACCACCTCTCACCGATTAGGTTGGTTTAGTTAACCACTCCGGTTAATTAAATCATAGTCAATTTGGTTTGATTCATTGGTATAGATCAGTTAAATTTAAAAATGGTTTAGTTTGGTTTGGTTTGGTTTAATTGATTTAAATCGATTTTCTCTTGTCTGGTCCGGTTAACTCTAAACTGGTTGGTCTATCCTAGTTTGACCGGTTTAGTTGAACCAACTTGTTTACTTGGTTTATTTTGGTTAAGCCAATCAACTGGTTATGAAAAATTAGATTGGTCCAGGCCTAATTTGGATCGGGTTTATCAAGAAAGGAGGATAGCTTGCACCAGAAGAAAAGGAAAAAAAAAGGAGTTAAAGGGAATAGTAACTTAAGTTGTAAGTTACTAGTTTATGTGAATCTTACAGCTCAAGTCAAGCGTCTACAGTCTAGAGGAGTCAGATAGCGGGTTCAGGAAGGAATTCCACTGTGACCACTCAGTCACATCAGCTGATAGCCAAGGTGAATGGTTGCATGATTGATTTTTAGTTGCATTAGGTAGAATGCATATAGATCCCCACAAATCGTAGGATCTAGATTTACCCTGAAATTGGTACGTACCGGTGCGGACCAAAACGTAGTTTAATGGCATGTTTAGTGGAACTCTTAATAATCGGTTTAGGAGTAAATGATGCATCTCAGGGTAGTGTAGCAATTGATGAATCCTTGCTTGTTGAGGAGTCGGAGTACAGTAACATATCTTGATTGTTTAACCTCACTTGTTTCTTGTAGTATAGAGAATTTTTTAGGGTCACTTGACATGGTGCCAATGAGTTCTTGACTCCCTTTTGAGGATAGGCAATTTTTGTATGGTATGATGAGAGTCGGATCTGCGCCAAGAGCGTAAAAGAAAGGTATCGGTTAAGACCAACGAGTCTAGACTTAGTGTTAAATAGGTTCGATTAATGGTAGGCTATAGAACTTAGGCCTTAATGCTACAAGAACTTTTGATTAAAGGTTGGACTATTGAACCTATGTCAAAGTATACGAGGGACACACGTCTGATAGACTCGTTATGGAAAAATATAGTTGAACCTGGATCTTGAGCTAAAAGAGTTTTGGTTGTACATCGGATCAAAAAACTTAGAGCACGACTGGGTAAGGGTTTAAGAATATGGATATACCAACAAAATCAGGCTATGGTCATAAGGATCCGGCAATTGGTATGAAAAGTGAGGTCATCGATTCTAACTGTGAATAGAATCGGTTAAGGGCCAAAGACGCATTAGCCAACGAGCTTATGTGAAATAAGTTTGGAGAGTTTTTGCTAAGTATCGTTTTCCTCTAGGAGTGATACTATGCAGGGAGTGTTACCAGAACTCAGACATTGTGTCTTGGGGGTTCTGGGTGGAATATTAACTATCGTATCTCGATAGGGGAAATATTAAACTCCATAGAGTAACCTACTGTTTCTCATAGCAGCGGGCTCTTAGTGACTCATATAGTGGTGAGGGTGCTATCACGTCTCGTAGTGAGAATGATCGGCCGAGTGGCATCGTGTCTAGTGAAGATCGATGCAGTGTGGTTGCGCAGAGCAAGGTTTCATCGCTGCACAATCTTTTGTTAAACCTTGTGGAATGATGTAATGTTATGGATAGTTAGGGGAATTGATGTGTAGTTAGGTCTGGATTAGACTAGGTTTTGGAATCTAGACCACGTTAGAGTGCGTGAGTGTTCCCCTAGCCTTTCAGCAAGGTTAGGATGTTGTATAGTGTAGTAATTCTATGCACTCGAGACGGATTCACTAGAACTTTTAGGAGGTATCTACGTATTTCCCATGTGGGATGTGTTTTCTCCGTTGCCTATAAACCGTCATACTTATATTAACGAAAGGACTTCGCATGTACCGACTGATCATCAGGTTGGGTGGAATCTTGACGAGGAACCCGGGTTTTTTACTGTTTCCTATGGTAGAAAAGGTGAATGGTTGTGTTTTCGTTAACTCTGAGGAGTTAGCAAGTGGATTTACGAAGATGCCAGGGCCCTAAAATAGTATTTGAGTGTTGTTTTTATTTTCTTAGGAAGAGTGAGTGAACTGCTTGAAGTACGCTCCGTTGTATGGATAATGGTTTTCCAACTCCGCGTTAGGTTAGATTTTATTGTTTCCCTTCTACGAAAGAGTGACAATCAGTTGGGGTATTTTTTAAGCGTCAGTATATGTTGCTTCATGGGAAAGTAATGTGTATATGGATTTGTTTGATTTTTAATTGCTTATTGGTTAGGTATTGATTGTTTATTTTCGGTCTTACAGTGATCCCTAAGTGGATTCTACTCACTAAGTATCTGTATGGAGTTACTCACCTCTTGTTGTTTTATTTTTCTTTAGGCAGGTGAACTGTAGGAGTATAGGAGGCTAGACATCTCGAAAGCTTTTGTGTTTTCTTGTTTGCATTTGTGTGTGAAAATGGTTTTCATAAATCCTATGTTGTTCTGACTCGATTGAATAATCGATTCTTCTTTTGGAGTTCCACTAACCGTTTTTCTTGTCTTTTGTTTCATGTACGCTGCGCGACTTTATATTTTGTAGGCGGGTTTCCACTGATACAACCGGCACAACTTGGTATCCGTCAGGAGACATGAGGGATGTATGATGGTCTGAAGAGACGTCGGAGAGGTAATTATCCGCGTGGTAACTCTCTTCTGTCGTGGAATCAGACATCGCCACATTTTAACGTAGCACGTCCGAGCTGTCATGGTCGGAAAATCATGATGTCACGTGTTCTTGTTTGATTGGTTTTACGGTCAGACAGAGCGGTCAACGAAAGAACGGTTCGGAAGCGTTACAACTTGCATTTCAATGATTTTAAGCCTCTGTTTCACTAAGTTTTGAGGTCTTCAGCAACTATTTATTTTCCTTTAAATCACATTTCATTAATAATTAGATTAGATTGCATTTAGGAATGTTAAAGTTGCATTTGCATCACATTGTGTGTGACTTTTAGGTACCAAGGAGAGCAAAAGAACAAGTGAGGAGCTATGATGAACAAAGGAATGCAGTTAGAGAATAAAGAATATCCAAGAGAAGCTGGAGAAAGGCTCAGTATCGACATTGTATCATTGGTGGAGAAAATGACAAAACTTATGTATTCACGTTGTAACGCGATACTAGAGCCGTGTATCGTTGATATCATCGATGATACAACATCTTTAGAAGCGCAAAACACAGTATCGATGATACACCTCCCTCTATCGAGCATCGTCAATATTAAGGCCAATTCCGCAAGAAAATTCAAAAGACAAAAATGCCTTTGTTTAACTAGAATATAAAGACATGTTTAGTTGGGTTTTCAAAGTTTTATTCAAGAAATAAAAGAAAGGTTTTGTGAGGTTTAAGGTTGTGATTCATGGATTATTAAAGATTCAAACCTTGTTTTTATGATTTAGATCATTTTAATCAAAGATCTATTATCCTTATGTCAATTTTCATTTAGTTTTGCTTAAATTTCATCATGATCAAAGGAATGATCATGGGTGAGTGATGTTCAAATGGCTTGTTAGGGTTGAACGATGTTAGGTTTTGTTGGTTAAGTGTAAATCTAAAAAGTTGGGTTTTTGGTTGGATTTATGATTGATCAACTTAAATATATCTCTTAGGCTTTTCTTGAACTTAAGATGTTTGAATAAATGCTTGAATGATTTTCAAGGAGCTAGTAAATGAACCCACTACAAGAGATTGTTGGTAACATATTAGTATTAAGGATTGGTGAACATTTAAATGCTCATTAATGTTTGTTTTGAGATTATAAGTATTAGGAAAGATTAATGATCATTTGGCTTAGTCTCTAGTTAAGACCCAAACCACTAGGTTTATTTGAGGCCCTAAACCAATTGATTTCAAACCTAACTCATTTGATATTTCTTTTATATAATTTGAATTTGCTAATCACCATTAAGTGTCTTTTACCTTGTATACTTCCTTTGTTGGATTGTTGGTAGTAATTAAGACTCAACTCATCTAAGATTTGAATCTAATCTAATATCATTTTGGGAATGATTAAGGGAGATCAGGTGTTTGATTCGGCATCAGTGCATGAAAATGACTAAACCACTTCTAAGCTCTTATCTTTGATCCCGAGCCTACCTTCAAAAACGCTAGGATCGTTGAACGGCCATCATAAGATTTCGTGAGGTGAATCATTTTGCAGAATTTTTATTTGGTTGTTTTTGAGCAAAACACCACCACGTCTTACCTCGAAACGACAAGTTGTGGGCGTATATTAAGTCTTACATGAAGCACTAGTACAGGTCCACGAATTTGCAAAACACTTTCAGACTCGAATTGGTACCATAAAAAAATAAAGAAAACGCTACAATATTAAATAGTCAAACACAAGACGAGCATATTAATCGTTCAGTTTAATAAAACAAAAAGCCAAAGACACCAAATGGTTCACAATTCTACTGACAAAACCACACCAAGACTCTGCCATCTATGTGGCTGCAGCCTTTTGTTTCTTGGGCATGCGGTAACCACCGACAACACAAGCATGGTCACGCTCGAACGGCTCAAGGGTCACCTGTTCGGCTGGCTTAAACTGCTCCTGCTGCAGCTTCTTCACCTCGCTCTGAAACACTGCTTCTGCTGGAACCGTTGAGTCAATACAGTTGGCCTGAACAGCGTACAAATTTGAAGTCAGTGTCAGAGATACCGAAAGGTTGTCTAAACACGAGTGAACATCATCATCATAAGTACTGACCTTGATTGAGATAACGAAGTGTCCTCCAGTTTTGAGGAAAAATGAGGCATTCAGGGCCAAGATTCTTGCCTTCAAGGGTTAGGCAAATGGGTTTAATTAAAAATTTCAGAGACAACCAAAACAAAGAGAAACAATTTATGGTTTCATCGCAGATTTCTTGGAGCTGCCTATGCAAGCTCACTACTGCTCTACTACATAAATTTCAAAATCAACCCATGAAAAGCAATTTTTTAAACTCAATAGTAAAAACCGAAAACAATGCACCACTTCGAGATTAAAACAGATATGCAGGTTTTAGTAACGTAACAAGATTCAAACTAGCATCAGAAACTTGGAGTTTGCAACAGTAATGTTCTGAAGGGGAATCCAAGTATAATCATCATCTGCCGATTGCAAGCATAATTATATACCAAAAAAAAAAGGAAGGTTTTTTGTGCAAGCAAAAGAAGCAATGCAATATAAAGTAACGTTTGTGGATGCGTAGTAAGAAAAAAAGAAGAAACCAAACCTGATCTGGTTGAGCAACATCAGAGAATATGACATCAACCATGCCGACAAGCATTCTGTACTTGGCAGGGTGTCTTGCATCTTCAATGATTGGTATAACATTAGTTCTCTTCTTCGCCATGTTAACTAAATCTCTACCACTTCTATGAGAAAACTCTACGGCATAAACACATCCCTCCTATCATTTCATATAATAACGCAAGATAAGACATAGATCGAGGACATTAAAGGATCTGAGAACCAAGAAAGGGCTTTCACTTACAGGACCAACAAGATCAGACACATGAGAGACGGTGGTTCCAGAGGCAGCACCGAGGTAAAGAACTTTGGCGCCAGGTTTCTACATAATTTCAAGGAGAATCCATTCAAGACAAGTATTCAATAACACAGAAACTAACACCTAACTAAATGTGTATGGAACTTACAATCCAAATGTTATCAACACCACCGAGAATAGCAGCAGCTAACTTAGAGCGGAAAGGATTCCAAACTCTGTATTCAGTCTTAGTTCCATCTTCGTTCTGCAAATTTCAAACATTTAAAACTATTAAATACACAAGTAAAAATCATCCAATTGAAACATATCTTTACATCAAATGGATTACCTGAACAGAGATCCTCTTCTCGTTGTAAACGGCTTCACCAGGAACCAAGTTCTTAGTGACAAGAGCGTCCTCTTTACCCTTGGCAATGAACACTCCTCCGTGTCTGTGAGGCTCAACAATCACCTTGCTTCCTCCCTTCATTCCTCCACGGCCTCCTCCGCGGCCTCCACCACGGCCTCCGCGGTCTCCTCCGAAACCTCTACCGCGCCCTCCACCACGGCCACCGCGGTCTCCTCCAAAACCTCTACCGCCGCCTCGGCCTCCACCACGCCCTCCACGGTCCCCTCCGAAACCTCTACCGCCGCCCCTGAATCCACCACCGCCGCCACGTCCTGATGATAACCATACCCACAAACCGAAATTAACAAATAAGATGACTATTTCACAAACTTGGTTTGAAGCAACGAAATCAGATTTAACACAACGCTAAGAAGAGCCGCCTCTAGGGTTCTTACCTGTTACTGGAGGTCTCATATTTGCTAGACCGGAAGTGAACGAGACTTAAACAAAAGAAGAAAAACGAAACGAAGGCAAAGGAAAGGGATGCGCGGTAGTGGGCGATTGTTGCAGCAGCCTATCTAGGAGCTTTTATACAAAAGTTTCAGGGTTTTAGGGTTTATGCTGATATTTCTCGTATTTATATTAATGGGCCCTTCCATTGTGTAAGATAAGCCCAAAATCGGGGGTTGGGTTGAACCATTTTAGTAAGATCCATTGTGTAAGATAAGCTCATCTTACTAAAATGAATCGATCAGTCCAATCTGGTTATGGAGAAAGTGGCTAAAACAAAAAAAGCAATTAGAAAGAAGATGGTTAAAGTTTTAGATATGTCAAAAATAGAGGTAAAGCAAGAGATTTTGTTTTGACCAGAAAAAAGTAATAATAAGAGATTTGGTTGCAAAATTTCCCAATAAGACAACACTAAATAAAGACAGAAATCGAAAAGAAAGAGGTGGGAAATTGTTGCAAGTGTTTGGGGGTTGGTGGAGTGTTCTTTACAACTAGCAAAAAAAAATTACTACTTACAGTTGTCTGTATATTTTGGTGGCTCTAAGTAATGACTTCAGTCCGTTTTATGCAATATATCATCATTTAGTTAGTCATTATTAGTCTAAAGGCATGTTATGTCTTAAGAGTTTTATGAGCATTCGCATGCATTTTGATGCATTTGAAGTTATTTTACGTAATTTGCAGGTTATATGGAACATAAAGAAGCATGGATTTATTAGAGCATGAAATAGAATGGTATTGGAGCAAAGATGTCAAAAGAAAACATTGGAAATATCCCAGCCAAAGAACCAAGAATTAAGTGTCTAAGCCAAATGACCTAATACCAGCATGGCCGGTATATCAAACTCATATGTTCAGCATTAAAAAAAAAATCATTAAAAATCGTCTCTCATATCAACAAGTATTATGTCTTAGGTTCAGTGAATGAATTGCATGTTGATATGTGGTCAAAAGGAAAACTGAACAAATGGCAAATAAATTTTTACCTAAAGATAGTTTTTTTATTTATGACATTCTTGGTCTAAAACCTTGAAATCAGTTTTTTGATGATTTTCAAAGGATCTTTGTTTCAAGTTTAATGCTTGCTTTCTTAGAATTACCTAGGTTTGTTTGAGGGCATATAAATGTTAAGTTCAGGGGGATTGATGAGATAGAAAATTCATGGTTTTAGCACATCATTTATACAGGTTTTTAAGTCTTTAAAGTCATTTTCACCACTATAAACATGTCATTTAAGATTTATTCACTCACTTTGTGTTCTAGAGTCCCCTTTTTGTTAACATCTAGTCCCAGGAGGCATTTCTTGTACATATCTATGTATTTTAGGTGATTTTGGAGCTAAAAGAAGCAAAAAGGAAAAAAACAAGAGAAATCAAGGTAAATACATGAAGAGATACCCAAGGCAGTCGACAAAGTGAGTTGATACAAAAAGGAAACTTGGTGAGCACGCAGATATTGACCGCTACGGTCAGCTAAAACATGAGTAAAAAATTTGAATTGCACACGAAGTGTGTATCGACCTAATGTATCCACCAATACCCAAGCTCTGCAGACATAACGACATTTTCGCCTTCAATCGGCTTAACCTATCAAAATGGCATGAGGGTCACAACCCGAAGGCTGAATTAGCAAGGTTTAGGAGTAGGAAGGTCTTGTTTTAGCTTTCTTAGAACGCTTTCGTAAGAACCCCGCATGATGTTTAAGTTTTTTTAATCTCAAATTATCTTTTATGCTTTTATTTATCTTTTCTCTCTCTTCTCTCATTATAGTTTCCGTAATGGTCATTAGTGTAATCACCTACTATGAATCATTAAAATTAGGATAGGAATGGACTATGAAATGCTTGGATTGTGATGGTTAGAGTGGATACAGTATGGCATATATGTTAGGAAATCAATTCTAATTTGGATTAGGGAGACCATTCCAATCTTATGCATGACATTTTCATGCACACCAAGTGCTTGTGGAAATGTCTAATGCCTCATGAGGAGCACTTCTTCATTAATGATATAACCATTTGACGTATTTAAGGATTGTAGGGATTTTGAAGATTCTTTATGCCACTTTTCAATTGCTTTTAATGGCTTAAATGGATAGCTTGGTCATTAGTGAATTGTAATTACTGTTCATTTCCATTATAAGATTAACTACACATTGGATCCAAACCATTATATTTAGAATATTATAAGCCTAACCAATTACAATTCTATAGTTTCATAGTCCAAACTATTCAATACCCTTCTTAATGATCCATATGTAATTTGTCTATTGAATTTACTTCTTATCTTGTCTATTGAATTTATTTCTTATCTTCAATAATCTATATCAATAGTTTTCTTTATAGAAATATCATTAAGAACCAAACCAACTATCAACAAACACCCCTATTTTATATCCTATTTAAATCTCAATTTTGAATAATTTAGTAAACATACTTCTTTGGGCTCCTGTAACGAGAGCACTTGCACTCTAGTGAATGAGGAGAACATAAATTTTAAAATTTTAAAATAGAAAAAAAAATTCCCTATCATTTATCCGGTCGTTCAGTGGTATGGTTTAGTTTGTTGAGATGTTGCTCAGATGCTCCAGTCTGTGGTGGGTCGGATCGTACTATGCACTCGAGTGCTTTTCACCTACCATTTATGTCATATTAGCTAGCTGGCATGTCATTCAACCCTAAGGCGATTGTGGTATGTTTCAGACAAGTATGGGAGGCATTATATGTCGTTTGTCGCTTGCTAACAGAGTCCTTCAACGTATTTTTGGTGTTATCGATACATGTGTGGTCTTCAAGTTATTGCTTCAACCTATGGATACATGAGACGTGGATCAATACTAAACGTTATTAACAAGTTTACGTTTTAAAGGATAAGGCTTGTGGAATGTTTGAGATATAATTGAAAAACGACTAACTCATACCTGGTATGGGTTGTGATACTCAACCCGATCTCTGAAGTCCTTCTTACTTCACTCCTCAGGTTAGATTGTAACTCACTTAACACTTCTCCAAGCCGAGGTAGATGGCAATAAACCCTATCTGGAAGGCACAAGTGGAACGACCCCTATGCTATGCTTGATGAGCATTGTTGGGTTAAGCTAGAGAGTGGATCTTCCTTGGTCACTATGTTTCTGGCGCACTCAGTTCGAAAATTGTAGCTACACCATCGAGTCTTGGGGTACATGGGTCCTAGTGGGCACACTTATAAAGATACATATGTCCTCACGTAATCAGAACCAAGTATCCCATGAATATTGGAGAGATCCGTTTAAACAAGATTACACGTGGCGCTAAGTAATATTTCACATGTCGTTGCATAATTTGTAAAAAACTAAGAGATTAAGTTTTACACTCCACAATCCATGTTTTAACAAATAAAATATGTAATAAACATGTCTTTAATGAAAAAGAAAATAGAATTCTAAGTTAATATTATTTTCTTTTTGTTAAATCACTATATATATTTGTGAATAAAATATATTTTCTTTTTTAAATACTAAACTAAATTAGAAAATCTAATTATAAGTTATTGAAGAATAATGTTTTCATAGTTTTTAAATACTAAACTAAATTAGAAAACTTTTGTGATAAGACTCTTTTAACTTGGCATTGGAAAGAGAAAGAATTGAGTTCTTTGGGGAGTGTTTCTATGGTGTAGAAATTGCGATGATGGTAACTAGATTGGAAAGAGAAAGAACTGAGTTCTTTGGGGAGTGTTTCTATGGTGTAGAAATTGCGATGATGGTAACTAGATGAATTGATTGATTGATTGTAGTGTAAATATGGAAAAGTTGCTAAGCTTAGGGGAATTATATGGTGGTCTTGATTTAAGTTAGTCATTGTAGTAGAGTGGTTGCTAAAGTGAGAGTTGAAGTGGTGTTCTTATGACATGAAGAGTTTCCAATGTTTTCAAACCTCTTCCATAGTTTAGTTTTATGTTTTGCTTGAGGACAAGCAAAGGCTAAGTCTGGGAGAGTTGATATAACCGTGTTTTTATGAATTTCTAACCCACATTTATATAATCTATTATGGTCTTTTTCTTTCTAGAGTATGTTTTATAGGTTTTATAGGTCTAAGGATGAATTGAAAGACTTTGGAGCAAAAAGGACAAAAAAAGAAATGCAAAGACAAAATTGTGTTCCAGAAGTTTGGCATTCTTAGGACTCTTTATTGGATGATCCAGGAGATGATCTATATAATAAAATGAAGATACAGAAGTTAGCTTTCATCTCCAAGTGGTTTCGAGTCGTTTCGATGTCTAAAACTCGAGTTATACTCGTTTTAATGAAGATATATCAAATATGGCAGGAATTGACGAGAGAAAGAAGGAAATTTCTATTTCCTATTTCTAATGGGTTTTGAAGTTTTCAATTCTTTTCCTAAAGATCCAAGGACGTCCAAAGACTTATAAATACCTATTTTAAGCCATTGTTTAGGCTATGCTTTATTTTATTTAGGGTTTTTAGAGAGTGATTGTTTTAGGGAGAAAAGATGATTTCTGAACCCTATTTGTTTCTACTCTTGAATCTTTGATGCTTTCTATTCAAAACATGTTTGTGTTTAATTCAACCATGCTAGAGTAGTTTGCTTGTTAGGTCTAGGAGTTCCATATAGTATTGATGAAGAATTGTTGATGCTTTGATTTGTTAGGGTTTATTCTATAGTTTTCTCCTTTGATTGTTCTTAATTACTTGTTTTAGAAGGATCACCTGGAACTAAGCCTTTAGGTAATTAATAGATGCGAAAGTATTGTTAATTGATGGATTTATCTTAGGAGAGCACGGTGGCCTAAACGTGTAGAAAACTCGGTTTAGGGATCTTGTGAACCAATCAACTTGTGTTCATTGCATATTTAGATTCAGAAGGTTCGCGTAGAAAACTTGGTACCTTAGTCTCTAGATATAGGTATCTCGCGCAGCGAAAGTTGGCGAGCACATATTTGTGTTTGTAGTTCTAGACGTCACTTCATAGAAAACCCTAATAATTTTGTTAGTCACAATTTGAATTCTTCTTAGGAATACTATAGGCTTAACGTTTTTCCCATCTGATTTACAACCGTTTATTTTACATTGTTTTGCTGCTTTTATTTACAATTTACATTGCCTAACTTTATCTAAATCTGAAAAACTATTGTGTGTTACCAAGTCCTTGTGGATTCGACCCCTAAATACTACAATTGCATAACCGTGCATCTGTGATTCTTTCTAGGGTTAACACTATATCGTATCAATTGGATATCATCTTAATTTTCAGTTAAGTTAATAATTAAATTTAAAATCAGCATACTAGATGGAAAGCTTCTATGAATAAGCTGAGGAAAAATAAGGCTAACAGAGACAGCAGCCAATTGAAGGAAATGCATTTAAGCGGCTCTCCTTCTCCTAACTTCAACCCTAGCCGCCACTTCTTTCTCTTCTTCCACCTACCTCTCCGGTGCGCGTGGTCTCTCACTGCCGTTCGGAGAGGGTTCCTCTTTTTATATATTTCTTGTTGCCGCTTTGTCTCGGTGGTTTTGATGATTATTGGCATCGGTTTGGAGATGGGATCTACTCGTCGGTGGTTTGTTGCGTGTCAGCTTTGAAGCGCTTGTCTTGAGGCTGTTTCGATGGCTTCCATGGCATTAAAGGTAAGGGCTCTCGAGGACGGAGCCTCCTCTCCGCTGTTGTGGCTTTTCTGATTTAGTTCTCTTTCAATCTGGTGGTGGAGATCTCCGACGCGGCGGTGACCGTTGTGAAGGTGAGGACGGATCTTCCAATAGAGGATATTGGACCTCTAGATCCACTGGAAACATGTGTACTGTAGTGGTGAAACTATGTTTTGATTCCCATGATACCGGTTGTTGTTACCCAGGTTTTGTATCTCTCCTCTCCGGCCAATGAGTCTCGATTGGATCCGATTTGTAGCTTGATCTTAGTGGGTCTGGTGGTTGGGCTTTGTGGCAGCGGTTTAGTGGTTATATCCTGAAGGCTAACTTCGTGTCGAAGCTTTTCTTTTTGTGGCGAACCAAGGCAGGGATTTCATTGCTTGATTACATGGCTAAGGCTGGCTTAACATAATGGAGGGTCTCTTATCTAAGCGTCTCGACTTGGTCCTCGGTTTCCCATGACCAGTAACCTTCGTGATCAGGAATTTGACTACTCCGTCTTTTGCCCGATTTTGGCTCACCGCACCACTAAGTTTTGGATTAGCTTTGTTTGTGTCGTGTTTAAGCTTGGGCTTTGGTTCTATTAGATTTAAATTTTCGTTTGGTTTTCACCGGCGTCGATCTCCGTTATTGTGGTATGTTTCCCGATATGGTAATTTTTGTTTAGCTTGGTCAAAACGTCATTTGAAATCCTGTAAAAGGGCATAGAGTATAATCCCTTTTGTAGGTTTTGTTAGTTTAATTTTGTACTCACTCCAGTCCAATTCAAATCAATATAATATTTTCTTAGTGAAAAAAAAATGGAAAGATTTTCGAAATCTATAATTGGTATGATATTGTTAAAATCTTCTTTTTTATTTTGTCAGGAGTTTAAATCATTTTTATAACTAAAATATGTATTTTTTTTTAATATTAGACATGTCATTTTATTTTTTATATACGTTAAGTAATTAAATTAGAATTCGGCGTACTTATTAGACTAAATATATATGTCAATAGACACACAATCTCAACTAAAAATTTAAAACTAGGCCTGGGCAAACGAGTGTTCGGTTTGGTTTCGGTTCTTTCGGTTGCTAAGTTTAATATCCATTGGTTACTTTTGTTTTCGGTTCGGTTCGGATACGAGGTTAAGGAACCTGTAAATACCTAAAATTTTCGGTTCTGGTTATTTAATAACCGAAACTACTAATTTCACCCAAAATAATGTAAAAGAACTAAAATACAAATATATTATCAGAATTTTTTTTTCAAATTTTAACAAAAATAATCAAGTAGTAGGATTATCCACTTCCTCTTCACTATCATATTCTCAAAATCTATATCTTCTTCCAATTCTGGTTCTTGAGAAGAAGTCATATGGAGATAAAAGCTGAAGCATAAGTCAGAACTAGATAGAGATGAGAGATGATTTTGTCTAATACAATGTCGTAAACTAATACTCAAACAATGCTTATCTCTATCTAAGTCTCATGTTTTATCTCATTCAATCCAAAATCACACCAAGGAAGAACATGAAATTAAGATGTATTTGAGAGGTTTAGAGTCTTCTGATTGCTTGTCTAGGTTTCAAAATTTCTATAGATAATATGCTAAATCACAGTAATTAAATGTTTGAAGCAAATAAAAAATCTCGGAACAATTTAATTTATGAACAAAAAACCCTAAATTTCTTCGACCAATGTCTCTAGTTGATGAACGAAATTAAAGACTAGACTAAGGGAAGTGAGGCATATGAACATCTATGGCAATGAAACCCTAAATCAATTTCAAGTTTACAACAATAAACATTGACAATCGATAGAGACGAAGTGAAGAACATTACCTCTGAAACGATCCTCGATGTAGTGGATGATGCAGCAGTCGGAGACGAAGTGACGACGAACATTCCCATTCCAGATTTACAATCTTTGAGTTGTACTACAAAGGGGGAAGACAAGAAGTAATGGCGCTAGAGCTTCCTCGAAAATTGCCTTTCACATGCAAAGATTAACATTGTCGGGGAATGAAAAGGTCTCACAACAGATCGAGGCACCGCACAACATTAATGACTAATCCGCTAAGGGCTAACCTCTACCTACCTTTATTAATTTCGGTATTTCGGTTCCACTATTCGGTTATCAGTTAGAACCAGAATCGGACCGATATCCATGGTTCCTGAGATTAATATCCAATGGTTAATTTTCCTATATTTGAAACCGAATCGAATCAGTTATTTTGGCTCGGTTCCAGTTATTTTGCTGAGGCCTACTTAAAACATTAAAGAGGTGACATTTTAAAAGAAAAAATGTACGTACACTGACTTTCTTTCTTTTATTTGGACGGCCAAACAAAGCACTAGCCCCCACATCACACATCAGTAGAAAGAGAGAGACAGAGAGCCGTCACTCATATCTTTGCTATTTTAGAGCGTCAAACATGAGTGAAGAGTAAATAGAAAACCTTCTTTCAAAAAAAAAAAAAAAAAAAAAAAAAAACATGAGTGAAGAGAGAGGAAGAGGAGAGGATGTATTATCATGGCCTCTGATCGGAGAGAAAAGTAGTGTTAAGGAGGAAGTGAAGAAGCAGCTATGGCTGTCGAGCCCACTCATCGGCGTGAGTCTTCTTCAGTTCTGTCTGCAAGTCATCTCCGTCATGTTCGTCGGCCATCTTGGCTCTCTTCCTCTCTCCGCCGCCTCCATCGCCACCTCTTTCGCCACCGTCACTGGTTTCAGCTTCCTCGTCAGTTTTTCCTTTCTCTCTATAGATATACATATATTATCCAATATCTATTTATGATTTTATTTTATGCCTAATTTTAAACTTCATTAGGTGATGATATTAATTTCCCTTCTTTTTCGATCTATATTTACACCGTTTATTTTTCTAGTTTTAGACCTTTAATATCTCTGAAAAGAGAAATAACAATGATTTATAAATCATTGATAATAAAAAGTGAAAACTATTGACAAGAAAAAAAAACACCTATAATTGTTATCAGGCCACCTTGTTTGAATATCCAAGTTGCGTAAGCAACTTTTCTGTCACTCGTACAAATTTATGTTTTCTATTAACTACTCGTAAAGTGTTAACCCCAAAAGAAAAAACGTGTGTATGTATTATAATTTTTTTTTCTTTAATGAGCGTTTAAATTTTAAAGTCTTAAACAAAAAAAATTGTTTGATAAACTCACATGGAACAGTGAAAGTTGAAACAGTTCATGGTGTGAACAAAAAAGTGTAGATGTTCGAGTGAAAGACTACAAATAGTGTCCTTGTGAAGCAAGAAAACTACATTGATTTAATTTATTTCCGATGAACAGATGGGAACAGCAAGTGCGCTGGATACACTTTGTGGGCAATCGTACGGAGCAAAGATGTACGGAATGTTAGGTATACAAATGCAAAGAGCAATGGTTGTTCTTACGCTACTCTCGATCCCTCTCGCCGTAATATGGTGTAACACAGAGCACTTTCTCCTCTTGTTCGGACAAGACAAATCAATTGCTACACTGGCTGGCTCCTACGCTAGATTCATGATCCCAAGCATCTTCGCCTACGGTCTCCTTCAATGTCTCAACAGGTTTTTGCAGGCCCAAAACAATGTCTTCCCTGTGGTTTTCTGCTCTGGAGTCACCACTTCTCTTCACGTCATCCTTTGTTGGCTCTTGGTTTTCAAATCTGGCTTAGGGTTTCTAGGAGCTGCTCTTGCCAACTCCATCTCCTATTGGCTTAATGTTATTCTCTTGTTCTCTTACGTCAAGTTATCTCCTTCTTGCTCACTCACTTGGACCGGTTTCTCTACGGAGGCCCTTCGCCATATCCTCCCCTTTTTGAAGCTTGCCATTCCTTCTGCACTTATGGTTTGGTAAGATTATTACTCGATTACATGGATCTCTTAGTATCAATTAGGTTTATAATCTTGATTCTTTGTAAGGTTTTTTGCGTGCAGCTTAGAGATGTGGTCCTTTGAGCTTCTGGTTCTCTTATCAGGACTTCTTCCGAACCCGGTTCTAGAAACTTCTGTTCTCTCCATTTGGTGAAACCAATTTACATATAAATAACTGTTTATATAGCTTCCTAAGTAAAGAGTAATTAACTATAAGAAAATATTTGCAGTCTTAATACATCAGGAACAGTTTGGATGATCCCATTTGGTCTAAGTGGTGCCGCAAGGTAAACTTACATATTTATAGTATAGACAAACTCATTATAGACCAATGTTAATTACCCTTGCAAATGTGTGCATACAGCACGAGGGTGTCAAACGAGTTAGGAGCGGGGAATCCGAAAGTGGCTAAGCTTGCGGTGCGCGTGGTCATGGGAATTGCAATCGCAGAAAGTATAGTGATCGGATCGGTTTTGATATTGATAAGGAATATATGGGGATTGGCTTACAGTAGTGAACCGGAAGTAGTCTCGTACGTAGCCTCGATGATGCCCATTCTTGCCTTAGCCAACTTCTTAGATAGTCTCCAATGCGTTCTCTCAGGTTCTTCGCTATCTTTTGCTTGCAAGGGAAAAAAAACTAATCATTGAACTAACAGCTTATATATGCCAGGGGTTGCTAGAGGATGTGGATGGCAGAAGATAGGAGCATTCATCAATCTTGGATCATATTATCTTGTCGGAGTTCCTTCAGGCTTGTTACTTGGTTTTCACTTTCACGTCGGTGGTCGGGTATGTTAATATCACTCCAAATTTTACATTATTTTTTCACATATAAGAGATGATAATTATCATACCAATTTGCAGGGACTTTGGCTTGGAATAATCTGTGCACTTGTCGTTCAAGTTGTTTGTCTTTCCCTCGTCACCATCTTTACAAATTGGGATGAAGAGGTAAATATAATTTTGCTTTGTTGTACATATAATTTTATAATTTTCTTTTGCGTATTGATTAATTTTTCGATATTTCACAATCTCGTTAGTATTTGTGATTAATATTTTCCGTCGTTTATTCTAATGGATAGGCCAAGAAAGCTACACACAGAGTTGAGTCTTCTTCAGGTGTGAAGGATTCTGCAATTGATAACGGGTCAATTTTTGTATTTTGAGAGCAATTAAGATACCTTACACTCTGAGATCATTAATCATACGTTTTGATTTATTAAATAAAAGACGAACTATAAAATATACACGTTTTCAACTTAGAGTCATTTTTCTCTATTTTAACCGCCTCCCTCTTTTCAAGTTCAACTCCAAATAGGAACAAATTCTCTAGTAATTGGATAGAATGGTGTTAAGTATATGCGATTCTTTGGTCTTTGTAAAAAGGAGTTGAATCTCGGGCCTGCTTAGTCGTGAATATGATTCTTAGGCCCCGGATGAGATGGGAATGAGCTTTTGTTTCCTCGGGCGCTGACTGACTCTTAAGAGGAAGGGTTTACAGATTTGCTATTGAGTCCACCAAGAAGTGAACTCTGGACTCTCTGGGTCTTCAAGGCTATGAGCATGTGAGCAAGTCATAGCGAGACAAGGTTGTATTTATAGAGACTATTTTACCCAGGTTAGTATACCAGGTAGTCGGGGTGGCTGTGGGTCGGGTTTACTATGCACTCGAATGTTTTTTACCCACCGCTTTTATTGTCTTGACCAGCTTTAGTCATATCATCCGCTCTCGAGATGCCTACAGTCCGTATCAGACTGGTATGGGAGATGTTTTGTACCGTTTTTCGTTTGTTAATAAAGTCTTTTAGCGTGTTTTGGTGTTATTGAGGTGTGCGTGGTCTCCACGCTAGCCTTGCGATCTATAGGTACCTGACGCGTGGATTGGTACTAGGCGTTATCGATAAGTTTCCATTTGAAAGGAATATTTAACTCTTGTTGGGATAGTGGAGATTGGTGGAAAGTCCATCAGCTCCAAGTTTCTCTCCAAAAGCTGTCTTCCAGTTTGGGATGGTTCAGTTCTCTGTGTCTTTTATTGTCCATGACTTGTCTCAGATCACGTGGCATTTCATGGTATATGATTTCGTGGCCCATCACTTTCCTTTTGATTGGTTTGGGTTCCATAGTGTTGTTGTGATTGTGATCCATGTGAAGGAAGATCGTTGCTTCTATATTTGGTATGATACATCTATCCTTCGTGTTTCTTCGATCACTCGTCATGTTTCAGTTTGACATTTCGGGTCTATCAATCATGTTGCTGAAATTTCTTTTCGGGGATCCTCTCCTCTTAGGTAAAACTTCCTTTTTTTTTCCTCCTCAGATCCTCTTTGTCTATTGTGTTGTTATGTTTTCTGATTCTTTGGTCTTTGTAAAGATAGGCAGTCGATTTAGTTGTTACACAACATCACTGCAGCCATTTACACTTAACTGGCTAGGCAGCCGATTTCTAGAACAAGACTTAGAGATTATAATCACCTGATTCTTTGTTTCTGATATTTCTTCTTTCTCTATCTATTCATTATCGATCAAACTTCACCCAACAGACCAAATTATTAGTAAGAAGGAAACGATGGAACATGATGAAGATACAACCGAGGCATATTCTGTTTTTTTTTTTTAATCCATGAAGATGCACACAATGCTATGTGGGAATGTCCTCAGCAAAATAGCTTCGTCTCTTTAGCAGATCAAAAAGAAAAGAAAAAAGAATCCTTCCGAAGCTTTATCCACTGAACACTACAATCTAATCTTTTGGTGCTATCAATCTTGCTTTGGAGGAGCTGCATCAGTGGTTTCTGTGGATGTACCTGCAACAATCCGAGTGAGATGAGTCATGTATTTAGAAGAAGATGAGAGACTTGCTAAATTGGTGATTACCCTTGGGCTGACTTTCTCCAGTAGGTATTTGTACAGTCTGAGTTCTATCCTCTATTTGGCTTTCACCAGGAGACGAAGCTTTTAGCTGCTCTTCAGTGATCTTGAGGTAATCCTCGCTTGTGTAAGCCTTAGGTGACACAGCATCATCTGCGATGCGAAAACCACCATTAGCTGGGGTTGATTAAGAATACGGAAAACAATAGCAATAGTAAGAGCACAAACTGGGGTTGTTTGCAGTCGGAGGATCTTCAGAGGTTGGAACTGATGGTGGTGGTGGAGGAGGAGGGTTCATTCTATTAGGGTTGTACAAGTTGTTTGGCGTTGAGATTTCATCGAGGCCGATTTCACGCTCAAGGGTACTTTTAAAATCTCTTGAAACATCCTGCAGCTCTCTAATCGTGGGTTGAAACGTACGCAGAGTTTTCCCAAGATTCCGAGCAACCTGCAAGGATCATAGCAAGTTCCAAGACTATCTGGTGTGAGCTCTTTTCTCTTCTCATTTCCAAAACTCTGACCCTAAACTAAACACTACCAATCTCATAGATTGTGTGAGCCCTAAAAAGCTGTGAATCAGAACCAGCACTAACCTCAGCAAGGCCTTTAGGACCAAAGACTAACAAAGCAACAACACCAATAACCAAAGCTTCAGGTGCTCCAACACCGAATAGAGACGCACGAATCATCATGCTCTTACATCTTCTCTTCTTCTCTGTACATACCCAATTCCAACAATTCACAAAATACCCCACAACAAAATAAAGAATCGAATTTTCGACGAGAGAAGAATAAAACTAACACCTTGGTTTGACGATTTCGGGGAGATTGAGATGGCGAGATGCTTTAGACCAATGTAGGGGGAGAAACGGCAAGAACCCAGAAGCGGAAACCATGAGGAGGGATTAGGTCTCGACGCTTTATAGCAGGATTGGAGAGGCGGAAAAGAGACAAGGCGAGCCTTTGTAATCGTTGGTGAAGAAGGAGAAGCTATAATCTGGGAGGCCATGGCCATAGGCAGCTCGAAATTGTATTATAGTTTTGTTTAGCTTCCAGGAACCTAAGCCATAAGTTAACTTACTTGCTCGTCTTCATCATCACCAATCAATGTCCATAGCTACAAGAGAAATAACGCATAGAAAAAGATAAAATGATAATCTAAATTATCCTTGGAAAATCTGAATGAGAAAGTCGCAAACACACAAATATCACTACATTATTATTTGGGCCTCCATTACGTTATTTGGGCCTTAGGTAAATATGTATATATATTGACAACTATAACCCAAATAAGAACCGAAGGAAGGAGGGCAAATGGTAAATGTAAGAAATGGAGAATAAAGAAAAATAACGTGTGGAGCATACCAAATTCTTCTAATAAATTAAAGAAAACAAATCATTTTTTAAAAGATAATATTGTGGAGATTAGTTTTACATAATTTGTTTCAAATACCAGATAATCTATCAATTTTAATAATTTGTTTCAAATACCAGATAATCTATCAATAGTATTCATAACTCATAATAACGCTTTCATTTATAAGGGGTGAAGGAGATCTCTGTTGACACTTCTTTTTTCAACAATACTATCTGATCGATTCCCAAGAATACACCCACTACACACTTTGATTGTCGGGAAGCGTAAAATCTTTATCAAACTAATCTAAAAAAATAATGATCAGATCCAACTTTAGGTTTTTAAATTTGTGTTGTGAAAACAACTCTTCTAAACTAACACTTGTTAGTGCATTTAAACTTCAAAACCAATAAACTTCCCTGATTAATCTTGAACTCCCATAAAGATAAGTAGACCGAAACACTTGTATGGAAAGCATCAATAAATCCAAAACTGCAATGAAATCGACCCGACTTTAATCAACGCAACTTAGAACCAAACATAATCCAACGAGATGTCGTAAAAAAACTGAACCAAACCATGAAATCAAAAATTTCGAATAAGGAAAAATAGGGAGAGGTCGAAAGAAGTATCCATTATTTCATCCTCACTATACAATGATCAAGAAAACTAAACACTCTGATAATTCTGGTAAATAATTATTGGATATTTGAAATAGAAATTAACGAGGATAAAAAGGGGTTAGAAAAACCAGAGAACTCCATATGTCGGTGGAGAAAGAGAGATAAAAAGAAAGAGTATGGTTTTTGAAGCATATTTAATGTCCCAAACCTATGAGCCAAAGTCAACAGAGTAACATGGTGCCGTCACGCATTGAACTACAAGAAAACCATCCTCAAGCACCCTAGACCAGCTCAGGGACCTTAATGACGAGTTACCGACATAGTCGTATCAACACGCATAGAGAACTACATCGGAGCCGCCATCATTGTATACACACTTTTTTAAATCAACTAGAAAATCCCAAAAAAATAGAAAACTTTACCTAATGGTCGTTGAGACTGAGAGAAGGTTTGGAAAGGCTGGAGTACGGGCCGGCGAGGCCTACTAGATGTGGCGAACTCGATGACCATTGCATGATGGAGATAAGAGAGAAGGAAGATTCGCTTCAGGGGTTGAGACAATTGAACATATCTCTGGCGGTTTACCCTAGTTGTCCTTTTCACCGGCATCCATACTATCATCTGCAAGGGACCAAAGACTACCCTAGCCACCATGGCCACGAAAGACATTCCCAAATTGCGATTCTAAATTTTTTATCTAAGTCGATAATTTTCTAACTCAAGTACTCAATGAGAAGAAAAGAGTAGACTACCTATAAATTGTGACCGGCTCGGCACTAAGGATACTGCTGCCAGATGGTCTGAGAAATTTAGATCTGTGATTTCTTCTTTTGTGGAGATTTTTTTGTATAGTTTTTTTTTAGAAAAACAGTTCTTTGGTTCATATTTTAAAAAGTAAAAACGGGAAAAAGTAAGAAAAGAAAGGTAAGGACTAAAGTGTGGCTTTGGTTTAAAAGAAAAAAAAAAGGGTAAGGAGCGGCAGTCGTACGTACGCACGAGGGTTGCTTAAAAAGGCGTCACACACAACTCACCAAGGAGGATGGTGTGCGCACGTGCGCTATTTTTCTGTCTCCACCTTCAAGTCCTTTTTTTTACCCTTAATCTTTTCCCCTTTTTCTTCTATTCCTTTCTGTTAGAGTACTAATTAGTAATAACTATGGTGTACATATATTATTTTTTACGTATATCAGTCAGTACTTTCGAAACAGTAGACAAAGAAATTCATTTGACGAATAAAAAGATAAAGAAAAGTTCAAAGGAAGCAAATCCTTAACAAAAATCAAGGGACTTATTAGTAGTTTACTTTAGTCATTTTCATCGCATGAAATAAAGTAAAGTAACTGTAATTATAAAAATAATATATATAATTAAAGTAGCTCTAATTTGAGAGGAGTCACATGGGATATCCAATGATGAAGCGGCTCTCACTTATTGATCCGTCCCCATTTCATATGCATATGGCTTGGTCAACTCTTCGCACGGTCCACTAGTTTCTTCTTTCCTTTGACTATAACCATCCATTTTTCTTGGTAAGTCAACTAATATATTCCTATGTAATGTTTTTACAAGGCTTTACATTTTTCAACTTTGCCCCAAAGTAAAATAAAAAAGAGAAAGGTGACATAAAGATCTTTTTGCTAGTTGCTATTCCTAGGCATGAGAAAATCATTATGAAAAAAGACACATGAACTTCCTCTTAATATTGGCAAATATTTTATCTCGCATATTGCAGTCTATTCGAGTGTTAATTGTATTAACCGGAGTTGTAATGTTTTTATGCACTCTAGCATTCCATTCACGCCATAAGTGATACACGACCGAGTGAGAACCCATATTATACAACAACTTGTGCTAATAAGGAGTAAGCAGCCAATAAATAAGATCATTCCAATCACGAAGAGTTCTTGTAGGTAATTTTATTGTTCTACAATATTATATTGATGTATAAAATAACGTTAATTTTTTTTATAATAAGTGCACTTTTATATATAAATGATAAATGAAAACAACGTTAAAGAATCATAATAAGCGAATAAAATAAGATAAATGAAGCATATTTGAATTTGAATCAAAAGAGAAAAATAATAGCCAGTTTGGGCTGTTGGATCAGTGTTTTGGAACCATGGTTGGAGAAAATTGTTTGCTAGCGATGGGCTAGTTTGGTTAAAAGAAGAGACATTGTTTCGATATTGGCGATCGATGATCGGAAAGGTAACTTATATTTGCGATGAGATTTTTTGACGAAGTCTCTTATTTCGTTCTTGACATGTGGTAGCAATAGTGATATGTCAAATCAAGATGAGAGCTTTACGGTTCGTTACTAATTTTTAAATCACTTAGCCAGGAGAAAATTAAGGACCAAGAGGTGATATGGTGTTGATGTCCGAGGCAATGCAGAGCATATGTCCATAAATTGAAGGAGTATATGAGGTGATATGGTATTGATGGTCGAGGCGATGTAATGGATATGCCCATAAATCGAATGAGTAAATTCAATAAAAAACAAAAAAATGGCAACGACTCTCCAGGCAAGAGGAATAGAGCATGCAAGAAGGATCAACATTAAGACCCCAATTAAGGATTATTTATGAAGTCAAATTACGATTGAGCATGAAGAGACATGAACATAATATATGACATGACACAGTAAGGCGATGCCTGGCCATTTTGCACCATGTTTTCTCTAGAGAAATTTTTCTGATAACATACTATATTTTCCTCGTTTTGTATTGATGTTCTTCCCTACCATTTACAATCCAGATATAAGAGGCGCCTTCGTTGTTTAATTCGTGAAAAAGAAGTACCAGCAAAACATAAACCATTCTCTCCGTATGATAAACCAAATTCCATTGTTCAACTTCAACACATCAAAAACTGTAGCATTCACTCAGATACTTTTTCTCAACGGACAAGAAAATCCAATATAATCCATAATTTTTCTCTCATTAAACCATAAGTCTTTCCAAAAACGAACATGTTTCCCACTACCCAGTTTCCATTTAATAAACAAGAAAATCAAATGTCTCATTCTAAGGATTCTTCTGCGGTACCAAGGCATATAGCCTTTCTTATTGATGCTCCAAAAGAGATGTTATAACAACCCATATTTTAGAAGAAGCTACCCGAAGAGTCAAAGTCAAAAGCAGCTGCCCGAAGACGAAGAAGACGATTATTTTCCAACAATTAAATTCTAAAAAAAGGCAGAAAAGAATGTCATAAACATCAAGAGGAGTCAATCTAAAGACCTGAGGAGATCCGAAATAAATTCAAGATGAAGACGGAGTTATGACGTAGCAGAATCCACGTTGGAATAGTTCCGGAATGAATTAAAATGATTTTCGGGATTCTTTCAGTGTTGGATTTTTATAAATAAGCGAACAAGATTAATTATATAAATTCAAGACGGATCTATGGACAAAATTTCAGAAGAAACAGAGTCCAATTGAAGTATCACGAGAAGATCGAAGTGGCACAAACTCAGAGGACGCGGAAGCAAAGTCTCGGGAGAAAGACTATTTAAAGCGGAAAATCGTTTTACCGCTTAATTTTCAATATAACCGCATAAACTCACATTCAAAATTTCCTCACGAACACTCAAGATCAAACTCGAGTAAACTCAAGAACACTCAAGCATACTCAAAGAAACTCAAACACATTCAAAGACATTCAAACGAAGAGCGAAAAACGTGAAGAACGAAGAACACGAAGAACACTCAAGCGGGAAGCGAAGAACGAAGAACACGTCGAAGGAGGAGCACCACCGACCACCATATTTGACCACCGACGACCACCGTCGATGACCGTTGACCGGCGTTGACAAGTGACTGCCGCCGCCGATTCACCGGAAAATTTTCCGGAGACTTTTCCAGTTAGTTTTCCGGTCAGTTTTTCGGGGACATTTTCCGATCATTGCTGAAGCTGCATTCTCTTTTCGTCTGGTGTGAAGATAGTTCGCTGCCGTTCATTGCCGCCGTTTTCCACCGCCGTCGGTCGCTAAGCCGCCATCATGGATGTAACGCCGGTGTAAAGCTGATCATTTTGGTGTGAAGATTGGTGGAGACCATCGGAGCCGTCGCTAACATCGCCGCACCGCCACTTCCATCGTCACGGGCCGTCACCATCGACCACACGCCACCACCACCACCACCACCACCACCATTCTCATCGGTTAAGTGGTTTGGTTTGTTTTGTGGTTCGATTTGGATTGGTTTGATAAACCAAATTGGGTTAATCGGTTTAATAACATCAAACCGGTTTAATCTTGTTTAGTTTTGTTTAGCCTGGTTTAGTTTGGTTAAGCTGAACCAGTTGGTCAACTTTGGTTTGATCGGTTTAGTTAAACCAGCTGGATTAACCGGTTTACTCCTGTTTTAGCCAAATGAATGGTTAATGAGGAAATTGAGTTGGTCCAGACTCAAGTGAAGATGGTTTGAGGTACCTTGAGACGCAAGAAAGAAGGAAAAAGAGTTAGAAAAGAGGAAGGAAATAACTTGAGGAGAAAGTTATAGAAGCATAAGCTTGTGAAGAAAATCATAGGAGCTTGGGAATTAAGCAGAAGTTCAGAGGTTGAAGAACAGGTTCAGGAGAGGTTTCACCATTACCACGCAGCCACATCAGCCGCAACAAGGCCAATACGTGCTACATGGCATGTCTAGTGGAATCTTAATAACCATATAGTCTGGATTGCATTGCATGTTAGAGTAAATGAATAATATTTGTGTAGTAGGATAACTTCTTAGAGAAGTTATCATTGTTGTTGTGATTGTGTTGAGCCATGGTACAGTAACATACCATGGTGGAGATTCCTTTACTTACAGATTGGATAGTGAGTGTGTGGTGAGTCACGTGGCTTGTGCCCGTGAATAGCTGAACCTTTATTGGATCAGCAGGGAGAGTGGTAAGGGTCTGATGTGACATCCTGCTTTCATTTTTATGAATTATTGGTCGTTATGTGGCCATAGTAGAACCTTTCCTGTTTTTATCTTATATCGTATGTATGAACCGCATTTTTTTGGGAAGGATAATGCAATAAGCATATTTTCTAGAATTTTTTTAAGTATGGAGATCGGATGGTATGAGCGGGTCAGTAATGGGACGGCCCGGTAAGGAAAGGTAGGCGAAAACGCGTGGCAAGGTCAGCCTAGTATTTTTGGATCTTATCTATTGAAAAGGAAATCATAAACGATTTTTAAGGAAAGGATAAACATAAGGAAATATGATAATTACAAATAATGATGGAATAAATATAAAGAAAGAATTAATTAATGAAATTAGGGAAGTAGGGCCGTGAGACTCCCTATATAAAGGACGACATCAAAAACTCTAGCCACTCTTTTCAAATCACACCCGTGAAAACAGAAGGAGGCGGCTAGAGAGAGACGGCAAGGAACTTAGAAGGCGGCTAGAGAGAGACGGCAAGGAACTTAGAGGAGAACGTGTTTAGAACCGCTCAGAACCACCTAGCCAGAAGCTCTAAGGTGAGTGCGGTTCTATACTATACCCTAGATCTTCTCATTCTTTTTGATTCCAACGTGTATAGGTTATAGGGGGATCGATGGAAATCGATCCCCACTTGTATGATTAAAGCTGTTTATGCGTTTATCATGAAAGGTTACATGTTGATTGATTGTCTTGTTATTGATTGAGTAGAATGATAATGGGCTAAATCCTAGTCGTGAACTGCGTGTTTGAGCATGGATAGATGATAGGGGCGGCATGACTAGGGTTTCCTAAACCCTAGGCGTGAACCACATGATTGAGCATTAGAAGAAGAGCCGGCGGCACGACTAGGGTTTCTAAAATCTAGGCATGAACCACTAGAATAGGTTAATTAAAACTGATGAAACGGTTAGGAATGCATGCTAGACTATATTGATTGTTGTCTGTGATTGAATGGTTGAATGAAAGTGAAAGTGGAGTTCCACGGATCGAGGTTAGAGCCGCACATGCCGTGGTTAATGTCAATGGCACAAGTGGTGTGTACGCGGTACGGGATCGGTAAGCCGCCACAATGAATTCATGGTCTTAGGACCGTGAGGCCAAAGTGGTGAGCCGATGAATTGGATGTGGGATGTACCAGGATGGGACCGGAAAGCTTAACCGCGGGCTGTGGGTTTGGGACTGGTCCAAGGTTTGGATATGAATGAGTAAAGGCTACGGCCATGTAGTTCAGCGGGCCGTGTTCACCGGATGGATAGACCGCGGTCGATGTCGATGACCTAGTGGTACGTACGTGGTATGAGATCGGTAAGCTACTCACAACGGTCTACAAGGGCCTAAGGCCCAAAAGATCACGTATGGTAGGATGAGGACCCGGACACACGGCGTACTGCGACGGGACCGGTAAGCTTGACTGTTGGCTACTAACTTGTGACCGGACCAAGGATTGTATGAGGATTGCATCGGTAAAACAGTGATGGCTTAGTGATGATGTAAGTCACACGGCCATGTACTAGCATGTCGAGGGCGCGTTGGGCCGTGTGATCGGTAAGCTGCTGGTGAAGGTTCTCGGACGGTTGGCTGGGATGAGTCTTGATGCTTCGATTGGAATGGGAGCTTACAGATCAATGGGTTTGTAAGTGGAATGTGGAATGACAGCTTCAGCTGGAGATGGTAATTGGCCATCGCGCATGCGAGCCTGGGCTTCGACCGCAGATGCAGCTTCGGCTGAGCCCAACTAGGTAGGGGCGTGATTGATAGAATGAGATGAAAGGAAATGGACATGGTACATGGTTAAGTGCGAATGAGACTTAAGTTGAATTGTCATGGAAGTGAACTGGATAAGTCAAACGAACTAGATAGGATAAATAGATTGAAATGGCTAGGGCTAGGAAGATTTGGCTTGAGTAACTGGATTAGTTGATTTTGTGATGCTAGGTTGTTAGACATTGATATGTATAGCTTAGTGCTAATCTCACGAGTAATTCAAACACTCACACCTCCGTCTAATAGACGCATGTTAGTGAGCTAGCATGAACTGGAGCGCAGGGCGTCAAGACCATCAGAATGAACTGGGGTTTTAATCGGTTTTGTGTTTTCTAGGCCGTATTAATCAGTTTTCCTCGCAAGTTTTTATAAATCGTAGTTTTCAAAGCCGGTCGGCCAACTTGGTCGGGACCGATCTGACCGAGGCTGCGTGGTAGGGAAGACTTGTGGTGGTGAAACTATCATGTTTCTGTGTGAAACTGATAGTTAGGCTTGGACATAATACCCGGAACCGAATACCCGAACCTGGACCCAAAAAAAAAAACCCGAACCAAACTCGAAACGTCGTAAGCATTTTACCCTATTGGGTATAAAAATATATTATCCGTGGGTATCGGGTCAGGTCCGGGTATTACCCGATACCCGAACGGGTAGCCATATGAAATACACTAAGTCATTTAGAGGGTTTGTCTTTGTCCTTCAACAAAATTAGGTTTGCTGTTTGCACATTTAGTTTCGTCCGCCGTTGTGTTCTGTGCCTCTCCTTTTACATGTTTAAGTTTAAAGTTTGCATGGAGGATATTTGCAAAATTGAAGTTTACTAGAATTCTTGGTTTATTTTCCTGTTGCTTCGGCTATTTCTTGTTAGATTTAGGTTTTAAAAGTGAGCGTTAGGTGGATCCTACTCACTGAGTATCTCTCCGGAGTTACTCACCCCTCGTTGTTAAACTTTTTTTTAGGCATGTAATGCTAGGAGGCTAGGACATGCTGGATATATTTTGGTTTTCTGCTTGCATTTGCTGTGAAAATTTGTTTGCACGATCTCACTCTGATTTTAACTCGAATTTAAATGTTTTAAATGGAGCTCTACTAACCGTTGTTTTGCTTTCTATGTTTTCATGTATGATGCGCTATTTTTATTACGGTTGGCGGATTTTCCACTGATACGCGGTTCCGATGGAATCAACATAACCTTGGTATTCGACGGGAAACCGAGGGGAAAATATTTGGAGAGTCTTGGGCAAATAGTGGTCCTTGTGATAGCTATCTGCTCATTTCGGGACCGAGTATCGTCGGACCGTAGCGGTTCCGAACCGTTCGGACCGGAAAGCTTGGCCGTGACATGTTCTTGTTTGATTATTGCCTCGGTCGGACAGAGCGGTCTGCGGGAGGACTATTCAGGGCCGCTACAGATGTACCAAAATATGAAGATTTGAAACCTATTTTACTCAAAAGGAAGATGTGTTAAAGACGAGCTGCCACACATATCTTAACGCACAATAAATATGCTTATGTATTGCTATAGCTCTACGATATCATAATTTAGCACAAACTGCGGATCACACATCACAAACATTTCACTGGGATACCTGCTCTCAATGGACATGCGGTTCTGATATAGTCCATAATTTTTCTCTCCTTAAACCATAAGTCTTTCTAGAAAATACATGTTTTCCGCTGCCAAGCTTCCACTTAATAAATGGAAAATTAGGTGTTCAACTGGAGGATGCTTCTAAGATACCAAGGCATATGACATTTGTGATTGATGCTCCAAGAGTGACGTCCCCAAATATGATAATGTGAAACCTATCTTACCCAAAATAAAAATATGTTAAAAGAAGAACTGCCATATATATTTTAGCGCACAAAAGATGTGCTTCTTTATTGTTATTATTTTATGATATCATACCATATTGTTCTATGTTCCTTTGACTATATTCTTTCATTTTTCTTATAATTATTACTGGCTGTGACTGAAATTGAAACCGAAAATTTTGAGAGGCCAAGCTAAATGATGGGAGTGATAAGGGATACAAGAGGTCCTTGTATAGTAGACGCTATGGGCAAATATGAGACAAAAAAAATTGTAGAAGAAATAGTTAGACTGGTTATGGTTCGATCGAACCAGTGTAAAAAATGCATGTTCGTTTGAACTAGATTGATTTTAAGGTTTTGGGTCTATTTTTTGCCCATTCAACAAGGCAGATCTGACACCCTTTACAAAAATTTACGTATTTTGATATCTCGTAAACCAAAATTATCCGAAACGATTGGACGTCAAAGCTAACATCCGTATCTATTTTTTGATTAGTTTTGGTCTTGTAATGACATATGTAGACCCAAAAATTGTAAACTTCCGGTGTAATAATGATGTCTTAACGATTCTATTGCATACCAAATGTACCATCATTTTTGGTACACCAAGCTTTTTACAAGTGTGGACATGGTGTGAAGTGTACTAAAGTGTGGACTTTGGTATGCACTAGTGTGGACCATCTTTGAATGGTGAAAGTGGACAATAGTATGCACTAAAGTGGACTAAAAAGTAGAAATTGTTTTTCTAGTTACAATAACTACTAATAACATAATTTTATAACTAATAATAATAGCATATTTAAAAGAAATTACAAATCAAAATCTTCTACTTCGATTTTCCCATAACATCTTTGCAATATTTTCTCAGATGTTTTCCATAAAATATTTGCAATAGTATTTCAAAATCAAATTGTCTATATTCACGCTCAACTTCTTCATGTTTATTTGCTCGTTTTCCGTCTGTGTCTCTGTATAATCTTTGGAAAAATTGGTATTTATTAAAGTATATAAAGCCTTCACAAAATTAGTAAGTGTAATATATATAGTCTATGATGTGAAAGGAAAATACATAGAGTAAACAATGGAAAAAAATGTCAATTTTTAAATAGACATGCGTAAAGATCTTATCTTTTTTCATTCTCTATTTCTAACGTTTTATGTTCCAATTACCGAAACTACGCAAGATGCTTCCTTTTAACGACTTTTTTTCTTCTAATTTTAGATCGAATTCATTAGATGCAATAGCATTACTTTTTAAATAATGGAGAAGAAAACTTTCAAAAATAAAAAGTCACGTGATAAGATTAGTCAGTAAAGAGAAAACGAATGTGTGGTGTAGGTTTATTAGGAAAATATTTATGTGTGGTGTGTGTTTTCTGGTTTTATCCAATAATGAAAAGAGAACAAAACAATTTTTTTCGTCTGAAATTTTTGGTGTGCAGATGGTATGCATATGTTTTGGAGTGGACAAAAAAAGTAAATTTACAAAGCAAAATTTGGTCCGCATGAACAGTAACTGCGTACCAAATTTTATTTTTCTTGGTCTACACTTGGTACGAACTAGTATGGACTAAACTATGAATGGTTGAAAAAGTGTGTACCAATCCGAATTTGCAACCATTCAAGGCCTTTGTTTTCCTGTATATACTGATGCTAGAGTTGAATATTCTTCTCACAATTTTTCTTCATCCATATTTACTTCACCAAATTCTTGAATGCATCCCATTAATACTAATACAGAAGACTATACATGCAAAAGAAACAAAACATATAATGAAATGGTATCCAAGTGTTAGAAAGACTAAAAACCTATCCTAAATGACTAATGAAATTAAAAGAAGCCCTATCATTAGCGTGTTTCCTTTTCACATAGAGAGAAAAACATGTCACTCGTTTGTCTTGTAGCATCATAATAAATAGGGCTGAATGACATGTACTAAAATTTAATTTTGACACATATTTAATAGAAGTAGTAGCAAACTATATCAAGTTAGTTTGTAAACATATACTATATTTTAAAGACATATACCAAACGAAACTACTGTGGTCCTATTTATCTAATCCGTAAAACATTGAAGGCCAAAAAAAAAAAATGATAGTTTTTACCCCGTTTCCTATTGTATTGAATCCAATTGCAATCACTACCCTTTCAAGAGTACTTGATGGTAAGTAATGGTACCGTACTAACTACACGAAATAGTCAATTACTATAGTTCGCAAAATAGTCAATTACTATAGTTCGCAAGTAGTCAGTCGTATAATTTACCCCGTAACGTGTACATGGACAACATTACACGTTAGTAAGATATTAAGCTAGGAGATAACATGTTTTCAATACTAAAACAACCTATTCTTGTCCCCTCCATCGAAGCTACACGTTTCCTCATATTAAGATCATGAGAAACAACAAAAGCGTTGTTTCCTTATGTAAGAGAAGAAGAGAGATGCAAAATCGTAACAAGCTTTTTCGTTCATTCTGCTGAGAAACGAGAAATTGGTAATCACATTTCTTTCCCTTCTCTAGACTGCTTCCCTAATTTATTTCTCGAAAAGTTATATTTGTGCAAATCACTGAGTAAGTGATGATAACGAATGTCTCAAGAGAGAGAGAAAAAAAATAATGTAAGCGCGTGGGACAGAACCGTAAGTTGTGATGACGTGGCAATATCTCGTGGGAAATTGAATGAAAGCTGGACAAGATAACGACCGGAGAGAGACTGGGACCCCCTCGGAGAGATAGGGAGAGAAAGAAAATAGTGAGGTGAGAGAGAGCGACTCGCCTCCATCATAAATCATTATACACAAGTTGCTTATTTTCTGTTTAATTTCCATATTGTTCGCTTGATTATCTCGAGGAAAAATCACTGCCTTGTTTCTGATCTGGGGGATCTAACTGCTGGGATTAGCAAATCTGGAAGTTATTGTCGCTGAATCTGATACGAAAGATGAGAAACGTGAATAGTAGCGTTGAGACTGTGAACGCCGCCGCTACCGCCATCGTCACCGCCGAGTCCCGAGTACAGCCGTCGTCTGTGCAGGTACCGAAGAGGTTAATAATGTGTTTTTCTTCTGGTCATAGATCAGAACTCTTGCTTGCTTTTTCTGTGTTTTCAATTTTGAGTCGTGATTCCGAGATTTGTGGCTTATGTTTGATTGCTGTGAAATATGATCTCTACTTAGTGTGAATTTCTGGATTTTGGTGTTTTGATTTGGTTTAAAGGTACGAAAACCGTAGCGATTTAAGCTGTGAAGAATTCGAGGTTTTTTCTTATAGTAAACATTTCACTATTTCATCTCCGATAATTCATGTTGCCTCATTACAACCAAAAAAATGGAAGACTGTTTTACGAAAGAAAGAAATCCAAGAAGATTCGAATTTTAGATCCAATTTTCTAATTTCATTTTGGGGTTTTTTTCTTTTTCTCTGCCAAGTTTCGATTGTTTGATCAGAGCTAAGATTTATGCAATCAGCGAGGTTAATTCTGGTGATTTTGTTTCTTGATTTCGCGTCTTTGGTGCTTTTTATTCCGGAATACGATTTGGTCCTCATAAAGGTAAAAAGACGAGTAGTTTGGTTGATAAAGGAAAATATGTTTTCCTTTGCTTTTTCAATCTATGGCGACTTGGCTTTACAAGTCATAATAGCATTCATGATTAAAAGCTAAAGCGTTGTATATTTCATTTCATGTTTGGTAATTTCCACACATAGTATAATTTCTTCAAAAGTTAGCTACACTGTTTAGGTAATTATTTAGAAAGGGGATCAAGAGTCTTTATTTCGATTCTATATATCTCATGAATCTTTATTTCATGCGTTTGACTATAATAGAAGAGAAGGTGGGGAAGCTGCTGGAGCTTATACTCATGTTTTGGATCTCAAAAGAACAACAAAAGGATTGGCAATGCTGTGCTTGTACCTGAACCGGTTGCATCTGGAGCTCCGGTGACTACAGTTCAAAACTCGAGCACTTCGACTTCGATTGTTCTTCCATTTATAGCTCCGCCTTCATCTCCAGCTTCATTTCTGCAGTCGGATCCTTCATCAGTGTCTCATTCGCCTGTTGGTCAACTTTCGCTTACTAGCAATTCATTCTCTACTAAGGAACCTCAATCGGTGTTTACCATTGGACCATATGCGAATGAAACTCAACCAGTCACACCTCCAGTATTCTCTGCCTTTATAACCGAACCATCGACTGCACCATACACTCCACCTCCAGAGTCATCAGTCCACATGACTACACCTTCTTCTCCTGAAGTGCCGTATGCTCAGTTGCTTACGTCGTCGTTGGAGCTAACTCGGAGGAATAGCAGTGGGATGAATCAGAAGTTTTCGTCGTCCCATTACGAATTCCGGTCTAATCAGGTGTGTCCGGGGAGTCCTGGTGGTGGAAACCTAATCTCCCCCGGGTCTGTGATTTCGAATTCGGGTACATCGTCTCCTTACCCAGGTAAATCACCCATGGTTGGGTTTAGAATAGGTGAGCCTCCAAAGTTTCTTGGTTTTGAACACTTCACAGCACGTAAATGGGGATCGAGGTTCGGGTCTGGATCGATAACACCTGTTGGGCATGGTTCAGGTGCTCTGACACCAAATGGTCCATCTGGAAACCTAACACCCAACAACAACATGGCATGGCCTCTGAAGAAGGAGACCTCTGAAGTCGCATCTCTGGCTAATTCGGATCATGGGTCTGAAGTCATTGTGGCAGATCACAGAGTCTCGTTTGAGTTAACAGGTGAAGACGTTGCTCGTTGTCTTGCAACTAAGCTGAATCGATCACATGATAGAATGAGGATTGAGACAGACGAGAATACATCAACAGATAGAAGAAGTAACAGTTTCCAAATGGGTCAAACTATTGAGAATGAGTCAGGAGAAGGAGAGACTGAACAACAGAGAATTCATAAACTCACTTCTTCTTCGATTGGATCAAGCAAAGAATTCAAATTCGATAACACGAAAGAGGAGAATATTGAGAAAGTTGCAGGAAACAGCTGGAGTTTCTTCCCAGGGTTACGATCTGGAGTCAACTAACAAAATTAGAAAAAAGGACTACTCTCTTCGTCTTCATTACCATTTACCAAAGACAATGAAGAAACCTTGGTCATGGCTCAATGGGTTATAACAACTTATACACACTGAATAAATAACAAGTTTTTACACTTGTGTAAACAACTTGTGTACTGATATAGTTAGGAACTTTGAAATTTAATTGGATCAGCTCCTCCATCTAACCTTTTTTTATACCGGACATGTATCGTGTTGTTAAATAATCTCTTGGTCTAATTTCATGCAATTATTGTACCGGAGCTGTTGTAACTTCTGGTCTGAAATGCTACATTTCTATTTTTTTTTTATGTTCTTTTAGGTGATCAATATTATTTCTTTCGATCAATTTTGAAACAGAGTTTTTATGTTAAAAAGTCCAAGAAACCGTGCACATAATAGACTGGATACATAAAAAAAACACCAAAATAATACTTAGATAACGATTAATTCCTACAAAGCAAACCAAAAGGAAAAAAAAAAGACAACACAAGACAAAAGCTGGGAAAGAAGTAAAGGGTCGCGTTCAAGTCTCCTTGTTGGAACCGTAATACCTTTTAAAAGCTCTAGGGAGGTAAACCGGAATCAGAACACCAAAGAGATTAAACGACCAAACCCCTAAATTAACCACCGCTAAAACTTTACCGGCGTACATCCGCCGCGCTGAAACCTGAGATTCTCTTGAGAACTCGCTCATAAGCCACTCCACGAGCGATAGGATCCTCCTGGCGTTGTAGACGATCGGGACGAGGATCCGAGCGGGGGCGGAGAAGCCGCACGTGGCAGCCAATCCCTCCATGAAAACCTGGCTCGCCAGGAGGAACACGTGCGGTGCGGCGGCGGTAACACCGCTCTTATCGTCCTCCATGAGTCCTTCGAATATGTAGCCGATCGGAATCAGAAGGCCGACGATCCCCGCCGATGCTACATATAGACGGAAAACCTTGTTGGTGGAGCTTGTGAGAGGAGCGTCGCGGCTCGGATTGTTATGCGGAGGGAATATCAATTTGGAGAGGAAAAAGAAGTAGATGAGTGTGAGGACTGTGAATAGAAAATCTTGGACGGTGACGAGACCGCTTGCGGAGAGAACGACGATTACTGCCAGGATGTTTAGTTGCCGGAACGACAGAAATCCGGCGGTTTTCCCGGCTACTGATGAGGTTTCGGCGTGAAGCTGCTCTTCTTTAGGAAGGGCTATGTCGTTGTAAGCCGGACCGACGCCTCCAGACATTGTTTTGGGTTTTTGCGTAGGGTTTTCTGAGAGAAGATGCGTTTTCTGTGAGAAAATGGGGTGAGAAAATTTTGGGTGGACAGGAAGATAAAAAACGAGTGAAGAAGTGAACACGTGGCGCTCTGAAAGAGCTTGAATGGAAGAGGTTTAGAGACGTGGAGGCTTCGTACAACTCCAGGGCTTTTGTTGTCTATTGTTCTCACGATTAATTTAAACCCGTTAAAGGTAATCAGAGATTAACATGAAGACTGGAAGAAGAATTCCTATCCTATGTTAAAGATAGGATCAAAATAGTTCTTTAATCCCCAGGGTTGGGTGGTGAAAAAATCAATATCTGCACAAAAAACCTAACGAAATCCTTCAATCAAGAAAACAACAAAATCATTAGATTTGGTTTTTACGACTTTTGCAACTAAAAACCCCCAAGTTTGGATTACCATTTTATTTTCTTTGTCTCTTTAAGAAAGATTAAACATTTTTTCTTGCTGCTTACCAAAAAAAAAAAAAAAAAAAATTTCTTCTTGAATCTAAAGGATAAAACCATGATCTATGGGGTTTGGTTAATGTTTTTCGTGTTACAGTTTATAAATCTACTTATTCTTTGTATTATTTTTTTGTATTATAATTTCTATGTATGTATGATTTCGATGTATGTATGAGTAGTTTTCTTATTAGATTTAGAATTTTCTAAGGTTTTAAATAAATTAATAAAATAGTTTATTTATTCTTTGTAATAGTTTATTTATTCTTTGTATTACAGTTTTCATGTATGAGTAGTTTTCTTATTAGATTTAGTGTTTTTTAGGCTTTTAAATGGATCAATAAAATAGTTTACTTATTCTTTGTGTTACAGTTTCTATGTATGATATTAGATTTAGAGTTTTCTAGGGTTTTAAATGGATCAATAAAATAGTTTTCTTAAGTAAGGTGTTAATAACGTGATTCTTCATTACATAAGCTATTCACACTTAGATGTGGCCACGTCTAATTATCCTAGATTGAATATAGTAACGACAATCTATTAGATTCGTTGGAATTCTCTATAGTAAGCAATGTGCTTTGTAATCCAAAGTATATTTGGTTTGGATATCTTGTGAAATCTAACTTGAACGTTTTAATGCATGAATTAACTTTCATAAATTGAAAAGATGTTTTTCATCTAGTCGTTAGAATTCACCAACAAAATTAGGGTTTTCTACATAATTGTGTTTAAAGTTTGAGGACTATGTTGATTTAATCTTATGATTCATTGTTACCTGATAAATTCCCCTAGATCAAATGTTCTTAATCTTGCATACAACATCCTGCGATTATTTAGTTTATTAGTTTCTATTAGTTTACTTAATCACACATGTTTGATTTGCTTGAAGCAATCTTAAACTATAGTAATGTGAGATTAGCCCAAGATCTATGTGTGATCGATTACCTAAATACTGCAATTGTACACTATGGATTTTCAGTTAGATTAGGTGAAAATAATTCATGCAACAACATGCCTTTTAAGGATGGCACCATTGGAGTTCCTGATAAATATCATCTTATATTGGACAAACAGATCTACAATTGTAATGAACTAAAAGAGAAACACCAAAATTGGATGAAAATAATCAATGATGTTCAATTTGCCATCTAGAGTAAGATTATAGATGGTGTTAATTGTGGCACTAGTAATGTATTTTTTCATGATTATGGAGGGACTGGGAAAACGTATTTATGGATCATTCTTGATGATCCACTATGTTCGAATGTGATATTGTTGAGTGACACTGTTGGATTGTTGATGCAAAGTGGTAGAACTGCACATTCTAGTTTTGTGATACAAATTAATATCAACGATGATTTCAGTATGTGCACAATGAATGTTGGTTCTAACTTAGGGGAATTGATCAAAGTAGCAAATCTCATAATTTGGGATGAAGTACCTATGATAAGCAAGTGGCCTTTTGAGAATTTAGACATGAGTATGTGTGGTGTTTTTAAATGTGATAAACCTTTTGGTAAAAAGGTTGTTGTTGTCTTTGGTGGTGATTTTAGACAAAATCTCCTCGTAATATTTGATGGAGACATTGATTGCCTTCATAAACTCATCCATGCTTTGGAGTGATTGAAAAGTTATCAAGCTAACCAAAAATATAAGGCTTACATTGAACTCGGACGAACCTAGCAACAAAGAACTTGTAGAATTTGCAAAGTGGATTCTTAACATCAGTGATGAAAACATAGGACATCCTTTTAGTGGAGCTACGAAGATAGAGATTTTCTAGGAGTTATTAATTACAAAGTGTGGTAATCGAATCGAGTCAATAGTAAGAGAAGTATATGGCTCGTCATTTGCTACTAAGAGAGATCCTAGTTATTTTTTGAAGAGAGGGCAATATTGAGTCTGAAAAGCGCAAATGTTGATATTATCAATCGTTTTATTGTATGTTGTCTCAGTTAGAAGGTATTTATTATTTGATACTATCTTATTAATATATTTATTTTAAGATTCTAACATTACTATTTTTTTTTTTGGTATGAGAGGAGAAACAATACTTTAGTGCGGATAGTATCAACAATTCCAACTATTCTTTGACTAATGTTATGGTTTATAGTAAAAAAATTTTAAATAGTTTTTAGGTTTTTGGGTTGCCACATAATGATATGAGGTTAAAGGTCGGGTTCCTATTATGTTGCTTTGTAATATTGATCTGAAGAATGGTCTGGGTAATGGTACTAGGTTGTTAATTACACATAAGACTAATCACGTTAGTAAGCTCATATTATAATTGGCAATGATCTCCATCATTTGGTGCTTATCCAGAGAATGTTGTGACTCTCCCCCGTACACGAGGTTTCCGTTTCGAATGCGTGGTTGGAACAATCTTTAAATGGTAAAAAAACAATGTACGGTACGGAACAAATGTTTGATTGGTGAAAAAACAGCTGAATACGGAATACATAATGTAAATAATTATTTGAGATACTAAAATTGATAAACAATATTAACATAATTTTTTTTATTTGTGCGTGATTGTAAATAAAAATTTCAGTTAAATCAAAGTTTCAAATAATTTCAAACCATAAAGATTTTTACATGCTTTTATTAAATCAAATAACACTTTAGATATAAAAAAGAATTACCATAAAATTATCGATATCTTTAAATTTTCCATAACATATCTGTAATATTGTCTCTTATTTGCATCATATGTTCTCCATATACTACCTCTAGAGCTTCCATCACCTAAATCAGTATCATAATTCGTATTGTTTATTCTGGACTCCATCATGACTTCTGCAAAATCTGCATCTGAACAATTTGTAATTTTAATAAAATTATGTAATCCTATTGTAGCTAGTATCACTCTTTTTTGTACTTGAGTAATATATCTTGGGAAATCACAAAGAATCCTCCATTTCTTCTTCCAAACTCCGAAAGTTCTCTCGATAACAAAACGTAAAGACGCATGACATCAGTTAAACAATTCATGTTTTTTCCTCGGAGGTGGATAGAGTTGAACTGCGACATATGATACCTCACAACTCCGTTTCATGTTGATCTGTAAGGAGCCAAAACACCTTGTTTGTTTGGATACCCGAAATCTACGACATATTACTTTTCTGATGGAGGCAAAGGAACTCAGAATCACTTTGTTGTGCCATTGCGAGAACAGCTGTGTCATGATATGATTATGGTGTTCCATTCCAAATATATATGAACAACATATTAAAATCACATATTTCCATGATGTTCAAAGATGGTCTATCTAGTCTATTCTAATACATTCTTTGTAACTCAGGCTTCACTTTTACGTAAACATAAGCCACATCCATTGCTCCAACGAAACCACTAAATATGGCCAATATCTCCGATCAACTTGATGTCTTTCCGGAATGCATTGTAGTTCTTGTGTTGATGGAGTTCTAATATAATCACATGCAAGTAATTCAACCGTCTTAAGAACTTCAATAAACTATCTCTGCATGGTTTACGCGGGAGGATTTGAAGTTCAATAAATTATAAATTTTGAATGCTAAACATAAAATTTATTTACCCTAACAGTTGTTTCCGCGGGAGGATTTGAAGTTCGCGTAAAAAGATTCCAGCTCCGTAGGGATTATCGGCCATATCTACATTTAATCAAAGGACACAAATTTTATTTGGTATTCTATAGATTAATTCAATTAAAAAAGTAATCTTTATTTAATATAAGATAAATTTGATAATGGTCATAATATATTCATAAATAATAAACCCCAATTTACATAAAATATTATACAAATGTTAAATAAATATATAATTTGTATATAGAAGTTATAGATAAAGTGATAAATACATTGGTGGTTATATATAAAATACCTAACTATATATCTATATATTTTGAATATATATTGTACCGTAATAGAAGGTGATGGTCTATTGTCTACTGTCTTAAAATTTTCCACTTATTCACAGCACTTTTTCTCCTTTGAAATCCGCACTTCAGATTTATCCAAAAAAAAAAAGTAGAAAAAGCAAATAATACTGTATAGTGAATCTTTTGCGGTTTTGCTAAACCACCTTAATAAACGCACATTTTAATGTCGCTATTCACTACCTAGATGTGTTGTAAGTTATTAACCGCATGTGGAATATCATTTTGCTATTTCATTTTTCTGCACATTTGTTGATGGTGGGGTTACCACCCCTTATCAATAGTTTGGCGATAATTGAGGTTCGATCCCTACTGACCTTTCCCTGGTTATTTATCAGGTCATAAGTCCCTTCAATAGGATTGGAACCCTAAGACCAGATGACCGAGGGATACCTCGGTGAAGAATAACCGAATTTTAGTGTCCGAAGCGGGGGTGTAAACAACTTCGTCCGAAGCCGAAATCTAAACTCGGACAGTATAAGATCAAATCTTATCACAGATTCCATGATCTTAGAAAAATGGAATATTTCCAATTTTCTGAGGTTAGCCCATGGGTTTAGATAACCGACTACTAGGGTATATAAATACACACCGCCCTTCACAGAGGAAGATCATTCAGAATCGGAGAGAAGAATTACTAGATAACCTAGGTTTAATACTTCTCTTTGATAAAGTTAACTCTTGCATTCCGAGTTAACAACCTTGTAAACCGCAATAATCAATAAAAGCTTTTTTTTTTTTTTTTTTTTTTTTTCCGAGGATTCCTTTCTGTCTTTTACTTAACTTTCTCCAAAAATGAACCCCTCTAATTATAAATAATTAGAAGTTGAATTCAGTCTCAACATTTGGCGCGCCAGGTATGGGGGTGACTCCTTTCGGAAGAAGTCAAAAGAAACCTCGAGAATTTGGCCGAGATGGAGAAGTACGTCGGCACGATCCTAGATAGTTTGGGTTCCAAGGGAACCATAAAGAAGCATATTCGAAAGATATCGATAACTCGACAAATAAGCCCGGCTCCAACGTATCATCATTCATCGACTTTCACAGACGCAGACCTTGACGGGGTTATAATTCCCCATAACGATCCCTTGGTGATTCGCGTTTATCTAGCAGGAAACCCCATGGATAAGGTACTAATAGACACATGAGGCACGGTAAATCTGCTGAGCTTAGAAACAATGAATCGAATAAATGTTGTTTCAAAGAATATGGAAGTAAGAACGGAATTAATAACCTCGCTTCCGGGAAAAAGAGAGACAGTAGTAGGAACCGCAGTCTACCTGGTGTCTGTTGGAGTAGTTACTATGGGTACTTTTTTACACGTAATATGAGGACCCTTTCTATTCGACGCAATTATGGGGGTACCCTGGAAAACAATGATGGAAGCGATCCCGTCGACCTATCATCAATGTCTCAAGTTTCCGACTTCGCATGGTTTCTGTTCGGTAAGGGGGAATCAGCGAATGGCTAGAATTTGCTCCATGCCTACAGAAATCAAACCGCATGTTATTTCGTTAATTTCGGAACCATAAGTCCCATGTAACAAGAACCCAAGATTGTTAGTAGTTGGAGAGTTAGATCCAAATATCTTTGAAAATGATCTATATGAGAAAGTCTATGTTGATGAGGAACGTCCGGAGCGGTGCATAACTATAGGGGGAGGTTTAAAAGAAGAAATAAGAAATAAGTTGGTTGACCTATTAAAGAAGAACAAGAGACCTTTCGCCTGGTCATCAGAGGACATGGTAGGAATCGATCCTACAGTGATATCACATCGTCTGAACGTAGATCCGACCCACAAGCCAATCAAGCAGAGGAAATTAGGACCCCAGAGAGCGACGGCGGTTAATGAAGAAATTGATCGATTATTGGCAAAAGGATCAATAACCGAGGTTCAATATCCGGAGTGAATAGCCAATCCCGTAGTAGTAAAGAAGAAAAACAAAAAATGGAGAATTTGCGTGGACTTCATGGATTTAAACAAAGCGTGCCCGAAGGATTGCTTTCCTCTCCCGAGCATAAAGAGATTAGTGGAGGCAAAAGCCGGAAACGAGCTTCTTTCTTTTATGGATGCGTTATCGGGATACAATCAAATTATGATGCATCCAGACGATAGAGAAAAAACCGCATTTATAACGGATATGGGAACCTATTGTTACCGCGTAATGCCTTTCGGTTTGAAGAATTACGGGGCAACGTATCTAGATTGGTTAACCGGATGTTCGCAGAGAAGCTTGGAAATACGATGGAAGTTTACATCGACGATATATTAGTAAAATCTCAGGTAGATTCCGACCATGTCACACATCTACAAGATTGTTTCGATATCTTAAACCGTTTCAGTATGAAATTAAATCCGGATAAATGTACGTTTGCGGTTACTTCTGGAGAATTTCTCGGATATATAGTAACACAACGAGGAATAGAGGCCAATCCGAGATAAATCAATGCAATAAAGAATCTCCCATCCCCGAAGAATTCGAAGGAAGTACAAAGATTCACTAGACGAATTGCAGCCTTGAACCGATTTATCTCACGGTCGACCGATAGATGTTTGCCTTTTTACAATATGCTAAAAGGAAATAAAAAGATTGAATGGAGTAGTGAATGTGAGGAAGCTTTTCAGGAGCTAAAAAGATATTTGTCGACCCCTCCGATCTTGAACAAGCCAGAAGACGGAGAGACTCTTTTTCTTTATGTTTCCGTGTATCTGAATCAGCCGTGAGTGGTGTGTTAGTTCGAGAAGACAGGGGAGAACAAAAACCTGTCTTTTATATAAGCAAGTCATTGCTCGACGCGTAAACCAGATATCCAGCGCTAGAAAAGTTAGCATTCGCTGTAGTGATTGCAGCTCGGAGACTCCGACCTTATTTTCAGTCGCACCCAATAGCCGTGATGACAAGCCACCCTCTCCGAACAATACTACATAGTCCTGGTCGGTCAGGACGATTGGCGAAATAGGCTATCAAACTTAGCGAGTACGATATCGAATACCAAAGCAAGTCAACAATAAAATTCCAGGTGTTAGCTGATTTCTTGTCCGAGCTATCCCCAAAGGTCTTAACAATCACCCCGCAGAACGAACGATGGACTCTCTTCGTGGACGGTTCCTCGTCTAAATTTGGTGCCGGAATCGGAATTTGGTTGAAGTCCCGAACTGGGGAAGTTTTGGAGCAAAGTTTCCGGTTGGCATTTGAAGCATCTAATAATGAAACCGAATACGAAGCCCTGATCGCGGGTCTACACCTCTCAAAGTAGTTGGTAGCTCGATACGTCCGAGCTTGTTGCGATTCTTAATTAGTGGCGAATCTGTTTAGTGGCAAGTTCAAAGCAAAAAATGATCGGATGGGAGCTTATGTAAAGCTACTGCAATACCTGGTCGAGCATTTCAAAGAATTCGATCTAATACGGATTCCGTGAAGGGAAAATACGATGGCAGATTCCTTGGCTGCTCTTGCAACGACATCAGATCCTCATTTGCAAAGGAATATTCCAGTTGTGACAATCAACTATCCGAGTATTGGCAGTCGTCAGCAACATTCTCTTGTAATTGAAAATGCGGATGAAGAAGAAGCTCGACCGGAACTTCTTGGAGAGGACGAAGAGGATTGGAGAACTCCCATTTTTCGCTACATTAAAGATGGAGAGGTGCCACCGGATAAATGGGTGGCACGTCGGCTTAAAACTTGAGCTGCTCAATATTTAATAGTGGACGATGTTTTATTTAAATGATCGGCCGGAGGATTGATGTTTCAATGCATCGGAAGGGAAGAAGCAAACGAAGTAATGACTTCTACTCACTCTGGAGAAGGGGGAAATCATTAAGGAGGAAGGATGCTAGCAGTAAAACTTCGGAGACTGGGTTATTATTGGTCTACTATGATGGCAGATTGTGATAAGTTCATGACACATTGTGAGAAATGCCAAAGACATGCTCCTGAAATTCACGCACCAACGGAATTACTTATGGCCGCAGTACCCCCGTATCCATTCATGCGTTGGGCGATGGACGTCGTAGGACCTTTTCCGAAGTCAACTAGTGGGAAGCGGTTTCTATTAATCCTGACTAGTTATTTTACTACGTGGGTTGAGGCAGCAGCTTATCCAAAAATCCAAAGTGGCGAAGTCGAAAGTTTCGCCTGGAAAAACATAGTTTGTCAACACGGAATTCCTTACGAGATAGTAACAGACAACGGCTCACAATTCATTTCGAACAATTTTGAATCCTTTTGTGAAAAATAGAAAATTCGTTTAAACAAATCAACTCCGAGGTATCCACAAGGAAATGGAAAAGCTGAAGATACAAATAAAACGATTCTAGCCGAAATAAAGAAAAGACTTCTCGGGAAAAAGGGAAGATGGTCAGATGAATTAGATGGAGTGTTATGGTCACACAAAACAACCCCTTGAAGTGCATCTGGGCAAACTCCTTTCTCACTTTCTCATGGGAAGGAGGCGATGTCTCCCGCGGAAGTAAGGGTTCCGAGTTTGCGGAGAACCCTGATGAAACATGACACCGAGATCAATGATGCAAATTTGAAGGAGCGGAATGATGAAACTCAAGAACTTCAGGATCACGCTTTACTTCGCATTTAAAATTATCAACAAATTGCTTCCCGATATTATAACAAGAAAGTCCGAGATCGCCCTTTAGACGAAGGAGATTTAGTTTTACAAATTTGTGTTCGAAAATACAAAAGAACCCGGGACTGAAAAACTCGGGGCTAAGTGGGAAGGCCCGTACTTAATCGTGAAAAAAAAGTCAAACCCAGAGTTTATCGTTTGAAGACTATGGAAGGCGAGGATGTGCCTCGAGCTTGAAATTCATATTATCTAAAAAGGTATCATTGTACGAATGGACCGTAGAATCTCCAAAAAAAAAAAAAAAAAAACTAGTAAGATTTGAACTACGGATGGTTTGATCCCATTCGGGTACGTAGACAACTCTTCGGAGTCCAGCTATGATGCAAAAAGAAAACAAACAAACAAAATCGGTGCCTTAATCACGTACTCGATAACATGGTTTATCCCTTTACACATTCTTTACCAAATGCAGCTGGAGATTTCGGAGCTTGATAAAGTAGAGCCGAGAAATCACAAGGCAAAGTCAGGTCATTCCCGCACATTTAAAGCCACTTCAAATGCCGGAATTCGATAAAGTAGAATCCGGCATACCAGATAAAAGTCGAGCATTTCTTGCTAAAACAACTTTTACGAAAATGGCAAAAGCTTTAATGTGATAAAGTAGCATTTGAACCAAAAGATCATCAAATTCCAAAAAAATCATTAGAAACTTCCAAATAAGTTCATACAGAGAAGATAAGAAAAAAAAAAAACAACAACAACAGCAAAAGGAAAAGTTACAAAGTAAGAAAAGATCCGTAAGGATTACACACTCCGGGAGGTAACTTCATCTTCACATCATCCAAACAAGGATTGCGATCAATGCCTCTTCGGAATAGAGGAGGGATGGTTATATCTGAAGGACTAAGGGAAAAGATAGGAAATTCTTTCAGTCGATTCTCGAGATTTTTTAGTTGAAAAGAAAATTCCTCTTTCATTATATGAGGAATCAGAATCTTCTCTTTCTCAAGCACTTCAATCAGATCGCACTTTCCTTTCATCTGATGAAACAAATCAGTCAGAGAATTACGAAGCCGACTTGTGTTGATGTATTTCTGAATCTTTTCAAACTTACCCCTGCATTCTCCGAGGGCATCGAGTCGACCAAGTGTATTTTTGTCGATGTCATTACCTTTCGTCTTGTTCTCGTTTGGTCCAGAAGCAGACCCAGATGACCTAGACTGACGAGCTGTCTCCAATTCACGTTCCAGATGTCTGACTTCGCCAGCAAGTTTGGCAGACTTTTGGGATTCCTGCTCAGCCATTTTCAGAGCAATTTCGGAATCATGAGAAGTTTTCCTCACTATGAATCTTAAATCCCTGATTTCCTTCCCCATTGCTATTTGCTTCGCCTCGACATCCGATAGAAGACGATTGAAAATGGTCACCGTCTGTGAATAGAAACGAAGGTCATATAAAAGGTTTAATGGAGTAAAGAGGAAACACAAATATTTATGAAATCTTGAAAAAGGATGAAGCCGCGTTTTCGATTAGCGAATTCTTCTCAGTTTCGGAAAGAAGGGGAAGAGAGTCGGATCGACCTCCGAGTCTGCCAAAGAGTTTAGCGCATTCTCTCTGGTCTTCAAACAAAGGGACATTCTTCCCAAACGAGTATCGGAAGGAGTGAGAGGAAGTCGGAGCAAGAAAACCTTGTTGAGAAACCTTAGCCGAACTTCTTTTGGAGCTTCGGGGAGCAGTTTCAACGAATCTTCTGGAGGAGTAGGTTTGTCTACTTCAAGAATTGGAGTGGCAGAGGTCGAAATTTTTTGTTTTGGAGGAGGCATAATTTCGTAATTTTTACCTCCGTCTCGGGTTTCGGAGATAGAAATATTAGTGCTTCCTCTTGGATTTTGGGAATCCGGAACGAGAATTATCGAATTTTTCTCCGAAGGTATAGGATCAGGGTTTTTCTCGGTGTTGGGTGGAACGATAGTGGTAGTGCTCGGGAGAGTAAAAGAAGGTGGAGGAGTTATAAGATTGGATGCCAAGGTGTCCATTTGGATTTGTGACTTTTGGGAGGAAGTTTCGGTTTTTCTTTTCTTATGCTTTTGTTTTTCTCCAGGAGTTTCTGAAGGAGCTCGTTTAATAGTTTCTGTCTTCGAAGTATCTGCTTCCGAGGGAGCCATTTGTTTGGGTAGCGCCTTTTCTTCTTCGACTTTTGACCCCTTGGGTTGAGGAACGAATATCCGATGTTTGTAGATTTTAAGGTTCTGCATGAAAGGGTTCGACATCGTTCTATAAAGATAAAGAGAAATTTCTTTTGAAAAAATATAAAATAATGAGAGTATTCTGGCTTGGGAAGTGAATATTTATAAGGCATGATATGTCTATTCCACTTCTTCATTCAATGTGCATTTTCAGAGAACAACACGTCATGGGAAGACAAAGAGATTTTGATAGAACCAAGATTTTGACACATGCATCACCAAAAGGAAACCTTTTCGCTTTCCAACCTATGATGGTTTGTAAGATCAAGGAGAACGAAGATTTCAAGATTTTCGGAGACGGAAATCGACAGCAACCGAGCTTCATTTATCGACAAGCTATTTAAATTATGGAAATTCACCACTCTGTCCGAAGACATCCTCGGACGCATTTGGGGGGACTTACTGTTGATGGTGGGGTTACCACCCCTTATCAATAGTTTGGCGATAATTGAGGTTCGGTCCCTACCGACCTTTCCCTGGTGATTTATCAGGTCATAAGTCCCTTCAATAGGATTGGAATCCTAAGACCAGATGACCGAGGGATACCTCGGTGAAGAATAACCGAATTTTAGTGTCCGAAGCGGGGGTGTAAACAACTTCGTCCCAAGCCGAAATCTAAGCTCGGACAGTATAAGATCAAATCTTATCACAGATTCCCTGATCTTAGAAAAATGGAATATTTCCAATTTTTTGAGGTTAGCCCATGGGTTTAGATAACCGACTACTAGGGTATATAAATACACACCGCCCTTCACAGAGAAAGATCATTCAGAATCGGAGAGAAGAATTACTAGATAACCTAGGTTTAATACTTCTCTTTGATAAAGTTAACTTGACATTCCGTGTTAACAACCTTGTAAACCGCAATAATCAATAAAAGCTTATTTTTCCGAGGATTCCTTTGTGTCTTTTACTTAACTTTCTCCAAAAATGAACCCCTCTAATTATAAATAATTAGAAGTTGAATACAGTCTCAACAACATTGCTTTTTGTTTTTGTTCAATATTTTAATAAGGAAACGGATATGAAATTTTTTTCGCTTGATTGGTGAGTATGAGTGCGGTTGCGGATGGATGAGGTAGAAAACCACAAATAACATGTTACCATTCATCACCTAAATATTAGTATCGTTGCAGTTACTTCATGCGACTGAAAGTAAGTGTCAATTGAGGCTAAAGTAGGTTGTTGTGGCAGCAAGTGTTGCTGAAAAATACTATGACACTTTAAATGGTAGTTGCGATTATTTTTAGGGTGTTGTTAGTCTTACTCTCCATGTATTTCAATCCTAAGTCACTTGTATTTTTGGGTGGTAACAACTTTGAAAAAATATGACTGTTGATTTTCGGTGATGAAAATCATTGAGTAATAATTAAGTCTGCAATTTGGGGAAAAACTGTCATTCTCTACCCCTCATCAAACTTTTACATTGTTTTCCATCCCCGTTCCAGTTTCGACCAAATTGCACTCTCTTCACAAATTTATTGTCAAATTGCACCATATTTTCAAATTTCGGGTTTGACTCTTAACCAAACCACGTAAACCGTAACCAAACTCGATTTTGACATAAATTGAGGATCCAAAACCCGATTACAAACCCGACCAGATTGAAAAAAAAAATCAATAATTCAAAATAAATTCAAAAAATAAAAAAATCGTAAAATCAAAATAAATATAAATATGCTATAACTTTATTCTAAAATAATATCCATCATTTATTCTAAAATCTATAACTTTAACATATATTATCTTAATTGGGTAGTTTAATATGCTATTAATATATATTTATTGTGATGGCTGAAATCTTAATTGTCGTATAAAATTAAAAAAAAATTATTTTCATTTCATAATAAAATTTTGTATGAGCACAACTATCTATCTCATCTTGTATGAGCACAATTGTTTTTCATGAAGGGTGCGTGAAAATGAGGTTTTGTGGAGATGATAACTGACATATCATGAGTTTTTTTTGGATCTTTTTGGACTTTTTATAAAAAATTAAAATTTCGATTTTTTTGAATTTTTGAATTTTGAAGTTTTTTTTTACTTTTTATAATTTATTTTGAATCTTCTGAATTTTCTGAATTTTATTTTGATTTTTTGAATTTATTTTGAATTGTTGAATTTTTTTCGATTTTTTATTTTTATTTTTTATTTTTTTTCAATCAGGTCGGGTTTGTAATCGGGTTTTGGATCCTCAATTTGGGTCAAAATCGAGTTTGGTTACGGTTTACGTGGTTTGGTCAAGAGTGAAACTCGAAATGTGAAAATAGGGTGCAATTTGACAGTAAGTTTGTGAGGAGGGTGCAATTTGGTCGAAAGTGGAACATGGGTGAAAAATGATGTAAAAGTTTGATGAGGGGGTAGAGAATGACAGCTTTCCCGCAATTTGGGTTAGAAAATTAAGAATATGTTTGATTTCTATTGGGCCATGGTTTTGTAATTTTCTTAATTCATATAAAGCTAAACATGTGTGGGAATTAGATTAACAAGAAAATATACAAGTTTAAGATAGCTTTTGAGATCTATTCTTGTATTTAGAGAGATCTTAAGTGAAACCATAAATTGATTGTAATTTGTGATGATAGTAGATTACTGAAAAACTCTAGGCCGAGACGTATAATCACACACCATGATATGAACTCGTTTAATTCTTTGTGTTTTTTTACTTTATTACTCAATTAACCTATATTATGTGATTGAGAGAAGGGATCAATTCTCTACAATTGGTATCATAACTTAGGCTTGAGGTTTCGGGAGCAAGGTAATCGGCAGCTGGGTTAAAGGCATTCGGTGGTTCTAGGGTTTTGGTTCAACAGCCGGGACGAAGGCAGTCGGCGACATGAGGATTCGGGTTGAGAACCATCGCATGTGTTCTCTATCGATCGACACACCATCTTCTATCGATTGACACAACGACTGTGAGAAGGTAGTAGTTTCTATTGGTTGAGATAGCTACATAAATAAAGAAACTGAAGGTGAAGATAGTCATCTTCGATGGACAAGGGAAATTTTTCATGTGGAAAACAGGGATGTTAGTGAAGGAATTTGTGTGTAGGTTATAAAACTTTTCATTAACCTAGTGATTCCTTTTAGTCCTTAGATCATGTTATTGAATCTATTGTTCGGATCACGGATATACCTGGAGTTTCTTAGCAGCGGAATGAACATGATATCGAGATCAGGAGCGCCTCAGATGCTGCGCCTCTACAGAAGTCCACACGCACACAAAGCTGGATCAGGGATGCTAGTGCCTCTGGTAAGAGAGAGAGAGATTTCTTTGGATGACCAGGTTATCACCTTATCTAGAGAATTTCGTGACCTAATGCCTTTATATAGAGGCATGGTCGAAATTCCTTAACCGCCTGGATTAACCGGTTTAAATTAAGTCATTAATTAAAACCCGGTATCATTAATCCGGAGCTGTGTCGACCGACACAAAGCATGTGTGTCGATCGACACACTCTTAAATATCTCCATATCAATGTGTAACAATTACACATTGATTAGATCATTACTCTAATGACCATTCCTAGTATTAGTTATCCAGTTTGCTTAGGTGTGTGACCCTATAGGATCATGCAATACTAGCAATGAGTTTATAACTCATAAGTTACAAGCGGCTTCTAGCAAAACATTATAACTACCCAGTATTTCATGATAGTCTTATCTCGACTTCACAACTATATTAGAGTGAATACAAGTATGATATCCATGACATTCCCTTCAATCTCCCACTTGTACTGGAATCAACTTATTCCAATAATCCCTTTGTTTCTATATCTCGATTCAGCATAAGGCAAGAACTTGTGTCATCCTTATAAAGCCAAATCATGTTTATCGAACTCTGATTTATACTGATAAAGACAAACAACTGACATTCAGCTTGTTTGAGTGTGGCCACACATTCCATCAGTATCAAATCTTCGATAGGCCCAAAGATATTTAACTCCCGTTATATAGGAGGGACAAATCCCATCTTGTTCCATCCCCTGTTCCCCACACACTTCACGATATGCCCAATCAATGTCTGAATAATCACCAGTTATGGATGACGTTTGACAAAGTCAAAGCAGACCAATTCATACGCAGAAAATCATGATGAACTCAGGTCTAAGGACTATACTCTATAGTCGTAATGAGAAACTCATATGACACTCATATAACGATCTTATTGAGTTCTCATTAGCGGGTCACGTCCGATACCGTGTTCACAACACATATCAATGTGATTGACTTTGATACTCCTATCAATGACACCATGAAACTTGGTCATCAGTCACATCACATACTAGTCTCGCGCGGTTATTAATGTCCCAATTTAATAACCTTCGACCAGGGACCTCAGTAATTTATGACATCTATCGCTAATAGGGTTTCATGATCAAATTACGTATTTGATGACCTATAAGAATGCCTTAAATTATTTTGGGACTATTATTTAATCAATCAATTGCATAATTAAATAATAATGAAACAGTTTCATTAACTAAAACATAACCAAAGTATGTTTACATGAACATCAAAACATTAATAGCTTCCACTAGAATTAATATCACATCTTAAGAAATCTAATGCCTACAGCAGTAGCATAACTCTTATGCTTAGGCCGTGGGATCTGCTATGGTGTCCTGCTTGGAATTCTTCCAGCTAACTGCACCGTTGTTTGGACAAAGACATAACCGGACTACAACCAGAAATCGTCTTTGTCCGTATGACCACTCACTATAAGCTTATCACTTCCTTTGCACACCAAGAACTTTACCTTAGTATTTCTCAAATACTCGAAAGTGTTCTTGACGGCTGTCCCGTGACTTTCACCGGGATAAGATTAGTATCAACTCGCTTTGCTAAAAGCACAAACGACATGCGGAAGTGTACATAACATGACATACATGATGGATCCTATCGCAGAGGCATAGGAAATCCTACTCATGCGCTCTCGCTCAGCAGGTGTCGAAGGACAATGCTTCTTGCTGAGAGTGATGCCATGTGATATCGGAAGCAAGCCCTTCTTGGAATCATGCATACTGAACCTGCGTAAGACCTTATCAATATAAGTATCCTGACACAGTCCAATTAGCCTCTTCGATCTATCTCTATAGATCCTTATTCCAAGAATATACGCGGCTTCTCCCATATCCTTCATCGAGAAACAACTTCCAAGCCAAGTCTTAACAGACTGAAGCAACGAAATATCATTTCCGAGAAGCAATATGTCATCTACATACAATACGAGAAATGCAACTGCGCTCCCACTAGTCTTCTTGTAAACGCATGATTCTTCTTCGATCCTGATGAAATCAAACATTTGATCGCTTCATCAAAACGAAGATTCCAACTCTGAGATGCTTCCTTCAATCCATAAATGGATCGATGAAGCTTGCATGCTCTCCCAGCATTCTTAGGATCAATGAAAACCCTCAGGCTATGTCATGTACACATCCTCTTCCAGAATCCCATTCAGGAAGGCAGTTTTCACATCCATTTGCCAAATCTCATAATCATAATGAGCGGCAGTTGCTAGGAGAATCTGAATGGACTTAAACATAACGATTGGGAATCGGTTTCTTCATAGTTATACCATGAATTAGCTTTAAACCTTTAGCCACCAATCTAGCTTTCATATCAGTATATGACCATCCATGTCTATTGTCCTTTTGAAAATCCATTTACACTTAATGGTTTTAACACCATCTGGTAAATTCACCAAAGTCCATACTTTGTTTTTTCTGACATGGATTCCATTTCGAATCTAATGGCCTTTAACCAATTTCGGAGTTAGGGCCCACCATTGCTTCTTCAAAATTCGCAGACTTGTCATTGTGAACGATCAATGAATCATGACAATTAGTCACGAGAAATTTATATCTCTCGGACTCATGACGAATCCTTTCGGATCTGCGAACTTTCAAGCATCACAGGTGTAGATACTACGACTCTTCGTAGATCCAACCGCTGCTCTTCCTTAACATGTTAAGCAGTTTCCTGTGATACTCGAACCTTTCGAGTTGTACTTTACTCCCACTGTTTTCTTAGAAAGAAACTCTCTCTCAAGAAAGACACAGTCCCGAGCAACAAACACTTTGTTCTTGGTTTGGTTGTAGAAGTAGTAAGCCTTGGTTTCATAGGAAAACCAACGAAGTAGCACTTATCAGATTTGAGTGGAAGCTTGTCAGATATCAGTGGCTTGACACAAGCTTCGCAACCCCAGATTTGAAGAAAATACAGACTTGGAACCTTTCCAGTCCACATCTCATATGGAGTCTTTTCAACTGATTTTGTGGAACCCTATTTTAGCGTAAACGTAGAAATTTCTAGAGCGTATCCTCAGAAGGATAATGGAAGATCTGTGTGACTCATCATTGATCGAAACATATCCAATAGGGTCCGATTCCTCCTCTCGGACACACCATTTCGTTGAGGTGTTTCAGGAGTGAGTTGTGAAACAATTCCACAATCTCTCATATGATCACTGAGTTCTTGGTTTAAGTATTCACCTCCACGATCCGATCGAAGGGCTTTAATACTTTTGCCAAGTTGATTTTGTACTTCATCCTGGAATTCTTTGAACTTTTCAAAGGTTTCCGACTTGAGTCTAAATGGATAGACATATCCATTTCTACTGAAGTCATCAGTAATTTTAATGAAGTACAGAAAGTTTCCTCTAGCACTAATGCTCATTGGGCCACACACATCTGTATGTATAAGGCCCAACAAGTCACTGGCCCTTTCATTAAACTTGTTGAAAGGGGCCTTTGTCATTTTGCCCAATAAGCAGGATTCACACTTCTCAAATGATTCATAATCAAATGAATCTAAAAGCCCATACTTTATGGAGCTTCTGAATCCGTTTCTTATTGATGTGGCCCAAATGACAATGCTAGAGAAATGGGATTCAAATCATTGGACTTGAACCGCTTGGTGTTTATGTTGTAGAAAGGCACAAGTTGGTTTAAAACATAAGACCCATTCTCTAATGGGGTGCTACTATAAAATATGTCATTATGATCAAAAGAACAACACTTGTTTTTAATCGATAAATGAAATCTTCCAAATCCAAACAAGAAGTGGAAATGATGTTTCTGCTTATAGCAAGTACATAGTAGTAATCCTTCAGTTCTAAAACCAAGCCTGATGGCAGAGACAAATGAAAATCCCTACGACTAATGTAGCAACTCTTGCTCCATTCTTAGTGCGCATGTCCACTTGCCCCTTCTCCAGAGTTCTACTGTTGCTTACGTCCTACATATTCATACAAATATGAGTACCACAACCAGTATACAATACCCATGAGGTAGAACTTGGATTAGTAACATTTACTTCTACAACATAAATACCTGAAGAAGAAGTCTCGTACATCTTCTTTATCTCTTCAGAATCTTCCAGGTATTTCATGCAACTTCTCTTCCAATGCCCAGACTCGTTACAGTAACGGCACTTATAAACATCAGAAGGGTCAGACTTGCGCTTGGGCTTAGCCATGTCCTGATTCACAATCTGGACCGCCTTGTCTTTTGCCTTGTCCTTACTAGGTTTCTCAAACCTCTTACCCTTCTTGATGTTATGCTCAGCTGTCTTGAGCATACCATGCAGTTCAGTCAACGTCTTCGTCGAGTTGTCCAAGTTATAGTTCAAAACAAACTGATCAAAACTCGACGGCAGTGACTGCAAGATGATGTCAGCAGCCAACTCTTGGCTGATGGGACTGTCCAGTTTCGCTAGGTTATCAATATAACCCATCATCTTTGTGACATGTGCACTAACTGGACCATCCTTTGGTAGCTTACACTGAATGAGAGACTTAACCGTCTGGTATCTCTCAATTCGTGCCTGCTCCTGAAACATCGCTTTCAGGCTAGTAATTATCTCAATCGGCGACTCCACGTTCTCATATTGCTTATGCAAATCCGAGTTCATGGTAGCCAACATGAGACAATTCACATCGACCATATCATAATGCTTATGCCAAGCATTTCTTACTGCATGTGAGGCATTGGATCTTAGTTTATCGGGGAAAATCTTTACAAGGACATAGTCCTTTTTCTCCTGCTTGAGAACAATTCTCAAGTTATGATACCAATCGAGAAAATTTGATCCATTTAACTTGTCATTCTCAATGACGGATCTCAGGGAGTAATTATTATGAGGAGGAGTGATCATAACTTAATCAAGAAAAGAAAATTTAATTAGTTTTGATGTTCAAGGAATGAGAAATCTTAACATTTAAGACTGCTCACATTATATTCAAAATTTATTTTCCTCAGAAAGAATATAATGATCCAAGATCCAAATTTCACTGAGATTTGAGTGAGTTTTGGCTCATCGCCCATACTTCAGTTATTTAGGTGAGCAAACACTTTGCTGATCATATCCAATATGATTCTTGGTCTTGGATTAATATCCTATATTAAATCCAATCTTATGTCTATAGGCCCAAAACCATTTTGATAGCCCATTCAAGCAAACCAATCTTCGAATCATGTGGTAACGATTATCACCTGCCTTACTCGTGTAATTGTGAATGCCTTCTTTTGGCAAGCCCATCACACAACAAAACAAGACCCAGTAGCTGACAAGATATGAAAAGACATCAGAGATGCTTGATATTATGTTTGAGGAACGGAACATTAATCTTAAAACACATCACATATGTATTTAAGAAAAATTAGATTTAATTCAAAAAGTTTTAATCTAATTAAAGTTGATTTAAATCTAGAATGCAAATTATGCTCTTGTGTCAGTCGACACAGATACCTAGTGTCGATCGACAGACACAACTTCTTCAGAATTGTGAGACACATGTCGGTCGACACTGACACCTAGTGTCGGTCGAAAGACACAAAAACCGGTTCAATCGCGGTTAAACCATTTAACCCGATTAAACCAATCAATTTCGATTCAATCCAATTGAATCGGTGTCGGTTTATGTTTGTGTTGCCCAATACGTAGTTGTGTCGGTTGACACGAGCTAACCGGTTTGAAATCGTAATGAAATTGACCAAACCAAATTAGACCGATCATACCAATCCGGTTCAATCCAATTGAATCGATGGATATCGACGCGTGTCGATCGACACGAACAGTGTGTCGATCGACAGAGGCGATTTTTTTTTTTTTCTGGAATATCGATCACTGGACCGACACTTAACCGATTTTATTCTGCGTTCAGGGACCATGTCGATCGACACGCTTCTCGCAGAAAGCCAAATTTTTCAGTTTTTCAAAACAATTTGCATCCTAATGATCTAACATGCATCCTTTGTGAATTTTATGAATCAAATTCAAAATCCAAGCATTTAGAATTCATTTTACAGATTCAATTACAACATATGGCTCTGATACCACTGAAGGAATTTTTGTGTAGGTTATAAAACTTTTCATTAACCTAGTGATTCCTTTTAGCCCTTAGATCATGTTGATTGAATCTATTGTTCGGATCACGGATATACCTGGAGTTTCTTAGCAGCGGAATGAACAGGATATCGAGATCAGGAGCGCCTCAGATGCTGCGCCTCTACAGAAGTCCACACGCACACAAAGCTGGATCAGGGATGCTAGTGCCTCTGGGAAGAGAGAGAGAGATTTCTTTGGACGGCTAGGTTATCACCTTATCCAGAGAATTTCGTGACCTAATGCCTTTATATAGAGGCATGGTCGAAATTCCTTAACCGCCTGGATTAACCGGTTTAAATTAAGTCATTAATTAAAATTCGGTATCATTAATCCGGAGCTGTGTCGACCGACACAAAACATGTGTGTTGATCGACACACTCTTAAAAATCTCCATATCAATGTGTAACAATTACACATTGATTATATCATTACTCTAATGATCATTCCCAGTATTAGTTATCCAGTTTGCTTAGGTGTGTGACCCTATAAGATCATGCAATACTAGCAATGAGTTCATCACTCATAAGTTACAAGCGACTTCTAGCAAAGCATTATAACTACCCACTATTTCATGATAGTCTTATCTCGAATTCACAACTATATTAGAGTAAATACAAGTATGATATCCAGGACATTCCCTTCAGTTAGCTCACATGTCACTTGCGGGTTTGAAGGGTGAGCTAACAACACCAACCACTGAGCCTGCATAGCTGTAAAGGAAAAAGGATGAGCGAACTAAGGATTTCACAGCAAGACTTCGGTAGAAGAAGTAAGAAGGAAGAAATAGCAGAAAATGCAATGGATATTTTGACTCTCCATCTAGAAGATCATGTCCTCAGGAAAACGGAGGAGTGCACGACAGCTCGTGATATTTGGCCAACACTAGAAAGGTTATACAACATCAAGATTCTACCGAGTCGGATTCATCTTTTGTATCAGTTTTATACATTTAATATGGATGGGTCAAAGTCAATTGATCAAAATGTTGATGACTTCTTGAAGACTGTTTCGGAGTTGGCTAGTGTGAAGGTTACAATTGCGGATGAAGTGCAAGAAATTCTCTTACTCAGCTCCTTGCCATCACATTATGAGTACTCAATGAGGGAGACATTGAAGTATGGTAGAGAATCTATCTCTACTGAAGACGTGGTAAACGCTGCAAAATCAAAGGAAACAAAGTTAAAAGCTAAAGGCGTATCGACTTCACAGAAGACTGGTGAAGCGTATGTGGGCTTGTGGGAAAAAACAAATAGGGACCAACGAAATTTGGGTAATAGAAGCAGAAGCAGGTCTAAATCGAGTGGAAAAATCAACTGATGGTACTTCAAGAAGGATGAGCATAAGAAGGTTGATTGCTATGCCTGGAAGAAGAGTAGAGGCGGTGATGATGAAGATGACACTGTAGCATTTTTTATCGATCAATCAGTAGGAGTTAATGCATTACCAGTCTCGGAAAATTGGCATCTAGAGAGGTGGCTGATAGATTCGGGTGCTTCTTATCACATGACCTTAAGAAGAGACTGGTTTGATACGTTCGAGAAGCTCAACTCTGGACTTTTGCTACTGGGAGACAATTTTGGTGTTGGTGATGAAGGTATAGGTCCAGTCAATATCAGTGCTAAAGATGGCACGGTGAAGACATTGACTAATGTCAGGTATATCCCTAAACAGAAGAGAAATTTGATATCATCCACTACATTGGATAAGATTAGGTTTGATCATGCTGGAGGCAAATGAAAAACTAGGTTCTATAAGAACGTGAAGATGGTTCTTCAAGGTTCACTGTGTGTTTCTTTGTACTTGTTTGATAGGGAGGCTGTAACATGAAAATCAAATATTAGTCTTTTTAGGAAACCTGCCAATGACGAAACAGTCTTGTGGCATGAAAGGTTGGAACACATGAGCATGAAGAATATGATCTTCTTGGAAAAAAGAGGCATCATTGACAATTGGAGGATTGGAGAAGTGGATTTTTGTGAGAGTTGTGTAATGGGAAAGGCCAAGAGATTGAGCTTCAACGTTGGGAAGCACAATTCAGAGGAAGTGCTAAAGTATGTACATTTAGATCTTTGGGGATCTCAATTGGCTACTTCAAGTATATCAGGCACACAATATTATTTTTATATCATTGATGATTACATTAGAAAGGTGTGGGTGTTCTTCTTGTGGGTTAAGAGTAAAGCTTTCACAAAGTTTTGTAAATGGAAGAAGCTGGTTGAGAATCATATCAACAAAAAGGTTAAGTGTCTGGGAACAGAAAACGTGTTGGAGTTTGTGAACAAATACTTCAATTGAATTGAGAAGCACAAGCCATGTCCTTATACTCCATAGCAGAATGGAGTGGCAGAACGAATGAATCGAACGAAAATGGAAAAAGTGTGTTGTATACTTGATGAAAGTGGCTTGGGAGAAGAATATTGGGCTGAGGTGATGAGCACAACTATGTACCAAGTTAATAGAAGCCTTTCATTGACATTAGATGACAATATTCCTGAGGAACTATGGTTAGGGAAGAAAGCCTATGGGTACATGAAAATTCTATAATATAAATTAAGGAGGATTACTTATCTAGTATGAAAAATTACTAAAATTACTAAATTAGTATTAATTTTTTGACCCTTAAAATGAGTTTTTTCGTGTCTACAATACCCTTAATTCATTTGATAGAAAAAACATATTTACGAAAATACCACATTCCCAACAAAATAAATCTGTAGATTATTATTAAAAAATTCGCACACTTGTGTAGAAGATTTGTTTTTTTTTGCGGATTTGTTTTGTAGATTTAATTTTCTTCGGATTTTTTCCGACAGATTTAATTTTACATGACGCATATTTATTGTTTTGTTGCGGATTTTCAAAAATTACGTGACAAAGGAAAACAAGTTTTAAAAATTACTTAACTAGTACGTAATATTAATGTAACATATTTGTTTAAAGTGTAATAGAGTTATTTTTGTCCGGATTTGTTTTGCAGATTTAATTTGTTTTTGTAGATTTTATTTTCATGTGTCGAAGGTTTGTACGTGATTTTGCAGGTTTTTCATAATTTGTAAATTTATTTTGCAGATTTATATCGTAGTGTCGAAGATTTTTCGTATTTTTTGCAGATTTATTTAATTCTGCAACACTGCAATAGTTGCTGAAAAATTACTCAAAAAATATTGTAGTGTAATAGATTTATTTGATGTGTTATAGATTTATTGGAAATTTTACGGATTTTTTCAAAAGTGATGACGTGGCGGATTGCAACTTTTTTTTGAAGTCCCTAAAAATAAATTAAAAAGTTTTCTTTTAAAAAAAGAAATAAATTCGAAATTTATGTTATAAATTTTAACAATATTTTTAAAATAAATTTATGGTTTTTCATTTTGATTAAAAATTGAAATTCAAGTTTTTAAATTTTTTTTGAGAAAATGGAATTAATTGTGAATAATATGAGTTGATATATTTTTTTAAAATACTAAGTTAGTGAAAGGATAATTCAATACTTTTGAACATCCTTAATACTAATTTGTAACCTAATAATTACACTAAATATTAATACTAATGAAAATAAATTTCACATTAATAAATTCTAAATAACTAAGAGAATATGAAACTGTAAATCACTAATATTTATTGAATTTAATAATTCTTTGATGTTGGTATTATTTTTTTTTTTCCGATTAAATCTTATCAAATGTTTTTAAACAATTATTTTTTATTATTTTTATTTGAATTAGGTTTACTCTAATTCTTTAGCTAGTTATATATCTATTTTTTTCAAAATCTTCAGAGATTAAATTAAATTTTATCACGTGTTGCTACCAATAAGTTTTACTTATTCCTATATAAATTATGTTTAATTTTACGTATTTAGTTACTTATGTATTAATTTGCTTACAAATGTTTTTACAAAATTTTTTAACATGTATAAAAAATCTGATTGATGAATGGACATGTGTCACGATAACGTTAATGAAAAAATTTAAAACATAAATATTTATATAATAGTATATATAATTAAAAATAATTAGATTACTTATGAGACATCATATGACATAAAATCCAAAATACCGTTGATCTTTAAAACGTCTCTTAGTCCTCGAATTTTCAATAATGCTGTCAATATTAACTAAGCAACTACCGTCGTAGTACAAGGTATTTGAATATTAGTTAATTAAATTTATAATGTAATTAAACTAAGCAACAACAACCTATTTAAGACTATTGGCATACAATAAAAAATTAGTTTATCAAATTTGAAACATAATTAGTCAAATGATAGAATGGAATTTGGTAAAATACGAAAATATAATAATACAAATATCTGACCTTAATTAATAAAAAAAAGTATGAATATAGTTATGAGAATTTGGCTATATAAAATTAGTTAGTCAATTATATTAAAAATTTGAATAAAGTTTATTTCTCGAAAAGTAAAAAGAAAATTAAAAATTTTTAGTTTGTTTGGTGGGAATGTAAGAAAGAAACGAGTTGTTTATAGAATTGAAAGATTTTAATTCTTTGATTATAAATCAATTGTATTTTCTTTATATATATATATATATATATATATATATATATATATATATATATATGCATAAGTGTAGGTTGGTTAAATTTTTTTTAGTCCAATATTCATGTAGCATAATCATTTTTTCTTATGAGATTTTTGTTATAAAAACAAATATTCATGTAGCACAATCATTTTTTTAATAGAATTTTGTTAATTAATTAAAGTTATAATATTAGTTAGCTGAATAAAAATACGTTAATACGTTGAAATCTGATTGACCGACTGACAGATGTCGCGGTCATATCTTAAAACTATTTTAATACGTGTCGAAATCTGATCAACCGACTAACAAGTGTCATAATCGTGTTAATTACGAAGTTGAGACATAGACCTTTATATAATTAGATACCATTTTCGATGAAAAAATTTGTTTGATATCAAAACGAGTTTCTAAAAATCATTACAAAAGTTCAAAACTAAATTATTACATAAGCACAAACATCCACCAGATACTTATGACGAAAATACTAAAAATAGAATTTAACGATGTCTTTATTAAAGCCTTACTCGCGAACAGGTTAAATAATTTGTTATTTCCTCTCTAGAATCAATCTATTAATACGAAAGGTACGAGCAATGTGTGCCTCCCCCCTTAGCATCCAAGTTCATCGAGATGACTTTTGCTGTTAACTATCGAACAAGACAAGGAAATTATGTGAAAAACACTTGAGTGCTTCATACTCGCACGACCCATGCCATTAGACGTGCATTCGACCCGATAAACTAACATGGGTCATATAATACCTATAAATACAAGTTCTTCTAACTATGAGAAGGAGATTCAAATCATATTCTATCATTCTTGATCCATCTTTCTCTAAATATCTCAAATTGCAATATTGAACTCTCTTTCTATTTTCCGAGAAATCGCTCTCCAACTCTCTCCAGTGATCTTTCATTCTCTTCTGAAACTTATTACATACTTCATCATTTTCGTCCACCTCTTGACAAGTTCCACACAAACTCTTCTATTTCGTTTCTTTCGCACCAAATAGTGTTGGAACAGATATTTAAGTAAATTGTTGTATAAATTCAATTATGTGAAATCATAGATTAGCTTTTACAAATTTGTTTAAATGTGAATGAGAAATAAGTTAAGCCCATAAATAATGAATTTTTTTTCATTGGCTATAACTATTTGTGGAAAGAGAAATCGTCCCACATTGGAAAGTTTACAAGTAGTATATATATATATAGACTAACATATGTATTAGTTCAAACTATGGATATTATCCGCGTCCGGTGCGGAAAAAAAATATTTAATTAAACTTTATAAATTTTAATTTCTATATACACATTAACAGAATGATTGTGTGAACCTAAACATTATACTGTATACCAGTTGTGTTTCAAATGTTTAGTTCATGATGTATTTCTTTGTTTGCAATGTTTTAATAATGATTACGTAATGTTAACTAATTTTTTCATATATAATCTTTAGTTATGGACTACGTAGTTTGAAATATGTGATTGAGCGGTTTGAAGAAAAAGCAAATGTTTCATCTCCAATAATTTCATATATTGTCATGGATATATTTCGTTTTTATTATCATCCCAAGGAAAATCACTTATTTCTAAGGAAAAAAAAAAAATAGAAATTTTTTATAGTTTTAAGAAAACTTGTATCCTACAATATGAACCGGTTTTATTCATCTCAAGTTATAAGCTTAATTCAAACATAAATTTAGTGAAAAAAATTCTTCCTTATACTTAAGTGTTTTGATAATTTAACCACTATCTGGTGTGAACCCAAGAGGAAAATCTTAACGCACAGAGGCTAAAAAGTCTTCTTTATACATAGACGTTCTGATTTTAATCTAAAATTCTACTACTATCTTGTGAACCCCACTATCTGGTAAACCAAGGGAAAAATTGTAAAACACATGAGCTAAAAATTCTTCCTTATATTTAGGCGTTTTGATGATTTAATCTAAAACCCTAAAACTATATGGTGAACCCAAGAGGAACATCGTAATGCACGGTAGCTAAAAATCCTTCCTCGTACGTAGACGTTCTGAAGGTCTAATATAAAACCATATAACTATCTTGTCAACCCAAGAAAAAAATCATAACGCACATGCACTAAAATTCCTTCTTTATACTTAAGCATTTTGGATGATTTAATCTATTCTTTATACTTAAGCATTTTGGATGATTTAATCTAAAGTCCTGCCACTATTTGGTGAACTTAATGAGAACATCTAAACGCACGGGAGCTTGAAAACCTTTCTTATACGTGGAGGTTTTTTTTTTTTTTAATCTAAACCTTTACCATTATATGATGAACCCAAAGGAAAATTGTAACGTACAAAAGATAAAAAATTTCTTTACACTTAGGTTCTTTGATGATTCAATCTAAAGTCCTAATACTATCTAATGACCCCAAGGTGAACATCGTAACGCATGAGAGCTAAAAATTCTTCTTTTTTATATAAATGTCTAATGGTATAATCCAAAACCCTACCACTATCTGGTGAACCTGATGGGTAAATCGTAACACACATGAGTTTAAAAGCCTTTCTTATACTTAAGCGTTCTTTGATGATTTAATCTTAAGCCCTACCAATATCTGGTGAATCGATGGGGAACATTGTAGCGCATGGGAGTTAAAAAGCCTTTCTTATACATAAAACTTTTGATAGTTTAATATAATACCCTATCCTACCACTTTACGGTGAACCCAAGGGGAAAACCGTAACACAATAGAGCTAAAATTATTTCCTAATACTTAGAAATTTTGATAATTTAATCTAGAACTCTACCCCTATTGGGTGAACCCGGTGGGAACATCGTAACGTACTCAAGCTAAAAACATTTTTTTTTTTTTTGTAGATAGTGTGATGGTTTAATCTAAAACCCTACCAATATTTGGTGAACCCAAGGGGAAAAAGCTTATACTTATGTGTTTAGATGATTGAATCTAAAACCCTACCACTATCTCGTGAACTCAAGGGGAAACATCGTAACACACGAAAGCTGAAAAAACCGTCCTTATACTTAGAAATTGTGATAGTTTAATCTAAAACCTTACCACTATTAGGTGAAACCAAGGAGAATATTATAACACACGTATATACGTAGGCGATCTAATGGTTTAATCTAAAACCATACCACTTTTTGGTGAACCAAAAGAAAAATGATAACACACATCAGTTAAAAAACCTTCCTCATACTTAGGTGTTCTGATAGTTTAATGTAAAACTCTACCACTATCTGGTAAATCCAAGAGAAACATCATATGACACGATAGAGTGTATCTTACAATCAGTTAACTGGAGTAATACCTTACAATATTGGTTTCCTCCAAGTAGCTACTCTGTAAGTATTGTTAAGACTCTCGAAACCTCTTGTGTAGTTGTTAAAGTACTTCATGAGGTAAAGTGGTGATGGGTTCTGGTCTTTTAGATCACTTCAAGAAAACATATTATCTAGTAGAATTTCGGCTGAAGAACGTGCAACTATTAAGGGAATGACATACAAGCATTACACGTAAGCTTTAAACAACTTGTTTAAGTGCTTCTTGGAGGAAATGAACCAAACTGCCTCATCACATTTCCCTATTATTACAAAGATGCTTTGTTGTATCTGGAGTGGGCTCCTGGTGATATTCTTGAGCCAAAAGCACTTGCCAATAACAATAAAAAGAAGAGTGATGTTGCAAAAAAATGATGTTGTGAGAAGACTCAACTTGGATCAATAGGTTGAAATCTATTCAGGTATAACTCAGGTATGTCCAGTCACGTTAGCTGCCAACGTTATGAAATCATATGTTCCTCATATGTTCCTCTTTCTTTGTGTTTTTTTTTGGTTTTTTTTTTTTTTCGTTTGTAGTTTTGAGTTTTACGAACTGAAAGATAGTTGGAGAAAATCATGATTAGTTTGAGAACTAAATTTGATTTTTAGTCTTATCTCGCAAAGCTATAATATTAACTTATAAGTTTCGGTTAGGTACTGAATTAATCTTTTGCATTAGTCTTTTGGTAACATTTCCTCTTAGACAATGCATTATATATTTCAGTCAAATGTATTTTATGTTACAAATCTGAGCTTCAAGACATCTGATGAGAGTTTGAGGGAGCACTTAACTAAATTGGCGAAGCAGGGAAAGAATCAAGGTAAAGTTGTTTTTCCATTGCTAACACATTATGTGTTCACTTCTTAGACCATGAGTCTGTTTTTAACATTCCTTTATTTTTTCCATTATGTGCAGATAATAAAGCATTTAAAGAAGGGGAAGAGCATGTCGTGCGGTCATGGTTTTTTAAAATTGGACTCAATAGAAACAACAACCAATGTCTACATTGATCGAAACTCTGATGAAGTAGAGTGACAAAACTTCAAAAAGTTTTATTGAGTTAGCATGAGACATGAGTATTCTATGTAAAGACATGTTAAGTTGATTAATTGAGATTTTATATGGATTATCATCTATTTTAGTGATAAGGCGATATCTAGTTGTAGTTGTGTTGTTTGTATCGGTAATGTATATGTTTATGTCATTTCTATACAACTGATACAAACAAGAGGATTTGTAATGGTTGTGAAATTGTTATAAGCAAAAATTTGTATCAGTTGTAAGATATAATTTATAGGTTATAAAATTTTATTACGGTTGTGAAACTGAAACAGGGGAATGTTGGATTAAACCTCATACTAACGATTATTCATGCAATATCAATTATGTCAGTTGACATAAATAAAGAGATTAACCATTGTAATGCATGAGATATGCGGTGGTGGATGTAGCTAGGATATTGTAGGTGAAAGATGATTGACCATTTAAATTCACAATATTTTCTTTATTAAAAAATCACTCATTTGCATAAAGTTACAAAGAAGTAAAAGATGACACATGGGTATACAACATAGTAAAGTAAATATTTTCAAAAACTGATTAAAAAACAAATCTTCTTGAAATTTGTGCGTGTGACGCGTTCAGTCTACAGTGGTCGTACGATTAGAGGCAAACCGTAACCTGGTCTAAGAGAGAGCATATAAGTTGGCGAATGGCGATAACCGGGTGAAATCGAGATCTCAAAACGGGACAAAACCAACGACAAGACAATCTTGTACTCCATAGCCGTCAAAGTTCGGCCGATACACATTCTCCCTCCGAATCCAAACGGCATAAAACCCATCTTACTCTTACAACCACCGTGCAAATCGCCGTCGAATCTTTCCGGCTTAAATTCGTTGACGTCGTTTCCCCACAACTCGGGATCGTGGTGCATTGCCACCACGTCGATCCAAATGTTTGTTCCGTTTGGAATTACCCGGCCGTTTACACCAATGTCACTCCGGGCTTGCCGTTGTGCATTCGGCGCCGGCGGATATAGGCGGAGAACCTCGCTCATCACCCAACTCATCTGCACAACATAATTTCAAATTTATTCGTTAAATGTATTCGGAAATTTTGGTTTAGCCCAAAAGAAAAAACATTATCCTACGCAGAGGAGTTGAGTGTTCACAGACACGTGATCTCTGGGAAGTAGAGCAAGCAGCACACGACTTGACATGGGACAGTAGGTCAGTAATTCCCTTAATTAATATAAAGACGCACGTTTTTGTCATGGAACAGCAGATAGCAGATAAAATATCAAGAAACAAAAAGCAAATATAATATTTGATACTGCCATGTGGCTTTGGGAGTTTTCACTACGGAGCTGATGTGGCACCTAATCAGGTAAAGGCGACGCGCTTAAACAAGTACGTTTCGCGCTATGTTGACTTGTATATGACCTTAATTTGACTTTGACCCCAGCGATCAGATGTAACGGAAAGAATTAAAACACGAATAAGAAAATGTGAACATGCTAAGTTCGGTATCCTCGTTAAATTCGTTATCTTAAAGAAAATGTGAACATGCCAAATATTCACACAATAATTGTGGGACCGGGACGCGTCCAAATAAATAATGATGTAATGTATGCATGGATATAATTAACCACGTGGGTTGTTTGTGAGTAACGAACCTTCTTTAGGCCGGCAAGTTTGGTATATTGAACCTCGGAATCTCCGATGACTTGTCTGATCTCGTCTCTAAGCGTGTCCTGCCACTCGGGATGGATCGCTAGAAGCATGAACGTCCACGTCAGCGCCAAAGCCGTGGTCTCGTGGCCAGCGAAGAAGAACGTTTTACACTCATCCACAAGCTCCTTCTCCGTAAACTTCCCTTTTTCGCTTTTAAGCAACATTCCGAGAAGATCATGCTTGTCGTCTCCTCCGACGGCCAAAGACCTCTTCCGTTCGTTTATGATCGACAGAAGAAGACCATCAATGTCTCGGCCTAACTCCTTGGCTTTAAGAGTTTGCTTGAAACCGAAATTGTTGGTGAATGGTACCCCTACGTAGCGGTTTGAGGTAAAGAGAGCGAACTGCACGGATCTTAGGTTTTCAAGTACTTTAGTTCCGTTTTCTCCCGTAACTCCGAAGCTTGTTTTGGCGATTATCTCACCGGCTGTCCCTATGATCTCCCTCTCCATGTCGAATTCCGGATTACCCGAGTTGATTTGCATGCCCCAACGGTCCACCATGTTGGAGACTGATTCCACCATCATGCTTGTCATAGCCTATTATGATTAGTCAAGACAATATCAATTAAAAGTAATGAGAAACAGAGAATTTTGTTGTCCTTATAATATCTAGTCTTTTCAACCCCAAAGTTAAGACCTTGAAATTTCCATACTGATCAAAAAGCAATGGGGATCCTGCTTTTGGGAAAGAGCTATAAAGTCTAAACTGTTGAACTAGATTAGTCACCATATTAATTTTCTATATTTTTGACTTTTAAGAATGTAAACCAATTTGGACAATTTCTCAATGAATTTCTGTAACTTAATAATTTTATCGGCTAAATTTGTAAATGAAGTGTACCTTAAGATTGTTTTGGGAAAATGCGGGAGTAATGATGTGACGATGGCGTGTCCAATCATCGCCTTCGACCATAACCAAACCGGCACCAAACATTGGCTCCCTGTCTTTCTTGAAAACATTAGGCTTTCCCCAACTCTTCCCCAATACACCTTTCGACATAACACTCAAGAATTCAGGATCCGCCACGTACACGAATGGCTCTGTCCCTAGCCAGTACACAAACACTTTCCCTGCATCACATAATAATCTATCTTCATATTTGCATTTTTGTATCGGCCCAAGTTTTAGATCAGCTTGGAAAATAATCGTTTGAAATCGTTAATGATTTGTGAAAAGAAAATTGGTTCACTGACCGTATTGTTGTTGCCACTGAGCGAAATGTGGAAGCGCGATGGAGTGTATGTCATGGTTGATTATGGTGGAAGATTTGCTCTTCTCAGCCATTACAACCGCAGTCTTCAGTTTCATGTCATGAAGGTTTCCTAATGGAAAGCTTGGAGGTGGACCCAGAAATCCGCTTTCTCTAAGCTTCTTTTGAGCTCGAACGGGCAATACCCAGCAACGCAGAAAGAGCTTGAAGCACATAAGGCAAAGAGTTAGAACGAAAACGTTCAAGAACATAACCCAAACTCGAGACACGTCAAGAAACTCCATCTCAATCTCTCCGAATATGTAACAACAGAAATAAAGATATATATATATATATATATATATAGGCTGTTGTATTCAGAATGTTTTGCAGGTGAATCATGGGAATTAACCAAATGGGGCATTTATAGATGTTTTTCTAAGGTTCGAGTCTAGTAGAACCTCAGGGTTTGACCAACGAAACTCTCTTCTCTCTTCTTATCTATTCTTATTTGTCGATATTATTTTATTTTATTTTATGCTATTACATAACGTTTCTTTACCATTTTTTGGTCAAACATTATCGGCATTTAGCTTCCTTGTCCTTTTCCTTTTCGCTATTGTATTTTGCATAGTTTTTTTTTTTCTTTATTTTTATTCTTATTTTTATGTTGTTGCTGTTGTCTAGTTTCTCCGGCTGCTTTTATAAAATGTGAAAGTGATGTGAATTTAACGGTGTTCTATTTTAATTCTTATGAAAGGCAAAAAAGTTAAACATGAGAGTGCAAGGCCACCATGATATATAATTGGCATCAAAATTGAAATTGAAGATAGTGTTTCACCAAGTTATCGTATAAAGAGGAATATGTTAGAGCCACACATGGAATGATGAGGTAATCTGACGAAATTATCTACTCAAAATATTTTTAAAAGATTTATGTATGATTTATTGATATTTTTGTCAGTTTTCATATATATATATATATATATATTAGGTTTTAAATCCGGATTACGTCTGGGTATATTAATATTTTTTTGTTTTGTTTATTTTGATATTTAATAATATTTTTTTCTTGAGCAATATGGTGACATTTAATATTTTCAACTTTTTACTATTACTACTTTATTTGTCATTATATTTGATTTCCAATTTGAAATTGTTTTGTTTTGATTTTTTGAAATATATTTAGAAAATAAAATGTATTATTTTTTAATTTTTAGTGATTTTTTAGTATTTTATAATAAGTTTATTTTTTGTCATTAATATCATGATATTTAAATTTTTTATACGGTAGAGTTATTTTTTTTCCTTTTAATTCGATATGAGATTATTGTTGTTACTTTTTATTTTTGTGCTATGAAGTAAGAGATAAAGTTGAAAGTGGTTTGATTATAACATTGCATATTATCACAGATTTTCATATTGTAAATGTGTTTATAAAAGCTTGATTGTCTGATCAATTTCATGTATTGATAGGCAAGATGTCATTAAAGTCTCTTTACATGTCATTTTGAGGGGCATAATAGAATAAAGAAAAGATTTGTTATTTGTTAAATATAAACCGTTGTAAACCGGTCCTATATGATCATGTTGTAAAGAAATTATTCTGATTAATGAGAAACTATAAAATGAGACTGATCTAAACCCATATTAACCCATGTTTATTACATTGTTTCTTCAATATGGTATTATTCTGAATCTAATCCTCTGTATATTTATGTATAAACAATATATTTGAATGTACTCTCTGCATCACCATCGATTTTTGAAGGGGTATACATTTAGGAGATGTTAGACGTGATAGTGTCATGTACAGTTGGTCATGACTGAAAAACGGGTTGAGGCAAGTATAAAAGAACCGATTTGAAGCTTTGTCCCTAAATTTTATTAATCGTCATTGCATAGCATACTTTTTTTGGGAATTTTCTTTTTCGTAATGTGACAGGATGTTTTGAGTCAATTGGGGATAAGATTATTAGTGGCAGAATTTTGTTCCCGTGGTTATCTCACCCTCGATCACTCAATTGCCCAAACGTGTTACTATCAATCGTGTACCATTGCATAGTCCTTCCTTTTGATTAATGTTTCGGGGCAGCATTATTTGTACTCCCACTTTTAAAGATAGCTTACGTTTTGGTAGTCCTGCGTACTCTAGAGAGTTTAGATACTCCACCGTATGTAGCATCTCATAGTTTGTTGTTATTGTGTCACCTTTTTCTATATGTTCCGAGCTCAGATATTCCTCTTATTTTCCTGGTAGTTTTGATAAGATGTATGCATTAATCTCATCAACTGTTATATTTTAAGGTGTTAGGATATTGTCTTTGTAATGCTTGCATGTGTATTTTTTGTTAGTCCGTTCTCTACATTTGTGACTTGAAATATTTTTTCTATATAATCTCCAGTTGATTGCATTGGGAATTTTGAATCTACTACAACCATATGACCATCAGCTCCATTATCGTTTTTATTTTCCTTTGTGGATGCGTTTTCATCTTCAACATTTAGTAGCCATGCTGAAAAATTTGTTTTTCATTCTTGGAGTCTCGTGTTATGTTTTAAAGTGACTACATTGCAAGATTCTCACAAGTATGGTTCATTGATTGATGCTAAAATTGTATTTTCTCTAGAACCCTATAGAACGGCTGGTAGTATTTTTCAGAAGTAACCACCTAGTAGTAGTAGTATTTATTTTCATTTTAAAAACCGGAAAAGGTATTTAAATTTAGATAATGATTCAAAGTTCATAATGATTCAAAATCCGTTGTCAAAACAGTAAAAAAGAAATTAAATTTAGATAATGATATAGATTAAAAAAATAATTTAGATTTAACTTCATTTTAAAACAATGAAAAAGTAAAATATGAAATTAATATGGAATATTTGGTCGTTTAAAATCATATATGGACTACCAAAAAAGCTTTTTTAGGAAACTATAATATAATTTCCTTATTTCTTAAACTTTAATTTTATTTTTAATTAGTTTTCAATTTTATTTTTAATTGGTGATGTGGAATAATATTACTGATGGAAACTATATACAATTTCCTTATTTCCTAAACTCCAATTTTATTTTTAATTAGGAAACAATGATATAATTTCCTTATTTTTTTCTTATTTCCTAAACTATGATTTTCTTTTTTAATTAGTTTTCTATTTTATTTTTAACTGGTGATGTGGAATAATATTACTAGTGGAAACTGTATACAATTTCTTTATTTTCTAAACTCTAATTTATTTTTAATTATTTTTCTATTTTATTTTAAAACGCTGATGTGGAATAATATTATTGGGGGAAACTATATACAATTTCCTAATTTCCTTATTTCCTAAACTCCAATTTTATTTTTAATTAGGAAACAATGATATAATTTCCTTATTTTTTTCTTATTTCCTAAACTCTGATTTCTTTTTTTAATTAGTTTTCTATTTTATTTTTAACTGGTGATGTGGAATAATATTACTTGTGGAAACTATATACAATTCTTATTTCCTAAACTCTAATTTCTTTTTTAATTATTTTTCTATTTTATTTTAAAACACTGATGTGGAATAATATTACTGGTTGTTTTAAATCTTATTGGTGATGTGGAATAATATTATTGGTGGAAACTATATACAATTTCCTTATTTTCTAAACTACAATTTTATTTTTAATTAGGAAACAATGATATAATTTCCTTATTTTTTCTTATTTCTTAAACTCTGATTTCTTTTTTTAATTAGTTTTCTAATTTATTTTTAATTGGTATGTGGAATAATATTACTCGTGGAAACTATATACAATTTCCTTATTTCCTAAATGCTAATTTCCTTTTTTAATTAATTTTATATTTTATTTTAAAACACTGATGTGAAACAATACTACTGGTTGTTTTAAATCCTATGTGGGCGGTTTAACAACACTATACCTTTAACTTTTATGAGTAATAGATTTTAGACGATTTGAAGCAAAAAATGAAGAATTAACCGACTTCTGAAGATGAAGTCGACCGACTGTCTGGAGGTCGACTAACGTGTAAGGTTGGTTGGAAAAATGGAAATTGTTTCGACGGGCTTTTCTCAAAACCCGAAGTCTTCTAATTTCGTCCAAAACCCATGCACGGTCCTTGGAGCGATAAAAGCTACGATTGGAATTAGGTCAACCAAAATACAAGCCACCTCTAAAAATACTCAAGCATTCACAAAAAATCTTTTTTGCCTCAAGAAGCCACCTTATCATAAGGTTTCTTTGAGTTTTCTTTTTAGATAACATTTTTCTACATGGAGAGATGGCCACGATCCCGTTCTCTTTGCTGCTTACTCTCTTTTAATTTAATGCAATATTTTGGTTTTGATATGATTTTGGTCTTACTTGCTATGTGTGAGTAGTTCTCTAGTTAGATCTAGGTTTCAATGGTTGTTATATATCCATGATGCATTCAACATGATATGATCAATATGATTCTCTACTATAACTTTTCCCAGTGCTTATTTTGACTTGATAACTTAGAATGTGCATCTTTAGGTCGTGTTTAGTCAACTACACCATTGATTAACAAAACCAAAACTAGTTTTTAATATGTGATTTCCTCTTAGCTCAAAGGACATTTTTCTATGAACATCATGAGTAAATAGATCTGTATCCATTGCCTGAGTTAGCTTCCATATATTGAAACGGAGTTTCTAGTCTAGTCATTAACAAGTAGGTCGAATTCACCATGAGATGGTTTTTTACATATGTGTTTTATGAGTTCTAGAATCTACTTGATTATTGACTGAAGTTTGTTGAATGGTCTATACTTCCTGAAATTTCCTATGATCTAGCGTTTTCAATAGTATCAGGTTTATACGTCAACTTTAGAATAATTGCTAAGTTTACTTACTTGATTACTAGATTCGGCTTTAAGAAAAATTATTAACTTAAAATTAAAAAATAAACTTAATCTATGTGTGATCGATAGCCAAGGTACTAAAACTGTATATTTTGTACTTGTAGTTATTTTAGGTGAAATAATTCACCCATCAATGTATATCGAAAAATGATACTAAATCTTAATGATATCTTCTAGTATATATAGTTTAGCATGACTTCGTATGAGTCAACAATATTCATAAATCAAGAATCAATGTGATAGGGTTTGAGAGAAAACACGTGAGCTAGAGATTCATTATTCTTAGTTGCGAAATTAGAAATTCAAGACTAAGAGGACTATCTCTTTTTGAAAGTGATAATACTAGGTGGAGGCTTGATCAACAAAGTCCTAGTTCTAGGTTTTACAATGCCCACATGTTATGATATTTCCTAGAAAAAATCTACCAAGAGAGTTTAGAATTTTCTATAAGTTCTTTTTCTTTTTCTTTTTCAATCAATGCATATAATAATTTTAAAGATGTAAAAGGAGTAGAGCTGGTATTTTCATGGCTTTTTAAAAAATTTCAAATTTGTGACAACATGTTGAAGTCTTGAGATTGACAAAGAATATGAGGTTATTGGGTGGTTTAGATAATATCAATGCGAAGGAGATAAAGACATTTTTGATTGGCTACTTGATATAGGAGATGGTATAATATAAACAAACCTAAGGACGAAGAGGTTTTGATTGATATTCCATAACATCATTTTATTATTGATTGTTCAAATCCACTTGCAATTATAGCTAATGACACTAGTATAATTCCGAAAATAGCCACGGAACGTTTACTAGTGTCATTGGACCTTCGCGAACGTCTGCGATCCGGCCGCGTGTGTATGAATCCCGAGGCCGGTCGGGTCGCTCAAACGAGACTCCTTTGCGGCTTCACGTCGCTTGATATTCTCGGGATTAGCCCAGAGGGCTCGCATCCTCGCCAAATTTGTTTCGCTGATGTAAAACGGCCGCTTTTCCGTCTTCTTCCGTTTGTTAATCAGGCTGCCGATCGAGTCTTGACACTCCTTCTTCCACAAGGTGTACACCCACTTGTGCAAGTTATGGTCCCAGTAGTACATTTGCTACAAAAAAAAATTAATGGTAAGTATATAGTTAGCTAAAGATAATAAAGAAAAGAAGAACTGGAAAACGATTGATACTTACGATGAAGTCTGTCCACCAATCGTTGGTGACCTCGGATGGGACCATAGACCAGTTCCACCACACTCCGTGGAAGTTGTTTTGCCAGGTGTCGCGGATGCTTTTGTTGATCTCCTTGTCGACTTTGAACCTATATACAAGTTAGACATATTTGGGTAGACCAATTTAATAATTGTAGTTTTAAAAATATAAAAAAAAATTGAGCTACTTACCACAATGCACCGTTCCATTTTCGCGGATGCAATCGCGGTTGGCTACGCCTTACCGGTGCCGCTAGCAAGGCATTAATCCGAAGTTGAACCCGAGTTGGGAGATCATCCTCCTGACCCTCATGAAGCGGGTCATCTAGACGACGAGCACAGGGCCCCGTGGCACCTGTACCCGTACTCCCGGTGGCATTACCGGTGGCTCCCGGTAGAATGATCCAATCCCGACTATAGCTAGTGGACCGGCGGGTCTGCAAGAGATCTGCGAGTAAAAAAACAAAAATTATTTAATTTTATGTCATACAATTTAAATTGAACAAATAATATTTTTAAATTAAACAAATAATTATAAATAAATCTAAAATTAATTACTTATATATAACAGCTAATTACTAATATAATCTAATTAATTACAAATATGATATAATAAATTATAAATATAATCTAAACTAAAATTACAAAAATAATCTAACTAATTATAAACTTAACTGAATTTATATAAAGCTAATTTAATTACTTATATTCACTAACGAATTACTAATATACAAAAATTATAAATATAATCTAAACTAAAATTACAAAAATAATCTAACTAATTAAAAACCTAACTAAACACATATAAACCTAATTTAATTACTTATATTCCCTAACGAATTTCTAATCTAATCTAACTAAATAATTTAATTTAATCTAATTTCTTATTTTTTTAGGTTACCATTTTGCGGATGCGACATGATCGGTGGTGGGCGTAGTGAGATTCCAGTGAGATGTATCTAAAGAAGTAGAGGAGGCGTTAAAAATAAAATAAAAAGAGAGGGGGAGGAAAAGAAATCGGAAGAGAAGTAGAGGAGGAAGGAGATCGGAAGAGAATGAGAAGAAGAAGTTTACCTGGATACGGCGGCGATGATCAGCGTAGATGAACAGAGCTGCGGCGGCGACGATCGCAAGAGATGAACAGAGATGCGGTGGCGATTTTGATTATGTGGATTGTGAGATCCATGGAGGGGACTGGCTATATTAGGTTTTAAAGCGCAACCACGGTTGATTCGTGGTTATACCGTGACTATAATTAAATATAACCATGGAAATATTGTGGCTATACCGTGGCTATAGATGCGTGTTCTGTAGTCACGAAAATATTGTGGCTATACCGTGACTATACCATAACATTTAATTTTGGTAGATAAATTTTATTCCAATACTAAAGCAATACATGTAATCAAAAATAAATTTTATAAAATTGCGTTGATAAAGAAATTTTGTAGAAGTGATATATTATCACATGCACAACTTTGAAAACCAACGTTTAAATATTTAATTAATTATTTTATACACAATATTTAGCTACGTCTTTCACTCGTATGATGAATCCTCCCTTAAATTTCCACTGTCTGAGTCGTCAAAAGCACTTGAACTTAGCATATCCGCATCAAATACATATAAGTCAGTAGGGTTTTCCAGTGGGACCGGTTAGTAGCCGGTTGGATTGTTCACCGCATGATCGGTAACAATGATAACTCCGCATTCATGAACTGGAATTACGTTTGTTTCTTCTTGTAATGCTTCTTTGTTTTCTTCGTCTGGGTACTGACGGAGTGAAACTTTTGTTGTGGCACACCAATCATATGGTTGAGATGCACGCATACGTGGATAAGGCAGATAACAAACTTGATCACAATTCACCGATAGTATGAAAGGATCGTATTGGCAGCTAGGTCGTCTGGAAACGTCAACAATACCCGACCGATGTGTCCTCACCCCACGTCCTTCTTGGCTTTCATACCACTGGCACTTGAAAACCATAACCTTTGAACCGACTGAACCAAGATACTGAATCATCGGAATCTCCTTTACAACACCAAAGTAATCACTACATGTGTTGCTCCCTCGCACAGAAACAACGTAATTTTGAACTGGTGAATACAGACCATTTTTGTGGAATTGGTAGACCATTTTTGTCGAATTGGTAGCTCAGTTTGGTCGAATTGGAGGCAATGCTACACTTTGCTAGATTTTTATGGGCCCGATTCTGGTTCATTTGACTTGATAGTCCTAAACCCTAAACAAAAACTTGAATATCTTAAGTTCTACTATCTTGAATGAATTGAACAAATGAAGCTTAAAACTAACTCAATTATCTATCGTTTGGTGCCTAGACCATCTCTTGAATCCCTCAGAAAGCTCTCCTTTTAATGCCAAACTTCTGATTATTGAATCTATCTTCCATGAGTCTTAACGACACACATCTGTTGATAATATCCATGTCCAAAATGATGCTTTGGACGTTGAAAGATCAATAGTGCCTTTTAGTAATCCAAAATCACCTCTAATAATGTCCCAAAGTCTCCAATTCCAATATTATTCTATAAATGATTCAAAAGAAGAAAAGAAGAGAAATAACCACCAAAGTAGTATCTTAGTGCTAAAATACTCAAAACCTATCTAAAATGACAACCAAAAATGGTAGAAATACAATGTTATCAATTTTATATTCTTTTATTTCACTCTAGCGTTTTTTTGTTTAGAGAGTTTTTGGTGAGACAATTATAAAACTAATTACAAAGAAGAATTTTGACCCCCAATTGTTTCTTATTTTATTTGTTTATGTAATTCTTGTTATTTATGATTTCTATGTCTTCCATCATATCCGAGTAGTTTTCCTCTTAGGTTTAGACTTTATCAAAGTTTTTATAATGAATTGCTAAATTAGATCTAATAGATCAGGGATTACCTAATTGTTCTTCATCTAAGTTCTTGTTAGAGTTTGTTCTAGTTTGATCCTCTAAAATTTAAGATCTTAGTTTAATTACAGTTGCATCAAAAATGTTGTTAGTTTTTCTAAACTAATTAAGATGGGCAGAACTTCCTTAGCCAACTAACAATTATGTTAAAGGTGTTTTGTGAACATATAAAAATTGATAATTAATTTCATAAATTGAAACAATAGTTTAGGATCTTAGGTTCCTAAAAATAGTTAGTTATGATATAAGTCTCTTCTCGACTTTTCCATGTTACATCAAGGAACATGATTAGAACCATGAAGCACTAACAAATTTGAGGAGTATTTGGGCCATGAACTAAAACTATTAGCAACAAAACGTAACTTTTAGTCTGCGTATGGAATATTTTTATGAGCTTAGGGAAAAATATTATGATTTAGCCCGCGCTTATGAAAGACAACATGAATCAATAGTCAAAAAGTTTGAAAGTAATGAGGAAGAAATACGTTTTCTTCTTGAACACATATTAATTTCATATCATTACCCATTAGAGTCTACGCTTTCGACAATTGAAGCATATAGTGTACATATTTGTGATTTCTACCTAGGGGATGAAATTAACATTGATAGAATCCTGTATATTGATTATTGAAGTTGATAGGAACAATAATCACTACACCAAAATAGGATTTTCGCTACTGCATGTTGCTACTTATAGTGCAATCGGTAAAAGTCACGACTGTTTTTCTATTGATTACCGACTGTTTGACGACCTATTTTAATCAGTCGCAATTCCGTCATTCATAAGCAATTAAAATAATCAATCGTTAATTAGTAGCAGTTTTACGACTGAATAGTGACTGAATTTTAGTTGGTAATCAGTAGCAATATCACCGACGTATTTCCGACTAAATTCGGTGGGTCCTAAGAAAGAAGCAAAACATTAGCAAAATTTGGGTCTAAGACCTGCAAAATGAAAGCCCAAAACTATTTCGTAAGCCCGTGTAAGCAAAATAAGGGTCGAGAATCCTCTTTTCTCCTAAAAAGAAACCCTAATCCCTTCTCGATTTCCCTATGGATTTTTCTACTGAATGTAGAAAATCCGTCTCCTCTCCTCAAATCTCTATTGCAAACACCCTAAATCAAAGCTTCTCTTCGTCAAAAACCCATTTCGTGAGTTGAATCACCAAAATCGAACAAAAATGACAGGATATCCAAGTTTGATATATGTTTCTTTGTTTATGTTTTTGTTTTTTTGGTGTGAAGATCTCTGTTCTGTCTATTTCTACTCAAATATATCTAGTAGTTTTGTCTCTCGAAGTAGGATTTATGATTATCGAATTGAAAGTTTACAAAAAATCGGGTTTAAGATAAAATCGGTTTATAGGCTCTAAATAATCCTAATACTAATTGAATAACTTAACAGGAAACTTCAAATAGTGCTGATAAAGTATATGATGAGATGAATTTCAAGCGGCTAGTGAGTCATTTTGGTCGAAAAAAAAAAAAGAGCTTCTTAATTGTATATAGATTCTCTCTAAGTATTAGTAGTTAACATATAAGTACAAAATATATAAGAGTTTTCAAACCTCATAAGAGTTTCAAACCTCTTCAAATAGCAGAATCAGTCTCACATCGCAAAATAATCAATTTTCCTCATAAAATTGACAAAGTTCTTATGCCACTCTCTTGGAGACTATTTTTGCAAGATCAACTACTTCCATCAACGAATAAACACAATTATTTAATATTATATTTTACAGACATTATGAGACAATATTTATGAAAAATACATTAGATTTAGATAACCTATAGCTTGGAGAAATTACAAAAAGCCAGCCTGTATCTTAGAAAACTTGTTGGAAGTTTCAGACGACGTTGTTCACATTACGAGATAGACAAATTATTGCACAATTTAGGGCTTCCATGTCATGTAATTAATTTTTTTAGTAAAAATTGCATTATCTTTTTGAGGTTTCTTCTTACAAATAGTGTCGGTTTTGATCAATTCTCCGAGTTCTTACCACTTGTAAGAAGAAACCTCAAGAGGGTTGTGGATATGGAATTAAATGTCGAATCTTCAAGTTTTTAGCATTGACTTGTTGAGACTTCAGTTAAGGATTGTATCTTTAACATGATCAATCATATAAAGCTTTGTGAGAGAGATATGATCGATCAACAATGCAGTTTAAACAAAAAGGTGTTTAAGGGGTTGCATATGAGAGTATGTGTGGGATCTGTTGATGGTGCGGTTACTACCCCTTATCAATCGTTTGGCGATAATTGAGGTTCGGTACCCACCGACCTTTCCATGATAATTTATCAAGTTATAAGTCCCGTGAATAGGATTGGAACCCTCGGCCCAGATGACCGAGGGATACCTCGGTGAAGAATGATCGGATTTTTGGTGTCCGAAGCGGGGGTGTAAATAACTTCGTTCAAAGCCAAAGTCTAAGCTCGGACATAATAAGATAAAATCTTATCACAGATTCCCTGCTCTTGGAAAAATGGAATATTTCCATTTTTCCGAGGTTAGCCCATGGGCTTAGATAACCGACTGCTAGGATATATAAATACATACCCCCCTTCACTAAATTAAGGCATTGAGAATCGGGGAGAATAATTACTAGATAACTTAGGTTTAATACTTCTCTTTGATAAAGTTAACTCGGCATTCTGAGTTAACACCTTGTAACCGATATAATCAATAAAGTTCTCTTTTCCGAGGTTTCTCTTTTTGTCTTCTATTTAATTCATTCTCAAAAACGAACCCTTCTAATTACAAATAATTAGAAGTTGAACCCAGTATCAACATTTGGCGCGCCAGGTAGGGGGGTTTCTTTCAAGAAACAGAAGACAAAGACCTCGAAAAAACAAAAACCAATGATAACTACAAATCGTGGAAAATCATAGATAACTCGTTGGGACCAACGACCCGCCGAGTCTACAACCCAGGAGTTCAAGATACAAAATCGATGGACAGACCAAGGGCGTGAAGAATCTTCAAGCGATCTTTTCGAAAACAAGGAAAAGGGTAATCATGACCACAAACAGATAGATAAGCTTTCAATAGATTGTTAACATCAGAAGGAGAGGAACAAAATATTTTACATAACTCGGAAGAAATAGAGGAAGATCAGAACATGACACTAAGAAACCGAGAAATGACTAGCAGTATAAAGTTGATAGGTGATAATCCGACTTCGAAAACGGATAAATCAATAGATACATCTTGAACTTCGGGATATGAAAGCTCTGCTCCAGAACTCTTCCGTCGACATCTCACATTCTAATCAAGCGTTCAAGAACATAGATGGAAACCTACCTAGGACAGCAATTGCCGGACCCTATTCACTTAGAAACGGGAAGTTGGAATTCCTGACCTATAATGGAACGGGAGACCCGAGAGAATTTCTTAAAGCATTTATGATCAGGGTCAGTCAAGCTAGGATTCATCCATTGGAAAAGGAGGGGAAGCAGTGCCAATACTTTGCGGAAACGCCCAAGCCTGGATAACCAACCTACCACCTAATTCAATAAGAAGTTTCGATGAATTACGGTATAAATTTATAAAGAAATATATGTTCAATTCTCGAACGACCAGCAACGATCTCCGATCTTTACTCCATAAAACATACATCAACCAAACCACTCCAAAGCTTCATGAAGAGATTCAAGGCGATGTACTTTCAGTTAGACATCTCGGACGAACTAGCCATTGACGCCCTAACTAATGAAATCTGGTATGAGACAAGATTTGGGGAAGAGCTTTCAGCTTACCGACCACAATCCATAGAAGATGCATTCTACAGAGCAAGCATATACATTAGAGTAGATGAAAGTAGAGCTCGGTTATCTGGAAATGAACAAGATGCTTCAAAAGGAGAAGAAATAAAGCGAAGATTTAGGGAACCTCGTCGACATTACAACAAGTGTTTGAACAAAAGGAAAAAGCCAGATCGAGAGTAGCATTCCTAGCCGCCGAACTTCGAGATCAAAATTTAAAACACAAGAAGAGAGCCTGAACTAAAAAGGATGGAATTCTCCCGGCATGGTGTTGTTACCACACTGCCTATGGACACAATACGGAAGAATGTCTTAGTTTACCAGAGTATCTCTTGAAAAACTACCTAGAGCGGATTCTAGAACAACCCAGCTTAAAAGAAACTCTTACCAAAATGTATCAAGTAGAATTAAAGGAACGAATCTCAAAGAAGAATCATGAACGAAAAAACGAATTCCCGCAGTTAGATTCCTCACCTTAACGTAGGAGGATAAACGTTATTTCAGAATTCTCCATGGAGACACAAGAGCGAGTCAGGTCTCAAACAGAGCTGACTCCTCCGAAGTTAACTTTACAAAATGAGCTCATCTTTACTCGCGAAGATTTAGAAGGAGTTGAGGTCCCCCATAACGACCCATCAGTAATAAAATTGCAAGTTGGAGGCTATCAAGTTCCCCGAATATTAGTAGATACCGGAAATTCGGCGAATGTAATGAGCATCGATGTTTTCCAAGAATTATGGTCGAAAGAAACAAAGATCAAGCCAGGACTCAAGTCATTAACAGCCTTTAGTAGCGAAAGTGTTTCAACGCTCGGAACAGTAGAACTCCTAGTGACAGTTGGAGGAACAATCAGAATTGTTAGCTTCGACGTGATAGAAAAGCCGATTCTCTCCAACATAATTCTCAAAACTACCTGGCTGTTTTTAATGAAAGGAGTGGTTTTTACATATCATCAATGCCTTAAATTTCCGACCCCACTTGGAATCTTTTCGGTAAAAGGAAATCAAGCCGATGCAAGGTGTTGCCTCCGTGAGAGCCCAAAGAAAGAGAAGGAAGCCGACCTTTTCCTCGGAAACGAAACTCTAAAACTTAAAAAGCTCCGAATGTAGGGTATAAAAAAATAAAAAAATAAAAAAACGTTGATATCTCGGATTCTCCGAGATAGTCGACAAATATCAAAACTTCGGAAGTACGTGTGACTTGATTTCCTTCAAGGGTACATAGGCAGCCTTCCACGAGGTTCAACTACAAACAATAAATCTTGGTTTTATAGCAATGAAGTCTCTACGACTCAACTATACTTAGCCACGATTCACAAAACAAAAAAACACATACGAAATCGGTACCCTGATCAAGTACTCGATAAATAGGGTTTATCCCTTTAACACATTCTTTACCGAATGCAGCTGGAGATTTTGAAGCCTGATAAAGTAAGGCCGAGGGATTCTAAGGCAAAGTCGGGTTATTTCCGCTTATGTTTATAATAAACATAAAAACTCTGAAGGGAATGTCTTGGATATCATACTTGTATTCACTCTAATATATAGTTGTGAAGTCGAGATAAGACTATCATGTGATACTGGGTAGTTATAATGCTTTGGTAGAAGCCGCTTATAACTTATGAGTTGTGAACTCATTGCCAGTATTATATGATTCTATAGGGTCACACACCTAAGCAAACTGGATAACTAATACTGGGAATGATCATTAGAGTAATGATCTAATCAATGTGTAATTGTTACACATTGACATGGAGATTTTAAGAGTGTGTCGATCGACACACATGCTTTGTGTCGGTCGGCACAGCTCCGGATTAATGATACCGGATTTTAATTAATGACTTAATTTAAACCGGTTAATCCAGGCGGCTAAGGAATTTCGACCATGTCTCTATATAAAGGCATTAGGTCACGAAATTTTCAGTCTAAGGGTTTTAACCTAGCCGTCCAAAGAAATCTCTCTTCTCCCAGTGGCACTAGCATCCCTAATCCATCTTTGTGTGCATGTGGACTTCTGTAGAGGCGCAGCATCTGAGGCGCTCCTGATCTCGATATCCTGTTCATTCCGCTGCTAAGAAACTCCAAGTATATCCGTGATCCGAACAATAGATTCAATCAACATGATCTAAGGGTTAAAAGGAATCACTAGGTTAATGAAAAAGTTTTATAACCTATACACAAATTCCTTCAGTGGTAGCAGAGCCAGGTTGTAACTGAATCTGTAAAATGAATTCTAAATGCTTGGATTTTGAATTCGATTCATAAAATTCACAAAGGATGCATGTTAGATCATTAGGATGCAAATTGTTTTGAAAAACTGAAAAATTTGGTTTTCTGCGAGAAGCGTGTCGATCGACACAAAGCGCGTGTCGATCGACACAAAGCGCGTGTCGATCGACACGGCTTGCTGTGAAACGGCGGTTTCCAAAATTTTCGAAACTAGGGTTTTTCTGCGAGCTGTGTCGATCGACACAGAACGTGTGTCGATCGACACGGGCTCTACGGGATGTGTCGATCTACATAAAGCGTGTGTCGGTCGACATGGTCCCTGAACGCAGAATAAAACAGTTAAGTGTCGGTCCAATGATCGATATTCCGGAAAAACCGCCTCTGTCGATCGACACACTGTTCGTGTCAATCGACACGCGTCGATCTCCATCGGTTCAATTGGATTGAACCGGATTGGTACGATCGTTTTAATTAGGTTTGGTCGATTTCATCACGATTTCAAACCGGTTAGCGAGTGTCAACTGATACAACTACATATTGGGAGACACAAACATAAACCGACACCGGTTCAATTGGATTGAACCAAAATTAATCGGTTTGGTCGGGTTAAATGGTTTAACCGCGATTGAACCGGCTTAGGTGTCTCGAAGTCTGAATTGGATTCAGCGCTCTAGATTTAAATCAACTTTAATTATATTAAAACTTTTTGAATTAAATCTAATCTTTCTTAAATACATATGTGATATGTTTTTAAGATCAATGTTTTATTCCTCAAACAAAATATCAAGCATATCTGATGTCTTCCAATATCTTGTCAACTGCCGGGTCTTGTTTTGTTGTGTGATGGGCTTGCCAAAGCAAGACATTCACAATTACACGAGTAAGGCAGGTGGTAATCGTTACCACATGACTCGAAGATTGGTTTGCATGAATGAGCTATCAAAATGGTTTTGGGCCCAGAGACATAAGATTGGATTTAATATAGGATATTAATCCAAGATCAAGAGTCATATTGGATATGATCAGCAAAGTGTTTGCTCACCTAAATAATTGAAGTTTGGGCGATGAAACAAAGCTCACTCAGATCTCAGTGAAATATTGATCTTGGATCATTATATTCAACTTGAGGAAAATTTATTTTGAATATAAAGCGAGCAGTCCTAAATGTTAAGATTTCTCATTCCTTGAACATCAAAAACTAATTAAACTCTCTCTTTTCTTGATTCAGCTATGTCTAACAACAACAACTCAAACTCATTCACGTTGAGATCCGTCCTTGAGAAGGAAAAAATGAAAGGATCCAACTTCTTGGAATGGTATCAGAACATAAGAATCGTTCTCAGAAATGGGAAGAAAGAATATGTTCTCGAGAAACCTCTTCCTGAGAAGCCCAGGTCCAATGCTCCCATTGTTGATAAGGACAAGTGGGAAAGGCATTCGGATGATGTGACAAATGTGATTTGTCTGATGCTGGCCACGATGAACTCGGAACTGCAAAAACAGTTCGAGAATGCGGGGTCACCGATCGAGATAATTACAACCCTGAAATCTATGTTTCAGGAGCAAGCTGGCACTGAGAGATACCAGATGGTTAAATCTCTCCTTGAGTGCAAGCTGTCAAAGGACGTTCCAGTTAGCCCCCACGTCATCAAGATGATGGGTTACATTGATAATTTGGCTAAACTGGACTCTCCCCTTAGCCAAAAGTTGGCTACGGACATCATCCTGCAATCTCCGCCGACTAGCTTCGATCAGTTTGTTCTAAACTATAATATGAACAATATGACGAAGTCTCTGACTGAGCTGCATGACATGCTCAAGACGGCAGAGCCCAATATCAAGAAGGCTGCTCCTGATGTGCTTATGGTACAAAAGGGTAAAGAGTTTAAGAAACCTACTAAGGGCAAAGGAAAGAGCAAGGCTGTCCAGGTTGAAAACCGGGACAAGCCTGAGTCGTCTTCTAAGCCTAAGCGTAGCCCAGTTGATACTGACATTTGCCTTTACTGCAAGAAGCCTGGGCATTGGAGGAGAAACTGCAAGGAATACCTGGAAGGTTTGAAGAACCTGAGGAAGTCGTACGAGACGGCATCTAAAGGTATTTATGTTATAGAAGTAAATGTTACTTCATCAGATTCTAATTCTTGGGTATTGGATACCGGCTGTGGTGCTCATATTTGTACTAATATGCAGGGCCTACGCAGCAGTAGAACGCTGAAGAAGGGACAAGTGGACCTGCGTGTTGGGAATGGAGCAAGAGTTGCTGCATTAGCCGTATGAACTTATCATTTGCCTTAACCTTCAGGCATGATTTTAGAGTTGGAGAATTGCTACTATGTACCTGCAATAAGCAGGAATATCATTTCTATTTCTATGTTGGACATGAATGGTTTTGATTTTTCGATTAAGAACAAGTGTTGCTCTTTTATTCGAGATAATATAGTTTCTACCAATTATAATCTTCCAATTTCGGAAGATTGTGGCGTCAGATCTGTAAACCGAAGCTTCATTGATTCAGACATAGAAGTAACTTCGGAACCATAACTTCGCGCATGTACGGAATCCAGTGAGGATTTTCTTCTTGGGTTTGATGCTTAGTTTGAAGGTCCCTTCTGGATTTCCATTACCAGAAAGGTTCATCAGTTCTTCTAGTTTCCAAGAGTTTAACCAAATGTTGCACCGATTTGCGAGCACCAGAAGCCCAGTAATGATTTTTTATGGAGTTCGGTGTTAGTTGTGACATCGCCATTCCTCGACGGGCACAGTAACTTACCATTAACTGTGGGAACGGAAACCAGAGATTGGCTTCGGCAAAGAAGCTTTCGTAGAGACAGACGTACCCTAATGATCGGACCTTGGAACTAGAATTTCAATCTCTGCGGGGTTTAAAGCTTTCCTTTTAATCGATCCGATCTCAGATCTAGGAAAAAGGGAGGATTCAACATCCTGGATATTTGGCCAAGGATGAGTATTCCAAGAAATCGAAACCTCGAGGTCGTTTATCAAGGACATTTTGTAAAAGGATATTAATCAGAGAAGAAAGATTGAAGGTTACCTCGGAGAGTGGAGAGTCGATTATGGGAAAAATTAATCGATCATGAGCGGTTTTATAGAACAAACAAACGATGATGAACGCTTCGTTTACAGTGATGAAGAAATTTGATTAGCCAACACCTGAGGCGAAACGAGGCGCCTTTCTTCTCATTTATTTTTCATTTTTTTTCGAGACGACACGTCACTTAGGAGGTGAAAGGTTTTGCGAGAATCGAACAGTTTGCACGAAAGGACTTTTCTTTGTCCGGTGTTTTCCCGCAAAATTGAAGAACGAAGAAGGTTGCAGAGTTAAAACTAAGACTATTGAAGACAAAGATCGACTAATACCGAACTTCATCTATTGACAAGCTATTTAGAATGGAAATTTGCCAACGCTGCCCGAAAACATCCTCGAACGAACTGGGGGGGGGGATTTACTGTTGATGGTGGGGTTCTACCCCTTATCAATAGTTTGAAAATAATTGGAGTATGGTCCCTGCTGAGCTCTTCCCTGATAATTTATTGGGTTATAAATCCCGACAACAGGAATGTCAACCCTCGGCCCAGATGACCGAGGGATACCTCGATAAAGAATGATCGAATTTGGTGTCCGACGCGGGGGTATAAACAACTTGTAATCCGATCCCTCGTATCCGAGGCAATAAACTTAAAAGTATTATTCTGCATCATCGATCTTTTTCGAGCTGTTACACTTCAAACAAAACATGCTTATCTCATCGTAAGATCTCCGATCTCTTCTCCTAACAATTCCGAACACTTAAACAAGAACACAACTTTCCAAGGTCCAACATTTGGCGCCGTCTAAGAGGATCATTAAATAGCATTCTTACGAAGCAACATATATTGACCAATGATGAATAACGTCACTCTCGTTACCAGCGGCACCCCGATCACCTCTTTCACTCCTCTCAAAATCTCTAGAGCAATAGGGGTCCCCATCGTCCAAATCTCTAATACTGCGATGAGCTACATCCCTAGAAACGGAGGAACCTGGTTTGCAACCTTCAACGCCTCAGGACCTGGCGCAACGTCCACAACGCAGCTTACGATCGGTCCTTTGATTCCCGGTGCGGCCTCCTTGGGCTCGAATTTGGGGAGTAGCGATACCCAGATCGATTCCCTCATAGTTGATCCCTTAGTCCCCTGGAACACCAGACTCATGGATTCAAAACACCGCCAAGTAGCAACTCAGTAACCATCCAACAACGCAACCAAACGAGCTTAGAGGAATTCTACGAGTATTGGCGGACCAGGAAAGAAACAACTGCGCTCTTTTCGCAAACCTTGAAGCCCGTATACTGCCTACCTTCCTATGAAACATTGAGAGGACTCGCAAAAACCTCTTCGTATACATGAATACTGCAGCGACATCCCGTAGAATTGGTGGAGGAACGCGTCCCCCAGCTTCGCGATTACAACTGGGCGCAAACAATCCACAGTTCCTAAGCCACGCGATCAAAGAGCCCCGAGCAGAACATTACTTTATGCAAAATTTAGGCCATTTTGGACGATCAAAACGTACCACGCGATCCCAAAGATAGACAACATGACTTCGGCCGATCTGTTAAACCCGGAAAGCTCTGGAGACGTGACAAGAACAAATCAGAGCATCGTAACCCCAACATTTAAAGGATTTCAACCGCACCACAATGCACCTAACGCTGCCATAGAGGAACTCAAACAACAACTCCAAGCCATAAGTACGAAAGTGCACCGAACCAAAAGTGCTGCCCCGGAAATTGACCGCGTAATCTGAGATGCGCAGAACACCCCTTCATCCGTGAAATCATAGCATACCCCCTCTGAGATACGAGCAAAGTAAGGATCCCGAAATTCGAAGGAAACACATACCCCGGTGTCCACCTCGCAGCCTTCCACATTGATATACTCAAAACTCACTTCCACCCCCACGAACGCGAGTGGGATACTACAGACTCTTTGCCGAAAATCTGGGAGAAGAGACCCTACGATGGTTTTCAATGCTCCCCTCGAACTCAATCAGCACTTTCGGGCAACTAGAATTCGCGTTAGCAACGCATTGAGCCTCCTTTGTCAAACTGGTCCTATATGCATTGGGAGCAGTCCAAGCAGCTGGGGAGTCACTTAGAAGCTGGTGACTTCTCAGTTGGTGACTTTGACGATGTTGCTCTTTATTAACCACATGCTACTTGAGAGTTTGAAATTTTTTTTGTAGCTTTTACACCTGCTGCTATTGCTTTTCCTTCTGATGATTTCTGAGTTGTTGCAGTATTGTGAGAAAGAGATTGCTGTTATGTTCCATTTGGTGGGTTTTCAAACTCAAATTTCTTGATAGGTCAAGATACAAACGAGTGTAACCAGTCCTTAATGTGTGACACTTCATACGTAGGCCTCCATATAAATAATTCATGGTCATCAACTACATCCAAGAATATTTTAACTGCCTTCGGTCTAATTGGAAGGCCATTAACCACTGCATTTGGTTTTGTTGTCTGCCAACGGCCTTCACCAACAACTATAGTATCATCAGAAAGATCCAGTAGCTTTCATTTGCTTAAAGAATTTGTTACCAATCCATGTCGAAACAGATAAAACAAACAATCTCAATAACCAACAAATCATTATCCTGAATTCTATGAGACTGCAGTAAAAACATTTACCAGTGGTGCAGTTTCTTCTGGTTCGAGCCCCTGACCTAGTTCAACACATTTATAGGCAGGCCATGCTAACATGTGTCCTACAGCTGCGTTAATTGTTCCATTTGGTGGGACTTGTAGTGTGAATTTGGGAAAGTTGTTAAGCTGAGGGGAAGTACATGGCGGTCTTGACTTGATTGATGAATGTTTTTTTGTGGATTAAGTAGTAAAGTCTAATGTGGTTGTGCTTATGAGTTTCCAATGTTTTCAACACTTTTTCCAGCAACCTTAACTCATATTTGTTTGAGGACAAGCAAAGATCTAAGTCTGGGGGAGTTTGATGTATCGTAGATTTTATCGGTTTTCTACCATGATACATGTGATTTTATAAAGTCTTTCTAATATAATTAAGGTATTTATACAGGTCTAGCAAGCAAATGATGTTTTGGAGCTAAAGCAGTTAAAATGAAGAGATTTGAATCAATACTAGCAAATGAGCTGTAGAGACAGAAACGGAGGCCAAAAATTTGCACGGCCTTTAACCCACTTAACTGACGAACGAGGACATATTACATATCAATTTGTAGAAACGGAAGTTAAATTTCATTTTCAATTGGAATCAAGCCCAAAAGATGCCTAAAAAGCCCAAGATATAGTCGTTTTACTGAGGACATATCATTCTGACGGGATTTACAAGACTGACACGACTCGCTTCATCTATATTGCTTGTTAACCTCCAGCGACAATCCAATGAAACTTGAGATTTAGGGTTTTAGACAAAGGTCTTGCCATAATACACCTTAGGGTAAAGTAAATCAAAGTTCCTAGAGTTCTAGAACTAAGAAATATAAGTTTATTTGAGTGCTTAATTTAATAATTCATAGTTTCCAATTAAAACTCCCTAAGATCTAATACCTTCCCAATATTGAACACAAACCGATAATTTACAAACTCTCGTGTTTCAAAGGATTTACAACTGAGATTTCTTAAGATCATATATCAGTCATAGCTCTCTCTGGGATCGATAACCTAAATACTATATTTGTACACTGTGCACTTGAAGTAGGTTTTAGGTGAATTACTTCACACATCAGTTGTGCTAATCAACCGGACACAAGAGTGGGAGCCAAAAATGGCACCAAGGCTGTTGAAGAAGATGTGGATCACCACTACACCAAAACAACGTTTTGGCGACTGCAGGATGCGACTAAAATAATAGTCGCTAAATATGGCGACTATTTAGCGACTAATTGACTACTAGTCTGCGACTAAAGCACTATAGTCGTTGAATAGTCGCAAAATAGGGACTAAAAACATAGTCGCTAAAATGGTAGCTAATTGACGACTAATTTACGACTATCATGGATTCCGGGAAGATTAGTTGCTAATTAGTCGCAAAAGTAACGACTATTAGGTGACTCTAGCGGCGGGTCTCAAGTTAGTCACCTTATAGTCGTAAAAAACCGGTACAGAAGCACGTGTTAATCGATTTCCGGTAGGTGTACCTACTTAAGGCGACTATTAGTTGTAGTCGCCTTTTGGTTTCTCAGTAGTCGCTAAATAGTCGCGAAATTTTCTATATAAAGAAATTTTTAGGCTTTCTTCTTGTCTGTCACCATAACTTATTCCTCCTTTCTTATCCATAAAAACAAAACTCGGCCAGTAAGTGTGGAAGAATGGCTGGAAGGTTCAATTCTAATAATTCTCGGGATTGGATGTATAATCGGATTGATGAAGCCACGGGAAATTTTTCAGAGGAGTTTAGATTGGGGGTGGGCCAATTCATGCAATTTGCTGGTAGCCAACTCTTAGCGCAGAGTAATGGAGGTAAGTTCAACTGCCCTTGTAGTGTCTACAAGAACGGAAATTTCTTAGCGGGTTCAAAAATATGGAGTCATCTATTTAGCTACGGATTTATGCAGGATTACTATGTTTGGTATAACCATGGCGAAGAACTAGACTTCAATTTAGGGACGAGTTATGTTGATCCGCAATATGTGGCAAATGTAGTAAAAGATCCATATGTGCATATGGTGAATGATGCGTTTCGTGAAAACGTGAATTTTGATAGTTACCTTCAGGATTGTAATTATCAGGATGAACCGGTACAAAATCATTCAAAAAAAATTCTATGATTTGTTAGAAGGAGCGAATAATCCATTGTATGATGGTTGTCGTGAAGGTCAATCACAGTTATCATTAGCTGCTCGGGTTTTACAGCATAAGGTAGATTATAATGTCAGTGAAAGGGGTGTGGATTCGATTTGCGATATGATGACCGTGTTTTTACCAGTAGGAAATAAGGCAACCAGTTCAAATTATGAGACCAAAAAGTTGATGCACAATTTAGGCCACCTATCTATTAAAATTGATGTTTGTATTAAGAATTGTATGATCTACTGGAAAGAGGATGAAAGGGAAGATAAGTGTTTGTATTATGATCATCCAAGATGGAAGCCTAAAGACAAGAACAGTAGAACTAACATACCATATAGTTGTATGTGGTATCTACCTATTGGTGACAGATTGAAGAGAATGTATCAGAGCGAGAAGACTGTAGCGGCTATGAGATGACATGCCGAGCACGAATCCAATGACGATGATGAGATGTCTCATCCGTCGGATGCGGCTGAGTAGAAATATTTTCAAACTCAACATACCAGTTTCGCCGAGGAACCCCGGAATGTGTACCTTGGGTTATGTACTGATGGGTTCAATCCTTTTGGCATGTCTCGTAACCATTCGTTGTGGCATGTGATCTTGATTCCATATAATTTGCCCCTGGTATGTGCATGAGTGAAGAGTACATGTTTCTGGGCCAAATCATCCACGGGGTAGTCTCGATATCTCCCTTCGTCCTCTTATAGATGAGTTGAAAGAGTTGTGGTGCACTGGAATTGATGCATTTGATGTGTCCTTGAATCAAAGTTTTAATCTGAGAGTCGTGCTACTTTGGACGATAAGCGACTTTCCGGCGTATAGCATGTTATCAGGATGGAGTACCCATGGGAAATTGGCATGTCCTATTTGCATGGAAGATACACATTCTTTTTATTTGAAGCATGGAAGAAAGGTTTGTTGGTTCGATTGTCATCGGAGATTCCTTCCTTACGATCACCCAAGGAGAACGAATAAAAGAGACTTCTTGAAGAACAAAGACGCTATGCAAGACCACCCATCTGTATCTCTGAGCGGTGAGCAAATTTATAACCGTATGCGTCGCATAAACCCACCCAAAACTAAGGATGTGGGTGGAAATGGACACGACACAAAGAAGCCTCGCTTTGGGAAGGACCATAACTGGCACAAAGAAAGCATATTCTGGGAGCTGCCTTATTGGAGGGACCTCATTCTTCGACATAATCTTGATTTGATGCATGCAAAGAAGAATTTTTTCGAAAACATCATGAATACTCTTATGCGTGTGCCGGGTAGATCAAAAGACATCATCCCGTCAAGAAAGGATATAAAAGCTTTATGTTATCGACCACACTTACATGTTGATCGAGATAGCGGTAGAGCTCCTTTTCCGGCTTACTCATTGACAAATGCTGGCAGAATAAATTTACTAGAATGTGTGAAGCATTCAATGAAATTTCCAGATGGTTATGCAGCAAACCTAGCAACTTGTGCTGATATGGATAATAAAAAAATTTCCGACATGAAGAGTCATGATTGCCATGTTTTCATAGAGCGGCTACTTCCTTTTATCTTTACAGAACTCCTACCCCGAAACGTCTACCTAGCATTATCAGGTTCGCATTAATTACTATTTCTAAACTTCTAAATATAGTAACCACCTGCTTTATAATTAATTACACATATATTGCAGGGATTGGTGCTTTTTTCCGGGACTTGTGTTCGAGGACTTTGCTTAAAAGTCGGGTACGAATCCTAAAACAAAACATAGTCATAATACTATGCAATCTGGAAAAGATCTTTCCACCTTCATTTTTCGATGTGATGGAACACCTACCCATACATCTCCCCTATGAAGCTGAATTAGTAGGCCCAGTGCAATATAGATGGATGTATCCTTTTGAAAGGTTCTTTGAAAAGTTAAAAGGGAAAGCGAAGAACTCACGATATGTGTCAGGCTCAATTATCGAATCATATATCCTTGACGAGATTGGTTATTACACGGAGCACTAAATTGCAGCGACTGTACAAACGAAATCCAGGTGTTTATTCAATAATATGTCCCAATTGTCACATTTAGAGAAATGTTTATTTTGTTTTGTATACTAAACTTCACCTATATGTGTCAGGTTTACAAGATACGATGAAGGTGAAGTCCCCGAATATCATGTTGATGGAGTTCCTGATATATTTAGACAAGTTGGTCGTCCAAGTGGGGAAATGCATGAAGTATGGATGTCACCTACATAACTTGTGACTATTTTCAGCCAATAGAAAGGTATAAATTGTTGTATCGCTAAACTTTACAACTTATTATGTTGCTGACATGTGTGTGACTGGCTATTACAGCATGTTCGAGCAGTCTATCTCTCTGAAATATCCAGGAGTATCTGAAAAAGAGTTGATTGCTAAAAGAGCAGAGGAATATCATCTATGGGTTAAAGAATATGTGAATACACATAAAATATTCTAAAAATTTCTATAAGGATAGATATATATGTGCTTACCCATTGCTTATATATATGCAGGTTATGTATTGGAAGGATACAAATCAATTTCCTACATGGGTTCACGATGTAGTTCATCGACCTTTGAATAAGGTCAAAATATGGCCCATGTATTTTACCAGAGGCTATCTGTTTCATACAAAAAATCACGGTGTCGGACGAAAAACATGTAACTACTTGGTCTCAGTAAGGGGTCAAAGTTATACTGATGCATCTACTGAAATGGATTTCTACGGATGTTTAACTGATATAATAGAGCTCCAGTATGAGGGAATGGTGAATCTGAAAGTTACGCTTTTGAAATGTATATGGTATGACCCTGTTCGAGGCACTCGAAAGGGAAACTGCGGCATTGTAGATGTTCATTCATCTTGGAGATACAATAAAAACGAACCATTTATCCTAGGTATGTACATACGTTCCTCAACATATCAATTTAGTGACCATCTCTCTACCTTCTAAATGAATATACTGCTATTGCACAGCTTCTCAAGCTGAGCAAGTTTGTTACATTCCATACCCTTATACGTCGAGACCAAAGCATTTGTGGCTCAATGTTCAAAAAGTTAATCCGAGGGCAATCATTTCAGGAGAGAACGAACGTAAAGAACCAACACTTTTGCAAACAGAAAATGATGATGTTGTACTGGAGACTACAATTGAAGAACTCGAAGTCGAAAATTCTGTTCACCAAGAAGATTATGTAAACCTCGACTATGAAGTCGAGGATGCGGAACGAGAAGATGAATTCGGATGTGATGTAATCTACACCGATAATGATGTTGAAGAGCCTCAAGAACCGTCCTAGTTATTCATGTGTATTATATTTGATTATATTTTCGATTCTGGTTAAGGTGAACCAGGTTTATACATTACCTAAATTTAAGTTTAATATAATTATATCTAAATTATTTATGTTTAATATAAGTATGCTTAAATTAATTATTTATATTTTAGTTTTGTAAAATATAATTATGTTTTAATTAATTAGTTCTAATTTTTTTAATTAATTTATTTTAATTAACGACTATTAAGTGACTATTTTATTTTAATTAATTAAATTAGTCGTTAAATAGTTTTTTAAGATTTCGTTAATAGTCGGGCTTTCAAACATTTTGGGTTGTTTTAACCCGCGAATGAACAGCACAAAATTTTGGCCCAAATTTTTTGTTTCCGCGTAACCCAAAACCCATTTTTCGTCTAAGTGTCGACCAGATGGAGATTAGGGGTCAAACACTAACCCTAATTTTCTGTTTCACTCTCTCTCGAATCCTCTCTAATCTCTTCACCTTTTCTCTCAAAAATCTTATGATCTTGTCTCAGAAATCTAAGATTTCGTTCTTTTTCTTCACCAAAATCGAATCCTAAATCGATTTTTCACCCTCTCTCTTCCTAATCCAAAAATTTATACCGCAAAAACCCTAATTCTTCATAATTTCTACAAATCCTCTCCAATCTCCCACAGAAACCCTAATTCCCTTTCTTCCCTTCAACTCGACTCCAATCTCCCTCAGAAAATTTCGAGACGATGCCTAAACCGAAGCAAATCCAAAAGAAAACGAAGACCGTTCCAAATATCTCGCAGAGATCTACGGGGACGAACGTCGCTTCTACCTCCAAAGCTCCGTCATCGATTCCACCGACTCAGTACGTAACGCCGCGGGGAGGAGCTCCACCAACTCACACGCCTCAACCTCAGATGCCTTAAACTCAGACGCCTGAAACTCCACTTGACGTTGTTCGCCAGCCATCGACGACCTCATCTCATGTCCGAGATTTTCCACCGCCAACCAATCTCTTCGTAGAAGCGTCTTCTCATCCATCTCAAGCAAATGGTGGTTCTTCATCGCCAGGCCGTAACATTCCGAGTCGCCGCTTCAGAACTCTCACGCGACAAGTCATCCATCTTCACATGGCAACAACTTCAAAGACGTAGCGGAACATGTCATTCCGGATCTCAGTGAAAACACGCAACAGGCTCTGCATCTTCTTCTTTTTGTGCCGTACCGACACAAATTTGTCCCTCTCCTCTCTCCCGATGAAAATACGCCGAATTCAAATTGGTAAGCCTCCTAACCAAGTTTAGAGCTTTAGGTTATTAATATTGCTATTAATTTGTTCTGAAAATAATGTGTTGTTTAGAGCTTTAGTTTATTAATATTGCTATTAATTTGTTCTGAAAATGTGTTGTTTAGAGCTTTAGGTTATGAGTTTGGGTTAATATGTTAGGTTTAGGTGATAAATTTGGCTTTGTCTATTTTAGGTGATAAATTTGGGTTAATCTGCTAGGTTCAAGTGATAAATATAGAGCTTTAGGTTATAAATTTGGTAATATATGAACTTAAATTTGGATTAGTTAATGTTGAATTCAATTAGAATATAGGTGATAAATTTGGAAGCATCTGTTACAATTTTAACATATTCCTTTACTGCTCTTGAACTGATTCCTTCTCATATTGTTTTCAGGTTTCATCGCGACGTCAAACAGAGACTTGTTCGGTCGATAACTAAATTTTTCACATCATCCTTCAATGAACCCTATTACAGCTGGAACTGCGTCCCAAAGGAAAGAGTAGAAAGATGGTTCATCGAGTTCACGGTAAAGCTTTCTGACCTTAAGCATTTGGTTTGTTTTCTTTTTGTTCTAATTAGTAACCTAATATAACTTTCTCTCTATTGTAGAAAAAACACACCTGGGATCCATTGATAACAGGGACAGTTCAAGAATTCTTCGAGACCATCTGTAAAAAGCGCTTGCAAAACATGGTGAGCAATGCAAGGACTAGTGGAGAGCGACATAAGTGGATCAATGAGACTCTCTGGAAGACGATGCAGGCCCATTGGCCTACTGAAGAGCAGAAGCAGAGGAGTAACACATATTCCACCTGCCGTAACTCTGACCGTGGAGGTCTCGGACCCCACCGCCATGTAACAGGGCCCAAATCTTATCGCTAAACCCAGAGAGAAATGGTATGTGCCTTGGCTAAAACTATATTGACTTTGGTACCTTATAATGGATTGAAATTTCAATTGTTTATGTGTTAAAACTTTGTAGGATTGATATCTATTACTATAATGCATTAAAATTTTGTTTTTTTGGTTAACACTTGCAGGCTGAGGAGCTAGGCAGACCGGTTTCCCTTGGTGCGGTCTTCATCAGGGCACATACAAAGAAGGATGGGACATATAATGATCTCAAGGCGGAGAGGATTGCTAAAAACTATGAGAAAGAACCTGTAACAGAAGAAGTCTGAGCTACAAGAAGATAATTCAGATGCTACAGATACTCCTACTGAGAATACAAGTCAGCCGGTGATGTAAGCTGTGTGGCAGCCGGCGAGATGACACACGATGTACTACACCGGAGATTGTATGTGAGATCAATGGAGAAGATTCTGTATGCGGATATCAAGGGTGATTTAATCTGAAGATTCTGGAGATCAGAGATTGACAGCAATCGAAGATTTGGAGCAGAATCAAGACTATCAATGCGGAAGGATTTCCATATACTACAAATAAGGAAAACTTGGAGATCAAGCATAAAGAATATTTAAGAGATTTCCGAGTGTGCAAGAAAAGGAAACATAGGAAATCTGCTTAACCATAAAAGGAGACGAAGACCTGCGTATGAGGGTCATCACTTCACAAGTTGTAATAGAGAGAGAGAGATCTAAAGCTAAGGGTTTGAAACATAACATAGGGCTTAGATCATTTGGGAAGATCTATAGCTAAGGGTTCAATATAGAACATAGAGGTTAGATCATCTGGGGATTAGAGAGCGAGTTCTTTTGTAGAAGAGCGATTTGATATTTCTTGTAAGTGTATCATAAGAGTTTCTAATCAACGTATATTCTTTGTAGAGAAACTACTGTGTGCCATATCGTGTCCTACTGTGTGATTGCAACACACTCTTTGTCATTCCGCATTTTCAATTGGTATCAGAGCCAATCACTTGGGTGTATTGGAAGCAGGTGGAGATCCTGGAGGAAGAATGGGGAAGGGTAAAGAGTTTTGGACTAAGGAGATTGTTCTCGAAGGGAACAACTATGGCCACTAGAAGCAGCGTATGAAGGCAACCATCATAAGCATAGATGAAGATGTTTGGACCGCAGTAGAGACCGGGTGGGTTCATCCAACCAAGGTGGTAGAAGAGAAGATGGTGCTTAAGCTCAAATCTGAGTGGACAGACGAAGAGAAACGGATGTCTAAGTTCAACGCTCGTGCATTGTCAGCCATCTTTGGAGCGGTGAACTCGAAACAATTTCAAACCATCCAAAACTGCGAGATAGCCAAGGAAGCATGGGACATCCTTCAACGTGAATATGAAGGAACTGATGCCGTGAAGAGGACCAGAATCGACTATCTAGCCTCTAAGTTCGAACTGATGAAGATGGAGGAGAGTGAGTCAGTTGGTGAATTCAGTGCACGGATCAGCAACGTTGCAAATGAAGCACAACTACTTGGGAAGAAGTACAAAGAGAAGAAGCTGGTGAAGAAACTTCTAAGGAGTTTACCTGAGAAGTACACAGCCTACAAGACGGCCCTATCTGTTTCATCCAACACAGATGAAACTAAGTTTAGTGAGGTAGTCGGGATGCTGAAGGCATATGAAATGGAGACAACAGGCAAAGTCAAGAAGAAGGGCGTAGCTCTTGTCGCAGAAGGTGAGTCACACAAGATTGAGGAATTACATAACTCACTAGGACTTCTGGCAAAGGGTTTCAACCGAGCATTCAAGAGGAATGATTCAGGATTCAAGAAGAGTGAGTCGACGAGAAGGCATGGTGATGCAGTCAAAACAACCTCACACTCTGCCACACAATGTCATGAGTGTAAAGGCTATGGTCACTACAGAATCGAATGCCCAAATCTCAAGAGAAAATAAAGCAAGTGCTTTGATTGTAAAGGTTTTGGTCACACGCAACAAGAGTGTCTAAATGATCAGAAGAAGGGGCAAGAAAAATCCATGCTTGGTGTTGAAGAGAGTGATGAGTCAGAAGAGACTGATGAAGAAGAGTGTAACAACTTTGTTGCATTTGCGGGCATCTCTGAGGAGCCAGTGGATGTTGATCAAAGTCATGAGGTAACAGTTGAGAGTGACAGTGACTCAGACGTCGATATTGAAGAGGATTATCAGAAGATGTGCAAACAAGTGCTGGATGTCAGTCGAATCAATTCCCAACAATCCTGCAGGATCAAGCAACTTGAGGCAGAGCTTGAAGCAGAACGAGCGAAGAGCTTGAAACTTCTTACAGATCTCACGGAGCAGTTCAAGAAGATAAGGATGCTGACGGGAACCAAGGGACTCGATCATATACTGAATCAACAGAGGTATGAGAAAAGCAACTTTGGCATAGGATACACTGGAGCAACAAGTTCATCCAAGATTAAGTTTGTCAAAGGGGGAACGCATGACACTGAGGCTAAACAATTGGCTGCCACACAACGTACCTCACCACATACCACACAGGAAGAAGTAACTTCAGATGATGAAGAACTTAATCTAGGATCGTGTTTTGTGTGTGGGAGCTTTGAACATTTTCAGGCGCTATGTCCAAAATATCAGCCTGTGACGAAAAGGACTACTCGACAACATACGCGTGGAAGTTGTTTTGTGTGTGGAAGCTTGGATCATTTCAAAGCCAAGTGCCTAGAATTCAAGGCTAGGGTGACTAAACTAGCAAGGTAGTATAAGGTTCACTATGATGAAGTCAGGAGGAACACATGATGGGTCAGGAAGACTCACCTGAATGAGGTAAAAAGTCAGAGACAGAGAAGATCACAACCTGCCTCACAACGAACTTTTCGTCGACGATTTGAACGAGCTGATGCACGAAGACAGGAGAATAACAGAGCTCATGCAGCAAATCGTGACAGGTTCTACCCAAATCATAGATATGACTCAAGGTATGAAAATCATTATGGGTATCCTCAGCAAAGATTTTGGGATGAGGAATATAGGGCAGAACCAAGGAGAGAATTCTACCACAGAAGTCACAACATGAACTACAACATGCAGTGTCACATGGCTTTCCAAGAAGATGTAAGAGTAGAAGAGGAGGAGACCTGGTATTTTGATAGTGGATGCTCCAGGCACATGACTGGGAAACTTGAGCATCTTCAGGAAGTCAAAGGGGTTAGAGGAGGAAATGTTACTTTTGGTGGAGGAACCACAGGCCAGATTCGAGGCAAAGACAAAACCTCCAAAGATCAACAGCCCCAGCTGATGAATGTGTATTTCGTTGATGGCTTGAAGGCTAACCTAATCAGTGTGAGCCAGTTATGTGATGAGGGATTAAAGGTAGTCTTTACAAGTATAGACTGTGAGGCAATCGACAAAGATGGAACTGTTAAGATGAGAGGAATCCGATCAGGGAACAATTGCTACATGTGGAAAAATCCCACGAAGAGCCACACCTCATGCCTCAGCGCCACAACGACACTGGACCTATGGCATCAGAAACTTGGGCACATGAATACCAAGACACTCACCACTCTTGTGAAGCAAGGAAGTGTACGAGGAGTACCAGCACTCAAGTTTCAGGACGTTGTGTGTGGACCGTATAAAAAGGGTAAACAAATCAAGATCCAACTCAAGAAGGTGCAAGATGTGCAAACATCCAATCCATTGGAAGTGGTTCACATGGACTTGATGGTTCCTATGCAAGTAGAGAGCCTAGGAGGGAAGAAGTATGTCTTTGTGCTAGTTGATGATTTCTCTCGGTTCACTTGGGTGAGATTTCTTCGAGAAAAATCAGAAACTGCCAATAGTTTCAAGATTTGGGCCTTGCAACTCATGAACTAGAAGGGAGGTATCAAGTTTATTAGGAGTGATCATGGTGGAGAATTTCAGAACAAGATGATGGATGACTTCTGTGAATGTCAAGGGATAGGACATCAATACTCAGCTCCTTATACACCTCAGCAAAATGGTGTGGTAGAGAGAAAGAATAGAACGCTTCAGGAAATGGCCCGGGCAATGATACATGGAAACAAAGTCTCTCAACGATTTTGGGCTAAGGCAATAAGTACTGCATGCTACATCATCAACAGGGTGTACATCAGAAAAGGAACCACAAAAACACCATATGAGTTATGGAAAGGAAAGATACCTAACTTGAGCTACTTTCATGTTTTTGGTTGCAGGGTGTACATCATGAACGACAAGGACCATCTCGGCAAGTTCGACTCACGAAGTGATGAAGGATTCTTTTTGGGTTACTCAGGAACTGGGTCAGCCTTCAAGGTTTACAACAAGAGGACTAGAGCCGTTGAAGAATCAGTCAATGTGGTCTTTGATGATACATCCTATCGGTATGTAGATGTGGAGGATTCAGAAAGTGACTCTGAAGAAGAACAACCAGGAGCTGAGAAAGACAAGCAGTTGGCTGGGTCAGATGAAGAACCAGAGAATCAAGTTAAAGACGATATCACAAGGTCTACCACATCAGACAAGTCACTGACTCAGGTTCACCGACATCACTCATTTGATGATGTCATTGGTGATATACATGATGGGAGAAGAACTAGAGGGGTGATTCGTGACTACAGGAAGATGGCGAAATATGCATCTGCTGGTTTTCAAGAGATGGTTATGTTTGGTTGTTTCGTCTCAAAGCTAGAGCCTACCAATCATGTTTCTGCACTTGAAGATGACTACTGGATAGTGGCCATGGAGGAAGAACTAGAACAGTTCGTCAGGAATGAAGTCTGGGTACTGGTTCCGCGACCTACAGAAGGAAATGTCGTCGACGCCAAATGGATCTTCAAGAAAAAGTGTGATGCAGATGGTGTGGTAGTTCGGAACAAGGCTCGCCTGGTGGCACAAGGGTACTCGCAAGTAGAAGGTGTTAATTTTGATGAAACCTTTGCACCAGTGGAAAGACTCGAATCTATCAGATTCTTTATGGGGATAGCATGTATATTAAACTTCAAAGTATACCAAATGGATGTCAAGAGTGCTTTCTTGAATGGTTATCTTCAAGAAGAGGTCTATGTTGAGCAACCCAAGGGTTTTGAAGATGCTCATCATCCTGACTATGTGTACAAGCTGAACAAAGCACTGTATGGGCTGAAGCAAGCACCCCGAGCTTGGTATGAGAGACTTACGAGTTTTTTAATCTCGTGTGGTTACACGCGAGGTAGTGTGGACAAGACTCTCTTCATCCTATCTTTTGAGTCTGAGTTGATGATTGTTCAGATTTATGTGGATGATATTATCTTTGGTGGAACGTCTAAGAAGCTGGTTGATGTTTTTGTTGACAAGATGACCAAGGAGTTTGAGATGAGTATGTGTGGGGAGCTAAAGTACTTATTGGGGCTGCAAATAACTCAAGATGATGGAGGAATCTTCCTAAGTCAGAGCACGTATGCAAGGAACTTGGTAAAAAGATTTGAGCTAGATAGCAGCAAGACTTCAAGCACACCTATGAGCACCACCACCAAGCTATCAAAAGATGAAGAATGGGTGAAAGTTGACTCCAAGCTCTACCGGGGAATGATAGGAAGTCTTATGTACCTCACAGCAAGTAGGCGAGATCAGAGTCTTACTGTTGGTGTGTGTGCTAGATTCCAAGCTGATCCAAGAAACTCACACCTTCAAGCAGTCAAAAGGATCATAAAATATGTTAAATGAACGGCTGATCTTGGAGTGTACTATTCAAAGGCTTCAAACAACAACCTTGCTGGATATTGTGATGCAGATTGGGCTGGAAATCTGTTGGATAGAAGAAGCACAAGTGGTAATTGTTTCTTCCAGGGAAATAACTTGCTGTCGTGGCATAGCAAGAAGCAGAGCTCTACCTCACTGTCTACCGCAGAAACTGAATACATTGCTATGGGGAGTTGCTGCACTCAGTTGCTATGGATGAAGCAGATGGCTTTTGACTATGGCATGGACTCTAGACCTCTACTGGTGTATTGTGATAACAAAAGTGCTATTGACATCTCAAAGAACCCAGTTCAACATTCCAGAACCAAGCATATCGACATAAGACATCATTTCATAAGAGAGCTAGTTGAAGACAAAAAGGTAATGATTGATCATGTGATTACTGAGTTGCAATTAGCTGATTTGTTTACGAAACCATTGGATCTTAATCGCTTTGTAAGTTTACGCAAAGCAATTGGGGTGTGTGAACACTACATTTGATTACCATAATAGATTTCCACAAAACAGTTCTGATATCTTCACTAACTTTTTTCCAATTCTCAATGACAAATGGAACATATTCACGCACCAACATACCCAGGTATGATGATAACACCACTGACCCCGGACCACAAGGTTGTCCCATATCAGTGAAGTCAACATGTTCCCGTTCATTTGGATCCTTGGCAATGTGTTTCATCCTAGTTGGTCCGCGTATTCTTTTACGAGGTTGCACTGCCTCAGGTTCAGCCTCAGGTTCATTCAATAAGTCAGTATCAGCGTCTTCCTTGTCTTCTTCATTCATCAGATCTGGTTCTACTTCTGCATCTAGTAGCTTATCTTCCAAGTGATTCTTCTGTGACTCCTCTTCAACTTCATGCTCTTCTACTTGATTCTTCTATGATTCCTCTTCCAAATCCTTGTCTTCCAATGCATGCTCTTTCACCTGTGTATCTTGTAACTCCTCTTCTTGCATCTTCTTTTCTACCTGCTTCTTTTTTGTTGCAACAACAGATCCCTTGTTGTTCCTTTTTGCTCCGCGTCTGTTTCTTTGATTGCCCATCTTACTTCACCTGAAACAAGAGAAATATTTGTTAAAAAACAGTTCATAGATGACCTCACACACACAGACATATACACAAATAAAACACTATTAAAAAACACTCATAAACAACACTCATAAACAAGTTCAACAAACCTAAAGTGACTAAAAGAACATTATAAGCAATCATATATCAGACATAAATCCCTTCACAGTCATTTCGTGCATTTCTAGCTTCATCAACCCAGTCATCATTATCCATGTCCAATACTATTGGCAAAGGCCCAACATCTGCAGTTCCATCTTTAAAATCTTCATCACTGTATCTTCTTGTGGGACATCTCATAGCTACATACCAACTGGAATTCTCATCTTCTCTGGAATAAAAAATTTGGTTTGCTTAAGAGGCTAGTATGTATCGATCCCTTCACAGTCATTTCGTGATGCATGGATCCCTTCACATTATAAGAAATCATATATAAGACATAAATCCCTTCACAATCATTTCGTGCATTTCTAGCTTCATCAACCCAGTCATCAATATCCATGTCCAATACTACTGGCAAAGGCCCAACATCTGCAGTTCTATCTTTAACATCTTCATCACTATATCTTCTTGTGGGACATCTCATAGCTACATACCAACTGGAATTCTCATCTTCTCTAGAATAAAAAATTTGCTTTGCTTGAGAGGCTAGTATGTATGGATCTCTTGCAAATGACATTGATTTTGGTTGAGGTTGATGATGTACTGCTATTTTTACCAGTTTTCATGATGATATTTTACGCTGTTTTGGAGCCTTTTATGCATTTTATACATGTTAAATGGAAGATTCCACATGCTGAGGTGTTTTGCAAGAATTTAGAAGATTTGGAGATAAAATGAAGAATTCTGATCCGAAGCCCGAGTCGACCGACTGGAAGGAACAGTCGACCGACTCAGAGGCCGCTTTAATTAAAAGGAAATTCTTCTTGGGTCTCTTTTTCGAAACCCTAACTTCTAAAACTTCTTTGCCGACTCATGCATGACCTAGAGGAGCTATATAATCAACTTTGAGCAGAGGAGAAAAGGAGAGACGCCTTCCATCAAGCTTTTGAAGTATTCAAGCATCTCTTTACCAAAAATCACCAAAAAGGTACTTAGATCTTGTTTTCAGGGAGCACCCTTGTGTGAAGGTTTTCTTGTGCCCCTGTTCTCTTGGTTTTACAGAGAAAGAGCCACGTTTTGCTCTGATCTCTTTTGATATTACCTTCATATTGCAAACTCTTGATATTAATGATTATGATTGTTTTGTTTGCTATGTGTGAGTAGTTCTCTAGTTAGATCTAGGTTGTCAAATGTTTAATGGGTCATTAGCTGCACGAATTGTTGCTGAATTCGTGACTACTCTCTGTTTTAATATTGATTCATACAATATTTTGACTTGATCACTTAGAATATTGAATTTAGGGTTTGTTGCATTATACATCCATTTTACATCAAGTCCGAAGCATTGTTTTTAGCAGATGATCTCGTCCTTGTGCAAACGAGAGTTTGGCTTGGAATGTCATGAACAATAAAATCCATTCTCAATGCATGTGTTAGCTATATAGGTTGAAAAGCATCCTTTCTGATATGTTGGTTGATTCATAGTGAAATACGCAAAGAGATTTGGTATTGTATACATTGTCTTTTGTGTTTAAGAGTATAGCAACATCTAATTTCGTGCATGACCCATATTACCCGTGATTTACCTAAGTCTAGCGTTTTTAATCCATAAGGTACACAACTAGTTACCGGATAGATTGCATTCTAATAGAATCGAAACTCGACATAATCTATGTGGGATCGATAACCTAATTTATACAACAATTGTACACTGTGCACTTGAAGTTAGTTTTGGGTGAATAACTTTGCAGCATCAAGTTTTTCTGGCGCCGTTGCCGGGGATTTAACGGTGTTTTCGGTTTTTGTTAGAATTAGAATTAGGAAATTATGATAAAAACAACTACTGAATATTTCTCTTCTTTTGTGTTTGATAGACAGAAAATGATGCAAGGAAAGCACAAGGGAGATGGGAAGCCGGATGTGGATTTCGTGAGATCAAACCAATACCGAGATGGATACTTCAACCCGCACTCGTTTTACAAGCCAATGCCACCAACGAATGGAGCGGAGAGCCTAGTTGAAGAAGTCATGGAGATGCAGAACAGAACTTATAAGACCCTTTTGAAGAAGAAGGATCAACTTTTCCTCACCCTTGATTCGCGTATAAGCCACTTTCAGATTGATGTCGGAAGACTTCATGAGCGAATGGAAGAGCTTGAAAGATTTGTGGGAGTCAAGAGAGTCACCAAATGTCCACTATCCATCCGAGCTATCCACATTAAGGAGATTGAAGAGGAGAAAACCCTAGAAGAAACAAGTGAAGAAGGATCGTCTGACACAGTCGATCGACTGCCATCAATGGTCGGTCGACGTGTCAACGGTCGGTGGACCGAGGAGAAGGTCAGCCGACACTTAGCTTCTGAAGAAGAAGTGGGATGCCCTTTGATGAAGGTTCCACCTAGGAAGAGTGTCTACAAACCATGGTGCACTAATCAATCAGTGTATCCATGGATTCCAATTCATGAGTACGAAGTTGATGACTTGGGAATTGATGTAGAAGCCAAAGAAGATGATTGGGAGCTCAAGAAAGAAGTTGAGACCTATTCTAAAGTGTTGATGAGGAGGATGCCATTTGCAAGAGCATGCAAGCTGAATACTGAGCTTGAAGACGTCCTCAGTAAGGTGATGAGTTGGAAGATAACCCCAGAAGATGGGAACTGCTTATTCGCTGTGATTTGTGACAGAGCGATTATGTACCGGATGCCAGACTAGAAGAAGGATCCTAGACAATTTGAGCTTACTTTGACAATTGGAGATCAAGTCTTCAAGAGATGCCTGTGTGATTTAGGAGCAAGCGGTAACACCATGCCTTTGTCTGCCATAGAAAGGTTGGGACCACTCGAATTGAAGACCACCAAGAAGGAGATGCGATTAGCTGACGATACAAGTGTTGTGCCTTTGGGAAAACTCACTGGATTGCCATGTATGATTGGTGATAGATTCATTGCTTTGGATTTTACATCCTGGAGACGTGCTATGCTGATGAGAGTGATGGGATAGAGCAGATTATACTTGGAGGATCGTTCCTTAAGACTGCTGGAGCTTTAATCGATTGCTCGGAAAACACAATAACATTAAGAGGTCTGGGAAGTTCGAACATTAGTTTCAAGATCAAGGATAAAGAAGTTGAAGAAGAAAATTTCGCCTGCTACTACCCAGAGAAGAAGAAGAAGAGTTTGGCAGTCATCACAAGATCCAAACCAAAAATGAGAGTTATCGAAGAGACCATAAGGAAGAATTTTCAACGCCCGAGTCGGTCGACTCTACCACCAGTCGGTTGACTCGACTCCCCTGAAGCTAAACGAAGAGCAATTTCTATGACAGCTTGTTCTACGTTTGATGAAGAAATTCAATCCACTGCTCGTTGGATACGACCTGAGCACATTGAGGACATAATCACTTTCTTTGCAAACTCATTGAAGGTACTTGAGACACAATTTAAATATGATGTGGAGGAGTTTATCAAGGAATGTAAGAAGATTCGGCCACTTATGGAGCAATGTGGAATGGAGATGGAGCTACAAGAGTTGACACCATACTTACTGAAGAATAAGATGGGAGCCAAAGATTTTTGTGGTAGACTTGCCAAGATGTGTGATGAAGTGATCGAGAAATCAATTCCAAAGAAGCTTGAAGACTTTGGAAGAGCTGAGATTAATGTTATGATTGGTCACACATGGTTTGAGAACGTCCCATGTGATACTGAAGCTGGAGTAAACCTAATGTCGCTCTCAGTTGCCAAAATGATGAACTTTGACCAAATGGTGAACAAGCAAGTAATTTTGAGGCTAGCTGATGATACTTACAAGATAACCGAGGGAATAGTGGAGAATGTACCTGTGAGAGCCAATGGCTGGTTCTTCGTAGTAGATATCCACGTGGCAATGTTTGAAAGTGAGCCTCAACACCCACTGATCCTTAGAAGACCATTCTTACACACCGCATATGCTGAGATAGATTGTAGAACCGGAAGAGTTAAGTTCAGAGCTGCTGAATCCATTGAAGAAGAGAAGATGAGGATGACTGGAACTACACCTCAAGGTTTTGAACGTGCCCTCTACAAGGGAACCTACATTCCAACCTAAGGAAGAAGAAGCATGTATCCACCAAACAACCATTGTTCACTGCAAGCATCGAGCTTAATGAGCTAGTGAAGGAAGCTGAGAATGAAAACAAAGTTGTGGATCTTACTGAAGATGATGATGAGGAGGATTGTGAAGATGATCCTATGGAGGAACAGGAAAGGGATCAAGGAGCTGAGCTGAGATCTACCGAGTAAGGGATTCAAGTTAGAGAAAGTTAAGCTACTGACTGTAAAGAAGCGCTTAGTGGGAGGCAACCCACTTGTGAGTCTGTTTTAGTTTAATTCTTTAGGATTTCGTACTTTTAGTCCCAGTTTTAGTCCCAGTTTAGATTGAGTCATCATAAAAACATAAAAACATAAAAATAAAAAAAAATAAAAAAAAATTTAAGTTTTGGATTTTGCTTCTAAGGCCCAGTCCGCCGACCCTGCGCTGAGCAGTCGGTCGACTCGTGTGGCGATTTCTTTTAAAACCCGATTTTTTCTTCATAAATTCTAATAAAATTCAACTTTCAAACACGATTTTCTCTCTCAATTCTCAACCAAATTTTTTGATTCAAAGTCCCCTAAGATCGCAGTTTTACGCTCTATCATCCTTTGCTAACGGTTTTCAAGATCTGCAAGGTATTTTTCTGATTCAACTCGTTTTCTTTTACGATTTTTTGGAGAAAAAGTTGAAAAATTTGCATGTTGATGATTTAGAGTGGGATTTAGGTTGAATTGAGTATAGAGTGGCCGAATATCGTTATCTGTGTTAGATTATGCAAGAAATTTGAGTTCAATTGATGAATTATAGCGGATTTGATGATCGAATGACGGAGAAATTTCCATCGCGACCCAAGTCGGTCGACTCGCTTGAGCAGTCGTTCGACCGAGGTTGATGATTTTTGATGAAAATTGTTTAAATTCCTTTCGAATATTTATTCTTTTTGCAGATGTCCTCCTCTGAGTACGACAGTGATGCTGATATTTGGGAAAAGGCAGAGAACAAGAAGTTGAAGGACCCATTTCCTGAGAGGAACCACGCGGATGTCATTAAGGACCGCGCATGCCGAACGAGACAAAAGCGGCATTGGGATGACTATGACACGGTTTTCTACAACCACTACACGGACATTTTCACCCAGCCGATGCGCTTTCTGGACATGCCTTACATGTCACGGCTGAAGTTGAAGGACCATTTGAGACGGTTGATGAAGAATGTCGGTATGGGGATCATTGGTTTCACTTGCTATGATACATATCCGGAGGCGGCAAGGCAGTTCCTAGCCTCAATGTATTTGGATATACCACACCGCTGTGAGAACGTGAACCAATGGAGTCTCCACTTCAAGATACGTGGTGAGCATTACTTGCTCACAGTGGCGGACATTTGTCGTATTTTCGGTATTTAGCGAAGGAGAACCAAATATTGGAACATGAACATCTTTGGGGAGCGTGACCTGATGTGGTCAATCATTGGGTCTGGAGTTTACGAGCCAACGAAGACGAAGCAGTCTTTTATCCGCCATCCCGCTCTTCGGATTTTGGCTAGAGTCATTAGTCATACACTCTTGAGACGCACTGAGGTCGGCCGACTCTACGAGCCGGAGTTGACTTTGCTTTACTATGCCTTGGGTGACTCGTTTCTGATGCCAGAAGCGCCTAAGGACATTGATTGGAACATGGGTGTACTCTTTGCACGCCATTTAGTTGATACAAGAAGTCACATCTTCTTGGGAAACGCTTCTTCTCAAAAGAAGGAGACCGTGGGGAACCTTTTGACCCCCATCATGAAGTGGTGTGAAGTACCACTTGATTTTTTCGCGAAGGAAGCCGCTGAAGCGACGAAGGTTACTTTAGATGAAGCTTCTCTCGATCATGCTGACATTGTTCGTATGGGAGGATGGTACGAGTTCATTCGGGACGATGGCGCGACTTGCTTGATTCGATTACCGAACGAGAGTTACGTTAGGCTCGATTCACATGAAGCCATTGGGTTTCACCCACCTACCGACTTGCTGACGGTTATAGCCGCTGCCCCGACTCTGCTACCAGAGGCCGCACATGCCCCACCTCGCCATACAAGATGCGCCGCCCAGCCACCGCGCACTTCTACTTCCCAGCCGCGTGATTCACACCGAACTGGAGACTTTACTTTTGTTGGAGCGAGATTCTCTACTGGCAGGATGCCAGATTTCTTCAAGTTACCCGAGCAGCCACCATTTCAGGCGAGTCCAGAAGTGAAGTACGAGTACAAGATGGAGCGCCACAGGAGGAAGAACAAGATTGCTCGATGGTTTTACTCATTTTTCACAGGTTGTTCGTCTGACCGAGGAGTCCACAAGCCAACCAGGAGAGCACCAGAGCCACAGAGAGCTGGAGATGATGATGACCGACGAGATGATGACGATGCTGAGACCGAGTCGGACGACCCTACCCAGAGTCGGTCGACTGCGGTAGAGAGAGGGGAGACGATGCATTTTTCCACAGAGCCGGGTAACTTAACAAGTTTCCCGGATGATCCTATGATGCTGAGCCACTTGCCACCACATTTCTATGGAGGCACTAGTTCTTCGCACGCCTTTGACCCTACAGCTGAGAGGAGACGCACTCGCAATCCCCGCGATTAGATACGGTTCTATCATTTCATTTTCAGTCTGCACTTTTCATTTTACTTGGTTTCACTGGGACAGTGAAATTTAAGTTTGGGGGAGGGAGTATTATGACTTTCTTTCGTTTTATTGATCTTTGGTGAACTTTTTGCTATTTGATATGTTTTTGAATGCTATTATCACTTTCTACTTTCTTTAACTATGATTGAGTGACTCAGCAGCATTGACAAGGACCAACTATATGGCAATCCAGAGAGCTTGATAGATACAATACAGAGTACACCCACGTGATTTTCTAGAAATTTTCAGCAATGCCAGAGCACAATACAGTTAAGCCTGTATCATTTCGTTTGTCACATTAGCCATTATGTCTTGCTAAATATTCGCTCACTAGCATCATTTTCGATCTTCAGCTCTCCCTAAAGATAATTTGATGAAAAGAAAAGTATGTATTTTATGAAAACCTAGTGATGAGGTAGAGGGAAATTTCTTAAGACTCTAATTATTCATCACTAGAAGCTCAGGATCTATGCGGTTAGGGAAATTCCCGACGATACCATGATGCATTTGAACCTTTGAGAACTCGGTTGACAGCAAGGCTAGGAAAATTTCCTACGATGTCACTATTCGCCTAAACTTTGAGAAATTTTGAGCTATAAACTGAATGATTAAAAATGATAAGTCTGGGGGAGAGCGAAAAGACCATCTTGTGCTAAATTAGATGATGATTGATAAACATTTCCGGCTATATGATGACAGTAGAATGAGTTGCTTTGATGGTATATGAAATATGGTCTTCATTGTGGTTGGGATAACTCTAATTTGTTCTTAATAATTTTTTCATGGGAGAATACAACTTGATATGTGTATTGGTCAGCTCTTGGAGAGGTCACAATGAAAGAAATGGTTGCTGAAGGTTGATAGCTTGATCATGGTAAACCGGATTTGTTTTTACCACTAACTAGCTTTTTTTTTTTGCTCGAGGGCGAGCAAAAGCTAAGTCTGGGGGCATTTGATATACTGCTATTTTTACCGGTTTTTATGATGATATTTTACGCTGTTTTGGAGCCTTTTCTGTATTTTATACAGGTTAAATGGAAGATTCCATATGCTGAGGTGTTTTGCAAGAATTTAGAAGATTTGGAGCTAAAATGAAGAATTCTGATCCGAAGCCCGAGTCGACCGACTGGAAGGAAGAGTCGACCGACTCAGAGGCCGCTTTAATTAAAAGGAAATTCTTCTTGGGCCTCTTTTTCGAAACCCTAACTTCTAAAACTTCTTTTCCGACTCATGCATGACCTAGAGGAGCTATATAATCAACTTTGAGCAGAGGAGAAAAGGAGAGACGCCTTCCATCAAGCTTTTGAAGTATTCAAGCATCTCTTTACCAAAAATCACCAAAAAGGTACTTAGAACTTGTTTTCAGGGAGCACCCTTGTGTGAAGGTTTTCTTGTGCCCCTGTTCTCTTGGTTTTACAGAGAAAGAGCCACGTTTTGCTCTGATCTCTTTTGATATTACCTTCATATTGCAAACTCTTGATATTAATGATTATGATTGGTTTGTTTGCTATGTGTGAGTAGTTCTCTAGTTAGATCTAGGTTGTCAAATGTTTAATAGGTCATTAGCTGCACGAATTGTTGCTGAATTCGTGACTACTCTCTGTTTTAATATTGATTCATACAATATTTTGACTTGATCACTTAGAATATTGAATTTAGGGTTTGTTGCATCATACATCCATTTTACATCAAGTCCGGAGCATTGTTTTTAGCAGATGATCTCGTCCTTGGGCAAACGAGAGTTTGGCTTGGAATGTCATGAACAATAAAATCCATTCTCAATGCATGTGTTTGCTATATAGGTTGAAAAACATCCTTTCTGATATGTTGGTTGATTCATAGTGAAATACGCAAAGAGATTTGGTATTGTATACATTGTCTTTTTTGTTTAAGAGTATAGCAACATCTAATTTCGTGCATGACCCATATTACCCGTGATTTACCTAAGTCTAGCGTTTTTAATCCATAAGGTACACAACTAGTTACCAGATAGATTGCATTCTAATAGAATCGAAACTCGACATAATCTCTGTGGGATCGGTAACCTAATTTATACAACAATTGTACACTGTGCACTTGAAGTTAGTTTTGGGTGAATAACTTTGCAGCATCAGTTGACAAGAGTGAACCCATCTTCAGCCTTGACTTCGTGACCTCTGTTTGCCCAATGACAGCGGAATACAGGAACATAGAATGTATTGTAATCAAGCAGCAAATTCTCCACAACTCGCCTTAGTATGACACTAAATCAACTATCTGAGAAGAGATCATTAGCAATAGCTCTGCACATTGTTGTGGCCTCATATAACACTCCACTATTTTGTGTTTGCCTGTCAACTGAGATTTTGTGAAATCGCATCCCATTAATTATGTAGCTTGTGTAAGACCTTGCGCTTAACACGAGGACCGTAGGCCAACCACTTAAGTGTTTCTTCGTGCTTCTCTGAATTTAGAGGTATCTATTAAAAAATAACTAGTGTCAATATAAATTGTAGACAATTATGTATTGAACAGGAAACAAGATAACTTAAAGATGAATCAATTCAAGAACTTGCATGTTTCTTTAACCAAGACGCAAACTGCTGAATATGCGTACTCTATAACGTTGTCGCATCACATCTACATCTTTTACTATTATCTTGTAGATGTTGTAGGTGCATGCTGAAACCCAAATAAAAAAAAAATATAAGTATTAGGCAGTGTATATTAGCTAGATTCAGCAGGAATACATAAACAAAATAGAAGATAGTGTGAAGAACTTACTCTACATAAGGTTCTACCTTTACAATATTCTAAATCCGAGCAAGATGGGGAATATTCTTCTCCTTCTCAGTAAGATTACAGGAAGTGGCTGCTGATAGTGGACGACCTTCCAGAATAGAACTGCTCTCGACCTCATCATTTCTTTCCGGTTTCTCCTCCACACTTGTTGAGTTTTTCAGGAAGTGACTGCAGAACCGCATGCATTCCTCAGCTAGATAGGCTTCAGCAATACAACCCTCTGGCCTTGCAGGATTTCTAACAAAGTCTTTAAGAACTTTCATGTACCTGCAGTTAAAGATTATTGAAGATTAAAACCATGATTTAAGTTGTACCTCTCAAATGGGTACATCCAACGGAAATGGACAGGTCCACATAACCGAGCTTCTCTTCCTAGATGAACGGTCAAATGCACTATTATATCGAAAAAACTTGGAGATAAAGAACCTCTCAAACATGCAGAGAGTTTCCACAATTTCAGTTTCCATTACTGAAATTGTTTCTCTATCAACAACACGCTGACACAGATGATTGAAAAATGCACATAGGCGTCCAATAGCGATCCTAACACCTTTAGGTAATAAACCTACAAGAAAAAGCATTGGATATCAAAAGCAAGACATATAATGATACAAAATTCAACATACAAAGCTAACAAAGTGTAGATGATACCTTTAATTGCAATTGGAAGAAGCTGCTGCATCAAGACATGGTAATCATGCGATTTCATTCCTTGAATCTTACATTATTCTATCTTCACACACCTTGATATATTTGAGCAGTAACCATCCGGACCTCTGAAGTCCAATAAACGCCTACAGAACACTTTCTTCTATGTGTTGGACAAAGACCAAGGAGCTGGGGGAAGATATGTTCTTTTTCCACGGGGTTCAGGATGTAAATCCTTCCTAATGCCAAGTAGTTCCAGATCTTTTCGAGCGTTATGACCATCTTTGGATTTTCCACAGTGTAAAAGTGTAGCTACGAGGCTTGCAGCAACATTTCTCTCCACATGCATCACGTCTAAATTATGTCTAACCGACAGCTCCTAGACAAAACAAACACAGATAAGTGACAACAATGTTAAATAGAGTTACATTATATCAATTATGAGAAAGATAGATATAAACTAAAATTAAAAACATACCTCCCAATAAGGCAATTTGAAAAAGATTGAGCGCGTCTTCCATCTAGATAGCTCCTCCTCATCTACTGGTTCTTCCTCTTCCTCTGATTCACTGGAGTCATCATCATTAAAGTCTGAACCAACACAATCTTTCATCTTCCGCTTCCTTCCAGACACTTTGACATTTCCAAAATCATTCTTGTAGTTTTTAAGTAACTGGTATATATTATGACCACTCAGAATCCTACCTCTTCTCCCATGCTCAGCTTTACCATCAAACCATGCTTTCTTTCCTCTATACACATGTGTGGGAGGCAGGCCTTTCCGATGGGACATATATACATGCTTTCTACAATTACTCAACCACATACTGTCTGTGTGTTTTCCACACACAAGACAACCCATTTTGCCTTTTACTTTACAGCCTGCAAGGTTACCATATGTAGGAAAATCCTGAATGGTCCAAAGAAACATTGCTCTTAATGTGAAAGTATTATCACTGAATGCGTCATAAATTAACTCTCATTTCTCCCACAGATGGTTAAGATCCTCTATAAGTGGTTCTAAATAAACATCTATACTGTTTCCAGGTTGGGTTGGACCAAGTATCAGCAATGACAACATGATATTCTGCTCCTTCATACACTTGTCAGGTGACATATTGTAGTTGACTAGCAAAACAGGCCATGCACTGTAATTCACATTCTTCATGTTGAAAGGATTAAACCCATCAGTGGAGAGGCCAACTCTAATGTTCCGTTCTTCAGAAGCAAAATCTGGATATTTTTCATTCATTTGATCCCATAACACAGAATCCACTGGATGTCGGCTTTTTTCATCGGTACTTTTGTTAGTAAAATGCCACCTTAAGTCCTTGGCCATTTCCTCTGACCTGAATATCCTCTTCAGACGTAAAATTATAGGAAAATACCTAAGAACTTTTTGTGGAATACCTTTCTTGACATCACTAGTACGTGTGTTAGTCTTCCATCGTGAAGCATTGCATTTCGGACAACAGTCTAGCTTCTTAAACTCCTTTCTGAATATACAGCAGTCGTTGACACAAGCATCTATCTTCTCATAACCCATACCAAATGATCTCAAAAATTTCTTCACCTCGTACAAAGATGTATGCAAAACATTGTCCTTTGGTAGCATCCTTGACAATCCTTTGGTAGCATCTTTGACAATTTTTGAAGCAGAAGATCAAAACTTTTGTAGACCAACCAGCAATTAAAAAGGGGAAAAAGGGTTTCATGGTGGTGTCTTTGAGAGAGAAAATTGAGTGTTTGATGAAAACATTAAAATTGCCCAAATGAGTGTTGCATGCTTGACTGTGACAATGGCGGAAAAACCGAAAAATTGCTAAGTGTTTTGCCTCCAAACTCTATTTTCAGCTACAATATTCATTTTTATGTTTCCGCGTATTGAAACTTTTTCCCGGCACTAATGAAATGCAACGAAAAGGTTGGTGTTTGAATTTTTGACTTTTGGTAGCAATTAGAGAATTAGTGCTACAATGGCCTGCTACCAATATGCCATTTTCTTGTAGTGCATGTTGCTGGTTTCTACTAGATAAAGATTGGGTAGCCAACCAGAGATTGAGAAGACCTGTATAAAACTCATAAATAACGCGAGAGAAAGATCTTCTACCATGGCAGATTGAAACTTTGTTATTTCGGCAGCATATAGAAATTCGCTTTAATCACTCCCACCATTTATGTGCTTAAGGTTTGTGAAAAATATAAAAAAAAGTTGTTTTTTGATAATTAATAGTATCCAATTGTTAAAAAAAAAAAAATAATATATAAGATAAGTGAATGGTTGATTAACATTGCAGCGCCAAACTGTGCAGGTTTAAAAGATTGAGATTTTCTATGCATTTTTTATTAATCGAATAAAAAGGACTAGTGTTTAGTCAGGTAAATTATGCATTTCTATCTAAATATACACATTTTAGACTCTTCGATTTCGAATAATATTTATACGTATATTTTAATTTACGAATGGGTCTCTTTGAGTTCTTCCTCTTTGGTGAGTCAGAAAAAAATATAGCGGAACTTTATATATATATATATATATATATATCAGTAAAAGCATATAGGCATCTATAATTATAACATATATCAAAATTTTCATGTCTAAAATTTATTAATAGTCTATAATGATTTTCTTAATATGAGAAAAACAAGAATAGAACTTGTAACATATCGCATAAATCTTCTTTGATCCAAAACGAATTTTCCCAAACCCTTAATACTTTAACTCAAACAAACAGATAGGATTGGAACTTTTTTATCTTTGATAGAATAGAGTTTTTCGTTCTAATCATTTCCACCGTTTATGTGTCTAGGGTTTGCAAAGAAATACACAAATGTATTTTTCTGATAATTTAATAATATACCTTTTTAGATATAATATAAAAAGATAAGTAAATGTTTCGTTAACAATATATATCTAAATTGTGTGGGTTTAACAAATTAAGGTTTTATATGCACTTTGTATTAACTGATTTTATGGAAAAGTGTTAATTCAGAGATATTATACATTTACATCTAAACATATACATTTTCAACTTTTCGGTTTCAGATAATAAACATATACATTTTCAACTTTTCGGTTTCAGATAATATTTCAATGTACGAATGGGTTTCTTTGAGTTCTTCCTTTTAGGTGTGTCGGACAAAATACAATTGAACTAATAGATATATATAATTATTTTTTTGCACCACGAAATATATCTTTCAATATATTTAATTTTTTCAAAAATTTATAAAGATAAATAGACAACTTTATATATAAATTTAAGAAAATACAACCCACATAACAGAATAATATAATAATAATAATATTTATACCAAAGAATAGCACAAAATATCCTCCTGTTATTAGTTACATTTGTTCATAAGATCGTTAAACAAATTTAAAATTAAATATAGATAAACAAACTATTAGAGATTCGTGAACCATTTTCCTGACAATCTTATCTCTTGTACTTCAATCCCTACATTGAAGGTCAACATACCACAACAAAGAAAAGGGATACATATTTTTTTTGGCAAGGTAGACGAATAATGGAATTAGAAAAATAGTCGTGATGATGAAGGATATGTGAAAACCTTTTTCTTGGCTCTATTTATACATACCAAATAATTTAGGGTTCTACGGAGTTGGTTACTAAAAATTTATTAATAATAAATGATGTCCGTTGAATAGTCGAAGGAAATCAAACGCTTTGCTTTATAATTAAATTAGAATATAAGATTATTCTGGAGAAGGAAATAAATGAATTGGTAACCGTCAAAAATTTTGATGATGATTCTATATATCCATACATAAAAGTCTAAATTTTAAATTTGCGTATTTAAGGAACCTTGATTTCCGCACGTCAAATCCTACTGACATAAAGATTTTATTACATATAGAAAATAGTTATTCTCCATTGTATTATTTTATTATTTCTTAAAGTGTGAAAAACTCCAGTTTGGTGTGTAGTGTTACTACGCAGGGTATGGAGTTTACTTATGAAAATTGTATTCATCCAGTTTGGATCTTCAAACCATTTGTGTAAGTGTGAGAGACTCTTACAAATGTAGATAAGTATCACGTAAAAACAATTTATGTTTATGTATTTTTCATACCAGATATAAAGTCCGTAAATTTGATTTGCATTGAGAAAAAATATGACATATTAAGAAATTTGTCTCACAAATCAAATTCAAATTAAATAGCTAGGAGTTTATGGTAATACATAAATTTTTCTTTTAAACCGAATCTCTACGACGCAAAACTCTCAAAAACTTTCTCGTTATAATTGGTACCCTTAGAAAAATCATTGAAAATTTTCTGAAATCAACCTTCAAATGAAAGCATATGACATCTAAATAAATGTTAGATCATATACAATTCAATTTTCTAATTAGAAAATAATAAAAATACCAAAAAAAGTAATTGTTACCTATTCATCAATAATAAAATTTCAAGAAGTCTTTGATCAAATTTCACGATCGCCAAAATTTTTCTGCCATGTCTTCCTTATAAATTTCAAACCACCTTATTTTGAACCTATATATAAAAAATTTAGACATATATGATACTATATTAATTATAAATTAAATTAATAAATATTTAATATATATGAATAAAAAAAATGACAATTTTCTAAAATACCACGAAAAACTTGATATTAAACAAAAATGGCAAAATCATTTTGGACAATTTTGCCCTTCTGTATTACACGGAAAAAAAAAAGAAAAAAGAGACACACTCAATTCTCCGGCGAACATTGAGGAGCTTCAGCCTCGTCTCCGTCTCCGTCTCACAACTTCTAGATCTAGATTCGACGTCGTCTCTCCAACTCGCAACGTCTCGATCTACCTCCGACTCACAACGTCTCAATCTAGCTTCGATAATTCAATGTCTCTCAGTCAGCAATCGTCCCACGCCGCAGCGTTTTCTGCCGCCCAGCCGCAAGCGACAAAGACCTTCTATGAACTCTGCTACGTCGCGGTAACATCGACACCTATCAAATCCCGGAGAAGCATGGCTTATATACGCTAATCGGCCTTCCAGCTTCCTACAAGGATCGATTCGTCGAGCCAGGACAGACCAAACCGAAATAATCCATCATTATCGGCGGCCAGAACTTCGACGCTATTTCTGATGCTAGACCTGTCATTGACGCCCGAAGTATTGTTGATTATGCGAGGAAAGCTAAATTAATTCAATCTGCAGTTGCGTGATTGATTGTTCTACAGGTATATAACCCCACTCTTGAAGATATAATGTTCTTTGTAATGTTACTGAAAACTAGTGTGTGAGATTAGGATTGTTGTTATCACTGGACTAAGATCAAATGATAGAACTTAATCTCGATAATGGGGAGTTGAAATTCTGGTTTTGTAAATGAAGGTTATGTTACCCGGTCTGGAAAATATCTCGAGAAATCAAAGGGCTGAAGAAATTCAATTTTGTATAACTGTCGGATGCAAATAATGGTTTTGATAGCTCCACTGTGATCGGGAGAGGTAGCTATTAAAAGTTATTAAATGGAATCTTGCTTAATAAAACTAGAGTTGCCACCAACGAGGAGAAAAAACTTCTCTGCACAGCGAAAAGAGTTTCTGAATGAGATCGATCTACTTTTGATGTGACATCACCGAATTCTTGTGTCTTTGCTTGGCAACAATAGTGACAATTGTACCATCGTCAATGTAAAGTCAAGCTTATGAGTCTTTATTCCATTACTGCTTGGTTTTGAATAAAGTTAAGATTCAAAAAATTTTCCCGTTTCTTAATGTAACATAGAGGACGACAACGACACAATCCAAAGAAGCTAAAACTAATAATAGGAACAGGTGTGCCTTCTCAAACGTTTGACTTTGGGGTTTAACAGGTGAGATCTTTACAGAGGAACAGAACGAATTGATCGAATCAGCGGCTGAGATGCTATACAGAATGATTCATGCTCGTTACATATTAAAAACCAAAGAACTAGCTTCAATGGTTAAAAAGAAACCTTTTTCCGCTAAAGTTTGCATTAATACGAAAATCATAAACCAAATTTTGGTTTTGCAGTTGGACAAATACAAAATCTATGATTTTGGAAGATGCCCAAGAGTTTATTGTTGTGGAAAACCTTGTTTAACTGTGGCTGTTGGTCGATCCGATATCCCTCGTGCAAGTACCGTAAAGATATATTGTCCTAAATGTGAGGACGTTTATTATCCTCGATCGAAATACCAAGAAAGTATCATTTTTTAGATTGATTCTCATTCGATATTCGTGTATTATGTTGCTGGTTTTTTTTGTCTCCTTAAACATATGAAAAACAGATATAGATGGAGAGCTTACTTTGGGACAACATTTCCACATCTGTTTATGATGACTTACATACATTTGAAACCGCAAAAGGAGTCGCAAAGCTATGTTCCAAGAGTGTTTGGGTTCAAGCTACACAAGCCATGAAAGGAAAGCAAGAAGAAGACGATGATACCCTTAAAACCAAATACGAGACTTGTGTAAACAAAGCAAAAATTGTATCAAGAAGGTGAAACTAGTTCTCACTCTCTCTCTGTGTCTCTCTCTGTTTTTTTTGCATTTGTGTGTTCTTTAGGTTAAGAGATATATAGCAAGCATATTAAAAAAAAAGAAGGTGTAAACTTACTCACTTTGCTGGCTCATGTAGCTCGATTGGTTTGCGATGGCATTATGTAAGTGCAATGCAACGCATGTCCTCTTCGATGCTCGAGTAAGGCACAAAGAGAAGAGGGACATGGAAAGAAACATAGAAGGAGAAGAGGAAAAAAAAAACTTACTCACTTTTATTGTTCTCTCCTTTGTTTGCTTTTTTTCCGAGTACTTATATAGTCATATTAGTTTAACACAAATATTCAAAATTGCTTGTTGCAATGTTAATTTGATTTGCGATGGTCATGCTTAAGCAACTATCTGCTTCTTGTTCAATGATTTCTTCTTATTCCTATTTGATTTGCGATGCGTCATGCTTAAGCAGCTATATATTTTTTTCATAAGGATAAATTGAACATTAGCTCTTTTGGAAACAAATTTGCTATTTTTAGAAAGAAAAAATACTTTTAAGTATGGACGTACAGAAAAAAATACTAAAACTCAAAACTTAGCTCTTAAGAAAAAATTTGGGGATATAGGATGGAATTAATTCTTATTTGGGAAGTAAATGGTATTTTCAAGTATGGTTATATTGAAAATTGAATATAAACTCATTGGGAAGCAAATTGGTTATTTTTGGGAAGTAAAAGGTCCTTTCGAATATGGACGTACTAATAAAAAATACTAAAACCCAAAACTTAGCTCTTCGGAAGAAATTTGAAGATTTAGGTGGAATTAATTCGTATTTAGGAAATAAATGGTCATTTCAACTATGGATGTACTGAAAATTAAATATTAGCTCTTTGGGATGCAAATTGGTTATTTTTTGGAAGCAAATTGGTTATTTTTAGAAAGCAAAAGGTCCTTCAAGTATGGACCTACTCAAAAACAAATTGGGGATTTAGGTTGGAATTGATTCGTATTTGGGAAGTAAATGGTTCTATCAAGTATGGATGTACTGAAAAATTGAATATTAGTTATTTGGAAAGTAAATTGGTTATTTTTGGGAAACAAAAAATCCTTTTAAGTATGGACCTACTAAAAAAGAAACCCTAAACTTAGCTCTTACGAAGAAATTTGGAGATAGAGGGTGGAATTAATTCGTATTTGGGAAGTAAATAGTCATTTCAAGTATGGTTGTACTGAAAATTGAATATTAACTCTTTGGGAAGCAAAAGGTCATTTCAAATATGGATGTAGTAAAAATTGAATATTAGCTATTTGGGAAGCAAATTATTTTTTTTAGGAAGTAAAAGGTCCTTTTAAGTATGGTTGTATTGAAAATTAATACTAAAACCCAAAACTTAGCTTTTAGGAAGAAATTTGGGGATTTAGGTTGGAATTGATTCGTATTTGGGAAGTAAATGGTCCTTTCAATTATGGATGTACTAAAAATTGAATATTAGCTCTTTGGAAAACAAATTGGTTATTTTTGGGAAACAAATGATCATTTCAAATATGGACCTACTGATAAAAAAAAATAGCAGCTGAAGTTATCAATGGCTTTTGCTTGTGTTTCATATCCTTATTATATGCAAAGAACTTCACGTTTTCCAGCTCTGTCAATAGATTAAGTTTATTGGAATGAGTTTGTATATTTTTTTGTTGACTAAATTTTTTAAGTACTGTATTGTGCTCATTCTACTTGAAGCCGCCTATTGGTTTCATCGTAATTGACCATCAATGGAAAACTGTGAGATCTTTCTTAAGTTTTTTCAAATTTGGTTTCTTGTGTTTTTGACTTGTTTTGTAACTAGTTTAGAATATTCGTTATGTAGGATCTTTGGGAGCTTTCATCGATTAAAACATCTATATATGCTTGTGATTGAGATCTTTGGGAATGCTCTCGGGTTATTTAGAGATATCGTCGGGATCATTATGCCAGCTCAAGCTACATGGTATACAAAATAGATATATGAATTAATAACTTTTGGTCCTTTTATGATCCATTTCCAAAATCATAGAAGAGATTAAACATTTTTTTTTCCTTTTTTGTTGTTATATCTCTTGTATAGAAGAAAAACATGTGTAAGTAAAATTTTCTTTGATTCTTTTTTTTGTCGTAACGTTCAAATTTGGGAATAAATAGTTATCTTGAAAAACATTTCCGTGTTTGTATTCTTTAGTTACTCTTATGTTCACCAAAGATGAGTTTTTCTATGTTTATGTTGTTGATCATTGAACGAAGTTAAAAGTCTAAGGCCTAAAATGCTAATTTTTGTGTTTGTATGAAAGAAACATGCAAAACAAAGTAAAATCACATTGTTTAGATCATTGTGAATTTTTATATTTTTGCTTAAGAGCATTTGAGTTCATATGCAAAAAAATTACACACAACACATTGAAACAAATACAAATGCAACAAAACAAAATGAGCTGTTAAAGAAAAACCATTAGTAAGAAAGTTTATAATTTAGGGTAGGATTAATTGATTTTTGGGAAGTAAAAGGTTGTTTCAAGTATGGGCGTCTTAAATTTGACTTCAATAACCTGAACCAAGCTTTTAGGAAGAATTTTGGTGATTTAGGATGAAAATTGTTGATATTTGGGAAGCAAAAGGTCTTCTTAAGAACGGGGTTATCCTAACTTTGACTTCCAAAAGCTCCACTTAACTTAGCTTTTAGGATGAAAGTTTATGATTTAGGGTGGGATTAATTGGTTTTTAGGAAGTAAAAGGTCGTTTCAAGTATGGGCGTCCTAAATTTGATAAATTTGACTTCAAGAACTTGATCAAAGCTTTTAGGAAGAATTTTGGTGATTTAGGATGAAAATTGTTGATATTTGGGAAGCAAAAGGTCTTCTTAAGAACGGGGTTATCCTAACTTTGACTTCCAAAAGCTCCACTTAACTTAGCTTTTAGGATGAAAGTTTATGATTTAGGGTGGGATTAATTGATTCTTGGGAAGTAAAAGGTCGTTTCAAGTATGGGTATCCTAAATTTGACTTCAAGAAGTTCAACCAAGCTTTTAGGAAGAATTTTGGTGATTTATGATGAAAATTGTTGATATTTGGAATGCAAAAGATCTTCTTAAGAATGGGTTCTCCTAAATTTTACTTCCAAAAGCTCCACTTAACTTAGCTTTTAGGATGAAAGTTTATGATTTAGGGTGGGATTAATTGATTTTTGGGAAGTAAAAGGTCGTTTCAAGTAGGAGTGAACTAAATTTGACTTCAAGGACTTAATCCTAGCTTTTAGAAAGAACTTTGGTGATTTAGGATGAAAATTGTTGATATTTGGGAAGCAAAAAATCCTCTTAAGAACGGAGTTATCCTAAATTTGACTTCCAAAAGCTCCACTTAGCTTTTAGGAAGAAAGTTTATGATTTAGGGTGAGATTAATTGATTTTTTGGAAGTAAAAGGTCGTTTCTAGGATGGGCGCCCTAAATTTGACTTCAAGAACTTAATCCAAGCTTTTAGAAAGAATTTTAGTGATTTATGATGAAAATTGTCGATAATTGGGAAGCAAAGGTCTTCTTAAGAACGGGGTTATCCTAAATTTGACTTCCAAAAGCTCCACTTAGCTTTTAGGATGAAAGTTTATGGTTTTTTTTAGGAAGTAAAAGATCTTTTCTAGTACGGACGTACTGAAAATAAATACTCAAACTCAAAACTTAGCTCTTAGGAAAAAAAATTGAGGATTTAGGGTGAAATTAATTCATATTTGGGAAGTAAAAGGTCATTTCAATTATGGTTGTACTAAAATTGAATACTAGCTATTTTGGGAAGCAAATTATTTTTTTTTAGGAAGTAAAAGATCATTTCAAGTATTGACATACTGAAAATAAATACTAAAACCCAAAACTTAGCTCTTAGAAAGAAAATTGAGGATTTAGGGTGGAATTAATTCATATTTGGGAAGTAAAAGGTCATTTCAAGTATGGTTGTACCAAAAATTGAATATTAGCTCTTTTTAGGAAGCAAATTGTTTTTTCTTAGGAAATAAAAGGTCTCTTCAAGTATGGATGTACTGAAAATAAATACCAAAACCAAAAACTTAGCTCTTAGGAAAAAATTTGGGGATTTAGGGTGGAATTAATTCATATTTGGGAAGTAAAAGGTCCTTTGAATTATGGTTGTACCAAAATTGAATATTATCTCTTTTTGGGAAACAAATTGTTTTCTTTTTAGGAAGTAAAAGGTCCTTTCAAGTATGGACGTACTGAAAATAAATATTAAAACCCAAAACTTAGCGCTTAGGAAGAAATTTGGGGATTTAGGGTGGAATTAATTCATATTTGGGAAGTAAAAGGTCATTTCAAGTATGGTTGTACCAAAAATTGAATATTAGCTCTTTTTAGGAAGCAAGTTTTTTTTTTTTAGGAAGTAAAAGGTATTTTTAAGTATGGAGGTACTGAAAATAAATAGTAAAACCCAAAACTTAGCTCTTAGAAAGAAATTTGGGGATTTAGGGTGGAATTAACTCTTATTTGGGAAGTAAAAAGACATTTCAAGTATGGTCGTACCGAAAATTGAATATTAGCTCTTTAGGAAACAAATTTTTTTTTTTAGGAAGTAAAAAGTCCTTTCAAGTATATTCATACTGAAAATTATTAAAATCCAAAACGTATATATTAATTCGTATATATGAAAATAAGACTTATGCTTATGGGGTTTCAGGTCGCAGGAATGCTTGAATCAGTATTTCAAAGTGAGAGGTTATATGTTAGTTTTTCGATTTTATTAAGATCAGGATCGGCCCTGACCTAAAGCCCAAGAAGCATGGGCTTTACGCAGCACGAAAAAAATAAGCATTTTTAAGGACATCAATATGACAATCAATATAAGGTGGTGCAGTGGTAAAAGACACTTTTGATTGGGATAAGGTAGAGAATTCGAATTCAAGGGGCATCAAAAAAAATTTTGCTTTAGACAGAATTTTATGTAGGGTCGGCCCTAATTAACCTCTACAAAACTATTTAGTAAAACATAAACGTCACTTCTTACAGACCTTGTAGACTTTTTTTATTTTCAAATAGAGAATAAAGAAACAATGATTCTTGCAGCATCTTTATTTCTTCATGATTCTCGATCTTTGTAGTATTCCATCATGTTTCTCTATCCTTCGTGTTTAGATTCAAGTCTTGTGGTAATATGAATTATGTACGTCATTTACATTAGAAACAAACAACTCAACACACAAATTTACCAACTTTAGCTTGCTGTATTTGAGACGTATAACTTAGCAATGCTTCCACCATCAGTAGTAGGATCCTCTCATGCTATACAAAACGAAAACCTACAATGCAAAACAATATTCAAAAAAAAAAAAACTCAAAAAAATTCACATGAAATCAATGAAATTCAAATTAAAGAAAAGTATCTTCAACAGATAAATCAAAAGCATTATTCAATCTTTTACTGCATCACAAAAAATGCAATAAGAATGCACAATATCCAAAACTCAAATTCAACAATACAAACTCAGCTACTAAACTCAAAAGAGGAGAAGAATTGGGCTAACTCTTTTGTTTCTCTTTCGAAGTGAATAACTTTAACCACAAACCATTCATACTTATCAGCATTCTTTGCTGTAACTCTCGCAGCAACCTGTTCAACCTTTAGACTTGCATATGCTTCCATTCAATGCGACATTAACAACAGCTTTTTGCATTATATATGCACCTCTCCCCTAACATGTGAATCAATAAAAGCTTATATAACTCAGTGAACGAAAAAAACAGTAACATAGCAGGCATGTCACTTTCAACCCTCTCGCCTAATCCCAAACAACATAAACCCCACGCAGATCATGTAAGTGCATATATCATCTCGATATTGAGTAAATTTTTGATCGTAAATAATTAGTTTACCTTAGAAGCAGAGAAAAGAGCTGCAAATGGCAAGCTTGGATAATAGTCTATGTCCTCAAGTTCATCTTCTGATGGGAAAGCTAGCTTTTATTTACTTTTATCCTCAAAGTCGGAGCCAAGGTACTTCCAACATCTTACTTCTGAATCATACTCGCAAAATCTTTCCAATCCAAGTCTCTCGCAATGCTCATCTTTTCCATCTGATTCAATGTTAGACAGATAATTACACATATGCTTTGGAATCTAATTTCTTCACTATGTGGTAAAATCCATCTGATTCTTGATAACCTCATAGTAATCATAGTAATCAGGAAGCTGTAAACAAAGGCTACACCAATAAGATAAAAGAAAAACGAGTACATACATTTGCAAAGTTGAGATTTAAGTAAGATAACAGTCTCTTCCATGTACCATATATAAAAATCGTTTGATCGTTATTTTGTAAAGCTCTCTTGTATAAATTCATGAATAAATCCGTAATCTACATATAAAAACATAGACACAGAAACAAAATAAAAACTAGAACACATGATAATGAGACTACGAATTTTGAATCAATCAACAAACTTAACGAAGACTAGAATCACAGAACGAAGACCGTAGATGAGTTTGTTTTGAAAGTTACTTGTAATCATAGAACGAAGATAAGAGATGAGATCGGAGATCAAATATCAAAGAGATCGGAGATGGCGAAAATCGAATAAGGAAAATGACGGAGAATTATAATACCAGGGATAAAATCGGAAATGAAAGTAGCATTTGTGTACACAAAACTTTCCATATGGAATTTTTGTATTAAAAAAATTATCTTGTGTAATTTTGGTCATTTTCTCTAAAAAGAAATATATAAATATCTAATAAATACCATATAGCGTTGTTAGAACGTGAGGGATGAAACCGTTGTTTGTTAAGTCTATCCGGTTGTACGGACTGTTTATTATCCTTTATTATTTTTCTTTGTTTTCTTTTATTGTTCGAAAAAAAATATATCTATATCAAGATAACAATGGAGTTCAACCACCACCACTTCATCAAGCCTCATTACTAAGGATGATTATTTAACTACATTAGAACACATTAATAATTAATGTAATGAAATAGCGACCAAAAAATGGCTAATCAATATCATTTACAATAATAAAATATTTATATATATATATATATATAACTAACTTTAAAAAATAACTAAAAATACATATGATAAATATATATTACTCTATACAAACCCTAATCTAAAACCTTATTTTAAATCACTCTAAAAAATTCCTATATTTTTTAAATACTTTCGAGACTATTACATCATCATGATATTTGATACTATCCTATTACAATGATGATCTACCTGCAAGATTCCACAGACGAATCCAATGTGGCGGCTCTACCCGCAATACACGAATCCACGACAGACGGTTTGACCTGACACCATGTACCACGATGGACAGTTTAACCCTTGACTCCCGAGACCGGACGGCTTTACCTCCTATAAACCTTGCGTCAATAATCTGCAAGAAAATGCACTCTCTGGGATTCGAACCCCAGACCTGGTGTAGAAACTATTAAATCCTTGACCATTAGGCCACATGTGCTTCCACAAAATATATATTTCTCTAAACAAAACATAATATAAAATAGTAATTCAAATAAGTAAAGTTTATACAATTAGAATATAAAGAAAAAAAAGATGATAAAAACTTACCAATGAGGGGGAAAGAGGAAATCGGCAGTGTGGAGCAAGAGATCGGTAGCAAGAAGGAGGAGGATGAACGAAGACTTGAAGAAAGAAGAAAGGTTTCATTACAGATTAAATATGAGACATATCAATGGACAATCTATGGCTCTTCCGTAACTATTTTTTGTTATGCCTCATTTAATTGGGTCATCTTCAATTTAACTGAACCAACAAATTGAAAAACTTATATAGCAACGAAAATAGCTACGAGTAAGGCGGTGGAAAAAATAGCCATGGTTATCCGTAGCTATATAAGTGGCTATCTAGCCACGGATTAGCCGTGGCGGTTTAACCACGGATTGTTCTTCCATGTTTTTCATGGCTAATTTTTTTATAGCCACAAACTATCAGTGGCTAATCCATTGCTAAAATACAATTTTCTACTAATGCCATTTTTTTCAACCCTTTCCTTAGGAGTTCGCTCTTATGAAGAATGCTTGACCAAGCAAAGGATGTCCTTTCTCCCACCATAGCATCCAAAAACATGCAAGAGGGGTCCTGAATGATTCTCCCTAGGAAGGCCTAATTGAAAGAGGTAATATCCTTAAAACCCATACCTCCTAGATTCTTTAGATGGTATAGAAAATCTCAGGATTTCTAGTACATATATATATTTTTTTTTTCCTCTGAACTCTACCAATACTCACGCATAGCACTCGTCAAATTAGAACAAGTTAGCTTTGGGAGTTTTAACACAGTCATAGCATGCACAAGTATAGAATTAGCTACTGATCTGAACATGGTTTTCTTGGTTGCTTGTGATAACTTCTTCGAATGCAAATGAGAAACTCTCTTCTGCAATCTCTCCTTCAAATAATCCAGCATTTGCACTTTTAATCCTGAGAAGCACTCCGGGAGGCCAAGATAAGTGCATGCTCCTCCTTCATTGTGCACTCGATGGATCTAATGGATCTCGTTTTTTCTTTCTTCTTCAACAAAATCTCCAAAAGTGAGGGATGATTTCCCTTTGTTTATTACTTGACCCGTTACCATGCCATAATCTTCTAAAATGCACTGGATTTTATGGAATTGATCCATCTGAGCCTTGATCACAAAGAGACTATCATCTGCGAATAAAAGATGGTGTACATATGGTCCTTCTTCATGAAAATATATCCCATCTACTTTTTCTCTCTTATATGCCTCATTTAGTTGGTGAGTGAGTCATTGACATTCTGTACAAAGCATAAAGAGAAAATGGCTAAAAGGGCCTCCTGGACGAAGTCCACGCTAGGAGTGCTAAGGCCATGTTCTTGTCCATTGATCAGAAAAGTATATGTAATTTATATCACACAAGAAATAATCCATTCCACCCACTTGCTATGGAAACCCATTGCCGATATAAGCTTCTTCAAATAATTTCACTCGACTTTCTCATATGCTTTAGATATTTCATATATGTAAGCCACATATTCCTCCGAAACAGATCCATGAGTCCTCAATGCATGGATATCTGAAATTAACTTATCTTCAATAAATGTTGACTGATTTAGATATACTAACTGATCTAAGAAAGGCTTGAGATGCTTAAGCATCACCTTTGACATTATTTTTAAAGTACAAAAGCAGAGGTTGGTGGGCCTTAGGTTTGACATTTGGCTTGACTTTGTCTTCTTTGGAATGAGGCACAACAATTCCATTCAACAAGCATCTCTCCTCATTCAAAGAACCTCATCACTTCAACCTTATTCCATACAATGTTCTAGTACTTTTGGAAGAACATAGCAGACGTTTCATCATCCCATGGGCTTTTGCTGCGTTGATGGAGAATAAAGCATCTCTATTATCTTTCCTTGTTACTTCTCTGGACTCTTGAAAAGAAACCAAAGAATAATTGGCTAAAAGAATATGGGTTAGATGATTCAAATAGCTTAGAGAAAATCTCCTCTACCACCTAACCTTTAGTAGCTTCCTTTGTTTGAGGGATGTCTCTTTCATCCTTTAGCATGTTTATCATGTTTATTCACCTTTGTTCTCTTACTAAAGCTTGGAAATAACTTTGGTTAACGTCTCCTTTCCGTCTCCACTTAACCCTACTTCTTGAACTCAAGTAATCTTCTTCCTCTATGTAAGCTTTGATTAAGTCCCCCTTAAGGTTTCTTACTCTCTGAAAGTCAGGCCAGGATGATGATTCTTCAGCCTCTTGCTCTTCTCTCAATATGATGGATCATATCTTGAGTATTAGTGCCATTGACCTTCTTCCACGTGCTTAGTTCCTTGCTACACTCTTTAAGGCTTGGAGATATTGACTCAATTGACCTTGCTTTGGTTCTTTCTCACGTCCTCTTTATCTCCTCTTGTACTGCTTTTTTTTTTGTATAATAGCCTTTTACTAAATTTGAACTGGCCTCTATATGTTTCTAGGGAGGAGATAAGTTTAATGAGGACAAGTCTATGATATGATCCTCTTTTTTCCAAGAATACTTGGTTTGAGGCAAGAACATCCTTTAGCTATTGCTTATTTCCAAAGCATTTATCAAGACAACACTGGTCCATTGCTTGTTCCTCCATCATCCCCAAATTATTTTGTTTTCATGCCTCCTAAGTTTCTCCATTCCACAAACCATGAACATGGCTGAGAGTGTGGAATGAAGCTCTTTGCATCTCAGATAGGACCTCTAATCTTTTCACAGTTTAACAAAATGGGATTAAAATCGCCTAACATACACCAACACTTCTGTCATTTGATACCAAGATAGGTTAATCTTTTCCACACTCTATCTTTTCTTGAGTTGTATGGAACTCCATACACCCAAATAACCCAAAAAACCCTTCATCCAAGATGGATTCATGTATCAACAATGTTCTTGTCTGAAAACAGAACTTCCACCTGCTCACTATCTCTCCACATTAGTGCTAGGCCGCCATTAAGCCCTTCTGATTCCACTGTATGCAGTCTACGGTATCCTACTCAACCTGGAGGTCCACCAATATTTTTTTTTCTATTTCTTAGTCTCCATTAAAGAAACAAGATTTTTGGGCATTGCTTGGGTTTTTAAAAAAATTATGTAAGATTGGGCTGGATGGAACCAAGCCCGTTAGAAACAAGCACACACCCTCCCTCCTCTCTGCGTCTCTCAACAAAGAAAGCCTCGGTAGTGTCTTTTCTCGTCTTCACTGCCTCTATCGCCGCCGGTGTACTCAACCCTCTGTTTCCTCGCGACAGTAATCGACAATGGTGAGCCAAAGGCAAAGACTTGCGCGGAAGCGATACAAGGAGGCTCATCCGGAACAGTTTCCAAAAGCAGAACCGACGCCGCCAAAAGACCCCGATAAGAAGAAGAAGAAGAAGAGCTTGTTCAAGCGAAAGAAACCTGGATCCTCCACTAATAAACCCCCGAGAAAAGGCTCATCGACGAAGCATCCTCTCCGAGTTCCTGGTATGAAACCTGGGGAAGGATGTTATATCTGCCAGTCCAAAACCCATATTGCCAAGCTCTGCCCCGAAAAATCCGAGTGGGAGAGGAACAAGGTTCGCGTTGCTCTCTTCTCGATTATCTAACTGTTACTATTGGCTCTGGTTTTAGGGTTTCTGATCAATTTTGTTTTAGAATGCTCTCCGATAGAATCTTGCTTGGCTTCTTATAGGGTTTCGCTAATATAAGGATGAGTTATCGTGTATGTATCTTGATGAGTAGGTTTTGGCAGCTCTTGTTAGAATCAATCAACGGTTTCATGGTTATCCTTTGGTCATTGGCGAATAGTAATGTTTGGTTGTGTTCTTTGTAGATATGCTTGCAGTGTCGGAGACGAGGGCATAGTCTTAAAAACTGTCCAGACAAGAAGGATGAGAGCTTCGAGAAGAAGCTGTGTTACAACTGCGGAGATACTGGCCATTCACTTTCCCATTGTCCTTATCCTTTGGAAGATGGTTAGTCAGTGAGATCATCTCATGTTATCTATGTTTATTTGTTATATGTGGTCGTTAAAACTCACTGAGATTAGATTTGGTTGCTGTTTTGACATTTTTGTGTAGGAGGAACCAAATTCGCGAGTTGTTTCATATGCAAAGAAAATGGGCACATAAGCAAGAACTGCCCTCAAAACAAGCATGGAATCTACCCGATGGTAAAATGCTCAAATTTTTTGTTTTGATTGAATTTCTTTTGCTCATTTCGATATGTTTCTTGCAGGGCGGGTGTTGTAAAGTGTGCGGAAGTGTGGCACATCTCGTCAAAGACTGCCCTGATAAATTCGATAGAGATTCAGCCCAAAAACCAAGGAGTTCAAGTAACATTTTTCTCACCATTTCTTTCAATACTTGACTTTTTCCTATACTAGTCTGTCAAGTAATTTGGAATGCGATTGTATTTGTAAAAATTTATCTTTATCTCCGCCTGAAATGACAGGATTTGATGCTAGACCTCAAGGGATAGTCACCAAGTTGTGTGGTGGGGATGATCTTGAAGACGACTTCACTGAAGAGCCTAAAAGCAGCAAGAATATCGATGATTCAGAAGAGAAGAGCATCGAGGTGAAGAACCCGAAAAAGAAACAAGGTCCAAAGGTTGTCAATTTCCTAGGATGATCACAAATACGATCTAAAAAGGTCGTCAATTTTGTACGAAAGATCTCTTTTTTTTTTTTGGCTTCTTTTGGTCGTTAATTGCTATTTAAGATTCAGAACAACGTTATGTAATAGAACCATAGAGTCAATTCTGTTTAAGATAATTTCTAAACCGACCAAGAACCAAATAAATCAAACCGCAAATCGATCTGTCGGAAAGATGAATTAAACCAAATGCTCGACATAGTCGCTCTATAAATGGATGGGATAAGGATACAAGTATGCTAAAATTAGCGTAAAAAAAAGGTGATGGTTAGGCGAATTTGAAGGGTAGAGAGGAAAAAAAGGTGTGGTTTTGATGTTAAAATAGAGAGAAAGAGAGGCATTTCAAGGGTTGTCCGAGTTCGTCTCCATTGGCCTCTTCAAATCAAATTAAGAATCTCTTTCTCATTTCCCTTTTTCTTCATTCTTGATCTCTCTTCCCACAAAAGAGGACAAAAAATTAAAGAAAGCAACAAATTCCATCTCTCAAATCTCTTTCTTGTCTTGGGTTACCTTCATCAATCAAACGCAATGGTGTGTTCTTTCTTCTCCTTTCTCTTTGTAATGAAATTAAATTGCCTTATACATGTTTGAACCTAGGTTCTTTTTTTGCCTTGATTGTTTGTTTGTTTGTGTTTTTAAACATTTTCTTATTGATGGGGAAAATAATAACATGAAAATCTCTTAAGAAATGTGATTGTTATATTTAAAACATAGAAATCGGGATTTATAGTTATGTTGTTGATTGAAAAATGAAAATGGAGTGAAGGCAAATGCGGCGTCGGGGATGGCAGTGGAGGACGAGTGTAAGCTCAAGTTTTTGGAGCTAAAAGCAAAGAGGAACTATAGGTTCATAATATTTAGGATAGACGGACAACAAGTGGTGGTCGAAAAGTTGGGAAACCCCGAAGAGACATATGACGATTTCACCAATTCCCTACCTGCCAATGAATGTCGCTACGCTGTCTATGACTTCGATTTCACCACTGCTGAGAACTGCCAGAAGAGCAAGATCTTCTTCATAGCATGGTATAATACATATTAAAATATTAATAATCATAAACATTTTCTTTCTTGTAATAACATATTATATAATATGGGGACGTAGGTCACCGGATTCGTCGAGGGTGAGGATGAAGATGGTGTATGCAAGCTCAAAGGACAGGTTCAAGAGAGAATTGGACGGGATCCAAGTGGAGTTGCAAGCTACGGACCCGAGCGAGATGAGTCTCGACATTATCAAAAGTCGAGCTCTCTAGTTCTGCATGCATCCATAATTGCTCCTTTATCCTCATTAAAACAATTCCTTCATCTCATTTATTCTTCTTCCTCTCTTGACTCTTTCTTTTTTCTCTCATTTTTAAAATCTACATTTTAAATTGACATGGGTTTTATACGTTTGCTTTGGACAAGTTTAAAAACCATGTAGTTTCTCGTGTAATAGTTGCATACTTTCGTTAAAAAAAATAAAGATATATATTTCTTTTCAGTGCACTTATTACCCAAAAGTCGATGTGTCCGAGTAGAGACTTGAAATCTGTTGGGCTTCGCCTGCGCAGGTTCGATCCCTGTTGTCGACCATTCGATCTGGATATCCGTGAGGCTTCGGAGTAAAACAAAATAATAAAATGTAAGATCCGTTAATAGAAGAGCAAATCACAAATATCGTTTCTAAAATGACCAAATATCTGCTTCGATCCGTTTGTTTTATTTAATAAGCGAGGTCGCTGTTCACAAGAGATCAATAAATCGGTTACAAGAAAAGTGCTAAGACGAAGAGCGAAGTCTAACACCTATTGATGAATCGCTAGAGATATTAAACTCAATCTAAGTTACCGAACTGTTCTTCCTATTATCTCTGTTCTCGAGAGAACTGCCTAGATCCCCATGAAAACTATTGCATATTTACCAATCCACATAGAACTTATCCCTATGTCTAATTGCCCATTCTAATTCCCCACAATTCAAAAATTCCCAAGCTAATTACCCATAATTTGTAATTGAGCGGTTTACTGTAAACTAAATGTTGGTAAACCGTCTCAGATTCTTTTTAACCGGTCTTAAACCAATTTAAGGTCCGAGGATAGGCTTCTTCCTAGGTCTGACGAGCCATACCACGCGGTGAGGTCGGGCATTCGGACTGCGGGATGTTTACACAAGGCGAAGGAATTGGGCCTTATTGGATCCAAGTCAATTCATGTTCTCCTTTGATTTGGGTCGGGGGGTGCTAAGCCCACCTCCAATAATATTTATATTATAACCGTGTTTACAAAGAGACTTTGTTAGATGATTTTTAAATAAGAAATATCATTTTTTTATTTTTCATAAGAATCATATTTTTTATTTTTAATAAGAAAAATTGTTTTTATTTTTCATAATTTTAACTTTTTTTCCTTTTCATTTTTATCTATCTTCTTGAGAAAAATTAGATGGTTTCATATATTTATAATTTAAATACTGATTGAATATATAAAAGATATTTTAAACGAAGCAAATCCGGATATCCGCAAATAATTAAAAAAATTCAGATATCCGAAGTCCCAGATATCCACAACTTTCCGAAGCAAAACAAATAATAAAATTTAATATCCGATTAAAACAAAGCAAATAACAAATACTCATTTTTTACCGGATATTCGCTCCGCGTCCAGACCTATGATGCATTCAATATTTTTCCTTTTTTATTTTCAGTTTTGATAAACACATTTTCTTCTTTTTTGGTTTGTAAACCAAAACAATAAAAGCCGATTTTGGTCGTAAACCAAAACGGTAAAAAATCGATATGACTCTAATCAATGGTTCGTAAAATATTGATACCTGCAGTTCACAAACTCAAATCCTTTATCGTGATATCCGAAATCCTGGATATCCACAAATTTCCGAAGCAAAGCAAATAAGAAAATTTAATATACATTTAAAACAAAGCAAATCACAAATACTGATTCAGATTAATAAAATTACTTATCAAAATTTTTAGGATAAGCTTAAGGAAGTAATGACTCATGATATTAAATAGGAAACTTCAAGTAATGAGTCTTGTCCTAAGAATGATTTTGAACAAATATTTGGTCCATAGCATTCTAGAAGAGTTCGCTGTGTAGGACTTGACCCTACACCATCCAAATATTTTCAGAGTTTGGAGTTGGAGAACTCAATGAAACGAAATTTGAGATTGGAGGTTTAAAATCTCAAATGGAAAACCTCAAAGATAAAGTTGATGTTCTTCAAACTCTAATTAAAAACAATCAATTCCAAGTAAATACTTTAATGTTCAAGAACTTTAACTATCAATGTTAGAGAGTTAGATAGTTTGAATCTTAAACTATCATTTGCGCATAGGCAAGCACAAAACAAAAATATCAATCTTCCTCAAATCATATCTCTACTGAACCATGTATCAAATCATATATATTCCAAGTAAATATTTTTAATGTTCAAGAAACTTTAACTATCAATGTTAGAGAGTTAGATAGTTTGAATCTTAAACTATCACTTGCACATAGACAAACACAAAACAAGAACATTAATTTTCCTCAAATCATATTTCTACTGAACCATGTATCAAATCATATATATATATATATATATATATATATATATATTCTAAACAGTTTGGTTCTTTCTAGTGGTTATAGCTTTGATCTTTGACCTTTAAGTTATAGTATTGCTTTAGCATTTTTAGAATCTTCAAGAAGTTGAATTTTCTGTTGATAGGCAAGCACAATGGGTGGGAGCATCAATATCATGTTAATGGCATTGGATTGGAAAGGATTGTGGTAATGGCATAAGAGAGATCAATATCAACATTGGATTGTAATGGCCTGTACGTCTGAAACTTGTAATGGCGTTAGATTTTCTGAAACTTGTATAGGCATTGGATTGTGGTAACTATAATTTGACACCTGATTCTAGGACTTGATGTGAAACTTGTGTGAAACTCTTTGTTTTGATACCTGATTCTAGGATTTGAGTTTTTTCTTTTGAAACTTTATTTTTTCTTTGGTCTCCAGCTGTAAGAGGAACAAGAGGATAAATCGATGAAGAAGGATAAACGGGTGAAGAAGGATAAATGGGTGAAGAGAGAATAAGAGAAAAAAGTTGGTAAACAATTGTTTTTATTTACTTTGTTATTTTGTTCAGAAAAATAGATTTACCTTGTGTGTATGAGTTTTCTTATCAAATAAACTAAATTATGGATTATTATAGTTATTTGATTTTATTTTTATTACGTTTTTTATTTATTTAATATTGTTGAATTTAGTAAAAAAAAAAAGTGTATAAATGAGTGTTCGTCGGTTAAAAATGACCATAGAGTCTCAAATTTGCTGACGTCAAGAGAAAAGAAATAGGTGAAGTGTGTGTTTGACGTAAATGAGTCAATTTTGAATGTGTTGTCAGATGACTATACGTCGGCTATGATGAAGTCTCATAGTAAACCGACTCTTCACTTTTTGGTGTCTTGTTTGTAGTGACTTTAACCCACGAAATAACCTACCGTAACTACCGCATTTTTTGTAGTGCAAGGACGACATGTATGGTTTAAGAGCAGCTTCTTCGGAGCGTTTTTAAACTGGATTTTTTATTTATATTTTAATATTTTTTTGGTGGACTCTATAGTCTGCAATGAAAAATAAAAACTGAGCCAATCAGAGACTCACACGTCGCATAAACAGGGTTGATACTGTCTTTTAACTAAGAGACTTTCGCAATAGATCTGTCACTGTTATTGTGGGCCCCACAATTTTTAATTAATCTTTTTTTAGGAACCTACGTTACGAAACGCTGATGGATGTGGTCTAAGGATGAATTCGAAAGCTTACAAAAGACACAAAACCATCCTAAAATCCAAAGTGAGACTAAGGATTATCCGAGATTCAATTGGAAATAAAAAGATTTCAAACTAGAAAATCTCACAAGCAAAATATAATAGAAATTTAAAGAAAAAAAATTACATCGTGGTTGTTTGTGCATAGAAGAGAGATTCATAGTGATTGTACAAAGAATGTTAGCCGCTTCCTAGGCACTTGAAGAGAAACAATCCCGAAAAAACCAATCTCGAAAACCATGATAAGTCCATTGAGTAACTGAATCCGTGTCGCAGATCCCGATCTTCCAATCAAAACTAAACCGAGAAGTGTTATATCTGACCATCTTTAGGATATGGTCATAACATTACTTTTCTCAGCTATTCACTGAATTTGCAAACAAATACTGTTACAGTTTTTCTCTATTTTATGTCATATTGGTAATTAGTCCCCAATTCTTTTTCCCAAAAAAACACAAATGGGTAAAAGGGACTAAAGAGTTTATGTTATATTTCACCTGTTGTATTTCATTTTGGTTATAATGTTTAAGTTTCATTTTTGAACTGTATTGAAAGGGATCATATGACTCGAGAAAGGTTTCGTCACTGGCTCGTCTATGTATTCTATGGAAAATTAATGAAAACTATTAGTATAGTGAAAGAAAAGAGTAAAAGAGACTAAAGAGTTATATATGTAGAGACAGAAAACAGTTGGGAAGAAAAGGGGAAATAAATATATGTAGAGCCTCTGAGTAAGTGAGCGGGTTTCAACATCACCACAGACTACTTATCCTAATAAACTATTGGTTTTCTCGAGGACACGAGACTCTGTTTCTTGGGAAAAAAAAATGAAGGAACCATCTTCACTCGTCATAACGATGCTGGTAATGATGACGTGTCAAGCCGTGGGTAACGACGTTCACCCTCTGATCCTGGTTCCAGGAAACGGCGGTAACCAGCTAGAGGCACGACTGGACCGAGACTACAAGCCAAGCAGCGTGTGGTGTAGCAGGTGGTTAAACCCGGCCAGCAAGAAGAGTGATGGTTGGTTCAGGCTATGGTTCGACCCAGCGGTTCTATTGTCTCCCTTCACAAGGTGCTTCAACGAGCGAATGATGTTATACTATGACGCAGAGTTGGATGATTATCGAAACGCACCTGGTGTCCACACCCGCGTTTCCAATTTCGGTTCCACCAAATCCCTTCTCTACCTCGATCCTCGTCTCCGGTTAGTACCTTGATACATTTTATGTTACTCTCTTGGCCTTGTTTCGTTTTGGGACCTCAATTTCAAAATGGTGGTCGCAGAAAGGCCACATCTTACATGGCACCTTTGGTGAAAGCTCTAGAGAAAGGTTGTGGATATGTTAACGACCAGACGATCCTCGGAGCTCCGTACGATTTCAGGTACGGCCTGGCTGGGTCTTCAAAGTTCTTGAAAGACCTCAAAGATTTGGTGGAGAGAACGAGCAACGAGAACAAAGGAAAGCCAGTGATACTCCTCTCCCATAGCTTAGGAGGCCTTTTTGTGCTCCATTTCCTCAATAGTAGCACCCCTTCATGGCGCCGCAAGTACATTAAACACTTTATTGCACTCGCTGCGCCATGGGGTGGTACCGTTACGCAGATGAAGACATTTGCTTCTGGAAACACACTCGGTGTTCCTTTCGTTAACCCTTTGCTGGTCAGACCGCAGCAGAGGACTTCCGAGAGTAACCAATGGCTACTTCCATCTCCCATTGTGTTCCACGACAAAACTAAACCCCTTGTTGTTACTCCCCGGATTAACTACACGGCTTACGATACGGTTCGGTTTCTTGAAGACATTGGCTTCTCCCAAGGAGTTGTTCCTTACAAGAAAAGAGTGTTGCCTTTAACTAAGGACTCGGTGGCTCCGGGAGTTCCCGTGACTTGCATATACGGGAAAGGTGTGGATACGCCGGAGATTTTGGTGTATGGAAAAGGCGGATTCGATGAGGAACCAGAGATTAGATACGGAGATGGAGACGGGACGGTTAATTTGGCGAGCTTAGCAGCTTTGGATTTGATAAACAAGGTTGAGAGCTTGAATACCGTTGAGATTTCTGGAGTCTCACATAACTCTATACTTCAAGATGAGATCGCACTTCAAGAGATTGTCAAACAGATTACTGCCTTGAATCAATGAGAGCAATCGATTTCAAATTTAGTTAGTCTTCTGTCATAGCTTACATATATTTCACTCTACAATATTTTTGGAACCATTGTAGAGTTCTATAGACTTGTAATAGCTTGTTAAATCAATATATGCATTGTTCCTTGAAGTAAACATACATAACAACTTGAAAAATAATAATATTGAAACAATCAAAAGGGAATGTACAGTAAAATGGAAACAAAGAAACATAAATACATTTTTATCTTTTGGGCTCACTCCAAGTCTTGCCTTCGAAGAATTCGTTAAGCATTCGTTCAAGATCCTCAGGAGTGAACCTTATGTACTTCTGTGGGTTCTTACCACTCTCTATCATCGGCCTGAGACATAACAACACAAACAAAGGAACAACAATTTTGATACTTTCTTGATGAACAAGTAATCTTACCAAATTTGTTACAGTTATGTACGTACCCGAAACGTTTGAGGAAGGATCTGAAGGCAGGTAAAAGAACCTCTGCAACAGCAAGCCTGAGGGATTCACGCAATTCACTGTCAGGAACTGTCCATTGGCATTGTCTCTGGTGAAGCTCTTCAAACTGAGAATTGAAAGTCTTGAATCTGTCTTTTACTGATGCTCTTGATATATTTGAGTTCTCTATTGGACCGGTCCCACTCGACTGAACCGTGAGACACTGCAAAATCTGTCAGAAGAATTTTCTTATCAGAAAAAATATTCATTAGAGCACTAAACCTGAAACGAATCAATCAATAAAACCTTTGCCCATGAAACTCTCTTGTACTGATTTGCGTGTTGTTGTACGATTCTTCGATGTATTTGAACCCAATCATCACCCAACAAGTCCTTTGCTTCTGACCTGTGAAAAAAGTAGGTAAGTCTAATTCAGGATTACGTTTTTGTTTCTGTTTACGAGAGTTTGACACCGAAGAAGCAGAACAGAACCTCCTCACAGATCTCACTATGTAGTGAACATTGTTCATTAGGAAAAGTTGAGTTAGTGCTGCATCTTTGTACTGCTTCGCTTTACCATCTAGATTGTTTTGTAAAGCATGCATGATCCTCGTTGTTACGGCTCCCAGCTCGGAATCAGGATCTTTACTGTCAAACTCTTGAAAAAGTAGCCTCAATGTCGATTGGTAACTGTTTCGAGAAGTGAAATCAATCCTACAGAGAGACAATATTTTCAATTTGGTATATGGAAAACCTAACTTACTCGAACAAGAACTTGACATAGTTAATAACGTAGCTAGTAAGCGGATGTACGGTTCCATCCATAACTGCGGTTTTAGTAGCATCTTTTTCTACCGCTTCTTCAAAATCAGCAAAAGTTTCTTGAGCTGTCTGAGCTAATCGCTTTGTCAGATTCAACGCAGATTCTTTCATCTCCGAACAAGGTTGGTTTCCAAAGACCAACTCAATCTATAAAAGAGAGGCAGTTAAGTAATACATATACTTGATATATGATGGTGAGAGACAGTAAAACGTTACCTCAGGCTGAAGCTCTCTCATGATTTCATACATATCTAGCAGGACAAAGAGTTTTTCCGGCGATCTCTTGCTTTTAGCTATAGCCTCCCCGAAACTAAGCAGCACAGCTACACTATTTGCTGTGACTTCAGCAAAACATTGATCCCTAAGTGACTCAACACCATCCAGTATTTGGTCGCAGATTTTCTTTTCCGCAGCAAATAACAGTTTCACCTGTCTCAAGGCAACAAAGGAAAATGAAGGAATAAGAAATGATCTGTAAGAAACGATCTACAAAGGTTTTATTGTTTGGAAGGGACTTTTGTATACAGATATTCGCATGTAATGGATCCAATTCCCAATCTTGGCCTCTAAGACTTCCCATTGCATTCTCTGAACATCATCTTTGCTAAGCCTCTCCACACCTAATTTCCGTAGGCTCTGCTCCAACACTGCAGCTCGAGTATCCCTAATAAATTACAAAAGCTAGAATATATAAAACAGCTTTGGGAATTTGATATCAGGTGGATGCAGAACTTATGTTTAGACCTGTAACTTTTGAAAAGTTGTTGTTGATGACCAGCTTGAACCATCTGTTGAGCCAAATCATGAAGCAGGGGAAGAACCCTTGGAGGAATGACTGTGGGGACTGTAAAAATAGCGTTTTCTAAGCTCTTGTGATGTGGATCATGATTTTTCCCACCACCACCTTCACCGTCTGATGATGGTCGAAGATTACTTGGAAGACATTCGAACAGGCGATCAGGTTCCATTGGCTTGCTAAATTTTACAAAAGAAAAAGAGTTTCAGATAATTAGACACAAGGAACAAACGAACAAGCAAATCTTTAGATCCAAAGAAGGACCTGTAGTTTTGCAGTATCTGTCTGAATTCATCCTCTAGCTTTGATAGAGCTTTAGAGAGTAAATTGTGTGCGTGACTAATAACTCCAGTGGCACTCTTAAACATCTTGTTGCTGAAAAATTTGATAGTGCCTCTCAGTTGATCAATTGCTTCCAGATAGCTTTCAAGATCCTCGTGTGGTCCTCTCAATATTTTAGCTTCCGCCTGCCAAACAAAGACTGATCAGTATTCATTTAGCTGAGGACGATATTTTCCATCTCACCAAGAACAACATAGTTTGGAGTTGTAACACAATGTGTCGAAGAAGAGTTAAGAATAAACCTCAAACTAACTCATTTACATTTGTTTTAAAAACCTCTGAACTAACTCATTTTACATTTGTTTTGGTAAAATCATCACAAAGATGAGGAAAGCTGAGGGAAAATGAACGATTGCTTGAAAGACAAGCAAAGAAAAGAGAAGCGTGTAATAGAAGTGGAGAAGAAGAAGAGACCTTTTTAGTGAGATCAAATTGATCCAATATAACCTCGGCTGCTTTCTGTGCCTTGTCGATATTCTCATGAGCTCTCCTTATAGAATGGGTTCTTATCTACAACCACACAAAAGTAAAGAATCGAGTGATTTAGAAGAATAATAAAGAGCCTGCAGCGATCATTTCTCCGAATTCTGGATCTGACGTCAATTTCAACAACGAAAATGCAAAGCAAAGCAAAGGACAAGATAAACTAGATCTCGAATCCCACAATTCAGAAAATGTCAAGAGAGACAGTAAAACAAAAGGAGAGGAGGAGGAGGAGGAGGAGGAGACCTGAGTGGGGCGCATGGCGGTTTCAAGGGCGGAGAGACGGTGGTCGAAAGAGCCGAGGATTCCGACCATGTTATCGGTGATGGTCTGACTCTTCTGTAGAGACTCCTTCATCAGACCTGCTCGTTCGGTAAGGGCTTCCATCGCTTGAGCCACCCCCATTTTTCTAGAATTTTGTGTTTTGCGAGTGATTTGGATCGAACAGGGAAGAGAGCGGTTGCGTGATGATTCAGAAATTTTTGGGGGTTGGAAACCGCAAATGTGGTGTAGTCGAGACGCTCTGCGATCGGAGCCGAACAACAATAAAAAGATTCATGCGATTTGCTTGGAGAGCCCACCCTGCGATTGCTTCGTTACTTTCTTTTAGGTGATTTTGTGGGGCCCCTACCTCTTTTTTTTTTTTTCTTCAATGTAAATTCGGAAACAATAAATTTGTCCCCATGGGTTGGATGTTTGGTTTTGGTATTTAAATTCGAAATATTTAAGACCGTCAAATTTCAGATTTTGCTTCAGATCCCGAGTCACGGCTTGTACGCCACCTACTTTTAAACATTTTGTTTAGACCTTCCAACCAAATTTCATTCTGAAATGTGCCTACGTGTAACACAATTAAATCTAGAGGGATTATTACAAAAATATTTGGTTTATTTGAAAAATAACAAAACTTTGAAAACTATTTTTTCTTTTTTTCACTGAAATTGCAAAAATGTCATTGATTAATTAAACATAAGAAAACTAAGATTATCTAATTATCGTGATTTAGAAAAAAAACACTATCCAACGTTAAAAAAAAAAAATCTAAAATATCAGAACTAAAAAATATGATAATCATATTCACAAGGTTTGGTTTTGAATATACAAGTTTAATTCTTGAATATTCTTTATCAAAAAATTACTTACAAATAAGAACTTTTGTATTTCTCTGAATCACAAAAAAATATTTTTACAAAATTTAAACACTTGAGTTGCTCTTAAAAATGGTGCATGTATTTGGAGTTTATGGAGATTGGATTATGCATAAAGAGTCATCGAATTTTGGAGTCGACACAAGGAGGTAAGTTGTTCCAAATCAGAAATTAAACGAATATTGATGAATTGGTTAATTAAGATGGTTTTTGAAGATTATGAGATAGATGGCTTGATCTAACTTAGTTACATGCTTCCTAACACCATGTTAATTAACACGTCGAAAGATACTTTTCCGGTGATCAGAAATAATGATCGAAAACTAGAGAGTTATCTTGAAATATGTGGATCGACATTCATTCGTCTTTGTGTGTCGATGAAGTGTAAAAGCCATAATTTATCGGGGAACATTATGTTGTTCATGATACTCTACTGGTTGCTGAAGAAGATGACGATTCTCATAGTGAAGAAGATGATGATGTCCATGTTGAATATGGTCGTGATTAAGATTTTCATATCCGAGCATGATATGTGTGGGTAATTTCTTTAAGAAAAAGGAAGCTTAATCGTAGACAATATGATGCTTTTTTGTGGTAGTTGTAAAATGTGTGGATAAAAGTTGCAAGTGGAAAGTTCAAGTTGCATTCGTTGTTTGAGAATTTTTGGGTGCGAAAATATGTTGAAAAACATACATGTTCAACCAAGCAAAAATTCATTAACTTACCACGAGCCTCAACAAAATATTTAAGCAAACTCATTATGGAAAGTTTGGCATGTCTAAACAATTGTAGTTGGTTTTGTTGCATGCTCTTTCTAAGAATATGCCGATTAGGAATGGTTTAAGTTTTATTCGGTATTTTCTTATGCAGTGGTGGTTGGATTAGTTACTTTTAGTTGTGTTGGCTGCGCTAGTTCCTGGGCTTCAGATTCGTAGTTTGCAGCGGTTTCACCTGGTAACGACCTAAGGATAAGATGATGACATGTTCGCTAAGGATGATATCCTTCTTGGATTAGGGATGTATTAGGGATGGTTTCATGGCATGAATTTCGAGGTTCGAAATCAGTATGAACCTCGCCACTACAACTATTTCCTTTGATTTTCATGGCTTATTGATATCGTCTCTGGGAGTAACACATCAAACTATTTAGCTTGGCGCTGATTTTGTTGACCAAGACGATTTTGGTTTTGGGGACAATCTAAATAAATCTGGTGATGTATGATTCCTTTGGAATATGCTCGTGTTAACAGGCTCTCGCATCGCAGTGACGATTTTTATTCGTCATTATATTTGGGCGATTAATGGTTCTATAAGGTTTATTCTATTGTTATGGTAGATTGGATGTTGACATCGATCAATTAAATTATGTTTCTCTTGCATCTTCTTGTTCATATTTTGGAAGCATCCTCTGTCATTTATCCCCTTTATTGGTCATTGGTGTTAGTGGTTAAGTCTAGATACATATCTCTAAGTGGCTCAAACCTTCTATATAATCATTTGTAATTCGCTTTTCTCCCGACAAGATGAACAAGATGATAATAAAAAAAAGATGATGCCGCATAAAATATCTTCTTTTTCTATATTTCCTTTTTCTAATAAAGAACTCCATTGAATCGAATTAATTCCAGCATAAAATATCTTCTCTCTTTATATTTTCTTTTTTTCTAATAAAGAATTCCATTGGATCGAATTAATACCAACCGTCATTGTAGAGACAGTTTTGCTAACCAATCCCTCATTTGTAAGTCTTTCTCTAATAAAGAATTCTTTTATCGTCCAAGGTCCGAATTCGATTTCGGATGAAGCTGACTTGTAAAGCTGGCTTATAGAAATTAGTCCGTGACAATTCAGTCTCTTAATTATTTGATTGGAATCTCTTAGTTTCTTACGAATATAACAGTTTTTAGACCAATGCTTATCGGTGTTCTACTAACGCCATCTTCAAATTTCCATCCCAAAGTCCAATAATTAAAATCATCTAGCACCACATTGTGAAACTTGTTAACCCAGACTACCCAGTGCAACTTAACCCAGTAGGTTTTATTTATCGCTTTTACACAGACAAAGTTTACATTAAAATTGATCAACTCATGAACAAAGACAAAAGCACACACACATGAACATTGAAAGAAAAAACCCAAATCTCACTTCCCAGATTGTTGGAGGCCCCTTCGAGTTAGCTTAGCTCCACAATTCTTAGTGAAGTCCCCCAGCTCCACGGGAATCTGAAAACCCCTTTGTCCCTAAAATTGCAACCAAAGATGAGTTAAAATCACAATTACTATACACTTACAAAATCTCGGAAGGAAGATGACGAGAGTATTACCAATAGTGGAGCCAAGTGATTGTGAAGACTCTTCGCCGGAAGGTGAGGATTTGGGTTTCACCTCCTCGGTCGCACCACCGAGCCAAGAATTGACCGCTCCTTTAATCTTCCCCACCATTCCTACTCCTTCCCCTTCCTCTGCAACCATCACAGGGGTATCTCTTTTCTCCAAAATCTGATCGGAGGGAATCTTTTCCACTGCCACTTCATCGGAGGGAATCTTTTCCACTGTCACTTCCACTTCCTTAGTCGTCGTTGTCGACTTCTTCTCTCCGTCTCCTCCTCCTCCCAGATGAAGTTTCTCGGCGATCATCTCCGACAAAGCTTTATCTTCTTCTCCAGGTGTCAGTTTCTCCGACAGATAATCTCTGGTTGATACACCTTTGTTTTCCCTTGGCTGCGCTTCCTCTCCACTTCCACCTCCAGAGAGAGGCAATTTCGTCATCACGTTTGATCCAGTTTCTTTGACCTTTTCGTAGACCGGACTCAACTTCTCTGCCACAGTCCCCGTGGTGGATCTCGGAATCTCACCTCCAACGGGACTCTCATGTGTCTGGTCGCCGCCGGTGTCGGTGGTTTCCCCGGAGTAACCTAGCCTTGAAGCGACGGCGTTCTTCATGGCTATAGCTGAGTCGCTTATGGCCGAAGTTGCTGAAGCGAACTTCTCTGTGTAGGTGCTGGGTTTTGGCTCCTGTGTTTCCTCAACTGTCGACTCAAAATCATCTTTCTCTTTTGGACGAGAAAGTTCCGGCGAGAACTGATCATGAGAACCCGTCGGTAAGTCACTTCCCAACCCAGTCTTCATTTCTACATCATCACTTCTCGCCGGGAAATTCAACCCAGTCACTTCCATATCAGCATTTCTTGCCGGGAAATTCTTCTCCAGACCAGCTTCTGATTCCTCACCATATGGCCGCGAATCCTTCCCGATCCCAGATTCATCCTTCAGACCTAACTCATGGCTTCTCGCCGGAAAACCTTCCCCTATCCCATCTCCTAGTTCACCACCAATTCCCTTTGACGAGTCCTTGGTTCCAAAGTCACGACTTCCCACTGGTAAATCTTCCCCCGCCACGCGGCCAAATCCGGTCGGCGGGTTCTCGTCGATTCCAAATTCGTTCTTCACACCAAATCCATAGCTTCCCGTCGGAATATCTTTCCCCAGTCCAGCTCCTGGTTCGCCGCCATAACCCATTTGCGAATTATCGTCTCGAGATCCGGTCTTCTGATCAAATAACTCATGGCTTCTTGTCGGAATATTTTTTCCCAGCCTAGCTCCTGATTCGCCGCCATAACCCATTGGCGAATTCTCGGTCTTCTGATCGAAGAACTCATGGCTTCTTGTCGGAAAATCTTGCCTCTGCTCAGCTCTCGATTCCTCTCCAAATACCGCCGGTGAATCCTTTCCGATTCCAAATTCCTTCTCCGGAGCAAATTCATCATAACTTCTCGTCGGCAAGTCTCTTCCGAATCCGTGTTCTGATTTCTGATCACGAGATCCATCCGTCACTTTCATCCTACCCAGTGACTCAGCAATCCTTGGTACTCCAGTCTCTCCACCTCCTAGATAACAACAACAACACACAACAGTCAAGAGTTACTCAGATTCATAAAACACAATCCTAAATCTCTCATTAGATCATAAATCTCAGCCAACCTTGGTGGGTGGGATCGGTAACCTTGGACTGATAATTAGATGCACCACTAAGATAATCCGACCCTCCTCCTGGAGCAGCCGGATCTTCCTCCAATCTTTTGGGAGTCTCAATGTTAACTCTCCGTTGACCACCGATATATTCATCTTCACCAGGAGCAAACGTCCTCGTCACATCCTCTGTTGCAGAGAGGAGAGACACAGGTGTGTCCATTGGCATGTGGTGAGCCTCCCTGCTCTCTTCTCTTTCCGACATGTCGGCCACCCTTAGAGGACCTAACGGGGCCTCGTGTCCGTAAGAGGCATCTCGTAATGGTACAGGTTCAACGGGTTTGGTGTAATCGGAAGAAACGACAGGGAAAGCTTTTGTCCCTGGAGGAATGATCTCCTCCGGCGCTGGAACTTTAGCTTCTCCGAGATGACTCAGAGACTCTGGTTGGCCTGTTACACCGCTTCTCACGGTGGACGATTCATATACTGTTCACACAAAAAAAATCGATAAACTGTTTAATAACACAAAGAGGTAACCGCTTGTTTCTTTTTTGCCGGAATAGATCACAAACTGAGAGAAAATAAGGAAATTAACCTGGTGCACCGTGCACTTCTGGGTCTTGCTCGTCATATTCATCATCTTCTTCGTCATCGTCATCGTGCTCATGACCATGGCCATGTTTAGTAAGACTGTTTTTGATCTTCTTAGCCTTTTCCTTCACTTTCCTAAGCACTTTAGACGCTCCGTTCTCATGATGCTCTTCTTCTTCTGTACCCGAATCACAAAAAAGGTAAGAATAAGAGGAGGATCACAAGAACAAACCCAAGCTTTAGCAATTAGGATCTACTTATATATATACCTGGATAGTGAATTTTGATTGGATCCTCTGCTTGATCATGAGCATAAGGACGTGTGGTATGCGACTGCATATCCATTTTCCAAAGCTGTGTCTTTTCTTTTTCTTATTTTTTTCCAAGCGAATCAATTAGACAAACTCTCTCTGTTTCTTGTATTGTTTTTCTTCTTGGCGTTTCTCTGAGAAAGCCTGAGCAGGTGAGCAAGGTTTAATAGAGAGACTGAGAGAGAACGATGACATATGGCCGAACAACCTCTCTCTGGCTTATGTCTCTTTACGTCTGTAGGATTCTGACACGTGCTATGCATCCGTTTCTTCCTGCCACGTCTCATATTTTTGCTCTCTACGTGGTATGTCGGCAATGATCTTTATCAGATTTGAAGAGGAGAGAAAACATGTCCATGTCGGTCAACCTTTATTGGCCCGTCATGTGGTTATTTTACCATTGCACTGTGTGCTGTTTGAATACGATAGTAAACGGCAAACCGTTCTCGTTTTAAGCTTGAAACGGCGTGAAACTAAATCAGAGTCGGTTGCATTTATTTAGATTCCCACTGCGTGGTGTTTTGAAACAATTAACGACAGACCGTCCTCATTCGAAGTTAAAAGACGACGTGTGGTGAGCGTTGCTTCGGATATCTCCAATCTTTCTCATTAGTCTGTGTCTCCCACTTTACGAAATCGGCGAAATTTTACAGCGCTAATTTCAACGTTCTCTTCTTCTTCATCATCTCCGTCAGTCTCGAATCAAGCCGTATCTCGAAAATTAGGATGCGAACTCGATTTCTTAACAAAGATTATTTCTCTTCTTCACCGTCTCTGGTATTTGAATTCCTAGGCTTCCAATATTCCGGCACCTCTCGTTTGCAACGAAGAAGATGATCGTCTTCGATTTGACTATTTTGAAGATTTCTGTCTGCCGACATTGACGCTGCTTTGTCGAAGTTCCTTTTCAACGGGCTTCCCGATCGCATAAGTGTGGACTATAATTTTGAAATCGATGATTCTTCCCCAGGAAACTTTTTCTCGGACGAGGTAAAGCTCTTTTGATGCGGAATTTCAATTCCTGGAGATGAAATTTTTGAATTCCTTGATAGTTCGATTCTGCGGTTTCTTTTGTTTGGCCTGTCAAGTTATATTGTGGAATCATGAAATGAACGGCACATTTTCGGTTGCATCTCGCTGTGTATATGACTGCTTTTTCAATGTCCCTGTGGTTTCTTATAGTGAGAGTGGTTGTAGGTTTTGCTAAAATTTATGGAGTGATAGTTCACTTTCCATGTGTAGTGTTGTCACTTTATTCTGTACTGATTATCGTTTCTTCGCTCTCACATTCTCATACCTGAGGCGGAAATTCTACTAGCTTAGCGGATTCTGATGACTGGATTTTGAATAATCTATGGTGTGATCTATTGCAGGAAAATGATGGAGATGCCAAGGAGGAGAAACTTACACTAGATTTAAGCATCATCCAGCTGGAGACTTGGATTTCGAGATGGTATTGATCATTCGTTGTAAATATGTAACAATCAAACTACTTCGTTTTTTTTTTTTTTTTTGGTCACGAACAATCAAACTAGTTCAACCTTTGTTTTTCCTTGCAACATAAATTAACTTCTAATTTGCAAGAGAAACGCTCTCATCCAAGATGGAGGATCTCCAATGTTTCTCTGAAGTGTTATTAGAGATTGAAAATGAGCCGGTGTCCAGTGCGTGTGGGCAACTCTCCACAGGTGTTACAGTACCTTACAGTCTCAAAATGGTAAAGGTGAGCAACTGTCAAATTTCAAACTTTTAATATGGTGGAACTATATGTGGAATAATTAAAGTGCATGTTCCAGAATGTGCATCATCAGTATACAAGAATATTACTAAAATTTAGTGTCTCTTTTGTAGGGAGATGAACTTGGCCATCTAAGGATCCTGAAAGATTTGACAGGAAGTCAGGACCTGGTTCATCGTCAAAGGACGCGTTTTGGGAAAAGGATCCACCTGATTTTTCAGTGGAAGACAGTCTTCGTGGAATTCCTGGATTACAAGATTGGAGTTTCCCAGTCGAAGATGAATTTATGAGCCAGAACAGAGTACGGAAACTTTTGGTGATGGGAAATTTGAACTTGCATGACTCTAGGAATTCAGAGAGCTTTGTCGGGGAAGTTATCAATATAGCGGATGGTAATTTTTTTTGAGGAAGACTTCCGGCCATCTAATGGTTACAATAGGTTTGGTCCAATAGTTTCTGATGTTGATGAAGATGACCTTCCAAGAAAATCAAAATGTTTGAGGAAGCTATCTTTCTTAGGATCTCGCCAGCCTAACCTCCCATAACCGGCCGAGATCAACTTGAGTTCTGAAAGATTAGCCGCCAAGAAAGATTCAAACAATGCTTCTTTGCGTGGCTATGTTGATAACTGTAAGAGCTGAATTTATAAACAGAGCAACTGGCAATTTGTAAAAGTAGTTAAGAACGTAATATGATACCAAAACCGGAAATAGAATAAGAATTGCAGAGTTGAGATAATGAATCTTTTTCCTTAAATCTTTAGACGTCCTGTAGTGTGATGGTTTTACAGCGGTAAGATTCCTAGGATAAAACTATGTTGTTTCTGTCTCCCAACACCGAAGAATAGATGTGTACTCTCAACTAAAACAAGTGAAGGATTGTATGAGATCACAAGAGATGTTTTTATAACCCAACACCTCTAACATATAGCACTAAATGGAGATTAAAAATTCATTCTCAATAGGAAGATGAGTTAATTTAGCACTAATAAATGAAGGAATTACTAGAATAGCACTTATGTAAAGGTAATTAGAATCTGAAAATTTGGGTCTAAAATATCCCTACTTGTCTTTGGTAGGAAAAAATATATTACATAAATGTCATTAATTTTTTTTTTCTATATCAGCAAATTTTTTACTTATTTACGAAAAAGTCCGAAATAAATCCGCAAGTTTTTCAAATAAATCTGGATTTCTTTGTTGCAGATTTATTTGTTTTGCAGATTGTTTTCTAATTTGCAGATTTATTTTTCCCGATTTATTTTCATGTGTTGTAGATTTATTTCATGTGTTGTAAATTGTTTTAAATCCGCAACAAGTAAAATTGTACTTTCAAGCTTACTAAAATAGCATTGTAATGTTATAGATTTATTTATTTATTGCAGATTTTTCCTATAATGTTTAAGATTTAATTATTTTTTGATGACGTGGCTTACGAAGTTGCAGATTTTATTTCCATGTGTTGCAGATTATTCATTTTTTGCGGATTTTTTTCCAAGTTTTTGAAAAAAAATATGAAGATTTTTTTTGTCAAGTGTATTAGATTGATTAGACATGTTGCGGTTCTTTTAAAATCTGCAACACATCAAAATCAGTTTTCGATCTTACTAAAATAGCACTATAATGTTGCAGATTTTCCGATATTGTTGCGGATATTTCACGTAATGTTATAGATTTAAATCAAAATTTTTCTTTGTATAAGATTTATATACTTGTTGTTAATGTTGCGGATTTATTTTATAATTTTCACTAATTAAGAAAAAACCCCCAAAAATTGGATAATTTGCACAAAATTGAAAAAAATCTATTTTAAATCAAAATATTTATGGAAACATGATTTTAGGAGTTGATTTTGGAAACAAAATCATTTTTTAATTAAATTCAAAATTCAAAACGAAAGTAATAACAAAAATAGCAAAATCAATACTAGATTAATTTAATATTTTTGAAAACAAAATAATTAAGAAAAAAATGTAAATTATATGGATTAAGTTTATAAAAAACACGATTATAAAAAATTCAAATATGTATCCCTCAAAATATAAATCTCAATTTTAAAAAATATCTTCAAAATTTTTAGAGTTACTTCAAATTTGAAAACATTCCCAACAAATGTTCAAATATGTTAAAAAAAATTATCCTTAATTTTTTTTTTTTTAGATTTTTGTAACTTTATAAAAATTAAATAAATTAAAAATAATTTCTCTTTAAAAATAAAATCTAATATTTTTTTAAAAAAACTTTATTATATTTTTGAGATTTTTTTTTCAATATTTTCAATTTTTTAGATTTTGTTTTCATTTAAAAGTATTTTTCAAAAAAATTACGAAATTTTTTTATCCAATTTTTTTGATTTTTTATAAAAAATTAAAATGTTTTATTTGAATTAAAATTAAGTATGGATGGTTTTTTCTTTAGTTTAAAATATTTGATTTATAATTTAATATAATTAGTCATAAGAACAAATATGTTATATTAGTACTATTCTAATAAATATAGAAGATGAATGCTAATCTATTCATTTTCATTAAGATTAGTGCTATATTATGCTAATCTCACTTCTCAATAATGACAATGTTAATTAAGATTTTGTTGTTACAAAATCATTACTTAATTGACCTCATGAAGAGTTTTCTTGTTGACTAAATCAATACTATCAAATTGATTTGGGCCAACAACATAAGTTTTTAGACTTATGATTCACTACATAAAGCCACAAAGCTTTAAGTCCAAATCACATCTCCTATAATATCCAAAGTATAACACTTAGACTTATGATTCACTACATACAGCCACAAAGCTTTAAGTCCAAATCACATCTCCTCTAATATCCAAAGTATAACACTTGACCTTAAGACAAATTTTTAAACTTTTCAAGCTATCCACTTTAAACCTCCATTTCTTATTCAACCGAACTCCGCTTTTGACATTTTAATTCACCACCACGTAGTGTTTATGACAACGTTTACAACGTACCCAAGAACCGGTCATTCCGATGAACGTCTTCACCGGAAACCTCACCGGAAAGTGACCGAAAAACACTTCCGTCAAAACGAGTTCCAACAATAACTTCTTGGAAAAACGCAAGGACCCTTTTGGAGGAAGTCTTAACAAGGAAATTTGGAGTTTCTACAACAGAGGTTCCATTTACTGAGGTAATATCATATTGTGGTGGATCTCCACTGTCAAAGGCAATTCGTTCTTCAAATCCAGTGTAGTGCAAATGTTCTATTTTCTTAACAGAGTCCGAGAAAGATGTAGAGCAAGACAACAACAACAATCTCTTCATTCTTATCTCTTGGCCTTTTCAGTCACTCGTACAAGAACATGACTGCTCCGCATACAGGATCCTGACCAAACAGGAAACAATCGTAATCCAATGAAGTCATCTAAAAGTGTCCCTTGACTACAACGAGATCGTTAGGAAAGATCGACTTTTCCACAATTCCGCTAGAACCTTATATCTAACAAGATTTGCAATTCGGAGATGTATATTTATCTCAAAACACTTTGCTATTAAGTTCTTTTCATATCGATTCAACAAAGATTATAAGAAAAAGAAAAAAAAAAAAAAATTGCAGCATACAAATGCACACTATTTATTTCATAGCCATCAGATTACACAAATTTATTTCATGGCCATGAGATTAATTTTAAACATATATTGGCTAACCGAGTTTTCCGTTGAGCTTGTCGTAGGACCTAAAATATTTATCATTACAAATAAATGATTCAATCACAAGCATATAATGTAAAGAAAACGGGATCAAACGATAATAAATTAAATATATAGTCGAATATAAAATCGAATTTAGAGGCGAGATTTGATCTCTTTTCTTAACTTAAATAATTCCTTGTACTGTGATAGAATTTCATGAATTCATGAGTCCTATGATAGGTTGATCAATTACCATAGTTTACGTCCTAATTAGAGAGTTAAATGCTTTAGTTTCTATCATAATTCATTCATGCTCTAAATTTTGAGATACTTTTAAGTATCAGAGGGATTACATAAACTGCCCTCTAAAAAAAAACATTTAAACATCCTTCACTTTCTCGTAACAATCAAAATAGAGATCAGCAAGTACCTCAGTGTAAGCATCAATCATGGTTAAAAAATGTTGTAGGAAAAGTCACAATCTTCTTTAACCGCTCACTTAGAGAGTGGCCAGATACTATCAAAACTCTTCGATCGAAAAACCTCTTATACAGTTATACTTGTTCCTCTTTCTATCTATTTGGAAGAGGAAGTGTTAAATGAACGATTCAGCGGTAGCGCGTGGCGTACGACGTCCCGGTGTTTTTCATATTGAAAGTAACCGCAAAATTATGAGAGGAAGAAGGAAAAATGGTGAGGGTTGTTGATGGTGGGATTAGCACCCCGGATCAATAGCTTGACAAGAATTGAGTTTCGGTCCCTAGCGATCTTTTCCTGATTACGGATTAGGTCATAAGTCAGTCCACAATATCTACGATACATTTCTCTAGGGAATCTAGACCCTTCAACCTCCTTTGGGAACCAAAACACATTCATATACTGTCCACGTTTCTCAAGGGAATTTAAACCCTAGACCCTTTTTTGGGAATCCAAGCACATTCATATATAGTTAACGATATGTTTCTCTGGGAAATCTATACGTTAGACCCTCCTTTTGGAATCCTAGCACATTCATAGTCCATGATATGTACGATACGTTTCTCAGGGGAATCACCTAGTATCATATGACTGTCTTATCTCAACACTACAACTTTATACTAGAGTAAATACAAGTGATTTCAGGACATTTTCAACAATCTCCCACTTGTACTGGAATCATTATTTCTATAATCCCTTTGTCATTATATCTCGATATGGCATAAGACAAGAGCCCGTGTCATTCTTATTAAGCTAGATCATGTTTATTGAACTCTGATTTATACTGATAAGACAAAAGACTGACAATCACCTCGTTTGAGCGCGGCCACACATTTTCAGTCGGTCGTGCTGATAACGTGTTATGAAAAACTATAACTTATGAGAGTTTATTTAGATGAAAAACTATAACTTATGAAAGTTTATTTAGACAGAAGAAGAAAAGACTTAAAAGATGATTTATTTTCTAGAGAGATCAAGGAGAAACAAATGCTTTTTCACTTCTTATTCCTATATATTTTCGGGAAAACTGTCAAATAATACCCTAACTTTTCATTTTGGCCAAAAATACCTCGTCGATAAACTTGGCAAAAAAATTCTTGAACTTATATTGACTAGCCAAATAAACTTCAAATTTTTCGTTGACTTGGCCAAATTAACACACCTTTAACCGATCTATTGTTCCGTTAACTGTTACTTTCGTTTACTGTTCATTAAGTACAAAACGACATTGTTCGATATTACAAGGAAATTAAAAAATTGAGGTTACTGAGAATCGAACTCGTATTTGATAGCATGTGGCTAGGGGATTTAGCCATTGGACCATTATCAATTACTCATTATATATTCAACATCAATTATACTTAAAGAGTTATTCTGTATATCCCCAAAATTTACAAAATATGGTATTTTTATTTTTACATCATATATATATATATATTAGAGATATTAAAATTATATAATTTATATATATATATATAATATAATATATATATAATTATAACAATTGATATATATATGTTAGAGATATTAAAAATTATATAATTTTATACATATAATATATATATATATAATTATAACATTTGATATATATATATATATATTAGAGATATTAAATATTATACAATTTTATACATATATAATATCTAATATATTAGAGATTTTATATATATATATATATTATATGTATAAAATTATATAATTTTTAATATCTCTAACATATATATATCAAATGTTATAATTATATATATATATATTATATCTATAAAATTATAAAATTTTGTTTTTTTTTTGGAACTTTTTCCAACTTTTATTTTTATTAAAGTTTACATTAGCCATGCTAACAGTTCATCTTTCGCTAGTCTATCAACATCTGAATTGTCTTTTCTTGATATGAAACCAAACATAACAATCTCGAATTCCTTAGCAATCTTGTCGATGTCTTTTAGTACTCCGTAGATTGCATTTGGATACTTCTTGGTGTTAAGGGCTTTGATTAGGATGTTTGAGTCCTACATACATCCAATCCTCCTTATTCATCTTCTTCGAGCCTGCCCTATTGCTTCTCTCATTGCAACTGCCTCTGCTATTAATCGGGATCCTACATTCTCTTTCGTCATTCCTCGGTTGTATACCTCACTCCCATCATCCCGAACTACTCTCCATCCTAGTCCCGCTCGCCTCGACTCTTTGTCCCAAGCTGCGTCAGAGAACATTCTCAGCACTCCTTCATGTCTCGCCATTATTGTTGGTTGTTCCTTCTTCCTCGTTGTTTGTTGGTTATCCGTCTCTTGCGCTTGCATCCATTCTCGTGCATCAACCATTGCATCAGTGACCACTTTTTGTACCGGCGTATCCCTGTTATCGAAAATCTTCTTGTTCCTGGCGTTCCATATATGCCATAAGACCCACGCAAACAAAGTTTTTCCTTGGACTCCCACAGGTGGTAGGCATGTCAATAACTTAGATGCCTTCAGGTAGGACTGAATGTCATCATCACCTGCTTCCCTTAAGGTGTTGCTGAATGGTGTGAGATTCCATACGATTACCATCCTCGGGCATGTGAAGAACATAAGAGCTTCAGTTTCTTTCTCCCCGCATCGGTTACATGTTGCGTTTTGCAAGACCTTCCTCTTCACCAGATTTTCTCCCACCGGTAGAATGTCATGGGCAGTCTTCCACATGAACAGTTGAATTTTCGGTGATACGTTCCTCCTCCAGACAGTCCCATTCCAATCAAACTCCTTTTGTGCTGGTGACAAGGTGTTCCTACCTGCCTCGTTCTCTAGTGTTGCATAGTAGCAAGATTTAGTTGTGTATTCACCCATATCATTATCCAACCACACCATTTTGTCTTCTCGGCCTGTGGTACTTAGCTGAATCTGTAAAACCTCCCTCTCTTTCCAGGATCACTGCTCTGATCTTCTCTACATCCCATTCATGTGTTTCATTTGATATTAAGTCTGAAACTTTCCAGTCCTTTGTATGCTCTGATGCAGGGACCATCAGCAGCTCAGGCTTCTCTATAGATATACACGCGTCATTCCATAGGCTCGTTGTTTTCCCATCGCCAATCACGCTCCAAGTCGTAGCTTTAGAAAATCTCTCCCCGCCATAATTCCTTTCCATCCCTGTGAGCATTGTTTCGGGCACTGCCCTTCTAGGAAGCTTGTCTCATGGCAGTACTTAATCATGACTACACGACCAAGTAGGCTTTCCGGCTTTGTCAGAAGTCGCCAGCTGGTCTTAGCCAATAGCGCATCATTGTATTGTTCAATCTTCCTGAACCCAAGGCCTCTGTCTCTCTTGGACTCAGTCATCTTACTCCACGCTAGCCAGCTCATGTTATGTTTTTCTGGCTCCGTGTCCCACCAGAACCGCATCAGGGCCGACTGGATCCGCTTCCAAAGACTAATAGGGATTTTGAAGCAAGTCATGGTATATGATGGTATTGCCAGCAGGACAGACTTCAGTAGCGTTAATTTCCCAGCACTTGACAGTCTCTTTGATGTCCAACTTCGTGATCTTTGTTTGAATCTGTCAACTGTCAAGCTAAACAAGTCTCGTTTTCTTCTCCCAAACATCTCCGGTAGGCCCAGGTATCTGCCGGTTCCTCCCTCTTTCCTAATTCCCATCTGCCCCTTGACTCTCATCTTTGTCTCCCTTGATGTTAGTCTTGGGAAAGTTATGGCAGATTTTGCTTTGTTGATTCTTTGACCGGAAGCTGTCTCATATTCATGTAAGATCCACCAGTGCCTCACACTCCTTCTTGTTGGTCTTGAGGAAGAACATGGTATCATCAACGAATAGGATGTGATTTATCATGCAACTGTTGTTTGAGATCTTGATTCCAGTCATCTTTCCCTCTCTTTGCGCTTTCTTGCACAAACCAGAAAGTACCTTGCTGCACATAATGAAGAGATAAGGGGACAAAGGGTCTCCTTGGCGGATTCTACGCTGTGGCATAACTGATCCTTTTGCTTCCCCATTCATCAGTATTGAGAAGGAGACTGAAGATACACATTGCATTATCTAGTTGATAAAGGTCTCATGGAAGCCAAACCATAGCAGCACTTCTCTGATGAAAGTCCACTCAAGTCTATCATATGCCTTGTTCATGTAAGTTTTTATTGCCATGGTGTTCATATTTTCAGCTTTTGATGTCTTCAAAAAGTGTAGCACCTCATGTGTTATCAGCACATTATTTGTGATGTCTTCAAAGGCAGACTGATTCTCTGCTATCAGTTCATTTAGCAGTGGTCTTAATCTGCTCGTGAGTATCTTTGAGATTTCCTTGTAGTATACATTGCAAAGCGCTAGGGGCTTGTAGTCCTTGACATTCTTTGGGCATTGGATTTTTGGGATCAGTCGAAGATGAGTGTGGTTGATCTTTCCGGGCAATCTTTCAGAGGTGAAGAAATCAATGATCTCCTTCGTTATATCATCCTCCATTGTTCCCCAGTTGGTATGGAAGAAACTGGCAGAGAATCCATCGGGTCCAGGTGCCTTATCCGCATGAATATCATTGAAGGCACTCTTTATCTCCTCTCGTGTTGGGATACTGGTCAGTGTGGCATTCATGTCTTCCGTTACCTTGGGACTGATAGCTTTTCTCACAATCTCTCATGGATCACTTGGTTTAGTATTGAACATTTCATGGTAGTATTCAGAGATGACTTTGACTATCTAGTCTTCCTCAAACACTGGTTGCCCCTCGTTATCTTCAATCACTGTGATTTTATTCATAGCTCTTCTGCCCTTTGTGATTGCGTGGAAGTAGCTGAAATTTCTATCCCCAAGCGCTAACCACTGTTGTCGGCTCTGCTTTCTCCAGTATTCTTCTTCTGCTCTATACATCGCTCTTAGCTCCTGGTTGATCCGGCCAATATCTGCCTCATTGTTGTCTGTCTTAGTCATGACTTTGTCAAGCTCCAATTGCTTTGTCTCTATCTCCTTTCTCGCGTTTAGAAATTTCTTCTTCTGCCATGCCATTATGGCTTTCCTACATCCATCGATTTTCCCGGAGATGTTTATATAGCCCTCAGATTCCCATGTCTCCTTTATCAACTCCCTTACTTCCGCGTTGGTCCTCATTCTCCTATCATATCGAAATAAGCCTTTTGTCTTTTTTCCTTGGTGTGAGAATTGCGTTAACATGGGCCGGTGGTCCGACGCTTCAAACTTTAAGTACTCCATTCTACCTCCTCGAAATTTCCCATGCCATTCCCCATTCGCCATTACTCTGTCTAGCCTGCAGAAAACTTTGTGTCCATGCCTCTTTCCTCTCCACGAGAGCATATTGCCCGAGAGTTTTATATCAAAGAGATCGCATTCCGACACAAAGGTTCTGAGGTCATTGTAGGAACTCTCCCCTCTCCTTGGTCCTCCTCTCTTTTCCTCTTCACTCAGGATATCATTAAAGTCCCCAAGTACTAGCCACGCTTGGTTTCGAGACGAGAACCTTACAGTGAGTATGTCCCATTCAGCTCTCCTACTGCCTTGAGTTGGTTCCCTGTATAGGAAGGTGGCATATGAGGTCACTCCTTTATAACTTATTTTGGTGTCAATGAATCTGTCTTCTTTGTCAAGGATCTCAATGTCAATTCCTTCTTCCCAGAATAGTGCTAGACCTCTTCCCACTCCATGTGGCTCTACAAAACAGCTATGTTCATATTGGAGATCAGTCAGTTCCTTCAGGACATAGCTACAGCTGTTCTTAGTCTCCATCAAGAAGAATATTTGGGGTTTTTGTTTCCTCCTTATTTCCTTTATGCGCCGGACTGTTGCAGGGTTTCCAACTCCACAACAGTTCTAGCTTGCTATGGCTAAGGAATAGGACTCCGGGTGAATTGAAAATCCTGCCTAGCTTCATTGCTTGTGTTGTGATGGCCACTAACTTTCGTTCCTTCCTGTGTGTTCTCTTCCGCGGCTTGTATATTCTCATGAGTATTTTCTGCTCGGTGATTCTGTGAAGCTTCCTCTCTCCTAGATCTTCTTCTTATGTTATCAGTCCTTCTCCTTGGCGTCCCTTGTCTCTGGAGTAAATTTCGCTTTCGCGAACTTGCTCCCGGGATAAAAAGTGGGCTGTTGACATTGCGCCTCTGCAAATTCTGGTCATTTCTCCCCATCGTCTCGCCTTGATGTACTTCTCCCTCCAATAGATCCACTCCCATTTGAATATCTTTGCTCTGGTGTTCAGCTCTGTGGTCATCCAGAGGTGCATGGCTTATGATCCCCTCAATGCGCCTCTCTGTCCCGTGAGTCTCCATCTCTGTTCTGTCTCTCTCCACCTCTTGTTCATCATGGTTGGCATCCAACCCATCAGGGTTGGCTTTAATCCCTTGTAGTACTCTCCCTGTTATCGTTTGTGCCTCCGGGAATTGAGAAAATTCAGTTTCATGGAGGTCCCTTGCCAAATGTAGTGTTTCCCGTATCCTCTCCGTATTGGTTGTTTCTGCTCCTGTGGTAGTGCACCCTCAGTTACCCGGCCTTTGGTCTTGCTCGTACCATTGGTTAGCTGCCTCTGGTCTGGCTTTTGCCACTATTCTGACTGCCGAACTAGTCATCATGATATTTGCTTATCCTTATATCACCTTGTCCAGCCTTGCTGCGCTTTCCGTGGGATTTCCACAGTTTATATACCGTAAAACATCTTCCTGGAGTTGGGCCATCACCTCAGCAGGTGACAGTATCACATGGAACGGTCCTGGCTCCTCTCTTCGTAATCCTCCTTCTGATGCCCTCATCGATGTCGCCCTTGTGCCCCCTGCTGTTGTATTTGTCAAAGATGTGTGCACCATCCTCTTTCTTACTCCTTCAACTATGGCTCGTGCCGATCTCTCCAGTTCTTTTCCTCCCTCCCGTTCTGCAAGTAACCGCATTCGTTCTGCTCTTTCATTATCATCAATCACAGTCACATAGTTGCTTGTGAGTTCTTACATTTCCAACATCACACCTTCCACAGTCGGTAGACCTTGGATTGCCGTCTCTTTGTCTCTTGCTGCAGTATCATTGTGATAGGAGACATGTTGTCTAGTTGTCAGTTGCTCTGCAGCTGTCCTGCCTCTTCCTCCACTCTCCTTTCTTCTCCATTGATCCCTTTGTACCTGTATACCATCTTGTCTAGTGTAAGCCTCATTCTCGTTTCCCCTTGGGACTCCATTTCTCTCCCCATGGTCCCTGCGGTAGTAGTGGTGTTGTGATTCTCTTTCCCTAGTTTCGTTGCTTCTGCCAATTCTTTGGACCGTTCCCTTCGATTCTTCCCTTGCTTGTTGGTGTAGGAACCACTCCTATGGTCACGGTTCTCCTCCTGATCTCTTAGCCTGTTGTTAGACGATTGTTCACTTCTCATTCTGGTGTCTCTGGGGTTTTGGTCTCTCTGTTCCAGCTGAGGCTCTCGTATCATGTCATCTTGGTGTCATATCATGCAGTCTCTTTTCTCATGGGTTAGTCTGTTGCACCTTTGGCAAGCTTTGTCGAGTCTCTCGTATTCCATCTGGACCACAATGTCTTCTCCCAACGCAAATTCAACAATGGTTTCAGTAAGAATGGGTTCCAGACCGTTCGCTGTCACCCTAACTCTGACAAAGCTGGATTTGATTTCTTGGCCTTCGTACCTCCCTGCCTCAGAGCCAATCTTCCTCACCAGTTCTTCCTGCCAGTAGTGTAAAGGGATTCCTTTAAGGGGATCCAAAACGGAATCTCGGATGGGAAGCTTGGGGCGATGACTGGTTCCCATTTCTGCAAGATGATCATCCATCTGTTGAAGACATAGGGTCCGTTTTCGAGGACCTGTTCCATTTCCTCTTTCCTCTCGAAACGGAAGAGGAACATGCCTCCTCCCAGATCTACTCCGTTCGCTCTTCCCCTCAAGCTCCACCTGCGCATCAGGTGCAAGAACATAGCCCCTTTCCTTTGTTCCTTTTGATTTGTCACTCATCCTATTAACGTCAGTTCGTTCTCCTCTATCTTCTTCGTGGTGTTGATCTCAGGTGCCCTGATTTGCACCCTCCGCTTTTCTCCTGTAGTTTCCATCGCCTTTCCTTTGTCCTTTTCGTTCGTCGTGAAGCGTCTGCTTAAACCTCTGGTTGCTAGCACCATCGACATTGTTCAGCTGCACTCCGTTTTGCGTAGTTCGTAGTTTGATTTAGGTGATTCCGTTCAGTGTAGTTAGCCAAGTCGTCGATGGTGAAGATCCGGTCACGACGGTGTGCCTTTGCCGCGTTAAGATGAACCGTTGGTTTTCTCCCCTTTTTCTCTTTCGTTCTCTAAAAAGTTAGTGTGTTTGACTTTAGATCTGGGTAAAGGTGGGTTTTTTTTATCGCTTTTTGACTTTTTCTACTGGGTAAAGGGTCGCCTTGGTTCTCGGGTATGAGAGAAAAGTTTCACCTCGAATTTTTGTACACAAATGGTGTTGTTATAGGTACATAAAATTATATAATTTTAATATCTCTACTATATATATATATCAAACTTAAAATTATATGTTGTAAAAATAAAAGTACTATATTTTGTAAATTTTGGGACTATACGGAATAACTCTTTAAGTATAATTGATGTTGAAGATATAATGAGTAATTGACAATGGTCCAGTGGTTAACTCTCATAAGCATATGCTATCGGACCCAAGTTTGATCCCTAGGAACCATAGTTTTTTAATTTCCTTGTATATTGAAACGACGTCGTTTTGTAATTAATGAATAGTAAACGATACTAACAGTTAACAAAACAGTAGATCGTTTAACGGTGTGTTAATTTGGCCGAGTCAACCAAAAATTTGAAACTTTTTTAGCTAATCAATATAAATTCAAATATTTTTTTATCAGGTTTATAGATGAAATATTCTTTGACCAAAATAAAAAATTAGGATATTATTTAGCAGTCTTCTCATATATTTTCTCATGTACACCAACATCTATTTAAAGGGTTTAAGATGAAGGAACAAGATATTATAAAACTAATACATAATTAACATGAGGATAAGTGAATGATGAGGTATTAGCAAAATAGACTATCTATTAAGATAAGTGATCTATGTGATGAAGATGTTTAGTCTAACAATGACAACTAACAAGTGTTCATGATGACTAATCACCATTTTCCACAATAAATCGGTCCATCTTGGTCCACCTTTATTGGCCCCGTCATGTGGATACACTGTGTACTGTTTGAGTACCATTATAAACGGCACATCGTTTTTGTTTGAAATTATGAAACGGCGGAAACTAGAGTTTCGGTCCACGGCGTACAAATCTATTTAGATTCCCACTGCGTGGTGTTTTAAAAATATATAAACGACAGATCGTCCTCATTCGAAGTTGAAAGACGACATGTGGCGAGCGTTGCTTCGGTCTATCTCTGACTCTCTCTCATCAGTCTGTGTCTCCCACTTTACGAAATCGGCGAAGTTATTTTTTAAAAAATTTCAAAATCAATCGGCGAAAATTAAAGCGCCAATTTCCGTCATCATCTCCGTCAATCGGCGAAAAATCAACGTTCTCTTCTTCTTCATCATCTCCGTCAGTCTCAAATCAAGCCGAATCTCAAAAAAGTAGGATGCGAACTCGATTTCTTAACAAAGATTATTTCTCTTCTCCACCGTCTCTGGTATTTGAGACCCTAGGCTTCCTCCATCTTCCGGTTCCTGATAATTTTCCGGCATCTCTCGTCTTCAACGAAGAAGATGATCTTCTTCGATTTGACTATGTTGAAGATTTCTGTCTGCCGATCGAAAATCTTCCTATTGACGCTGCTTTGTCGAAGTTTCTTTCCAACGTGCTTCCCGATCGCATCAGTGTGGACTATAATTTTGAAACCGATGATTCTTTCCCCGGAATTATTTTCTCGGACGACGTAAATCTCTTTTGATGCGTAGATTTTCAATTCCTGGAGATGAAATTTTTGAATTCCTTGATAGTTCGATTCTGCGGTTTCTTTTGTTTGGCCTGTCAATTATGTTCTGGAATCATGAAATGAACGGCACATTTTCGGTTGCATCTTGCTTTGTGTATGACTGCTTCTTCAATGGCCCTTGGTTTCTTATAGTGAGAGTGGTTGTAGGTTTTCCTAAATTTTTGGGGTGTTAGTTCAGTATCCATGTCTAGTGTTGTCACAATATTCTGTACTGGTTATCGTTTCTTCGCTCTCAAATTCTCATACCTGAGGCGGAAATTCTACTAGCTTAGGGGATTCTGATGACTGGATTTTGAATAATCTATGGTGTGATCTATTGCAGGAAAATGACGGAGATGCCAAGGAGGAGAAACTAGATTTAAACATCATCCAGTTGGAGACTCCGGAGTTGGATTTCGGGATGGTATTGATTATTCGTTGTAAACATGTACCAATAAAACTAGTTCAATCTTTTGTTTTTCCTTACAAGATAAATTATCGTCTAATTTGCAGGAGAATATGCTCTCATCCAAGATGGAGGATCTCCAATGTTTCTCTGAAGTTCTAGAGATTGAAAATGAGCCGGTAAATTCCTGGATTGATTTCTGTAAAGTTCTCACGCATCACAGTAGTTTTGTATTTTTCTGTAAAGAGGTAGAACTGCTTAGCATTTTCGTCTCTGGTTCTGATTCTCCTTTCCAATTGACAAAAGTCTTTGAGTGCATGGAATGATTTAATCTTAAATTTTTGGCCGTGTAAGGTTAATTCTGAATTTTCATTTCTATTCATCATCTAATTTTAGCTGGTCGACTCATTGCAGATTAAATTGGACGGCTCAGATATTATCCTACAGAACTCAACTGACATTCAACAAAAGATTTATTCAGTTGATTACATTTCTTCTGATTACTTCACAGAGAACAATACTTCGATGCCAGAAAATGAATGCTTCCGCGAGAATCAACCATGGTTCAAAGATGCCAGATTTCCCCTGCTAGAAGTGGATGAAGTAAACTTGAGCGTCCTATCAAGCTTATCTATGCTGGATAAAGAATTTACTGTTCTTGAAACAATTCAACCCCAGGACACAGATGCAGCGAGTTCTCTCATTTTTAACTCTAAGGAGCTTATAGGCTCCAAGGATTATGATATATTGGATATCCTCTCAACGGATTGCTATTCGAACAAGGGTGCACAATCTGATATGGTACCACAGGGTGCATCTTCTGAAATCGATATATTGTCTATCCTGGAAATATCAAATGCTGAGGTAAACTCTCACTCTGAACAGGGAAAGGTGACTGTTGATTATGACTCGACCACTGTCCCAGTTACTTTTGAGGAATTTCAGATCCTGGATGTGGAGATATCTGATGTTTTTGATATCTTCCTTTGTCTTCAAAAAGCCATTGAACCAGAAGTATGTTACGGGATGTTCAGTGAAGAGATGAACTTCAAGACTTTTGATGAATTAGTTGTCAGTTCGGAACTTGCCTTCACCGATGATGCCTTTAAGTCTCTGCCCACACCTCTTTTATATGACTATGAGATCACAAGATCTCTGGATCTCATTTATGAAGATGTTTTGTCAGAGATCAAGCCACAATCCTTGTCTGCATCAAATGACATATACTTGTCCTGGAACCTTCTTGAGGGAAGAAAGCACAACCATGAAGACTCTTTTTGTGATTATCCATACGAAGAAATAATTACATGCAACATCGATTTTAAGTGGGAATCTTCAGAAGGAGACAAATGGGTTTATGATTTCATTTTCTCTGAAGATGCTTTCTGCGAGCCACTTGTAGAGAGATGCACTGAACCCTTCTATGATATATCTACCCTTGATGAGCATGCGGCTGTTAATACTTCCCATGGGTTATTGGAGAACCCTTGTCCCAAAATAAGAGCCGGGGATTTTGGAGGGGAAAATAATGCTAAGAAGGCTACGTTATTGTTCAAGTCAATGTCTGCTTTTGATGATTTGACCTTTTTCATGGATCCTCAGAAGGCTGTGATTGAAGAAAATCTCGAATCTAAAGTCGAAGCTGCTAGGACTGTCAACCATCAGATTAAGTCTGTTGATTCGAAGGCTTCAAGTATATCTGGTGGCATGTACTCAAACATGAAGACAGAAGATATGATACTTCACAGTGTGCGGCCATCAGAAAATATTCAGTCCCTTGTCGGGGACTTTGAGAAGAGCTATATAACTCTTGTGAAGGATGAATCAGAGTTGGTTTCAACGTTATCAGAAGATCGACATAAGTTACTCAGCATTCCGAAAGGAAAGCTTATTGAGTGCATAAGAAAGGCGAATATCCATAAAACACAGTTGGCGGATGATAAGACCTTCACGTTTGCATTGCTACTAGCAATCAAACAGATGACATGGTATATGTGTTTCTTTGGGATCCATGTGGCATATCTCTATCTTAATAAGTTATGTCGGAGCTCAAATCCAATGAAGCTAGGATTGCACTCCCTCTACTCATCAGTTGAAACGGAACATAAGTCAGTTGAGGCAGATATCACAAGATCGCATCCCTCCCTAGCTGTTATCCAGGGGATTTTACAGTCAGAATTTTCCAGGGGGAATTCCAGAGCATTACTTTTGACTGAGAAAATTTTTTGGTCCTCGCTGAAGAGGCTATTAGTATCTATGGGGCTATCTTACAACGAGCACAACAGTGCCTCCCCAAGTGGAAATCAACGAAATGTTAATGAAGCCACAGAGTTCAAACCCACTGGAACTGTTTTCCCGCCGATTTCAGACTGTCTAATCATCTCATACGAGTGAGTATTATTTCTTGCTATAGTACTCTCCTCGCTCTCTTTGATCATAGAATTTAACAGTTGATTTATGTGGGATATGAAAAGGAGACCAAATAATGTTGGATAACAGCCTGGGAAACATCTTTTAGCATGATATTAGATCATCTGCTCGTGGAATTGCTACTTTTCTTTGTCTTTAAGTACTTGCATGAGAAACTTACCTCTATCTATTCTTGTTCAACACTCTTAGTGTAATTGACTTTTGGGAAGTAGTTAAGCTAACTAGTTCTTTGTTCTTAATTTAAGGCAAATTTCTCCATCTTTTCCTCTGGAGAATTTCAGTGTCATTGTAGAATATGGAGGTTCAAATTCCTCCCCCAGATTTTCTTCTCCCACCAAGTTGGCCCATTTCATAAAAGTGGAGCTGAACATGTCCAGTGCGTGTGGCCAACTCTCCACAGGTGTTACAGTACCTTATAGTCTCAAAATGGTAAAGGTATGCGTCATGCAGGATCTTTTCCTAAAATAAAGATTATATCTGTAAAATGTATAATATGGTGGAAATATATGTGTAATTATAAAAGTTGATCAGTAGTACTTGAACCTAAAATTCTCGTCATTGGTATTCATAGGTCTCCCATAATTTCCTGTATTTGAACACTTTGCTTAGATGTCGATGTTCCAGGATATGTATCAGTAACAAGAATATTACTAAACTTCAATGTCTCTTTTGTAGGGAGATGAACTTGAGACAAAAACTGGGTGGCTGGAAGAAATGTTGAACTTTGTTCCACTTGAAAGTGTGTGTCATGCAGGATCTTCAGAAACTACAAAAGAAAATGAATTTGTCTCCATGCCTGCAGAATCTGGAAGAAAAACTGAGATAACTGAACAGAGAGTTCTCTCTGATCAGAGAGCTGTGATTGTTGTGAACACAAAAATTTCGGAAAAGGAGATGATCATATCAAGAAGAAGTACATACCAGAAGGTGTTGGAAATGGAGAAAGAAGGAGTGCAAGTTGTGGAACGGGATTCAGATCTACCTGTTGACCTGATGCTAAGTTGTGCAACTTGCCTGGTCTGGTATGATTGTGAAGATGTTAGCAAGAAGTTGGCTGGAAGTATTGGTGCTTCCTCAAACTCACTTTCATGGATTGAGGATATCGCAACCAATGTTTTGACGTCATTAAGTTTCAGTTTCAGCAGCTGCATTATGGTAAAATCCAATGAACTTTGATTCTTGCCATTCTTTTGTGGGAACATTGCACTATGGAATTAGTTTTTATTTTGAGAATCATTTTCTAAAACTTTTGCTAAATTGTTGAAATCAACTTACTAGATGTTTCTGCGACGGTTTCTACTAAATTGGAAAGTGACTCAGCACTTCTTAAAAAAATGATTGTTATATTTATCCTACAGGTTTTCGAAGGGGAACTCGCCTGCCTAACTACAATAATGGATTCTTCTGATGAACTATATGCAGCAGCTGGTAGTCTGGGAATCTGTTTACAGATCTTTTGCTCATCGTTAGCTGCTTTAACTGATGAAATTATATTGAGGTGTATCATATCTTCGGCTGAGTCTTCCCAAGTCCATGCCAAAATGCCTGAATCAGAATCTCTTGCAGAATCATTTCTCACCAAGTTTCCTTCCGTGAATCCAGTTACAGCCCACGTAATTCTGTCATCTGGTGTGTCACTTTTAGAATTCATGAAGCTCCCACATAGCAGCAAGGTTCAAAGGACGCAAAAGTATCATGTACCTGAAGAGAGTGCGGATCTATTTACCTCATTGCTTAAATATGGTGCAAGGGAGGACTCAAAATCCGTAATGACAGACAGCTCTTCCTCGGTATCTTCTGGACCTGATTCAGACACACACCATTTCAGTGCTCATTCTGGTTCGAAAAGGAAACAGTACATTACTGGAAAAGATGACCTAGATATGGACGACTTTGCCCATTTTGTTCCCTCGACAGAATTTTCTGATGCGCAGCTCAAGCCTCCAGGGGATTTCCAACTTGATGATTCTTGGTCATCTAGAGAGCATGAGATATTCCATTTCGACCCTGTCACCGAATTCTCCGATGCACCTCTCAAACCTTCTGGAATCAGTCGTCCTAATGACTCTTGGCCATCTAAAGATCCTGAAAGATTTGACAGGAAGTCAGGACCTGCTTCATCATCAAAGGACGCGTTTTGGGAAAAGGATCCACCTGATTTTTCAGTGGAGGACAGTCTTCGTGGAATTCCTGGATTACAAGATTGGAGTTTCCCAGTTGAGGATGAATTTATGAGCCAGAACAGAGGACGGAAATATCCGGTGATGGGAAATTTGAACTTGCATGACACTAGGAATTCAGAGAGCTTTGTCGGGGACTACAAGGGTGAAGTTATCAATATAGCGGATGGTAATTATTTTGAGGAAGACTTCCGGCCATCTAGTGGTTACAATAGGTTTGATCCAGTAGTTTCTGACGTTGATGAAGATGACCTTCCAAGAAAATCAAAATGTGCGAGGAAGCTATCTTTCTTAGGATCTCGCCAGCCTAACTTCCCAAAAGCGGCTGAGATTAACTTGAGTTCTGAAAGATTAGCCGCTGAGAAAGATTCAAACAATGCTTGCTTGCGTGGCTATGTTGATAACTTCCCGGCAAAACGACAAAGGACCCTTTTGGAGGAAGTCCTAACACGGAGATCTGGAGTTTCTAAAACAGAGGTTCCATTTGGAGAAGAGATATCATATTGTGGTGGATCTCCACTGTCAAAGGCAATCCGTTCTTCAAATCCAGTACAAGGTTCTCCTTGGACGATGGAGTTTCTTAACAGAGTCCGAGAAAGATGCAGAGAAAGGAAACAGCAACAATCTCTTCCTTCTTATCTCTCTCCCCATAGCTTGGAAACTCCAGGGAGCTTAAAGAAAGCTAGTAGCAAGAGGAAGAGTCATTCCATACTAGAGTTTTTCAAGTATAAAGGAGGCAACACACGTGGCAGATTTCCAGAAGAGAAAAAACAGAAGCGGTCACTGAATTCTTCAGCCAGTCCCAACAATGAGAGATCTTACACGCCTCTTAGGTCGTGCACACCAATTGATAAGCGAGCAAAACAGGTATTCATTCGATATGACTCCTTTATAAGTGAGATTTGGTGGTTGCTCTTTACATTAACACTTTTTGTATTTTCCTTCCAGACCCTGTCCTATGCAGTGAATGGAACTGGAGGCCAATCAAAACTGGTCTGGAAGAAGTAAAGAAACAAACATGCCACAAGAGTTGGAAACTAAGCAAAAAAAAAAAAATAGTCAGAACCTCAATGTGGATGATCAGATTTGGAGGTTGGTATCTCAAAATCTTTATGTAAGCGTACTTCTTGAAGATCATAATTAACTTGCCAAAAGTCTCTCCAAAATGGCATTATAGATTTAAGGTAATGGTAACTAAATATAGGTGAATGGACTGAAATTTTCTAGGGACAAAATGCTCTTGGTAGTAAAATATTGATATCTTGAATAAAGTTTGATGAGAGAAAACGAATTCTATTAACAAGAGAGGTTGTGTAGTATTTTTTCTATAATGTTACAACAATTGTAGTCACAGCAACAGAACAAATACTAAAACTTCTTACCGTTCTTGAGGTTTCTGACAGCCATCACAAGTTGTTGTCTTTCCCCTTCTACCTCTGCAAATCTCAGGCTTATCTCTGAATATCTCTCTTCCATTTCTTTCAACTCTCTCTCCATTGAACTGTTTTTGTTCTTACAATAAGCCAATTCGTCTGATAGCTTTGTTAGACTCTCCTCTTTGTGCCCATCTTCCTGTGACCTTGCTTCCATCCTGTTATATTCGTGTTAGATAACAATAAGTCAACTCTCCACAACTGAAAAGAAAAAGAACATTTCGATGTAGTTAGTTTATAATTATTATCCACATACCTTGCATCTAGGATCTTAGTCATGTCCTCTTCTTTTCTCCGGATATCGACCTTCAAGCCTGATACTTGTTTTCTAAGTTCCTCATTCTCCATTTTTTCTTGAACAAAGCTGTTCTGTAATTCACTGTACTGCAAGCTTAGACCTTCTACTTCCGTCTTCAAAATTCGCAGCCTGTTCTCTTTTTCATCATTTGACGACTTACTGAGAGTTAACTCTTTTTGCATTTTCTTGGCTTCTTCTTTAACCAGTGCAAAATTTCTCTCAAATTCATCTCTTTCTGTCCTCCACTTTTGTATTATCTTCTCGGTTTCAGTAGCTGCTGCATTTGATTCATCTCTCAGTTTCGTTAGCTTCAGGACCTCACCTTCAAGCATCTGGACTTTCATTGACAAAGCTTCATTCTTCTCTTCCACGTGCTTCTTTAGTTCCATCTGTTGTGTAGTCTCGTTATGTGCTTTCTCTTGCATTTCCTCTAGATTTTTGTTTTGCAGACGAAGGTCGTTTGCTTCAGCCAATGTTTTTGTTGTCAGCTTCTCATGCTCACTTAACTTCGATTCCATTTCTAAAGAAAGCCTCTTGCATTTTTCTTGAAGTCGCTCTGCTGTTATAGCGTTATTCCATCTCGTTTTCCTCAGATTTTCCTCTGCTTTGATGGCTCTTTGCTCTTGTTCAGTCTTTTCCCGCATCATTGTGTCGAGATCTTCATCGAAAGCCCGTGTTTGATCCTCCAGCTCTTTCTTTAACTCCTTGACCTGACTCTCAAGATCATTCACTGTAGTCAAGCATTCCGAGAACTCAAATGATTTCTGCTTCAGTTGCTCTTCCAATCTCTCTATCTGTGATTCCAATTCTTCGATAATATCCTTGGAATCCGAGGATTCATTTTCTACCTTTGAGCATTCTTGCCCCTCTAACTTTAAGGACTCGTATTCGCGAGTAAGATCATTCAATAGAATCTCCTGCTCTTGGTTCTTTTTCTTGTAAGAGTCTAACTCCAAATCTAAATCTTGGATCTGTTGCTTGAGCGTATCAATCTCATAGTTCACAGAATCCAATGCGTTATCCTCTTCAAGCTTCTTAGTCTCTTCAAATAAGGTATTAAGAGAAGAAATCTCATTGTTTTTCAGCTCCAACATGTCATTGAGATCCCTGACAGCAAGAATCAAATTAGAGTTTGACTCTTGTGTCCTCTGAAGCTGCAACTTAAGATTAGTCGTCAAATCCTTCTCACAGCTCAGCTCATCTCTGATCTCCTCAATCATATTGCTTGAATCTTGGCTGATGCTTCTCAATCTGGTCTCAGCATCAGCCTCGTCTCTAGTAATCTGCAACCTGAGCTTTTCACATTCTTCCACAGCTCCATCTCTTTCTCCCTTGAGAAAACTGACTTCCTTGGAGGGTTCTTGTATCCGTTTGCTCTCCTTAGTCGCCTGTTTGCGTAAAGACTGTTTTTCCAACTCGGATAACTCTGATTGCCTCTTGAAAGCTTCGAGTTCCATCTTGAGTTTCTCAACAGGGTCAGTTGAATCAGTGGATCCTCTTTGGAAATTGTTCTCAGGACTGTTTCTTGACTCGATGTAACTGTCGTCTGATGTTGAACTAGCTGACCAGTCAGTGTTTGATCTCCGATGCCCGTTTCTTGCAGCGGGAACTGAGTTATGTCGTTGTGAGTTACCATCCGGACCATCTATCCACCCTGATTCACCAATGGAATCAAACGAACCTCCTAAACCGGCATTCTTCGCCGTGTTCGCATCTAAGGCCCTTTCCTGCAAAAACGATTCAAGATTACAAAAGCTTCATAACTATCATAGACGAGACAGTTTTGAAGAACCTTACATCTTGGTTATATCCCTCTAAGTCATCATTGCTTTGTAGGCTTTTGAAGCTATCCTCCTTGCTAAGTGTTTGATCCTTATTTTCCTCAATTAATCTGCCAAAAACAAAAAAAGATATTCAAGTAAAAAATCTCTATACAGTTTCATCAAGGAAAAAGATATACAACTATAGTTTTTGTGACCTTAAATCAGAGGCTCCTTGTATCTTTTGGATTGTTACCTGCACCAACCAACCAACCAAACAATTTATATATCCACCCAAGTCGCTTAAATATCATAGATGATGCAAAATCAGGTTTTCAAAGTTACATTTAAGACAGCACCAGAGTTGGCAAATTTGAGAGGTAAGGAGACAGTCAATGGCTCAGCAGCTTCTGTCAGAAAGTCTGCAAAATCAATGGAAGCTTCTCCTAGAAATCCCGATTTCGAAGATCCCTGAAACAAAAAAAATCAACGGAATCTTCATTTTTCGTATTTTTTTCCCAGAAGAAGACGAAAGATTGTCTGGTTTTTTCACTCACGGTTGCAACAACGAAATGGTAAATCTTCTCACGAATGATTCCAGTTTTAGGTTCTTTAATAAGCTTGACAGAGACATAGATAGGGTTCTCCCATGAACAGATCCCTTCTTTAACCTCAGCTTTCTCCAGCTTAAATGTCGGCTTCCCAACATCATCAGGAACCAATGAGATCATCAATGCACTTTTCTTCAGTTTCGGCACCTTCATTACAAACAAACAAAATTAGGTCTCTAATTTTCACATTCAAACAAATCTTGAAACTTGATGAGTAAAATCAATGTCAGATCTAGAACTACACTTAACAAATTTTCTGAATTTTCCAGAGAAAAAGTTCAAAAATAATAATAGATTATTGGGTTTCCGAGATTTAGAGAGATAAACACCTGAGTTGCCTGAAACTGAAGCTTGAACACAGCCTTGATCTTGTTCTTGTCGTTCCTCCATGACTTAAACATTGTTTCTCGAAAGAAAAGAAAACCAGTTTTCTGATTTGTATCAGTTTCCGAAGAATGTGAATGTAGGAGGATAAGAACAAAACAAAAAAACTGGTTTACAGACTGTGATGATCACTTTCCTTGTCGAATATAAAGGTTGATTATTGGTAACACTTTGTTTTATTAAGTAAAACTTATATTAATCAGTGAGATATAAGTAGATTCCGTGTAAAGTCTTTTTTCTTACTGCTTTTTAATTTTATTATGGGTTGATTGAGCAAGAAATTAACTTTTTATTTGCTTAATAATATATAATTGAAAAGTGCTTTTCTTTTTAATGCAGTAAGGCATATAATGTGGGTGTTTAATATTTAATAGACACCCCAACCTCCTCTCTTTTTCTTGTGTGACCTCGAAAGTCTAAGATTGTAATCAAAGTTGTATAATATTAAAGTATCTTTTTGTATGGAAATTTAGCTTCCAATTCTAGGTCAGGTGAAAGAGTAGGTTTACTTTTTCAGTTTTTCTTCATGTGGGTAGGTTAAGTAAATAGATTTACTGTGGGGGGGCAATAAATTTGAAAAACTAATGGCTAAAAGGGAGGCTTCTGCTTGTTGAAATAAAATTTAACGAGTAGTAAATAAGTGACATTTTGTTCTTGGTGTACAATAATGAATATGAAAGGCACACAGCAGACGACATTATTGATACCATTGGTGGGCCCAAGGATCGCTTTTATATGCATGCCACATCCTCGTCATGATCCATCATGCATTATGTTATATGCATACAGCTGTCCATATTTTAGAATATATGTATCGTTGCGTGTATTTTATTAGGGGAATTTTATTAGTTACCACACATTTAATTCAGAAATATGCACACATTTAATGTTATACATATCAAACATTATCGGTTCACAAATTTCAACACACCTCTTTATTTTATTTTTCGGCTAACTGAAATTTGCATATAATTTAGACATTTTTCTCTCTCGATGATTCTGTCAGTTAGATTAAACCATGATCAAACTCTTTAAAATGATATGATTCTGGAGACATGAAATTCTTCAGTTACAAATCAAACCAACTCGTCAGAATTTACATTTTGATGCTTCCTCTCTCAACGGTCTTGCTTGGAGTCAAACTAGTTGGTTCATATTTTTTGAAAATTATGGGTTTGTGTCGGTCCAAGAAACAAGAACTTGGCTCTTTACCCACAAAATCTGTATTTTCTTTATGTATTTGATCAGAAAAACCTTTCAAAAGAAGAAGAAAAGAATTTACATTTTGATTTCTCATAACGTAAATACACACATATATATATATATATATTTAATTACAACACATAAAGAATGATTAGAGGCTGGTTTAGCCGGATATAAAATGGCGCAAGTATTGGAAGCACATGAAGACATGTGCAGCAAGACACTGTCGCTCTCTTAAATGCACTCATTTCCTTTGTCTCCTAATTTTCTTTTATGTCATGTTTAGTGTTTATTGTTTACACATCTCATCTCTTAATATATTTCGTTGTCAACAAAATTTTGTATACCCGCTTCATAATATTGGGCCAGAGCATATGAAGAGCACAGAGGTTCGTGGAATCAATTTAAAATTGTTGGAAGATGTTTTGGTTAAATGCTGGATCTGCTACGTTGTCCAAGATCTGGACTTTAGACTTCATAAAAATAGGCCGTTGGTTGCAGGCACGGTTCAAATTTTTTTTTTGCAATGTGTCAAAAAAAAAACAACGTTTCTTTTTTTTTTCACCTAAAAAGTTCTAAATTAATAATATATTAGTTATATGAGGATGTAGGATTTAAACACTTAACAAAACCATCATATAACACCAACACCAACGAATGTGTCATACTCAAATCCTTATAAAGTTTAAGGACCAAAAACATATTTATCCATTTTCATGAGTTTAAGAACAAGCTCCAATAACCGAAACTGAAGCCAATCATAGTTTATCAAGACTCCCAAAATTTAAAATAAATATGATTTGAAACAAATCTAGCGGAATTCTTCTTAGGTTAGGAAAATTTTTAGTTGAAGAAAACCGTCTCTGAAGATTTAACCCGAGGTTTTGAGACAAACCAAACTACCCCACTTCAAAACCGGACTCACTTGAGAAGAGTTAAATCAAAATATGACATTGATTCGGACCTGCGAAAATCTGAACAAATATAGCAAAGATTAAAGTCACCGGGGCTTGAAGGTTGGGGCCCCTATAAACCAGTTCAAGTCAAGGGTATGGAGATCCTCCATTCATTGATACAACCATCAGCCAAAGCACGACATAACAAACTATCTATTACATGAAATGCCAATGCCGCTAAATGAAGAACCTCCACATTAAATTTCACGGGAAAAACAATCTACCAACCATCACAGAACACAAGCTCCGAATTACACCAAACCTCCGATACTAGGCCACTAAACAACCACATCCACGAAAGAAACTACAAACCGCTATTCTCAATTGAGAAACTCCACACAAGTAAGAAAAACTCGGTGATGTTAAAACTCCTGACGGGGACCGTAGACCGAGAATGAGCATCGAATCTACAACCACGAAAGCCACTAAAACACGCTCATTCGAAAAAAAAGCTAAGCTCCTCAAACCGTCGTCTAGTCCTAAGGTCAAAACCAATGAAAAGGAGCCACACGAGTGAGTTCGCGGGAACAAAACAAGGTTCTCCGTCTAGAAAGTCAGTGTTCAAGTAGGACCGCTTCCCATTAGAGCGGTGATGGAGCTGAATCGCCGTATCTGAGCACAGCCACAAATAGACTCTTAATTTGGAGAGGCCGCGGGTTGTCCAAATCTTCGAAATCTCCAGACCCGAAGAACTAAAAGAGATATCGCCGCTGAGCTCGTGAGCCAAGAGACCGCATGGGATCCCGCATCATCAATGATTTGTGTTCGAAACACAACCATCAAGAGGTCTGAGAGAAGAAAGACGAGTGGTTGATCATGGAGCCTATACCGAGCTTCCATTCTCGAGAATTATATATTTTTCAATGAAACGACACGCATCCGTGACACCACCACATAACCAGAGAGTACCGCGGTTCAGCTTCTCCTCCATCACACCGACAAATCGTTTTACATTGGCCTAGCTTGTCCAGGGGAAGCCGCCATCACTCACACACGGGTGAGAATAAGACAAAACGCCCCACCAAACCTCCGTTAAAAGAACCATTGGCGGCTCCATAGATACGGTCTCAAATCACCAACCCTTAGTACAAAATAGACCGGATCTGAGTAGATAACTAGTATAGCCAAAAGACAAAGGAAAGATGATTGAATGTAGTGAGAGAAGAGAGAAAAACGTTTTTTTTTTTATGTAGTAGTAGAATGAAAGAAACATTTCAAATTTTTTCTTTATAATATGATATTTTACAAAATTCGGAACCTCTTATACAATTTCTTTTGAAATTAGCGTCCTAAAATCTTTTATAATATTTTAGAAAAAAAAATATTGCGTCCAGTGCATTTGTAACATTAGCAATACCCTGGAACCGAGACTAGTTGGTTGAACCTTATTTTTCGGGAGCGGGGTCAAGCCAAATGGTAAGATTCTGACCCACTTTAGAGTTCACCACTTTTTAGGACACATCGGGGTTGTAGTTATGGACCCGAGGATGGCTTGTGTTGTACCGAGGTCGTGTTGGTGTAGCTTTGAGAGGGAGGTTCATTCCACCATGGAGAAAATCTTCTGTCAAAAACAGAATCACGTGAAACCTCGAGAAAACACAAAGAGTAATGTTTCATGAAGATTCTCTAACACTCACGTCATAAAAAGAAAAGAAAATACCATGATACCGAGGTTGGAAATCGGCGAGAAGGGTCGGGAAATAGGGAAAGAAGAGAGTTTTGATTATGGGCCTAAAGGAAAGTACGGTTCACGAAGTTGGTTTAGAGGGTTGTTTAGGAAAAGCAACGTATAGACGAGTTCATGGGTGGAGTTTGGCCAAGAGAAACCGGAAAATTCTTTGTAGTAGAGGAAAAATAGAAGTTCATCGCATGAGACAGGAGGAAAACAATAGTCTTGGACTATAATACGTCTCATAATTTGTTTATTTTATAGAAATATTGAATCTTTAAAGGCTTTGGAGAAAAGATTCAATATTTGTAAAGAAAAAAGTTTCGACTTTGATCAAAAGATCTTAGTTTTGGATGGAAATGTGCTGAGAAAAAGTCGGATCTTTGAGAAATGCGTTGTTATACGTTTTCCCATCAAACCCGTAAAATTGTGTGTTCATGCCATAAACGAAAAATTACATTTTGTCACTAAAACCGTAAAATTGCACTTTCCAGTCAAAACATTAAATTATGCTTTCTGATCAAACCGAAAAATTGGGGTTTCTCGCCAAACCAAAAAACATCTCACCAAAATCACAAAATTGTGTTTGATGGAAAAACCGCAACATTGTGTTTTCTCGTCAAAACCATATAATTACCTTTATTGATCAAAAAGTTACATTAATTTTCTCGCTAAAGGTGTAAAGTTGCGTTTGTCCAGTGTAAAATTTGCGCTTTTCCTCCAAACCCGAATATTACATTTTCGAGTCCAAATAGAAAATTTCATTTTTCCTTTCAAACCGTAAATTGAAAATATATTGAATTAAATTCTTTAATTATAGTTACATTTTTTAAGTTACTTATAATGTAATATGATCTAGTAGTGGTGAATATAATTTAGCTCACTAAAAAAATATAATTTTTCCTATCAAACATTAAATAAAATATAACTCTCTTCTTGGTAGTCAGAACATGAGCGGAAGAGTTTACAAAAAAAAAAAGAATCTAAAAAAAGTAAAGTTCTAGGGTTCTAAACCAAACAATCGGCATTAACATTACAAAGATGAGAAATATAAAAAAATAGAAAACGGAGGAAACTGAACGTGAAGCACACCATACTCTTCTAACAAGTTGGAGAAATCGGGTCAATCCTCAGAAGTCTATTCCATTGAGGCTAACTCTGCCAATCTGTTTCTAAAACCTGACAATCTATTCTTTTGACTAGGATATTCTTCATATCTCATAATAAAGTTTTTATCTCTGAGTGTAGGGTTGAAGGAGAGCTCCTTTGACACTTTGGTCCTACAAACGCTATCTTTCTATCCGAACGATACCACAAGAACACACTCGATTTGATTTGAGTCTTTCCACGAGTTATCAGTCTGACATTGTTAAGAACGGTGAAGTTGTGTCCAATTGATCTGGCCATCATCTTCCAAGTTTCTTATCCTCTACTGTTCGGGCCTCCTCCCATAAAATATTTTCATTCAAAGCAAGATTTAATATGTATGAAGGCTCCGATTGAATTCCTTCAAACACTTTCATATTCCTAGTTTTCTATATGTACCACATAATCCGAGGACAACCCGTTAGAATGATTTTCGCGTTTGTATGAGATGGTAGTCTTAAATACAAGAAATCCATTTTCTAAATCATTGAGAGGGAAGGGAATTCTCAGAATCTTTAACTCCTTCACACATGAATATAATGCGAACACTCAAAAAGTATATGATTTATAGTTTGAATAGAATGCGAACAATCAAAAGTGCATGATTTATAATTTTGTTTATCTTACCACATGTTTTTCATATATTCTCTCAGCTCAATCCCTATTTTGTAAGTCCAGCAGTTACTGTGAAAGTTTCGAAGCAATTTTTAATCTTTTAAAGCTCTAAAGTTAGGACACCAATCATCTTCCTCCGTTAAATCCATTGCTAACCAATAACCGGGCTTATATATATGTGATTTAGTATAATCTCATATTAGCATATAGTTACGACTTATCATCATTGCTTTCATGATTTTGATATGCCTGTGAGTCATTAATTCTTAAAGGATAGGTAAGTGTCATTCCTAAGGTTCCGAATTAATCAAATGGTTACCTTACATGTTTTGGTGAAGTATCTTTCCTCGGCAATTGGCTGACCGCAATTCAACATCATGTACCTTTTTTCACCAATGCGAGAAAATACTCTTCTACCCAAAAGAAGGAAGGTTGGGTTTTTTTGCCATTAAGGGGTGAACCTTACAAAAATATATTCCTTTAAACACCCACACTACCAAGGAATTTGGGTATTGGATAAGACTTCAATTTTTTTTTTTTTTTTTTTTTTTGCTAATAACACCATCATTAAATTTATCCAAAGAGCGAAAATCCACTCCGCTATCCTTTTTAGATTTACACAATATCTCTCAAGCAAACCAATGGAGACTATGTTTTATTTCCTTTGTGCTCGACCAATACTTAGAGATAGAACTCGTAAGCTTTGATGTAAGTTCATGGGAAAGTATAAAGCACGTCATGACATGCGTGGGGAGGGCCATCACCATTGATTTTATCCTTATCTTCTTTTCACCTTTGAAAAAATATTTTGTTGTCTAGCCATTGACACGATCATTGAGTCTTTCTCAAAAACATTAAAGACTTTACTCTTAGAGCCTCCTAGACTTTATGAAATCCCCATATAGGATCTCACCCCACTTTCCTTGGTAATTCAAAACATTTTAGTTGCCCCTTTTTATGGTTAGAAACTTTCTTACCAAATAAAACTGAGGACTTGCTTTAATTAATTTCTTGTCCTAACGATTTCTCATAATCATGGATAGTGTCTAAGACTATTTGGCACTGTCAAGGTTTGCAAAAGAAAATATTATTATCCACAAAGAGTAAATGTGAAATTTTCGAACTTGCGTTGGCGATCTTAATTCTCGTTACCTTCTTTTCCCTTTCTATCTTTTTAATGTTAGCAATTAAAACTTTGGTACGTTTGATAAAAAAGCTAGGGAGATAATGGATCTCACTGACGAAGTTCTCTCTAAGGAATATGTCATTTAGGTTGTCCATTCAACAACAAAAATTTACATAATACGGGTCCCACTTAACACACCATAAATCCAAAAAATCCACTTAGAATTGAAACTCAAATGGCATATGACAGCCTCCAAAAGGATCACTCAATCCGGTTATAAATTTTATTCATAGCTGTTTTAATCGCCAATAACTTTTCTTTTCAAGATTTATTCATACATTATATATGAAAAAACTATTATTAATATAAAACATGACATTTTTAATCATTTGGTTATAAGGTGTCGAAATAATGCATACAAGCGCAAAAAAATACCTACAGTGAAATTCATTATATCACTACAAGAAAATCGCGTTTTGGTAACGTCGGAAAAATGCTACTGATCTCAACCGTAGCAGATTTCAAAGCGCTATGACTCTACAGACAAAAATCGAAGACCTTTGGTAGCGTTATTTAAAAATGCTACGCTAATTATTGTTTTAGTAGTATTTTAATCGCTATTGTAGCTTTTATAGTAGCATTTCCTAATCGCTATTAATATGTTATTTGACAGTATAATTTTATTTGTAACACTTTCATATGTTTGCAATAATTTATTATGTTATTTTTTGGACATAGGTGTTGTTATTGATATAGTTACTGAAGTCAAAATAAATAAAAAAAAATTAATTTATAGAGAAAAACTAAAAGAAATTACATAATATAAAATGTATTTTACAAAAATTTAGTAAAACTAGAGAAAAACTACATGTCAACACTCTTCCAAATAATTCCCACAAGAGATCCGGACTCAGCTGGTCCAGCCGAGGACTGGAAATCTTTGGTGTCCAATTGGCCACTCACGGGCAGTCAAATGTATTTCATTGCAAAAGCTCCAAGCTTCATTTTTGCCAGAAACAATGATTACATCTTCACAGTGTTCTTGATCCATCTATGGAAACTACAAACATTAGTTCTTATATTTTGGAGCACCAGAAGTTAGCATCTATTCTTTCAAATATAGACATAAACATCTCATGTTTATTGTAATCCCAATGGCCTGAGAGTTCCCAACTATTGATCATGTGAGGCATCCGATCAACATGTTCACGAGTAAAACCAGGATAGTTGTGAACCAATCCTCTATCATCAACGCTAAATGCAGTTTGGTTGCTCGTCTTTATCTCTCCCTTTAAATAGATGTAGTTTCCTCTCTCCACTATGCAGTTTCCTCTCTCCCACTAACATTTCTATGCAAAAAAAAAAAACACATAAATCACCAAAAAGCAAAGAAACAAGACATCATTTGGCAAACTACAATAGGCTTGCTAACATTGTATATGGCAAGAGCCTCACCGCTTGTCGTTTCAGAGTCAAAATACTAAGGATCCACTCGTACTATGTTTCCGGTCTTGGATCCAACTGGAATTATATCCTAGCGGATAAGGCTGTATGAGTAAAATCATCATCTCTCAAGTTTCTAAGGACATGCAATAATGCAAACTAAAAACTTGATACTTAAACTTTATTTATGCAGAGAGTCAAGATCAAGATGACCAGTTATGCAGGCATTGCATATAGATTTAGAGATCTAGAGAAACAAGAGGGAAAGTGGGTGGAAATATTTCGGGTAGAAGTTGACCTAGCCTATCCAGGTTTTCGGTCTACAAACTCTCCATTCAGACTACCTACGCACTGGACTCAAGTCCGCAGCATCCATTCTCTGAACAATCATCATTACATAAAATTCAAGAGTATCCATGATATCCCTCACATCGGGAACATAAATTTCCCATAGGTACTAATGTTAAATACTAAAATATATTTCAGATAATGTAGATGTAAGTAACAGAAGCGAAAACACTTATCTTGTAGATATAATGAGAGTGGTATTCAACACGGAAGTCCATTCCGATGACCCTGCAAGCCCAAAGATGGTGTTTTAAATTAGGGACAACATGTAAGTACAAAGTAGAATATGATCATAGAAAAGTGTTTATATTAGTGTAATTGACACACATTGTTTTATTCATAATAGTGAGAGTTAGATAAAATATGTGGCAACTGACGACCATGCTTATGCCTTCCGGGATGGGTTTGAAAATAGGGTTGTCATGGAGAGGTGATTTTGGTCCTTAAGATGTGGAGGATCCGTAGGCTTATAAGTAAGTGTATTATATTATGTGTTTAGTTTTAAATGTGTTAGTTGAGAAAAAGGTTTCCTAAACTCATTTATACATGTCTTTTTGATGATGATCTATGGATTGAGACCCATAGTGCTTTAATTCAATGTTCAACCACAAAGCAATATACTTACATCATTATGTATGAACCAACAGCTTCGTCTTGCATCCCCAGATTCCAACAGCTTTTCGCTTCACATCGTACTTGCCAAAAAAACAATGAATAAGTTAATAGTTTATAACTTACAAAAGCTTTTCATTTTGTAAGGATTGAATATGATTGTTGTTACCTTTCCGCATAACTCAAAGACGTACTTGATATTTTGGCTCACCTCCATCTTCTTCATCTGCTTCCTCATACTTATACCATAGAAATACCTAAGACAGTCATATATACCGAGATAAGTTAAAAACCAATCCTTAAAACATTAATAGTCTTATAAGAAGCTGAAATGATAATTTGAAGAAACTAGTGAGAAAGGCTTTCTTTTATTACCTTCTTTAAGTATATTGAACTAGACGAACAATGGAAACACTGTAACCATTATTCTGCAGATCTTCCATGCATCCATGTTTAGAGCAAAACACAGTTGGCCACTTTGCTTTCCCAATATTGATACACGAAGAACTGCAAAATACTTTAACTGTAGATAAATTGAGAACTCCAGGAAGGAATTGGAACATAGGTGAATTGAGTTTAATATTAGGGATTTGAGAACCCTAATTCTGAATCAAATTAGGGTTTAAAGACGGAGTTGATTTCGTAATTGCGGCAAAGGGAATTAGGATTTGCCAGAGATAAAGGCTCGGAGACGGTGGTGGAACTAGAAGTGGAAATGGTGAGTTGATCTGGAACAAGAGAAGTTTAAAGTTGACAAAAACGGATGAGTTTCGTATTTGCGGTGAAAGGAATTAGGGTTTGGCGGAGATAAAGTTCGAAGACGGGATAACTGAAGAAGGTGAGTGGATCTCGAACTAGAGAAGGTGAGTGTTGACGAAAATCTAGGGTTTAGTTGACGGAATCCATCTTTTTTGTTTTCCAGAGGAGACTGAAATGTGTGGAGAAACCTCAAGGGAGAGTGAAAAATTTGGTGGAGGGAGATCAAAATTTCGCTTAGTGTTGACTGGAAAAATTATTCTGTTTTCCGCCATAGACATAGGTAGCGTTTTTCGGTGATAGGTGCTACAAATAACTAAGTGTGACAATCTCGTTTTTAGTAATATTTACAAAAGCATAAACGTTACTAAAAAGTAAACGATAGCATAATACACTTAAACGCTACTCTACTGTATTGTGCTATCAATATCTCAATTTCTTGTAATGTATAGTACAAAATCCAAACGTAGAAACAAACATCATCTGGATACTATGTCCATGTCCGATTTAGAGGTTGTGATTAGTATAAAAATGCATCACTCCCTTATTTTAAATCAATATTTTTTGTATATTAGAGCTCTCAAATTTTAAAAATATTTGCAAACAAGGGCCCAAATTTTTAATCAAAATATGGATTGATTATACATAGTTATGCTTGAAGGAAGGAAATATCCATTCCACAATGAATAGTTGAAACCTAATATTCTTTCCCGTCTGTTAAAGTTGTCTTTTAGGAACAAGAAAGCCAAACCTGTAGTTTTTATTTTTTTTTCAGTTTTTTTCCACGAAATCTACATTCTTGAACTTCTCACCACCGCCCGCTCAAGTTTCTTTGCAAACCCAATTGGAATATCTTCATCTTCGATTCTTGTCCTCCTGTCAGTGTTTATATATGCCAAGATTTATCTATTTTCTGAATAATTGAAGATATTGCAATGGTGAAGCTAACAATAATTGGTAGGGTTGAAGATGGATTGCCTCTTGCACAAGATCAAACCTATGTAAACCAACAAGACAACGCTAGTTTCTCGTTCTACAAGCAACAAGCTGAATTCATCCTTAAACAAATTTCCAGAAACTCATTGTTACATCCAAAGATGACCATCTTGCTCGATCATCATTCTTTCCAGTATCCTTTCATATTAATTTGTAGTTTTGCCCTTTCTCGTTTTTTAATTTTCAACTCGTTATTAATCTCTCATGCATGTTGTGAAACCGTGAAGCTTCCTGGTGGAGAAGAAGATATGTTACATTGTGCTATCTGATTCTTCGTACCCAAAAAAGCTACTGTTTCATTACCTGCAGGAACTGCAGAAGGAACTTGATAATTTAGAAGAGACAGAAGTGATCCAGACAATCTCAAAACCATATAGCTTCGTTAGGTTAAGTAAGATCATAGGGAGAATAAGGAAACTATATATATATACGAGAAAACACAGGCTAATCTATCAAAGTTGAATGCTTTGCGGAAACAAGAACTTGATGTAGTCACTGAGCATTTGAATGATTTAATCCAAAGACGACAACTTTCAGGTACTTGTTTTTCACTTTTTTGCCCCAAGATAGTAACAAACTTTTTTTTCTTTCTAAAAAAACTTAAAATGGTGATCTTTTTCTACTGCAAGAAACAGAAACATCAGAACTAGCGGATCTTGGAACTCCTGTTTCAACCATTTGGAGCTCACGATGTCTTCAGGTATATGAAAAAATCCCAAACATCCAATCATCAAATTAGGACTAATTAAAGTTTCACTCTTTGCATCCCATGTATTGAATTTGGATTTGGTTATTGTTAATAATGTTTTATTTCGTTTTACATTTTTTTGCAGAATATTGCGTTAAAATGGATACCAGTGACGATCATTATTCTAGTTATTCTTGTTCTATTCAAAGCGAGGTTGATTATGACAGATGATTATCTAATTTCAACCATGATATGACCAAAGTAATATTTTATTAATTGAGAGAAGAAAAGATTAGTGTATATATGAAAGGACCTTGTAATTATATATTTATCGTCACTTGTTAAAATAATTTGACTTTGAAATATATGTTGCTTAAGTCTACGACAATAGTGTACTCGATGGAGGAAGAAGTAGATAGACAAACAATGAAAGAGACATGAACCAAATAAACAACACCAGGCGTACACATAATTGTTCTTTTGTATATACATACTTTCGTGAAAATAAATAACTAAAACCAGTTTTAAATTAAGATCCAAGCGAGAGTAGTTTTTGGTATTCATGTCATGTGACCTAAAAATCCAGGTTTTTTACTTGGTTTGTAAGTTGTAAGTTGTAACATAATGAACTTTCTTTTGTTCCTCTTACAGTCGTATACACTCTTCTTGATTTACGTTTTACGCTTAGTTTTGGTTGTTGTTCGTGAAGAAGAAATTACCAGAAGAATAATAATTTGCATACTCATGATCAGGCTGCTGAAAATCAGAACGGAACATGTCATCTTCAAGAGAAGTGTAGCTATTGTTGATCATCATCAGTTCTTGGTCATCGATTTGATCTTGGGTTTGACTAATGTGCTTGGAATCTGTATAACCAGAGGAGTAATCGATGTGTGATTCCGAAGAACTGATCCACTCGGAAAAGAACAGTTTAGGAATGTTGTTTCCGTTGTTCATCATGTTTATATTGCTCTCTAGAGATGGTGATGAAGATGGCTTCTCTGCAAATTCCTGGAAAGAGATTACGCGATCTAGGGTTTCGGTTTCCAGATTTTTTTTCGCGCAAGCAAGTAGTGAAGACGAAGATTCCATGAAGTCCGATCTCTGAGCTTTGAGTTGTGGTTGAGATTTGAGCCATCTCTTCTTCAGGTAGGAGTGCCAATAGTTCTTAATCTCGTTGTCTGTTCTTCCCGGTAAGTATTTTGCAATCCGCGACCACCTAGTCGGATCCAGTTTTCACAAAAGGAAAAATCAGATGAAAAATCTCCTAAATGAAGGGTTTTTGTTTTTCATTAAGACTGGAGAATTATAGTTTAGTGGTTTATAACAGGGTCATAGGCTGGAACAAATCCGAACTATGCATGTGTTAGTGGAACACACGTGGTAAAAAATAAAACAAAGAAAAAATTTTCATTAGGGAATTATTACTTGTTACCCAAGGAAGAATGTAAAGTCAAGATGGTCCCTTCTTCTTCTGCGCTAAACGTCCCTCTCTTTAGTCCTGGTCTCAGGTAATTAATCCACCTTAACCGGCAGCTTTTGCCATTTCTTTGCAGTCCTGACACAATAATTACAGTTATACATATAAGAATATGATATAGCAATAGATGAAGAGGAGAGTCTAATAATAATTTGGGATTTTTAGAGATAAAGAAAAAAAAAAGACCAGCTAGGATGGGAACAGTGGTCCAGCAAGCATGGCCATGTGAGAGGATGAAGCTCTTGAGCTTCTGATCTTCTTCAGGTGACCATAACCCTTTCCTCTGTCTCTGTTTTGGTCTCTCTCCAGATTTGATCATATTTCTTTCTCTCTTACTCAAGTTATATTATCCTAATTATTAAGAGAAGACTTGTGTGAATGATGAAGAGATAGAGACACATCGAGAGAGTATATATGTATATGAGCATAGATATTAGTCTAGAGAGTAACGACTTTTAGGAAATGGCCAAATGGGGCTGCGTCGTATAGTAACGACAGAGCACATATATATGTTTATACAAATGTAGACTCAAATGAAATTACAAGTACACACGTGTATATATGAATGTATTGTGTAAGTATATTCTATAGAAGGTAGCTAAGAAGACGTCAAAAAAAGAAGAAGGTAGCTAGGAAGAAGCCAGAATAAAAGTCTGGAGGAATATATGTAAGCAAGGGATTAGTTGTAAACCCAAGGATCACTTGGTCTAAACTATAGTTTTAATTAAGACAAAGAGAGAAGGAATCTTTTCTTGTTTTTGATTTCCATTATCTTTTCTTGTTTTCTTCTTCCTTCTTTTTTTTCCCTCTATGAAGAAAGTCTATAACACCTAATCGCTACAAGAATTAAAAACGTTTATTACAGGATGGAAATCCGTCGGTTCCCCGTTCCCGCGAGTTGTAAACAAAATGTCTTTGTCTATTGTTTTTTTTTAAGGGATTTCAAATTTAAAACATGACAAAAAAATTTACAAGCAAATCTCAATGAATGGGAGTTTGCCTTGTTGTGTCACCACGAAGCCCAATTAAGGACATCTAACCAAGCCGAAATACAAAGCCTATTAGTCAAAATATGAAAAAACCTAAAAAGTCAAGTCGATTGATTCGTCGTAACTTGGTATGTCGTAACACTAATGATGTGTTGATGAAAGAGAGAGAAAATCACCATTAAGTTTAGCAAGAAGATGAAGAGTTGCGACGGAGGAGGATGCGTTGGATTCAGAGGAGCAACGACAAATGACAGCGAGGCTATAGAAAAGCTACGCTACAACATCTCAGAATCAGCTGAAGGGTTTGACTCTTGGAAGGGGTAGGATTAGGGGAGGGTCCATATAACTTTTTAACTTGGGGCACAAAATAATGAAATAGTTTTACAAAAATACTTTCATAGTAAAAAACACTTTACAAATGAGTCGTTCCTTAATATTTTGGAACTTTTTCATAACTACCTCATTTTTCTTTTTTTTTTAAATATCTTTTGACAAAATAAACTAAACGATCATTTAGAAACTGATCACATATTAGGTTGCATAAGATAGTCTTCAAAATACTCATCCCATAAAAACATCTTTCCACTGTTGCGTTCGCGACCGGTAAAATTAAAACTAGCTTCAAAAGTTGATATACTTGAGGATATGATTGATATTTCCTTGTCTCCATCATCACACATGTAAGATTTCCAAGACTCTTCAAATCAGCAAATCTCTCATCATATTGTCAATGTATAGGCTAAGTTGATGCTCAAGAGATATCCTATCGACATTACTAAAATCTTCTGGATAAAACTCAGATAATCTCACAACTTCAACTGATCAAACTGATGAAATGAATCAAGAGGGCTCAAAGATGCAATGCAACCAAGTAGCTCAGTGTTTACCTCATCGAAACGGTCATCAAACTCTTGAATTTCTCTATCCAATACAATGTAAAAGCAATCCACCCGATAATAATGCAATTTGGGTTTGTTGCTTCTTTTTATTGGCTTCTTTGGATCGAAAAATTATTCTTCCATTATGATCAACTCAGTGTTATGATTGTCCCAAAAAGAAAAAAAAAAACATAGAGAATCCCATCCATTATTCCTCAGTTTGAGCAACTGTTGCTTGGTGAATTTTACTAGTGACAGAGCATTCAAGATGTCTTGGTCTTTCCTCTGTAAAGCCATTGGCAAATTAATTGTAAGTCCGAGAATAAGCAACATCAACTGTAAGTATAACACAAATTCAAAGGTGTGAAAGTATTTGAGAAAACCATGAGCTTTACTCCTTTTGACACCATATGTCCCTTCGCTTTGGATATACTCAAGCACTTCAATGACAGAAGAAAATAAATCGACCAATCGTAGTAAGTTTTTGTAGTGAGAACTCCAATGCATAGTATCAAGTCTTTGAAGTGAAATCTCATGATTCAGTCATTTTCATGTCTTAATCTCACCTTGACTTATTCCTTCTTCAACTCTCTTTCGATATTCTTCCCAAATCATATCATTTCTATTACATGATGCTCCAACCACATTTAACAAGACAAAAATCATATCAAAGAAATTCACCACATCAAGATCTTTTTTAGCAACAATCATGACTACTAACTGAAGCCGATGAGCGAAGCAATGCACATAGTATGCTAAACTATTTTCTTTTAAAATCAAAGCCCTCAAACCATTGAATTCATATTTCATGTTGTTTGCTCCATCATAACCTTGTCCTCTTAGCTGTTTTATACTCAATCCATGTTTAGCAAACAATGAATCAATAACACTTTTCAGAGATAAAGAAGATGTTTCTTTAACATGGATAAGACCAACAAACCTTTATTTCACTATCCCATTATTATTAACGAAGCGAAAAACCACTGCCATCTGCTCTTTGTGAGAAACATCTGCAGATTCATCCACCAACAAGCAAAACACATCATCATCAAATTCTTGAAAATAGATTCTATGACTTCCTCTGCAAAGCAATGGACTATATCTTTCTAGATTTATGGAGACACCATTTGATTATTCTTTGGAGCATTCTTCAACACAACCTTACTTACAAGCTCATTTTGCTCTGCAATGTATTTCACAAGTTCTAAAAAGTTTCTCCTCTTAGTTGATTCCACAAACTCATCATAACCCCGAAAAGGTAATCCCTGTCGTAACAAGAATCAATTGAAGTATTCAATCTCATATTGTATTCATTTTTTATCGAGTCATCATGCTTAAAAAAACATGAACGATTGATTGACCTTGTCGCTACATATCATCAGCCATCTTCAATGCATTATTGTGAAAACTATTCACTTCTCCCACATGATGGCTTAATCTGTTTGGACTTTTCCAAGTATCAATGCCTTTTGTCACAAATTCATCACTTTCACCTTTGTTTTCCGTGTTATCTCTAGACAAGTAGCAGACAAAACAAAAAGCTTTGTCTCACTATATTCCAACCAAGATTTATTTAATCGTCTCAGCTTATTCTCTGCTTGTGTTTTAGGAAATTTATGAGCACGAGTTAACAAGGACCTTGATTAATATATATGTGTCTTACCTTATCGGTTTCGTTAGGATGATATTCCTAGATTCTTTTTCTCTCTCTGGGATCATCAGGTAATCTCAAATTATTTTTAAACGTTGATGCCAATTTTATTTTAAAGTATCATTCTATTGATACCTGGTCAAATTCGATCAAACAATCAGGTTAGAGTGCTGTAATTGAACCATGATTCCTACACATAATATTGATTATTGAGACATCATACAAACAAAAAATATTAACTTGATCGCCACATAAATACAATTGCTACTTGATAATTAATTTAATAGGATAAACTAGAACAAAAATTTAGAGGTAACAGTTGTTAGACTCAGTTATTTTTTTGTAAAGAAAAGATCTTGAAAAGGATAAAGAAAAAAAGCTGAGAGTTGAAAGGTTTCTAACAGGAGAAGGCAGAGGAAGCGAAGAAGAGGAAGAAAGAGAGACTGTAAATATATTAGTTTTTTTTTAGTGGGTATTTTTGTTAAGTTTTTAGGTGGATTTTTTATTATTGGGCTGTGGTACAAAACTAATTATGAATAATTATAAAGTAAATTTGTAACTAAAAAATATTATATAAATGAATACGTGGCACATACTCAACCCTATTGTACTGTATCCGTCACTTGGTAAGATCCCCAATATATTATAAACTTAATATTCATGTTTTTGAAAATAATACATGGTGAAACTTCTCATATATTTACTTTTACTTTAATTCTTTTTTCTTATCATTGAATTTTCTTTTAAAATCCATATTTTTATATAGATAGTACTTATAACAAACTTGTTTTTATCAAACATTAAAATATTAAATATTAAATATGTTAATAATATACATTTTAGAATTAACATTATTAATTAAGAATATACATCTTTTAATTAAAAAAAAAAGTTTAATAACTAATATAATAATTATTAAATAAAAAAATTGATGTAAAAAAAATTAATGAAAAAAATATTATGATTTAATTAATTACATTATTTAATATGTGAAATATTTTAGGATCCTGGTAAAATTATATTTTGGGTCCGTCTTTGGAATGTCCTGATAGTGGAAACAATAAGTGAAAGAACCTATTAGGAAAAACATAAATTATGATGTGGAAGCCGAATTCAATCCATATGATATAGATAATACATTGCCATGCAATGCAATCAAGATGAGTTTATTCCAAGAATTATTTTTGGCAAGATTGTTCATGGCTTTGAAAGTTGAAATCGAATATAATTCCATCAATATCTGAAAGCGGGGAATACGGGACACATGAAGAAAATATGTACTCTAATCACTAAAACCAAGTTATAACCCATATTTTCACTTAAATTTCTTGAAATTTAGTTGAAATTCAGAACTTGATTTTGAATTGACTTTTTAGTTAGGTTGACTTTTTCTAAATTACACTTTTATCATTGATATTTATATAATTTCATGTTTGTTGGAAATTTTTTAGTTTAGACATTTGCTTCGCTAGGTTAATAACCATCCCTTGATCTATTTACCTTGCACTTCTTTATATTTATTTGCATTTATCATTGTTTAATCAAGCCATTATCCACATTTGGACTAATTAGTTTAATTATGTAAATCAATTTGGTTGTCCTACCTTATCCATACTTTGGAGTCTTAGTGTACTAGTATTTCTTTGTGGATTGATACCTTACATTGCTACCTCCTTTGCTTTGCACTTAAGCTTGTTTACCTCACTCAGGATCTTAGACCAAGTAGGTTGGATGGTCTAATTGGAAAAGTAGGTATGTTAGGGTGCCCAACTGAGGATCGGGTCGGGTTAAGTATCTAAGTGCTTTTTACCTATTTTTTTTTGTCTTTTGGTTAGCTGGCAGACAAAACAGTTTCCATGGGTCAGGAGTCCGCTGCAGAAGAAAACAATAGGCATTATGGATGATTGTCGCCTAGATAGTGTCCTTTGGTATGTTTTTCCTACTATTGGGGCATGTGGGATTCTCTGCGAATGCTTGGACTTATGGGTACCTGAAAATTAGATTTTTACTAAAATTTTATCACCAAGTTTTCTCAAAGAAGATAAGATTGGAGAGATGGTAACTGAAGGTAACTAATAATGGTAAATACATGGCCCAAGTTGTAACACTCAACACAATATGTGAATTCCTCCTCGTTGTGATCCTCATATTGGAATGTGTTGATACTAGGTTCAAGTTATAATTATTTGTAACTAGAGGGGTTCGTTTTTGGGATTAAATTAGATAGAAAACAAAAAGAGAAATCTTGGAAAAGAGAGCTTTATTTATTATATTGGTTACAAAGATGTTAACTCGGAATGCCGAGTTAACTTTATCAAAGAGAAGTATTAAACCTATGTTATCTAGTAATTTTTCTCCCCGATTCTGAATGAATTCATTAGTGAAGGGGGGTATGTATTTATATATCCTTAGTAGTCGGTCATGTAAGCCCATGGGCTAACCTCGGAAAAATGGAATATTTTCATTTTTCCCAGATCAGGGAATCTGTGATAAGATTTGATCTTATTTTGTCTGAGCTTTAGACTTCGGCTTGGGACGAAGTTATTTACAGCCCCGGTTCGAACACTAAAAAATCTCATCATTCTTCACCGAGGTATCCCTCGGTCATCTGGGTCGAGGTTCTAATCCTGTTGAAGAAACTTATGACCTGATAAATTTTCAGGGAAAGGTCGGCAGGGACCGAACATCAATTATCGACATACTATTGATAAGGGTAGTAACCCCACCATCAACAGTAAGTCCCCCCCAGTTCGTTTGAGGATGTCTTCTGGTAGAGTTGGCGAATTTCCAAATTAAATAGCTTGTCGATTAATGAAGCTCGGTGTTGGTCGATCTTTATCTTCACAAGTCTAGAATCTTCATCTTCTTTCTCGATCTCGATCCTTCAATATGGCGGGAAAAGAGAGCAGTCAGTGAAGAGCCTCATTTGTTTCATGCGCATTCTCCTCGATTATCACAAAACCTTTCAACTCCCCATGACGTGTTGCCTTGAAAACATACGAAAATAAATGAAAGAGAAAAGCGTCTCCTTTCCCTCCAAACGTTAGCTAGTCAAATCCTCCCGACGCTGAAAATGAAGCGTCATTCATTATTCTTACTTCTTATATATAATTCTCAATTTACGATCAATTCTTCACCGAAATCAGTTTTTCACTCTCTGAGGTAATCTTCGATTCCCCTCTTTGAATCACTAATATTCTTGCTTTATCAATGACTAAAAGAAACAATCCCGAGGTTTTGGTTTATGGAAACACGATCTCATGGCCGGATATCCCATACGTCAGATTCTTACTCTTCCCTAGATCTGAGATCGGACAAATCAAAAGGAGAACTCAGAATCCCGACGAGATTGAAATCTTAGTTCTGAGATCCGACCAGAGACCTTGGACCTCACCACCGGGTTATGTTTGCCTTTATGAAAGCTTCTTCTGCAAAGCTAATCTCTGGTTTCCAATCCCGCAGCTAATTGTAAGCTATTGCGCTCGTCGGGAAATGGCAATGTCTCAACTAACACCCAACTCGGTCAAAATCATCACTGGACTCCTAGTACTTGCTGCCCGATGTGGTGTTAGACTAAATTCGTGGAAACTAGAGGAACTGACGAACTTCTCGTCTTCCAGAAGCCCAAAGGGAGACCTTGGACCTCGCCACCGGGTTATGTTTGCTTTTATGAAAGCTTCTTCTCCGAAGCTAATCTCTGGTTTCCAATCCCGCAGCTAATGGTAAGCTATTGCGCTTGTCGGGAAATGGCAATGTCTCAGCTAACACCCAACTCGGTCAAAATCATCACTGGACTTCTAGTACTTACTGCTCGATGTGGTGTTAGACTAAATTCGTGGAAACTAAAAGAACTGACGAACTTCTCATCTTCCAAAAGCCTAGAGGGAACCTTCAAAATTAACATCAAACCAAAAAGGAAGATACTTACTGGACTTCGTTTAGGCACGAAGTCGTAGTTCCGGAGCTACTTTTACGTTCGAATCAACCAAGCTTCAGTTTATAAACCTGACGCCACAATCTTCCGAAATTGGAAGACAATAATTGGTAGAAACTAGGTCTTTTCTTTCTTTCTCAATTCGAATTCTAACCCTGTCTTGCTATTTTTCAGTTAAACCAAGCTGCTTCCGAGCTCTTCGGCTAAACTTCTCTGAAGAATTCGAAAAACTCAAAAGGGAAGGAGAACTTCGGTGGGGCGACATTCTCCCTGTTCTTTTCTACAGAGCCCGTTCCTGGGCCGATATGTTTTCTCCGAACTTCTCAATTTATTCTCCAAACTATTACTTACTTCACAAACAATCTTTTTAGGACGAGAAGACTGGTAAAAGATTGAAGACTGGTAAAAGATTGACCATATTCCTAAAATGAAAAGATCAAACCCCGGAGGAGCTTCTGGTAGTAATCAAGATCTTCTTCCGAGAAAGAGACAAAACTCCGAGGCCGCCAAAAAGCAGAATGCTGAAGCTGCTAAGAAGAAAAGCGCCGAGAACAGGAAGCTTATCTTGCCGATAAAGGAACAACAAGCGTTCCAATTTGAATTTGACGGTGCAGACATGCTTTTTAAAGATAAGAAGAAATGCACCGAGCTTCTGCGAAAAGCGAGTCCTTACAATAGTCGTCTACCCGAAGCTTGCTGTGAATCAGACACTCTAGAAGCCCTATCATGTTCACTCTTTAGAGTAAGCAACAAACCCAAATATTTTCCTCTTCTAAACATCTTCCTTATTTAAGTTCTTTATTTTCCCATACTTTAGTCGGTAGGCTTCATCGGTCAATCATTTCTTTGGTATGAGAAAAGGCTCACCGATTCTGACTTGAGGATTGGTTCCATTCTCTCCGAGAATGAAGGCTTAAAGGGGAAATCCCTCGATGCTGAGAAAGCTCTTTTCGAGGAAAAATCTCGGCTAATCACCGAACTAGCAGAGGCTATGTGTCAAATACTTGATATCTCGGAGGAACGGGACGCCAATAAAGCTATTTCGGACTCCAAGTGTACCGAAAGCTACCAAAAGGGACAACTACATAAACAAATAGCGGTTTTTGACGCATGTTAGAAGAAGTTGGATAATATCTGCGGATCTCATGACAAATTTTCCAAAGCTTTCAACAGGGCTAACGAATATGGACAAGTTGCGGTCGTTGCTCTAAATCTTCGTCTTCTGCTTGACAGGGGACTCCCTATCTCGGAGGAAGAACGTGACCTACTGGCCGAGCTTGCAAATGCCATTTCCGTTCCGGAGTTTTAAGACGAAGATTTTAATATTTAGATTAGTAATCTTTCTTGTACTTGTTTGTCTCGATTTTAAATAAAATTCTACTTTCTCGTATGTTTGGAATAGAATTCTTGTTTCTCGTATATTTGGAATGTTAATAGAATTCTTTTTTCTCGTATGTTTGGAATGTTTACTCGAAACTTCAAAAATAAAAATTTTGAAATCCGGAAATAGCAAAACTAAATAAGGCGCGCTTTCCCTATTTGTTTGCTTAAAGTTTTACAGTAAGTCCTACGTTATTAGACTAATTGTCGAATTTTTGCATTCGGTAAAGAATGTGTAAAAATTTGTAATTTTGTACCTCTAAATCTCTAGGGCTTACTTTATCGGGCTCCGAGATTATTTCACGCAAGTTTATTTTGGTCGAGAACGTGATCAAGATTCCGACGTTTGATTTGTGTGAATGTTGGTTAAATATAGTTGAGTTGTATAAACTTCTTGACTATAAAACCGAGATTTATTTTGATGTTGTAGTTGAACCTCGTGAAAGGCTGCCTACGTACCCTCGGAGGGGATCAAGCCACACGTAGTTCCGACGTTTGATTATTTGTTGATTATCTCGGATAGTCCGAGATACCAACGGATTTTTTTTTTTTTTTGCCTTCGGGGAAGACTAGGCTCTTCCCTTCCGACCTTTCTTGGTGGTTCTTCCTAAGTATTCCTCTCTTTCGAAAAGTTCTGCAAAAATTTTGGCAGATGTTGGCTTTTTCTTGTTAGTGGAGACTACCATGAGAGTTTGATACAAAGCTTTTCCTTAACTCCGAGTTTCTCGTCGATTTTTATTTTCTGTTATGAAACACCTGCGAGCCATATTTTAGTCACCTCTGACCGTAAAGTATCCTTTTGGAGTTGAGAATTTTAAATATTTGTGATAAGTAGATGGGACAGCTTCCATAGAGTATAACCACGGAGTACCGACGGTCGCGTTGTAAATGGTGGCTCTCTCTACTACATCGAACTTTACTACCTTTGTTATTCTTCCGGCTGACACTGGGAGTTTTATTGTTCTGACAGTTGAAACTGTATCTCCTCCGAACGTCGTCAAATGTTTTACCCGAGCCTTAATCTTTTGATCCTTGACGTCCATCTTCTGAATTGTGTCTAGAGATATGACATCTACCGAGATTCCAATGTCGACAAGGATCCTTTGGACGTCGCAATCACCAATCTGAAGTTCGATTACGAGAGGATCGTTATGAGGAGCATCGATCCCTTTCAAATCCTAGGTCGTAAATGTCAACTCCTTTTGCCAAGTAGTACTTCGTGGAATCTGATCCGCAGACAGTCTAAAGATGCTTCGTTGTATTGACCGAACAGAGTCTTCGCAGCTAGCGAGTCCCCCAATTATCATGTTAATCATTTTCCTCTGAGTTGGAGGTGGTGAGGGCACGACTTCTCCTTCTTCCGTGTCTTCCCGAGAAAGTTGGCTTTCCTTGTCTTCCCGTGTTTTACGCTTCTCCTTTTCTCGGTCTTGCTCAAATCGGATGGCCATTAAATGGTTATTCAGGTTTAGGCAATCCTCTTATGATACTCACACTAGGGGATGGTCGGATCATCAGGATCTGGGGTGTAGGTATACTTCGATTTAACCATTCGAGATGTATCCTTTGGTGGGTTTGTTACAGAAAAGGATGTTGATGCATGGTACAACTTTAGATTATTTCTAATCATAAGGACCTCTTTGCAAGTACATCTTATTTAATCGGGGGATTAAATAGTTAGGTTCGTCTCGATGTACAACCGCTCGGAAATTTACGGTAAAGGTCGGCTCCGAGAAGTCCCCCGAAGGGGTCTTCAAGTTGTAGCTGAACCCCGTGAGAGGCTGCCTACGTACCCTCGGAAGGGATCAAGCCACACGTAGTTCCGTCTTCAGATGATAATCCGAGCTTAGTCTCGGAATCTTGTGATTAACTCGGGCTCTTAGCCCGAGTTGTTAATTCAAGCTCTTAGGCCGAGTTGTTGTTAACTCGTGATCTAAGGTCGAATTGTCCTTAACTCGGGCTCTAAGCCCAAGTTGTAAGTTGTTGATGATTCTTTCTATTTCTGGGATCTCTCGGAGCAAAGAACCTATTTTCTGGTTCTCTCCTCGAGTCTCTCACATGTGTTTTGTGTGTTTCTCGGAGTCTCTAAACTTTTTCTGTTTTTATCTCTTCTTTGTATCTGAGTCTAAAACCTATTTTTTTGTCTAATTCTCTTTAAAAGATTAGAATATAATTTATGGGCTCCTTTCTTTAAGAGGAAGAGGTCCTCCTTTTATAAGGGGAGATAGATGGTCTATTTAGACCCAATAACCTAATAATAAGGAATATTTCCTTATTCCCCAGAGTTAAGAAATATTTCCTTATTCCCCAAAGTTAAGAAATATTTCCTTATTTCAGAGAAATAAGGAATATTTCCTTATTTCCGAGAAGAAAAAGAATATTTTATTTTCTCAATATCTAAGGAATATGGAGGAGATTTAACCCTATCCTTTCCGAACCTAGACTTCGGCCTGGACAAGATAACTAATATCCCCTTTAGATATCAAAATGAGCATAAACCTCGGCAAAGCAAGCCTCGGCCAAATGGGCCGAGAGTGAGGATATAACTAATACTCCCAACAAATGGGCTTATGACCTTAATTATTGCCAAGCTGTTGATAAATGGGTTCTAATCCCACCATCAACAAAAGATATCTCTGATTTCGACTTGTCTTTCCGGGGTTGGTCTCTTTCTACTCATCGTCCTTCTCCTTTCTCCTCCGGTTTTATGTCCTTGTTTATTTAGGCGGATCCATGCACTTTCGAAATTCGGCACGATTTTCTTCAATTCTTATGTGGGTATTTGCTCGGTGAAATGCGTCGTTCATGGATTGGAGATGATGAGCAGAAAACTCGTCCCAAAACCTCGATTGATACCACGTTGCCGCACTAAGTGCTCCGATCGCTAGATCAACGTCTATCCTCAGTTGCGAGTAAATCGCCTTGAATCTTTTAATAAAATCTCGGAGTGGTTCCTTTGGTCCTTGCTTTACTGCGTAGAGGTCCGATGCGGTAGCTTGTTGCTCCAGGGGTAGCATGTATTGTTTGAAGAAAGCTTCTCGAAGCTCGGCGAAACAACTGATTGAATCGGGGGGTAGACTAGTAAACCAAGCTAGGGCATCCCATCTTAAGCTCTCCAAGAAGAGTTGACATCTTCCTTCATCCTCCTCTCCTCTTTGGAACTCGGCTCGTCCGACTTTAACTAAAAACGCTCTTATGTAGACCGTTGGATCTCCGGTTCCATCGTATGTTGGGAGTCTCAGTTTGTCATTGAGTGGTACATGTGCTTGCGTGATGTTGTGGGTGAATGAATTCCTCTTTGTTTTTGCTAGTAGTTGATCAACTTCCGGAGCGATATTCGCCGCTTTACGAACCAAAGATCGCATTTTTTCTAGCTCCCTTTATAGAATCGCGATCGATTGATCGGTACTCGAAGTCTGAGCTCCATCATCTCCACTTCTCGAGCTTCGGGGTATGGTTGGTGTCCTGAGTTCTCTTAATCCAATCTGATCATCTTCGAACGTTACCCGTTGAGAGGTGGCTCGTGAAGTCCGATCGGGGTCGTTCTGAAAGATTGATTGTGATTTTTTAGCTCTCAAAGCTTGGAGTACTTCTGATAGGATTGCTAGTTGATCAATCAAGCTTCGGTTTACCCGTTGTTGGTGGCCCATTTGTTCTGTCATCCAATCCTCACGTTGTTGCTGCATTCTTGCTATTGCTCTTTCGTTGCTTGATTGAGAATTTCATTCGCTATCAGGTGCTCCTCTCTGTTATTCGAAGATAGCGTCGTCGAAGGTTGTTCGGCTGATCGAGAGTCTGGCCGAGGTTTCGTTGACATACTTGGTTGTTCCTGAGAGTTTCGCGCTTATGCTGTCGAAGTTCCGATTGTTTGATTAATAGGGGTTACGAATCTTTGTTCGCCAGGTTGACTGGGCGTAGTCTGAGAATAGCTTAATTCCCGAACGATGGAGTCGCGATTCTCGAAAAGTGCTCTCGCTGATTCCCTAGCCTGATGGGTGTTGTTCTGAACCATTGCTTCCTCTTCATCGCTTACTTCGGCGGCCTCGCCTTCTCGAAGCTCCTCCATGGATGGTTCTTGTGTGTTCATCTTCTCGATTTCCGAGATCTCTGTCTTCCTTTCCCTAAAAGAGACTACCCCCTACATGGCGCGCTAAATGTTGATACTGGTTTAACTTCTAATTATTTGTAATTAGAGGGGTTCGTTTTTGGGATTAAATTAGATAGAAGACAAAAAGGGAAACCTCAGAAAAGAGAACTTTATTGATTATATTGGTTACAAAGATGTTAACTCAGAATGCCGAGTTAAGTTTATCAAAGAGAAGTATTAAACCTAGGTTATCTTGTAATTCTTCTCCCCGATTCTGAATGAATTCATTAGTTAAGGGGTATGTATTTATATATCCTTAGTAGTCGGTCATGTAAGCCCATGGGCTAACCTCGGAAAAATGGAATATTTCCATTTTTCCTAGATAAGATTTGATCTTATTATGTCCGAGCTTTAGACTGCGGCTTGGGACGAAATTATTTACACCCCCGCTTCGAACACTAAAATACAATCATTCTGCACCGAGGTCTCCCTCGGTCATCTAGGCCGGGGGTTCTAATCCTATTGAAGAGACTTATGACCTGATAAATTATCAGGGAAAGGTCGACAGGGACCGAACCTCAATTATCGTCATACTATTGATAAGGGGTAGTAACCCCACCATCAACAGAATGCCACTCGTTTGGTGCTTCTCTAGACCTACATTGATGATGGTGCAAAGTTATTCACCCAAAATTAACTACAAGTGCATAGTGTACAGTTGTAGTACTTAGGTTATCGATCCCACAGAGAGCTATGGCTAGTTTGGATTCAGATGCAAAAGTAACCGAACTATGACAATTCTAATATGCTAATGACTTGTGATGTGTTGCAAACTTTAAAAGGAACATTAGATCTAAAGGGAATCAGTTGGGAAAACTCGGGATCACGGTTTTTGGTGACTTCTTGAACTCTAAACACTGTAAACTACTAAATCCTATTGGTGTACTAGAAAATAACCTTTATTTAAATCCCTAAATCTCAAATCTCTTTGGATTGTCGCTGAAAGTAAATAAGCTTTAGTGCGAACAAGTTAGATCTGTTCACAAGCTGTCTAAACAAACGTTCGTTTGACTTAGAATGCACCTTGCTCACTACGGACTCTTCCGGCGTCTCTATCTCTGTCTCCGGCAGAAAGATCGACCTTGATAATCTAAAAGTGGTTAATTACGTCACCTCTAAATATGAAACACTGTTTGTAGTGAAGAATCACGTGGCTTATTCCACAAATCAAAACCGTTTAGAATGATCCCTTGTAAACCCTTTGAAAACGCTAGATCTAATAAATAAACTACTCAGATATGGTTTTAGTAAAACAAATCATCCTTTTATGAATGAAGTGCATATAAAATGAATTAGACAATAGAAGATCAGAGGTTCACAAAGCTCTAATGAGAAAGAACACTTCTCTAACCTTCTTCAGAGTCTAGAACAATTGATAAGAACAATATCTAAAAGCTAAAAACAATGGAAACAAAAAGCAAAGAGAAACTTGTATTGCTCTGAGTTCTTGTGTGGTGTATTGCGGTTGCTGCCTCTTCTAGTGCCTAAGAGGTGCTTATATAGGTCGTGAATGAGTCTTAGGGTTTAGGGTTCGACTCGAGGCTCTCAGCAACATTTCTTCATTTTGGCCGACTGCATCTCTTCCAGTCGATCGACTCGAGGCTCTCAGCAACATTTCTTCATTTTGGCTCCAAAATCTTCTAAGTCTTCTCAATTCAAGTGGAAACTTCCATAAAACCTTATTTCTAGCTCTTTTTGCTCCAAAGTGTCTTTTGCTAGTAAATCCTGCATAAATGCTCAAAACATGCTACAAAGACTCCATAAAACCTACTATGTCATGGTAGAAAACCGGTAAAATCCATGATACATCAAACTCCCCCAGACATAAACCTTTGCTTGTCCTCAAACAAATAATCAAGGCTGCTAGGTAAAGTTATAAAGACTTTGGGAACTCATTGGGAAATCACATAAGCGAAAAGTTTATTCATACCAGAACCAATCAAGTCAAGACCAACACGTACATTTCCTATCAACTTAACAATCTTCCATGCATCCCCCACGATTTACAAGTCAATCAATCCAAAGCATCATAGCTATTTCAAAACCATAGAAGTACTATCCAAGGAACAAGTTCCTTCCGTTTTCAATATCATAATAAGAAGTCATAAAATTACTTCACTCTCCCCCAGACTTATTCATTTTTTTATCTTTTGAAACTCTCAAGGTTTAAGCGAATAGTAGTATCGTAAGAAATTTTCCTAACCTCGCTGTCAACCAAGTTCTCAAAGGTTCTAATGCATGGTGGTATCGCATGAAATTTTCCTAACCGCATAGATCCTGAGCTTCTAGTGATGAATAATTGGCGTCCTAAGGAATTTCTCTCTTCCTCATCACTAGGTTTTAGTTAAAAACGGATTCTTTTCATTTAAATAAGGGGAGAGTGGAATGCTATAGATATCCAGACATTCTCATTATGACATTGAACGAGAACTGATCCATATAGTTATGAAAGTGCAATAGCTCAGACTTAAATGGATTTCATGACTCAAGGATATGGGTATTTTCTGGTTGATTGAATTGTGTCAAGGTTTTCCAATAGTCATAGACTCTAACTGTGTTCCTGCATTAATGGTCTTAAGTGTGAAAAAGAATGTGATTAGTGTCCCAGATCAATCATTGTTCCCTCAACGGTTTGACTCGATGAAAATAAATGAAAAATTGGCGGAAAACCATGAGATAAACAACAAGAATTTTATTAGTGTGGATAAACTCCCCCCAGACTTAAATTACACCGTCCCGGTGTAACAAAAGTGAGAAGATATGTGAATGATATCCAAAATGAAATTTAAAAAGATCGAACGCGGTACCTCTGAATTGAAGTCGGCCGACCCTAATGAGAGGTCGGTCGACTCGGGTAGCGTATAGTCCAGTTTTGCCGAATCTCCTCGTCTGAAAACAAATCAAAAACACCTAAAAATGAAAATAAAACGTACCTAGTGGGTTGCCTCTCACTCAGCGCTTGTTTATAGTCAGTAGCTTGACTAAGATTGGTGACTATGGCCGAGGTGGAGTGGAAGCATTGCTTCTAGCATCCACTTTGATGATGGATAAGGGCTGGTTGTGCTCGTGAGATGGGTGCAAGGGCAACTGAAAATACTTTCTTACTGCGACCTCCAGGCGTGTAAAGAATGGTCGTCCGAGGATAAATTACTCTTCAGTTAAATCGATCGACCGGAGTACAACAAAATCTGTGACGACTGCCACCTTGTTAACGCGCACTGTGATATTTCGGATTAATCCCATTGCTACATAGAGGGTTCCGTCCTCTGACCTCAGCATTAAATCACATTTTTCAGTTTCTCCCAAGTTGTTGCAAGGGTGGCAGAAACCATATTGACTTCGTTCCAATGAATAACAGCTGAGTTGGGGTACTTCTTGCTGTTTATGGTGAAGTTCATCCTGATAACATCGTCTTCATTACTTCCAAAGTTCATCTTCTTAGCCGGCTAACTGGGGGTACGGTCGGTCGACTCGTGTGTCTGTTTGATGTTCGCCAACGGAAATCGGATGTTGTGTTGCCTTAGCAGTAACCAGTGACTGGGCGGTCTTCATCACGACGAGATCATTTGCGTTTTGACATGCAAGATTACTCACCCTACCAAGAAGACTTATTAGTCTGATCATCTGACACTGCGTAGATGTCACAAGCTCTTCCACCAATCTCTCTAGTGCCTTGAATCTTTCTTTCTTCACGAATTGGAAGTAATGTGGTGGTAGTGGAATTTGGTTGAGTGGTGGTGGCCGGTTGTAACTGTATGTTGTAGAGGTGTCATGAGTGGTTGACTGCGGATGATGGTTAATGATTCTCCCTTCCGGCTCTGTTCTGAATACATGATTGGCTGATGCAGTACTCGCTTCGTTTTGAAATTGTGCTGAGGCACTTGGAAAAGCTTTTTGGAGTGGTCATATCTCCTTGAATTGGATTGAATTGCTCGTCATGAACTGGTTTTTCCCTTTTTGGGTGAGCCCTTTGGATTCCTCAACAACTTTCTTTGTTCCTTTGATCTTGTTCACGTACTGCGAGTTGTTTTCCAGTGACTTCACGTCCTGCATCTTGGGATTGGTGATGCTCATACCCGGGGGTTCCTTTGCTTTTACCTTCTGCTCGATTATACAAATCGTCATTCTCTTAAGTGTTCCCTTCTTGTCAAGTGATGGTCTCCCTTTGAGCGGCTCCTCAATCTTCAATAGTCTCATATTGGATGCTCTTCCTTGTGGTTGGATTCTGATGTTGAAATGGAAGATCGGTGTGAAGCAACTTTGAAAGAGATTAAATGTTCCTTTGCTCAAGATGTCGAGTCGATCGTCCCTCAATGAGAGACGGTCGTCTCCATGGTGGTCGGTAGACTTCATGACCAGGTCGGTCGACTACAATGCTTCGGTTTGTTCCTTTGTCTTGATTCCTTGATTGTAGGTTCTCCTTGGTGGTCTGATTACTTGAAGCATTTTTAGTTCTCCCCTGGATCTTGATTCAGCTCCTCTTTCGATATCTATTTTCAAATGAGGATGACTTCCCGGCTTCCCATATTGATTGCCTCCTTCAATATTTTCGTTCACCATTCTCCTTCTTCTTTCTTCAGCGATCTCTTGTTGATTGTTCATACTCATTCATCTGTAATTCCCATCTTGTTGTACCCTCCTAAGTGGTTTCATCGCGTTGCTTTGCATGGGTCCTCGGGTTGACTGCTCCTGAGCCTTCCTTTTGCCTTGGTAATGGGCATCTTCTTCTCTTCCATGATTTGAAAGTTCAATCATTAGTAACCTCCTCTTGATCTCTTGGATCTCCCTGTCATGCCTTAATGCTTTGATTTGACTGGTACCCCTGTTATTCGCGCTTTCACTCCTTACAAAATCTTGTATTATCTGGGTTCCCTTATTGAAATTGAGAGCGTTGAAATTTCCATTGCTCATTGTGTCCAGGATGACTTGATTCTCCCATAACAAACCTTTATAGAAGATTGAAACTAACTCCTTTGGATTGAAACCATGATTTGGGTAATTGCGCAGGTGGTCCTCCTGTCTTCTCCATGCTTCATTGAAAGTCTCGTCTTCGGATTGTGTAAATGATGCAATGTTCATTCGTGGTTCAACCATTATCAATAAACATTTCCCTCAAATTTTCCCACATCTTGATATTCTTGGATTGAAGTCTCTCATACCAAAGTAGAGCTCCTCCACACAAAGAGTACTTGAAAAAGGTTTAGGCATAACTTGTTATAGGTACCTTCATCCTTGGTAGTTCGTGCCAATGTGTCTTCTACTTCCTTCAAGTGTCTCAGAGGGCTGCTTCTTCCATTCTCATAAGGCACGATCTCCAATAGACTTTGTATCACCTTGGTATTGATGTTGAGCTCACTTTCTTTTAGTGCGGCCTTGATGTGGCTTGGATCATACCCTCGTCCAGGGTAGAAATTTTGTTCAGAACTTCCATCATTGGTGGTAGTATATACATCATCTTCTAGTCCAGGCATCTCCTGTTGACCTTCTCTTCCCGTCTTGAAAATAATCGAATTAGGCTTCTACCTCCAGGTCGGTCGATTCGGGTCTGGTCGACTGGGCTTGTGCGGATGGAACGAATTGTTTCTCCAGAATTTGAGTTGATCATGCGCCCTTCAGTGCTTTTTGAGTCGAGGATCTTTCTAGATTCGGTTGTTGTTTCTTCTTTCCTCTTCTCCTATCTTGAAGAATCGTTCGTCGAGTTGTTCGATATTGACATGCTCATCACTCCTTGTGCTACCTTGGATTTGTCCTCCATTGTCTTGTTTTTAGAACTTTCAGCAGCGTTGGTACTGCTTTCGTTGGCTATCTCAGTGGCTTCCTCCTCTTTTTCCTTCTGCTTTTCTTTCTTCTCCTCTTGAGGTGGATCACGAGTCGGTCGACTGAGAGATACAGTCGGTCGACTCGGGTGTACGTCATCTTTAATTTATCGGTTTTGCGTGTCTCTTTCATGATTCATCATGAGTTGTTACCTGTATCAAATCAGAATAAAGAGTTCCAGACGTTTCAATCGAAAAATGTCTTGATGCAAATCTCTTTGGATTGTCACTGAAAGTAAATAAGCTTTAGTGCGAACAAGTTAGATCTGTTCACAAGGTGTCTAAACAAACGTTCGTTTGACTTAGAACGCACCTTGCTCACTACAGACTCTTCCGGCGTCTCTATCTCCGTCTCCGGCAGAAAGATCGACCTTGATAATCTAAAAGTGGTTAATTACATCACCTCTAAATATGAAACACTGTTTGTAGTGAAAAATCATGTGGCTTATTCCACAAATCAAAACCATTTAGAATGATCCCTTGTAAACCCTTTGAAAACGCTAGATCTAATAAATAAACTACTCAGACATGGTTTTAGTAAAACAAATCATCTTTTTATGAATGAAGTGCATATAAAACGAATTAGACAACAAAAGATCAGAGGTTCACAAAGCTCTAATGAGAAAGAACACTTCTATAACCTTCTTTATAGTCTAGAACAATTGATAAGAACAATATCTAAAAGCTAAATACAATGGAAACAAAAAGCAAAGAGAAAATTGTATTGCTCTGAGTTCTTGTGTGGTGTGTTGCGGTTGCTGCCTCTTCTAGTGTTTAAGAGGTGCTTATATAGGTCGTGAATGAGTCTTAGGGTTTAGGGTCCCGCGAAAAGCCCGATAAGAAAATCTTCTAAGTTAAGTCGGCGTCACAGTCGGTCGACTGCATCTCTTCCAGTCGGTCGACTCGAAGCTCGCAGCAACATTTCTTCATTTTGGCTCGAAATCTTCTAAGTCTTCTCAATTCACATGGAAACTTCCATAAAACCGTCTTTCTAGCTCTTTTTGCTCCAAAGTGTCTTTTGCTAGTAAATCCTGCATAAATGCTCAAAACATGCTACAAAGACTCCATAAAACCTACTATATCATGGTAGAAAACCGGTAAAATTCATGATACATCAATTGACAAGTAAACCACATCTCGAAGAGTACCTGTAAAACGCCTGAACCGTCCACCCAAAGACCGCTCCACTCTACCAAGCAACAATCAAACAATAACATGCAATGGTTGAGCTTCCGGTCTGAACAATCTGGTGTGCTACTTTTCGAAATGGATTGGATAACCCAAGACTCTCCAAGTATCGTCCCCTCGATCTCCCTTTGGAGATCAAGGTTGTGTTAGGTTGATTAAACCTAATATCAGGGTTCTCACATGCGAATATAAAACCAACACTTTATTGTAAATAAAAATTTGTACATCATAAAAACAAGAGTGTGGATCCGACTTTAAACAATCGAAATATTTCATGGATAACCAAAAACTTCAAATTTACAAAGGCATTGAAATCTACTCCGATTTTCCTAACGTCCAGCTCTACATCTACCCAGTCTCCCAACTAAGATTTCATGCATAAAACAGTTAAAGAACGAGGGGTGAGTAACTCCGTAAAGTTACTCTGTGAGCAGGATCCACATGGGCTCACTCTAATCCTAATTCTAACAAATAATAGCTAAAGTGATGTGATCTTGGGTGAGATGATCTGTCCCTTGATGCTCTTTGTGGGTTGTGATGAGAATGATCAAAAAAATCCAATGTCAAAAGAAAAAAGATGATGATGCAAATACTAAGAATGATATTAGTTCTTTCAATGATTGCTTCAGCAAGGTTTTGATGATGAATGATTGGTTCCTTTAGTGACTTGTTGGATGATTTGTGAATGTGGAATGATGGGAATTAATATGGATTGAGTGAAACTTCTAAGAGTTATGGAAGAGCTCTTAGGCTATTGAAACTTATTTTAGGTAAGGAGTTTGAATCCAAAGTACCATAAACAAGAGTTTGCTTTGTGTAAGGAGTTAAAATCTGAAATACAACTAAGCAAGAAGGGTTTTCGATCAAAAAATTCAGAAAATATTTTCATTAAAAAGTTTGATGATTCTGAAAGGAGACCATTGGTTCGTACAAATAGAGGCTAGAATACATAGGGAATTAAAAAGACAACTAATCATTAACCAAAGACTAAACATTAAAGCAAAGTTTCAATTATGAAAATAGGTTCCTCATTTCTTTGACTTTGCAAATAAGTGTAGAAGTGGGTTGAATTCATCAAGAGACCTTGTGTATAAGTGTTGTGACCTTGATTCATTAAAAATCTCTTTTGGAAAACTCATTGTGAAAAAGGCAAGAGGAAGAAAAAAGAGTGCAAGTCAAAACACCTCTCTTAATGATGCTTAAGTGGCTTGAATCACAACCAAAGTAGTTGGATTAGCACACTCAAGTTTATCTTCGATGTAGTGTTAGAGATTGTGTAGAGTCTACTTGAATCTAGTTTTCTTGGATCGAGTCATGGGACCTTGAGGAACTTGTAAGTCTTATGGTTCGTGCTACTTTTCCTCTTCCTGAACTGCTTCAACTTCGTTCTCTTTCCAAGTTTCTTTATGAACTACTTTATGTGTTGCTTTAGATCCATTGCCCATCATGATCATATCACAAAGCAACAGGAAAATAAACAAACAACAGACAAACACCGGTACATGGTTACTTCCCCCCCCCCCAAAGCAACGTATATCGGAACAAATAACCTCAAACCCCAACTGATCGATAAATCTCGACAGAAAGATAAACGATCAGCTCTAACCTAATGCGGAGTCGTGAAACTTCTATCCATACTACAGGACATACTTCAAGAAGTTCTACTACTCATCCTAATTCTAAACTAAAATTACACACTCGTTCTCTATAGGCCCTGAGCATACGGTACATCGCCCACCAGCACCTCTAGCCACATTATATGCCCATCTCCTCCCCGATAGCCTCGCGCTGACCCTCGATGAGCCTACTCCAACCAGTGGTGGTGGTGCCCTGGTTAGTTCACGCATGAATTTTGCTCCCAGCCTCTTCCGTTCAGTATAGTGGTACAAATGAAACGCTGCATATAACAATGACGTACTGCAGCTCCCTCACCCGCTATCCTACCTTCCAGAGTTCTACGCGCTCACTATCTAACGAAAATTCTAATCCTATTCTGCCAAGACACTAAAACTAAAAACCCCTAACTAAACATTCCCAACCTAAATCTACTACTAAAGAACTAAACTACACTCTGCAAGGGATCTCTTAAACTGTTGGGGCAAAGTTACCTCGCACACCTACACCAACACCGTTCCCTATTCGCGCTATATAGAACCTCTGGCGCCGATACTACTAGGAACAAGGTAGCCTTCATTGCGTACCAAGTCTACTAGAAGCTCACACATTAGTCCTTTTCGCTGGGACATGTGTCTCAACCACACTACTATTAGTTTCTCTCAGAAACATGATAGCCTCACCACCTCACGTGCTACTTGGCTCTCAGCCAAAGTCGGACCTCACACCACAACCAATGCTGCTCCAATAAAGGTTCAGCGTCTCAGGGGCATACGCCACGTGATTCATCACACAACCAATACCCAACCTGCAAATAAAAGAATCTGCACCATGTTATGTTACTGTACCATGGCTCACACAACCATAACAATACTGATAACTTCTTAAATAAGTTACCCTATCACACAAGCAAACGTATAACAAAACACTCATTACTCTAACATGCAATGCAATCCATACTATCCGGTTATTATGGTTTCACATATCATGTCATTTAGTACGTATCGGTTCACACTGATGCGTTCTGTGGTAATAGGGTCAACCTAACTTCTAGGGTTTCTTGGTGGTTTTCCTACATGCTCCTAACTACATGCAACAAACATGCACTCACTCACGGTGAAAAAAGTTGACAGACGATGTGATCGTAGTGTCTTGTCAGGAATTCCAAACCCCGAATTGAACCCGCTGAACCGAAAGCTTTCGTGAGCTTCTAACTCCTCTTTTGCGCTTCTACACTTTGCTCCGGATCTCTGAACCTTGCTAAATCGATCTTCGAATTGGGTCTTGACTAACCTAATTACATTCCCAAACCTATAAACCGGACTAAACCGATGTAAACCGGTTTAATCCTAAACTAACCCGGAGTTAACCAAGGTGGCTAACAGAACCGAACCAACATGGCTCCTTCAGCTGCGGTGCGCCTTTACGTCTTGGAACGGATCTTTGGAGTCTCGATTGTGCTTGCTGGTGCGTCTTCGACAATTTTGGCAGAGTCTCGTTTATGTCGGTGGTTTTCTTCTCGGAAATCCCGTAGAGGTTCGATATAATTCAGCGGAGAAAATCCTATTTAAAAATTCCTCTATCTCCTCGGCTTTGATCTCGGCTTCACTTTTGTCTTCCCGAACGTTTTCTTCTAATGGTCTTGAGGATCCTCCATAAATTTTGGCAGCATTCTGGTTGCACTCGTCAATTATTCCTCAAAATTCCAACAGAATTTCGGCTGTTTCGGGGGTTTTCGACCCAAAACTCGGGTAGAGTTACGAAAAATTTGGAGTTTAGGTAAACATGTCGAAAGAACTCTATAAACTGATTAATAACAGTGTCGTGGAGGTCAAAAAAATGCAGTGATCCAGCTCAAATAAGAACTCTCTGGAATCTCGAAAAATTCCGGCAGAGTTTCGACTGCACTTGGAGATTTCTCTCCGGGATTTCGACAGAGGTTTGGTAGGACTATGTCGTTACTACCGACTCAAGCTGTCCTCCTCCATATCTCAACTCCACCAGAAAACTTTTGGTAGAACCCTCCTCGAAATGGTGTTTCGACGCGGATCCGGCAAGGCTTCGCCGCCCACCGGTGAGGCCCCATCTCCTCCGGCCTTTCTCTCCTTTCTCTCCTTTTTCTCCTTTCTTTCTCTTTTTCTTCTTCTTTGGGTGTGAAGAAACAAGGGGGTTGATGGCTTTATATAGCCAAATGAAACTTGGTCTTAAAGTTTCTTAATTTTAATTTTTTTTAATGAGATACGCTTAACCACGTATTTCGACTCGGGCTTTACGTATCATCGGTCTTCGAAAAATCTCTGTTTCTTCATGAAATGATCCCAATCATTTCCTTCTACTCTCACATTAATTTTTTTCTTTGTTGGACGAAATAAATGTACACATCTCTGTTGCGATTTGAGTTATGTTCATCTATTTCGAGTGCGCCATCTTCTAGAAAATATTCCAGAAAATATATTTAAAGTAACTATAATTGTTAAATTTATTTGTCTGCTTCGTCGTTGTTCCAAATTATTTATTATTCATTTTTAATAAATAATTATGTCTTCGATCGGGGTATTACAATACCAAATGGAAGATTTATATGTTATGTCCTCGAACCATTATTGTGGCAGACTATGGTACGGCTTCTTCTTGATAGTTTTATCTCCAACGCTCCTAATTCGAATAATAACATAGCGATACTATCGGGTTTTGGGGAAATCATTACCGTAAAAAATAAATTAATAATCTCTTCATTTCGATTTATTAGATCGTTTAAGTTAAACATAGAAGTAGAAAACATCTTCAAATGAAACCAAGTACTGAAAATTTGTCCTAGAAACTCTCTCCCCCTCGTTTCCCTTACCTACCAACGCCATCGGTTTTTATACGAGATCTGTACCACTTCCACATTACGGGCGCTCCTTTGTTGTAGCAGAGGAGGACTCTTTATCTCTATTTTTTTATTTTAGGCCTCCACCCAGTTTTCCTTCTTTCTTTGTGGTGGAGCTAATTGTTCAAGAGCTTTTTCGTCGAGATGCTTTGGATGTTCAATCTAGGGTGTGGTGTTGAAAATCGGCCTTCCTCTTGTCATGAGAGTTTATTATGATTTCCTCTGTGTTTTGGTGGGTCTTCATGGACCCAGATATGTAGGCTCGATTGGCTCCCTTTGGTGGTCTGTTTACAGCTATGGTATCCTCGAGGACAGGGTCTCTAGCGGTGCTCAGTGCTTGCGAGTCAGCCTTCCTCTCTTCTTTTTTACGGCGTGGACAATGGCGTTTTTCACTTGTCTTTGCTCCCTTAGTGGTCGCCCATATCGAAGGTTTCGGGTTCAGGTTCATCTTTGACATGGTCTTTCTCTTGTCTCCTGACGGCGTAAAGATATCAAATATGTGGTGGTTTTCAGAGTTCCTCCGCTCCTGCTAACTCCCTGGTATGATGGCTCCAATATACTCCTTTAAATGTTGCCCTGGTTCTCCGTTGTTGTGTGTTGCTCGATTAGAATGTTATCTATGTTTGTTGCTCCCTTGATCGGTTAATGGCTATGGTTAAGTTACCATTAGTGAATACATTTTTAGCGAGGTTTAGTTCTATCTTTTCTCCTTTCTGGTAGTTGTGAGTCACCTTATGCCTCCTCTTGATTCATCATATGGTGGCCTTGGTCGCTGTGCGCATTCAGTCTCCTCTTGCGCTTCTAGGTTTGGCGCCTTTCTTCCCTCTTCTCTGCATCACATTGACGAAAATTGGATCTTGCATTTTCCCTATCTATTGATGCTAGTTCGTTCAAGGTTGGAGGAGTTCCTCTTGGTTTCTCCTTCATGGTGTATAGAGAGTTCAATGGCTGATCCGATGGCGGCGATTTTTCTTTTCTCTTCTCCGCATCTCCATGTTTGTGGACACTCCTTTTCATTATCTCATTCAGATTCTCGTTATTCGAAGAATCAATTGCTTTCTCCTCTTCTTGAGATTCATTTGCCGATTTTGGTTGACTTAATCAAGATTGAGTTTGGTTGTTATGCTTGTTGTTGGAGCTAGCTTTTATTCAAGTATTTGGTGCTTGATTTTGGTTTACGGCTTTCTTGTAAATTCGCCATTGTTGATTTTGGGATTTCTGACTAGTGCTTCTGATTTGGGCAGTTTCGGAGGGTTTAGTGGGTTACGGGTTATATCTTCTAATTAGACCTAAAGACTCTGGACTCGGTAAAGTTACTCTAGTGTGTTTTGCTCTGGACTATAGATACCTCCACTATGTTTTATATAGTCGTCATCTCAGTTTGGTCTTGGAGCCTTGTGAGATTCTCATTTTGCTGCCTTGGCGTTTTCAATTTAGAGTTATGTTTTCTTCAAATCTTTTTTGTTTTTGACCAGTTTGTTCTTTAGTTTGTTCCTTCTAATTAGTGGGTATTCGATATTGTTATTCTTATTCTCTGTTTTGTATTGTACATTAGTAATTTATATTGAAAATGCCTTATGAAAAAAAACATCTTCAAATATGCAATCAAATAATTTAATCTTAAAAAATATTATAAAATACAAATAGCATAAAATATCAACAGAATTTTAAATTTTCATTGAATTGGATGAATCAAGTAGTATGAAAAAATTACTTTAGTCTTGTTCGTTTGCCTCCCATCGGCAGTTGGGACTAGCGGTAGAAGCAGACAGTAGATTGTTGTTCGTTTACCTGCCGCAACCTTATGTGGCTAGCTGTGACTCGAATTTATAACCGCTATTAAAAACAGCGTCAAATACAGAAGACAGCAACTGGACGTAGGTAAATGAACAACAACCTGCCGTTGCCGTCAGCCGCAGCCATCGACGGCAAAACAGAACTTTTATAACTCATAAAATGAAACAAAAAAGTAATTCTCTGAACTTTAATTTACAAATTAAGTCTGAATACTCTGTTAAGAAAACTACAAATCATTATGCATTTCAATTTCCTAAGGAATGTTTTATTCATGTACTCAAATTGCAATGATTGAAAAGTTTTCTCCTCAGTTCACTATCAGTTACAAATTTTCCGTTAAAAAATAGTATAACATTTAATCATTTTGGAATTATACTGTCTATAAGACCAACTGAAAAACAGTTTGTAAATCATGAGTACGTATATATATATACACACTGATTAGCTTCGGTGGCCCGAAAAAACCTCTAAAACCCCATCGGATCCTCCGGCCACAAGCGTGCACCTGTCTTCATCCACTTGTCTCCAACACACACTGCTCACGAACCGTTGGTCAGACCCAAACCGGTCTGCTTGACTCAACGCACGCACCCAAACTGGTTCCCCCCACCTCTTGTCGTACACAAACACTTGGTTATTCTCGGACCCGGACACGACCAAACCACCGTGTCTCCAAACGGACAGCCCGACAAAGTTCCGGCTGTTGACATGCCCTCGGAACGTGCGAACCACGCGCCGTCCGTTAGTAATATCCCATAGCTTCAAGCTCCCGTCAGTCGAACCCGTGACGACAGTGTAAGGATCCACAAACCGAGCATACGTCACCGTTTTGGCATGACCGTCCAATACAACAATAGGGCCAGCGAGTCGTCTGATGTCGTACACGTAAGCATTCTGGTCAGCACATCCAACGGCCAAGGAAGGTCCACCGAAGGGATCAAATTCTACGGAGCAAATCGCGGCTCCACCACCAGGCCTAACCGTCTCTTCCAGGCCTAATCGTGGGTCCCACAGTTGAACGGTTCCGTCGTCAGAGCCCGACGCGCCCACAGTGGATCCGTTAAAGAGCGTGTAGTCCACGCTCCAAATCCGTCGCCCTCCATGCTCGTCTCGCTCGAAAACAGGCACTCGCTTTTCCACGTCGTACTCGGTGACAACTCCGTCGTAATCGCCAGACCCAATAACCAGACCTTTCGAATCGGGTCGCCATTTGAGGCTGCTTAGCTTCGCCGGCGTGCAAATACAACTCTCAGACGTGGTTACGTGACCATCACCAGAAGATAACAAAGAGCTCAAACGATACGATCTGATTTTTCTCGCGATCCCTCCCGTTGCAACGATTTCTCCACTCGGATCGAACTCGATTGCTCCGATAGCGTCGGATCCGGACGATGCGGAGGAAACGACGGCTGAGAGAGAGAGATCCCAATCGCATCTAGGAGTATTTTCTAGGTCGTCCATGATTGTGGGAGACGGAGAAGAAGAGGAGGTCATGATTGGCCATGTATATGAAGAAGAGAGATTGTTAATGGATGATCGGATGATGTTGTTATTGGGTATCTCGGAGCAGAGCAACGCCTCCATGAATGAATGTTACTACTCGTTTAAGTTAGGTCCACACGAACTACACATAACATCCATTGTTTGTGTGTACGTATATATATAAGCTATGAAAATAGTGGGGTATATTTTAGGTTCATCTAAATGTATATCTATGATTCATATTATCTTTTTCTTTTCGCCCCCTAAATTAAGAAGGAGCCATATGTAGTATTTTAATTAAGCCAAAAATCAATTCAATTTTTTTGATACATATATCTCTATCTGTTCTGTGAATTTTTAATATAAAAATGTATTTATGATTTAAGTGATTGGAATTTGTTGGGATTGATTTTGGTAACCTCCAACTGTTAAGCGATTGCAAAACCTTTTAACAAAAAAAAAAAAAAAACCTCCAACTGCTAAGTTAGAGTTAAGTCACCTTAAAGATTATCAATTAAAGAAAAACGATTACATAAGCGATTGCAAAATGCGGTTAAGAGATAGTTAGTTGGAAGAAAATTTTAGCAGTTGTCAACCATCTGAGAAAAAATACAAATTTTTTACGAGGTTGAAATTTTTTAACTTTAGAAAAATTATTCTTATATTACAAACTAAGACATGACAAAAAAAAAAATCAAAAAAATATTACAAACTAAGAAAATATTAAAAATCTGAAAATGTTCATAATTTATCTTATGATATTTTTTCTATCAACATGTTTTACTCTTCAACTGACTGTTGACTATTTCTTTTAACTTAACCGTTTTTCTTCACAATTGATGGTAAAATTCTAGATCACCTTGTTTAAATGATGCTAAAATTCAAATTCATATCACCTTGATTATAGTTGATTATAGTTAGGAAAATTACATGCGGGGATATGCAAATTATCAGTATTGATTTAATTTTTTTTGTTCAAATAATCCAACAACTAATCCATATACATCGTCAATGCAATGACTAATACCCCCTTCGCATATGCTTTATAGTTTAGACTAATAACCCGTTTAATTCTAATCGTGATCAGTCCTCAAGTTAGAGCAACGAGATAAGGCCGTATGGGCGGGCAGTACTACCAACTTGCAATTTTGATTTAGTTTAAAAGAAAAAAGAATACAAAGGAACTTTATTTGAAATTTTGGGTACAGAGAGATAATCGCATTAAAAGAGGAAGAAATGGAAACACGAGATTCGCTTTACGTTAGCGTTGGTCGGGTGTGAACCTCAAATTTTGAAGCCTTTTAGATTAGTTTGGTCGTCGTAGGTCTCGACTTCTACGTGGTTCATATTTAGCCTCTTTATTTATTTTGTAGAAAGACAAATAAAGTGAACGCAAAAAGTACACGTCGATCGACGGTCCATTACGTTTACAGATCCTATTGCTATATAATAAGTTAATAACTACATGTGCGTTGATATCTTGGTATATGTTTGGCTTATTTTTATGATTTCAGTATCTCTAATTGAGACTATTTTAATAAATATAACTATCATGACAGCTATAGGAGAAGATATCTTCGGCTTTTAAGACTAGGTCAGCCGATATGGATCGCTATTAGTATTGGGTTTCCAGTTGTTAGAGACAATCAATTCACATTCTTCTAAACAGTTTAAGAAATTTACGAATTCTTTAGTGGCTGGAAAATCTTATTTCGCATCTTCTTGGATGGAATAATATATTTTCGTTGAGAAAATTTACTTAGGCAAAGTTTAAAGAGTGAGATTAGAATTCGGATTTGGAAATTCGGTATGGAATGATCTTCATGTAACTTTATTCCTCGTACATTTAGAGAAAGGCTATGTCTTAATCGAAAGTTAACGATCTAATTATTATTGAACCAGGATAGTTCAATGCGAATGAAATACATATTTTATGTTCGGAGGAGTGGGGTCGGAGATTTAACAATGAGTTAAGTAAGAAAGCAAAAATAAAAGAGACTGAATATAAGGTTCGGAAGCTATGTTCCGGACTCACAATTTATAAGTAGGGAAAAATATGAGTTACAAGAGGAAGACAACAGGTTTTGACGAACAAGATCGAACAAGAAACCGAGATCAGAAACTAACACTTAATGACTCGGGGAGTCGAACTAAAATGTTAAAGACGATCTAAGTTCTATCTCTCTAATCGTACTCCCGAGCGTTGCCTGGAAGTTAATGTGTTCTTCTGAACTGAATGCTCCCCTTATTTATATCGAGAGGATGGACGTAAGGCTCATAGCAGGTGAGTTCATACTTCGAGAGTCATCATTTGCTCTCTCATTTTCGAACTTGACCTACGGGTTGTTGAGTAGGTAATCATTCTTCCAGTAGCGGAACTGTTCATGGTTAGAGGGCGGTTGCGTCGGAATGCAGCTGCTTTCCTTTAACGCATCCTTAGATCGACGACTCTAGTCCGGTGTACGCTACGTGTCAGGCATCTATCAAAAGTAAAAAACCTCGGTCTATGAGGTAAGCACGTGACGTTTGCTTATCAGTTCCTTCAATTGTCGACATGGTTTTCAGGCGTCGAGTTGAAGTCACCAAATCGATTTTTGGGCTTGACTTGGGCTACGCCGGCTTGGGCCCATTTTCATGGGCCTTCAGTTTGTTAGGAGTGACTTGGGCTGATTCGCTCCGAACCCTTGTATGGGGGAGGGGGTTGTGCTAAACCCACCTCCAATAATTATCTCGGTAGTAAAAGATTGATATATTCACACTTTGTATGAGTTCATAGATTTGTAGGATGCTGATGTATCGTGGATTTTACCAATTTTCTACCATTGTAAATGTGCTTTAATAGAGTATTTCTAGAGTTTTTAGGTATTTATACATGTTTTACAAGTAAAAGATGTTTTGGAGCAAAAGGAAGTAAAAAGGAAAGAATTGGAGCAATTATCAGAAAAAGAAAGTGTAAAGGCAGAATCAAAGTTCAGAACTAGACCAACATTTGACCCACCTACAAGACGATCCAGGAGACGATCTACATATCAATTTGTAGGCACATAAGTTAAATTTCATCTCCAATTTAAATCAGGTCCATTTCAAATTTGAAGTCCAAGATATAGCCATTTTACTGAAGACATGTCGTTCTGACAAGATTTACAAGACTGACCCGTTTCGCTCCAATCAAGTCCTACTAAAGTTTTTAAGGAGGTTATGACCTAGTCACGACCTCTACACATATAAAAAAGAGCATTAAGAAGCAGAGAGGAGGCACGACCATCGCAGCCACCACCACAGCCTCTATAGCCACCAAATACTATTTGCTTTATAGATGTATAGGGTTTTCTACACTAGCTTTGCTTGAGGTTTGGAAAGGGAGAAGAGCTCTATTCTTTTGTCCAATATAAAGAGTTTGATTCTCTGAACCTATGTACTTTTATAATTGAAGTTTATTTCATTCATGATGATGTTCCTATTAATATGTGCGAGTAGATAACTTGTTAGATCTAGGGTTCAATGGTTTTATATATCTCTAATGCATTCAAAATGATATGATTAGTATAATTCACTACTTTAATGGTACTACATGTTTGTTCTAACGTAGCTACTTAGAATATTGATCTCTAGATTTCGCTATTGTAATACACCATTCTTAGCAAGATCATAATATGGTTTTAAGTAAATGATTTCATCTTTGTTCAAATACATCATTTGGCTAAGAAAGTCATGAACAATCATCTAAGCTTATTCAATGTGTTAGAAATCTTAGATTGAAAAGCATATTTTTTTATCTAGTGGTTAGTGCATAGGTATAGTATCACAAGAGATTGAGTACTATACATTCACGTCTTCTGAGTTCTAGAATCTATTGATTGTTGATCTTTATTTCTTTCGATTTCTCTTAGGTCTAGCGCCCTTAGTTATTGATCTTTGTTGATCTTTAGTGTTATCTACGGATTTTGGTATTAGGAATTTGTTTGAAGTGTTTTCGTTTCTATGTTTGTTTGCTCGTTGGTTTCTCCCTTTTTATCTCTCGTGTTTCAGGTGTATGCTATAACCAGCTAGTAATACTTCCATGAAGGAGATGAGAGATCATATTGCGAACGAAGATTAGAAACCAAAGTTGATCGACTCGTCTCAACAGTCGATCGAATCGTCTTAATATTCGATCGACTCGTCGAAACCATCAGTCGTCCCACCCCAACAGTCGGCTGAAGCGTAGCTGAAAATCGAAAAAAAAATGGAGGAGAAGAAAAGAAGACCAATTTCTAACACTCAAGTGCCAGAGATTATTCTCAATACTTATGGAGAAAGAGTGAATGAAGATGGAAATCGTTTGGATGTTGGAGGAAACATCCTTCAGATTGAGGCATCAAACTCTGAAGAAGAAGAAAGTAGAATGCTCATGGGTGAACTCAAGTCGGCTCAGTTTTTCAAAATAGATCAGCGATTGTCTTGCCACCAATGCGTAGACGTAACTTTCAGATCGAGATTGGCACCATAGAGATGGTGAGAAATAAGATGTACTATGGGCTGAAACATGAAGATCATTTGACCACACTGAAGCATTCAAAGACTAGATTGGAAACATCAACTTTGATGGTGTTTCGCATTTGTGGCTGTGCTGCAAAAATTTTGGTCATTCCTTAGGAGATGCAGCACCAAGTTGGTTGAAGCTACTGGATCTCGGTTCATTAAAAACGTGGGATGAGGCAAGAAGCGAGTTCTTAAACCACTTCTTTGATGAAGGTGAAGTCTGAAGAAATTAGAAGAAAGATAACCACGTTTCAGCAAGTCAATATGAGGAGAAATATAACGTAAGATTTACATAAGATTCATATAAAGACTATTTTAAAATAGACGGTATATCCAACATCATAGTGGGGGGGGGGGAGGGAAATAAAAAGCTGGAAAAGAAAATGAGTTGAGTTATCATTGATCCTCAAACTAAGATATGAAATAGAAGTACAAATGATTTGAAAGAAGTACAAAAGATAATTAAGTTATAAATATTAGCAAGTCAATTGCCATATCCTTTTGATAAACCTAATAGAGTGACAAAGTCACATTCTCCAACTGTAAATGCTCATGTTAAAATTGATATTCAAGAATGATGATATCAAACTTCTAGTGGGTCTAAAGAACGTCAGAAGAGTGATAGACATTTTGGTTCCAATTCTAATAATCCTCGGAAATAAAAGGAGCATGAATGAGAATGATAGGACCAATGAATTAAATATTAAGGATTTCGACAAGAGATGGTAAACATGACAAGAAAGAAAATTCAGGTACCTGAGAATATTGAAATCTCAAATAGCTATGTCATATTTGGAACTATATGGAACCAATATCAAATCGGCGTCGTTAACATTTATGCATGCAATGTAGTAGCTGATGAGAATGAGGATTATGAATCATCTATTGAAAAGTGTGCACATAGAAATGATTGGACAATATAAAATAAGCAATAGATGCGGAACTAAAAGAGTACTCGGACTGGTAGTCCGTAAACCTAAAGGTGTAAGGGTCTTTGATATATCATGGATTTTACTGGTTTTATACCATGATACATGTGTTTTTGTAGAGTCTTTCTAGTGTATTTTAGGTATTTATACACGTTTTACAACCAAAAGATGTTTTGGAGAAATTGTAACTAAAGTGGATAGAATTGGAGCAAAACTACCAAAATGGAGATGTAGAGTTAGAATCTGAGTTCCAAAAGTTTAATGATCGTTGGACCATTTAACGAATGAATTTGGACACGAACCACATATCAAAATGAATAAATAATAGTTTAATTTCATCTCTAATTTACGTCAAGATCATTGAACTTATAAAGCCCAAGATATAATCGTTTTACTAAAGACATGTCATTCTGACGAGATTTATAATCCCGGCCCATCTTGCTACAATCAATTTCGACTCAAGTTTTAAGGAGGTTCTATCCTAGGAACGACCTCTTCATATATAAAAGAATCTTTTAGCAGCATGAAGGAGCACATCCACAATCATAATCACCTCGGCCTCTACAATCACCAAACATTATTTTTGCTTTCTAGATTTCTAGGGTTTTCTAAGCTAGCTTTGTTGGAGAGTTTGAAGGGAAGAAGAGATTTGTTCTTCATTTCAATCTAAAGAGTTTGATTCTCTGAACCTCTGTACTTTTACTATTTAATTTTATATTTTGCATGTGTTCTACAATTGATATCTGCGAGTAAACAACTTGTTAGATCTAGAGTTCAATGGTTTTATAGATCCATAATGTGATCAGTATGATTCTCTACTTTAACTGTTCTTGATGTTTATTCTGACTTGATCACTTGGTATATAGATCTCTAGATTAAGTTATATGACGTTCCATCGGATAACAAAATCAAAACATAGTTTTTAGTATGTGATTTCGTTCTTGTGCATGATAATCTTGTCTAGGAAAATTATGAACAACCCGATCCGTAGTCTTTGCATTAGTTAGTTTCCATAGGCTGTAAGGTAATATTCTAGTCTAGTCGATAACGAAGAGGTATAATTCCCAAGAAATTAGGGGATTATATACAAGCGACTTCCCTAAGATCTAGCGCTTTAATATTATAAGGTTTTCACAAGCTACATTGATGATGAAAATCATGCGTTTTATTCTCGTTAGTCTTATTTCGATTGCACTAGTCACACTAATCATGTCTTTCTTTGACAAATTCTGAATTACTAGATCCGTAGTTACCCTTTGCTTCTTTGTGGGATCAATGACCTTTCATGCTAGAAATTTACACTGTGTACTTGCAGTTAGTTCATGTGAAAGAATTCACGCATTTTGTGAAAGATTAAGATGATGAAGTCTTGATATGCAAAGCAGATTTATTTGCACAAGGGTTCTCATAAAGATCTCGAGTGGACTATAAAGAAACATATCATGTGGTGGGAGTAAGTATTTCTGGTAACAAGAAAAAATAATTTGATAGTCAATGGACAATAAAATTTGTATGAAAGTCCCATAAGGGTTTAAACTGCCAGAAGCAGTAAGTGTCAGTTCTCGATAACATCACTGCACGAATTATACATGGGATAAGTCTCCTTGATTTATGTGCATAGCGATTATTATTGAATGCACAAACTCTTATATGCAAAGAAAAGTTTTGATTCTGCACACATATTGATGGATGATAGATGATTGTTTTTATGAATTTTTTCCATTGTTTTCGATATGGTTTTATGTGTTTTATAGGAATCTTTGATGTCAAATGGAATTAAAGAGCAAAAAAAGCAATTTCAGAAAAAGAGGCTAAAAGATAGAAGAAGTTAAAGAAAAGTCAAAGTTGCAGATTTTTGGGTGTTCACCAGTCAACCAGTGTTTGTGTCGGTCGACACAGAGTGCAGAGAAAAAAATGAAATTTTCCTTTTCCCTGTCAAAATGAGTTTTGGGAATTCCTAATCACACAAGACTTTGCCCAGACGTCCAAGACCTTATAAATACATGCTTTAGGCTATTGTTTAAGTCATAAGTTGTTTTCTAGGTTTTAGAGAGATATTAGTTAGGGAGAGATGTTTTCCTTTAAACCATTTTTTTTGTTTATCTACTCTTTTGATTCTTTTATGCAATTTAATTCAAACATGATGATGTTATTATTCTCCATGTCTGAGTAGTTTCCTTGTTAGGTTTAGGGTTACTTCAAATGAATTGATTCTTAGGATCATAACTAGATAGGATTTTATCTTTTGGTTCTTCATCTAGGTTACTCTTTATGCTTATGCTAGAGTCATGAACTATGATTAAGATCTGTAGGTTGATTGATAGATGTGTAAGCATTATTGATTAACTGGAAACAAATCCAGATGAGAAAATTAGCCTATTCTCAAAGGAATTTGGTTTAGGGAATTTGTGAACTTAGCAACTTATTTAGAATGCATGTTTAGCTATTGACATCTCTCAAAGGAATTTGGTTTTCTATTAGTTTAGGCATAGGTGGATCTTACAGCGGAAGCTGGTTATCCATAATTATGTGATCGTGTTCAAGAACGGTTTCCGTAATTCCCCCTACTAGGATTCCTATTAAATTCAAATTTCTAGCGAGTTTCCCTACGCCTAGCTTTTTCCTTGATTGTATACAAACCGTTTTTTAGTATTGTTTACTGTGATTTTATTTGCTTTAAAATTTGATTTGCTTAGCTTATTTCAAACCTAGGATTTGTTGTGATTTGCTATTCTATGTGAATCGATCTCTATTATACTACAATTGCATATTCGTGCACTTGCGGATTAATTAGGGTAAAACTTATCCCCTATCAATAGAGATGGATTTTAGCCTAGTTGTTTTCAACTAAATCTGCTCAATTAATTATATTTGTAGTTTTCAAAAGTATATGTATTTCATTCAATGATTAAATAGAAATAGTGGTAAAAAGGAGTACCACAATGAGGCTTCTAGATCTAGATAGATAGGTTTTTAGTTGTTCAATTTTCAATTTTAAGCAAAATGTAATGAAAAGACAAGTGAAATAGTTAAAGACTTAAGTAAATATGCAATGAAATTAAACAATCTTAGCAATCATAGATAACAATGATATTAAATGAGGTTGAGCTTAGGGACTTATATGATTAGGATGAGTCTAGAATTGTGGGATAAGAGATAAACATTAAGCATTGACTAGTGCATCAAGTTTAATTATAGATTAGGCCAACCGGTCACTAATCCCTTCACTAGGTTTCGTAAAAGAAAATAAGTGGGTATTAGTCAAGAACTCTTAAGTTTTCCCTAACATTCATTTCAAGTTCTCCTTTGAAATCTATATTAACTCAGATTCCCTAAAACTTCTTGTGACAATAGGTTTTAATCATTGAAAAGCAAACTAGCATTCATCTAACAACTTTCGGGAAATGAAATGCAAAGTGACTTAAACATAAGTTGATCACTCCTAGCTTAATCATGTAAACTCATAGACAAGATAGTCCTCTAATTACGTTGAACATCCACCCAATCCTTCATCATCCTAACCAAAACCCTAATCTCATTTCTAATTACTTACTCACACGTGACCATTGAATTGGTCTGAAATTTGGTCTGAGTTTCAAAACCAAAGATGAAATTAAAAACATAAAGATAAAGAGATTTGAGAAATACAGGGAGATCAATGCATAATAAAAGATAGGTTCTCATAAGTGATCTTCAAAGATCAAATTTTTTTCTCAAGAACACTTAAAAGTAGCCGAAATGGGATCTCTTCTAAATCTAATTACATAAGGATGCTTTTATAAGCAAGTCCATAATGTAGCAAGGGTAAAATGGTAAAGAGCTCAAGTTGGGTGTCGAAATCCAACCCGTGCCAACGGCATAGTAGTTTTGCCTCCATTCCTGCTGCCGACAGAAACGTGTTTCGAGTGTTTCTTCACTTCGCTTGATCTTGCAGCCAAGTCTTCCTCTTGGCGTCGGCATTGAGCTGTTTTGGTGGCTTCTCGATGCTCCAACTTATTTTGCATGCTTCCTTATGTTCTTGCTCGACTCCCAAATGATCCATCTAGTATCTGCGACCTCAATTGCTCCAGTTTGTACCTAAATTAGTCTCAAAAACACCAAATGGATGCATGCATATGAAGTCCTAAATCTAAATGCAATGGAACGATATTGATGCAAAATACGGTTATTTACATTCTAAAACGGTGATTAAGACCTTAAAACAATGCACAAACGAGACCTAAAACCGATAAATTCTATATTCACACATATATTGAGCATGTGAAGGAAAGAATCATTGGTCATCAAATGTTATATTTAAAATGATATTAAGACATTTATTTATTTATTTCATGATTGAAAGATATGATTTCGTATGACAAGAAGTAAAATCATACTAGTAACTCTTACTAGAAAGCGTGAATAACTTTCATGTACAAGTATGCACGATATGAAGGTTAAAAGATTGTATGTAAAGGAAATTTAGACTTAAAGTATGCCAAGAAATGGTATTTTGTGTGAAAGGGTGTTAAAACCATAAGTGTAATGATCTAAGTGATCATATGATAATCAATTGAGTTTATTTAATAAAGTTATGTTTATAGTAATTCCCAAAAATATGATATATATGATTGGAATTCATCTTCCTAAGATGATGCTTCCAGGGGAGAAATATGATGATGTGTGTGGTTGTACTTTTTTTCTTTATCATAGTTTTATCCCAATGTGTTTTTTCAGGTTAAGGTTTTAACGAGACTGCAAAGAACATATTAAGATCTATCAATTTTTTTGAATTCTTTGTCATAAATTGACAAGATCGAAAGAAACATAAGAGAATGATCCAAAATTAATCATACATGAAGAAGGATCAAGGCATGAACATTCCATTCTCGAGATAGAATCAAACGTCAAAAGTATACCAATCCAAGGAGACTTTTCCGATGGAATTTAAAGATGATATTGGTGTCTAGAGAAATATATTTTAGTATACTTTCATCTTCAATTTAAAACATACAATTCTAGATGGTAGAACTCAAGATATGTATGTTTTCGTAGGACATGTACAAGCCATTCTGTAAGATCTAATATCGACATATATATACCATGGCGCGTTAACCTATCATTTTCAAGGAGTAAGTTCGCTATATCATATTGCTTTATCTCAAATACTCGAGTTCTATTTTGTCAGTGGGAATAAATTCACGTTATACTCTCTTTTCTCAATAAATTTTTCTGGCAAAATTTTTAATGAAACAACGTTTTACACAATTGGTGAAGTGTTCACAATTGGTGAAGTGTTATGTATGATTTAGTAGAAAGACATATATATTCATGAGAATCTTTTCTAGTATATTTTTTTGTTTACCTCAGTAAATACTCATCTAAGACATCACTTCTATCGTCATTTCTTTGTTTACAACATTTTAATTCTTTATTATTTATTTGAGTTTATGTAAATATAGTTTACAATAGTATTTAGGCGCAAGTAACACCTTAGTGTAGTTTTTTTTTTTTTTTTGGTCACGAGTTTAGTATATTTAAAAAAGCATTTATTGAATTGTCTGTACAAACCGGAGAATTGCCGTAAAAAGCCGGAGAATTAAAAATAGATTATGTATGGTCAAACCCATACAAACACAGAAGAAGAGAATTTAAAGAACGGGGAAGATAAGAGGTTTAATGTTATGCAGAAAAATCATAATGCTTCATAATCCACCAGTAAAAACTCAACCACCTTGCAATCTTTGCTATGAAACACCTACTGATTAATAATCAGTAAACTTGGAAAATGAAACTAGATGATCACTAACAGTTAAACATGATAGATTCTACAAAGCTTTGATAAAAACTGGTCTCTATGAAAAATCAAGATCCTACTTCACATCACTCTCTGCAGGAGCCTCAGTGTTTTTATCCAAAACGGTCTTCTCAGGATCACAAGCCTCTGCGGATTCAGAGACAGATGATTGTGAACCTGTGACTTTGACAGTACCAACCTTGGCATACTTGCTCATGAACTTGTACTCCCAGTCCTGAAGTGCTTCTAGCTCAAAGGGACCAAGACCAGAGATATCCGACGTCAAGTCTTTATCCTCAAAGGACATCTTTGCAAGAGCTCGGCTTGCGTCTTTCCCTGCAAACAAAGCATATGGTCCTCCTGGTCCGTAGAACATCCTACATTCCATCAAATTGATATCTTTCATTACAAACACAACACCTTAATACACCAGAACCTGTCTAGAGTTCCATATCCAGAAGATCGACTCAATTCCAACCAAAGGCTCCAAGGTGAGCTAAAGAGCTTTGATAAAACATCCAACAGCAACAGCAGACAATTAACAAATATTACAGATGTCTAGAAAAAGATGAAATTTTACAATATGGCAGGCAAAATCTCAATTGCTTGAAAAAGATAAACTACTTTTGTGCGCAATAAGTGGACACCGGAAAGATAGAAATATATGCCTTCTCAACTTCTTATCGTAACAGCTCAAAGTTCAAACCAGAATGAATAAGTTACCTAATTAAGGTTTTCGGATTATAAAACCTCACCTGCTTTGAGTTACATCATAGATCTGGTGTTTGATGGCCATAAGAAGGGGCTTACTGGGATCGGAGCCATCGTACTGCTTAAGCTCTTCCTCCGTGATCTCGCCGACCTGTACAGGCGGAGGAATCGGTGGCTCTTCCTCTTGCGCAGACGATCTAGCCCTCTGATGACGACGGACATCATCGAACGGCGACGCAAACCAGCCTGATACGACCTGGTATACGGCAAACGCCAGAGCCAGGGCCGTGAAGAAGACCACCGGAGAGAGACCGGTGTAAGCATGTATTGCTTCTTTCAGAGTCTGCCATACTTGTAGCGCCATAGCCGAGATAAGATCAGTGTTGAAAAGCTTTCTCACCTTTCTCTTGTAAATGTCAGATTTTGAGACTTTTGGTCTTTTTTAAGTAAAAAATAGTACAACCTTTTTTTTTTCTCTTTTCAAAAGTTTTGTTAAACTAGATCTGATTCTTTTTTTAATTATTATTATATATATATATATATATATATAGTTTTCAATTAAATTTTATTATATGTTTTTAAATATTTAAATATTTCTATTTTACTAGATTTATAGTCTAAAATATTTGATTTTTTTTCTTTTGAATTGACATATAATCTTTCTTGTTATAAAAAATAATTCTAAGAAGTTCATCACTTAATTTTTTTTTTCTATAATTTATCACAATATAACAAAAATTCAATGTAGTATTTTCTTGATTATTATTTTAGTAAAAAAAAAATAGAAAATTAAATTAAATCACCTATAGAATAAAATACAATAAAATTGAGAATATCGACGCAAAACCAATGTGAAACGTCTGATATGATTTTTTTGGGTGAGAGAATATGTCCATTGATGCATTATGTGGGTTGTGATGAGAATGAACAAATGATTCTAATATTAAAAGACAAAAGATTGTGATTTTGGAAAAGAATCTGGGAAGATTCTCAAATGATGCGGAATGATTTGACTGATGATTTTGATGGATGTAATGATGAACTGTAGATTTACTGAGAGTTTGTGATTTTGGATACGTGAGAACAAAGTATGGACTAATTTGAAACTTCTAAGAGTTGTGATAGACTCTTACACTATCAAAGAGTTTGATTGTAATGTAAGGAGCGGATCCGAATACATTAAACAAGTTTTGTGATCAAACAATTTAAAAGGTATTTAATAAATAAATAAAAAAAGATTTGATGATCTGAATAAAATGTCAAGAGGACTTACATATAGAATTCAAAATACTTACGGAATGAAGAAGGACTTAATGATAATTACTATCATTAAGTTAACAAAGACTAAAATTAGTATAAGACTTGATTTGACTCTTCCTCTTCAGTTTCGTGGATAATGAGATAGAGTTGGGCCTAAATTTCATCAAGGGGCTTGGGTAAAGTATTATGGATTTGCCTCATTAAAAACCTTGTTTGAAAAATCCAATGGGACAAAATCAAACCAAAAGAAAAAGAGTGCAAACCATAATACTTTCCTTGATGAAGACTTAAGTAGCTTGAATCACAACCAGTCTGGTTGGATAAGCATACTCAAGTTTGCCCTGAATAGAGTATAAGAGTTGGTAAAAGGCTTGCTTGAGCTTCAATGCCTTGTTTCTAATCATTGATCCAAGAGGTAGGTGTAGGTTCTTATCTTCTTCTCCTTTAGCTTCCTCTGCTACTAGCTGCTCCAAAGTTCCATCTTAACTCCATAAATCTCTGGTTCTAGTTTTTCCTCTTACTCCTTAGCTTCATTAGTTTTCTTGCTGGCCATGATCACATCATCCTCTCCCACTTAAAAAGGATTTGACCTCAAACTTTTTTCTTTTGCACAAAAGGGAACTAAGTCAGTAACATTGAAGCTATAACTCAAATTGTACTTACCTTGAAATTTGTTTAGATTCGGTTTTGGGTTGTAAGTTGCATCTAGGGGTGCTTCTTTGGTCAATATGAAGCTGTTGATGTCTTTATGTTTATCTTGTTCTAAATCAGGTGGCTGGAATTGTTTGTCTTCTTCTTTCTTAGTGATTCTTCTTGGGCGTTGCCAGCCTGAAGCTGCATTTGACTCTTTTAACAAAGAAAAATAAATTATATATGTGTGATCAATAGAAAGATCCTTTAGAACATAGATACTTATCTGATCCAACTCATGTTCTTTATCTCTGGCTCGAGTTATGATTGCATGTGTCCATCCACTGCGTATACTTTGTTCATGCTCAATGGAAACTATTCTGAACTGATGTTGTCTTAATTGAATATCTTCTTTGTGTTCCTCAGCATCACAACAAGAAAAATAATACCAAGATTTTTGTGGTAGATTCAAAGGCTTATCTTGCTGTGAATTGTAGTTTGATCTGAGCATAAGTAATGCATTTGGTGGTTCTGTTGGACATGCACCAATAGAAAGCAAGTTAGCCTTCATTTTTTCTTGGGAGTCTAGATAATTACCTCAAATTGGTTGTTTTGGAATTTGTTGGCATATATTTGGCGGTTTCTCCACGATTTGAAAAAAACATTTCGCTAGTGACATCTTTAGTTTCCCTCATAGTTCCTTGGTTGGATTCTTTGCGAATGACTTGAGGCTGCTGCAAATCTGGTGGCTTTTATTCGCCAATATCTTTTGTGCACTTCCAGCTCCTAAGTACTTATGCTTCTCTATGGCTCATGCCTCTTTTTGAGCACTCATGGGACATAACAAGTGTATTATACTTGAAATAGAAAATTTAAAAGCATAGACTTTGAAACTATGACCTGTTATGAAATTTTGCCAATATTGAATCAGGTTCTGAGTTTCACTTATCTTTGTACCAAGCAGAAGGAGTTGTGTAGACTCAGCTGTGATAATCACTTCTTTCGAAGAAAATTCAGGTGGTTCACGTAGTTTAAATGTAGGACAAACAATTGAGATGTGTGTTTCTGATCGTTTTTCTTTTTCACAGCTTTGCCTCTCATTCATGGTCGAAGTTAGCTATTCTTCTTGCTCTACGAGCTTCCTTTGTAAGTTCAGATCTTTATCCAAGTGTTCTTCTCCAACAACTGATCTTGCATCAATGTCTTTTGACCGTAACAAGTGAAGTATACTAGAACTAAGGAAATTAAGATTAGCACTAACAGACCCATCACTCTCATTATCACTGTTTCGTTTCACTTTTAGAGATGTAGGATTTGTTACTCTCTTAATTGGACATTCTTTAGCATGGTGACCATGGTTTAGACACTTATAACAAATTACTTCTAGTAAATTCAAAGTGTCAGAAGATTTAGCTTGAGTGTGATGTCCTTGTGGCTCAAATGGAGGTGAACTCATTTCTGTTTGAATCGACTCTTTGTGAACTGTTATAACACTTGTTTTCTTCTGTTTCAGATCTTTTTCATAGGGAATCCATTCTAGAAATAACCGCTTTTACCAAAACTTCATTGTTCTTGTTGTTGGTTTATTTGCCATGACCAGTCTTCTTGTTCATTGATTCTTCACGTTTTGAATCTATTGAGGTTGCAGTCGTCCTTCTTGGAGTTATTAGTAGTGTGCTCTTTATTCTTGTTATTAGGCGCATACTGAAATCTTAGCAGCTTCTTCAGTTCTTTCCAAGTGATGATGATTCGTTCTTCGTAGAAACTGCGATCATCCTGCTCCTTCACCCACAACTTATAAGTTTTTCCTGTCACCTGGCGTACTACAGAAGGTAACCTTTTCTCCTTTTTGATACAGTTGTAGTAGAACCAATCTTACATGTTTCTTTCCAACTTTAGATAGCTATTATTTCATGAAAAATAATAGAGTTGGATATTAATAGTAGGTTGATGATAAGCAGGACTAAAATGAACCATGGATTCAGGAGTGTGAGAAGTTTTATATGATCTGCTCCATATTGAGCTCCTTGTGCGGTCTGGTTGCTTGAAAATCAACTCTCACACGGCCTGCAACCTTCTCTTCATTCCACTTATATTGATTTGAACTATATCAACTAAAATCAGGTAGCTTAGGATCAAGTTCTCTTCTGTTTGATTCACAACCATAGTCTTCTTCACTCTTAGGCCAATGCTCTTCCATATAAGCATCCTCTTCATCATATGTGCTCTGGTCAGAATAAACTCCTATATATCCCATAGTTCCACAAATTCCTGTCTCACACACTCAACAAATAGAGATCATGATGAGGACATCAGTGACCTAGAAGACTCCCCGGAAGATTCCCAGAAATATTCTCAAGAGGAAGACATCACCAACATGAACCACCTTCCAAAGATAAGATCAAGAGTTAGAAAGCTTAGATATGGGTTCATAGGATCAGTAAAAAGCTTCTTGGATCAAGATGTCATAGAAGAAGATGACAGACAACAAGTTGGATGTGACAAGGCCCATTTGAAGCCACCGGCCGGTCAAGTCATGTTGCTCACGATCCAGCCCGACTCTGGTCCAACCTAAACCGTCACATGACTTAAAAAACGACCACAAGGTGAGTGTTTCAATTATATACATGAGTGTGTTCGTTTTGCAGGTAATCAAGTAGTATAAGATCTTTCCTTTAATAGTTTATTTTCTAGCCGTTTGAATTGATTTTGTTTCTTTAAGTTTTATGTCGTTTAGAGAAATTGTACTAAGGTTGCTGCACGAACCATTATATAAGGTTCCTTTAGAGCACCTCCATTGGAGGTCCTTAGGAAGGGTTCTTAAAAAAAAATATATATATATTGTGGGTCCCACGTGAACAGTTAAGAAACATGTTCTTAAAATCCTTAAATAAGAACCGGTCCTTACACTGTTCACGCGACGTGGCGCGCCATGATTGGTCTGTTTTTTTTTAATTTTTTTTTTTTTTTGCAGTCGAAAATTGTGGATCCCACTTAAAAAAATTAATAAAAAATATTAAGAACCCCTTTTTAAAAAACCTCCAATGGAAGTGCTCTTAGCAGTCTTGTATTATCACATTTTAATCAATAAAAATCGCACTTTTTAAAAAGGCAAAAAACCTCTCTTGTTCTAAAACTTTATTTGGAGTGATTCCAAGGTGACCATTAGAATTCAGTCTTATCACAAGAAGAATCATCTCTTGTGTGGCGACTCTCATCTCATTCCATCTCTTGACCGAGTCAAAGAGTGCCACTCCGGCCAGTTGATTTCGTCCCATCCATTCCGCTACATTTGACCATCGACCAGACCGATAGAGAGCCCCGCTGGCCAGCTATCTGTCTCCATCACTACCGTGAGATCCTCTATCCATAGGCGATCTTACATCATCTGGTATAAAAGCAAAAGCTCCTAAAATCATGTGTATCTATCCCTTGTTGTTCGTTTCCTTTGTGTTGTTTTCTTATATCTTTAAAAAAATAAATTAAAAATTATTTACATTTTTGTATATCTTTATTAAACAAAAAAAAAAAATTGATTATGTTGGCTTTGTGTTTTGTGTTTTTTTTTTTTTTTTCTGAAAATGAAACAAAATAAAAATAAAAAAAATTCAAGAGAACAAGAAGCTTGGTTGTCTCCTAAACCGATTAAATCGTCCATATTTATTCCATTCCATATTTTCCATGTTTATCATACCAAATATTTTCTATAGATTCATCACAAAAGGAATAGGGTGGTGGTATGGAATTAATTCTATGAATATTACAATTTGGTCGCAATTACTATAATTGATATTTCCTTACTGGTTTTAAACATTATTATGTCGTATTTGTGAATTCAGTTTGAATTTAATTTGGTTCTCTCCGTTTTTTTCATTTAGATTAGACTAGAATAATTAAATTAAAATTGTTTTAAGTATTGGTTTAGTTTTAATTTTAGTTAATTGAACCGTGGTTAATAGAAATAAATTGGTTGGACTTTGGTTTACTTTTGTTTAACTCAGATTTTTCCAAATCACTTGATCTCTTTGTTTAGTTCACGCAGACAATAGATCCTCTATGGCTGGAGAAGTTCCAAACCCTACTGCAGCTATTCTTGAGGCCATGAACACTTTGAAGAACGACTTAGTCTCCCAAATTGGTCGTATAGACCACCGTGTAGGCCGACTTGAGATTCCTAGAAACAATAGGAATGAAAGGAATCCCAAGCAGGAGAGACACGGTGAATATTTCACTGATAAGGAGACTGAAACTAAAGAATCAGCCCAAGACCGAGGGAGACATAACCGCAATGCAAGAGAGGTAACCCGAAACTCTAGCAAAGATTTAAAACTAACTCCTCCTATTTTTGCTGGTCGTGTAAACCCACATGCATACTTAGATTGGGAGCGAAGAATGGAGTATTTATTCGAGTAATATGAGTACAATATCTCTAAGAAGATAGCTATAGCCTCAGTCCAACTCACAAACCATGCCTTGTCTTGGTGGGTCGTTCAGTTCAAGACCGCAGGAGGAATGACTTTGAACCAATAGCTACTTGGACTGCATTGAAATTTAACTTCCGAAAGAGGTTTGTACCACGACACTACCACGGAGAAATGCAAAGACAGTTCAGATAGCTGTCACAAAAGAACCAGAGTGTAGAAGAATACTTCGAAGAATTTGAGCAGCTCTGGAATAGAATGGCTATGGACGAGGATGAAGAGGTTCTTATGGGTCACTTTATTAATGGACTACAAGATAGGATAGCCAGGAAAGTGGAGAGACCGCCACTACCAACCGCTCTAGACCCAAAAACTCTTGGAACAACTCCCAAATGAGAGCCAATGACAAAGGAAATGCCATAAAAATCGACTCTAAGGCCAAGAAGCCAGCCTTTGACACAACCAAGTCCACACGGCCAGAACCAGGTAAGCCTTTTAACCCTTCTAGATCAAGAGATATAACCTGTTTCAAGTTTCAAGGCAGGGGTCATTATGCAAGAGACTGCCGAAACCAGCGTGCCATGATTCTTAATGCTGATGGAGGTTATGAGTCTCAAGAAGACATGGAGGTTCCAGAACATACAAATTCTGAAGAGGAAATAGCATTCTCTGAAACCGGAGAAATGCTAGTGGTGTGTAGGGCTTTGAGTGCTCTAAGTGATCCAGAAACTGTCCAAAAAGAAAATCTCTTCTTCACACGCTGCGTAGTACAAAACAAGGTATGTAGTATGATCATAGATGGATGTTCTTGTAATAATGATGCTAGCAAGATTTTGGTTGAGAAATTAGGTCTTAAAACAAACAAACATCCAAAACCATACCGCTTGAGATGGCTGAACTCCAACACAGCAATCAGAATTGCTGAACAAGGCACTATAGCTTTCAACATAGGCAAGTATCAAGATCAAGTTGTGTGTGATGTGGTGCCAATGCAAGTATGACACCTGATCCTATGACGTCCTTGGTAGCTTGATAGAGAATTCATCCACAATGGCCGCACCAACACTCATTCATTCACCCACAACAAACGCAAGTTTCAACTAGCATCATTGTCACCTCAAGAGGTAGATGAAATGCAATCTAAGTTTGATGCTGAGTATAAGGCAAGTAAAACTAATCTCTATATCACTCCTAGTACTGTCATTAAAGCTATTGATCATAAACAAACAGTGCTGGACAGGTTTACAGATGTGTTTCCTGAGGAGATACCAGCTGGATTACCACCTATTAGAGGCATAAAACATCATATTGATATTGTACTAGGTTCAGCTTTGCCAAACCGACCTGCCTATATGATGAATCCCACGGAGAATAAGGAACTAGAGAAGAAGATTCAAGACTTGATGGATAAATGATACATTAGAGAAAGTTTGAGTCCATGTGATGTTCATGTGCTGTTAGTCCCAAAGAAAGATGGAACTTGGAGGATGTGTGTAGACTCCCGGGCAATCAACAACATCACCATCAAGTATAGACACCCCATTCCATGGCTAGATGACATGTTAGATGAGCTACATGGAGCAACTATATTCAACAAATTGGATTTGAGGAGTGGCTATCACCAGGTTCGGATGAAGGAAGGACATGAGTGGAAGACGGCCTTCAAGAACATGCAAGGTCTCTATGAGTGACTAGTCATGTCATTCGGCCTTACCAATGCCCCAAGTACATTCATGAGGTTGATGAACCATGTCTCAAAGGCATACATCAGTAAGTTCGTTGTAGTTTACTTTATGTGAAGCAACTTGAGTTAGTACTAGAGACACTCCACAAGGAAGGTCTTTATGGAAACCTTAAGAAATGCACCTTCTGCACTAATGAGCTAGTATTCCTAGGTTTTGTGTAAGTTCACAGGATTTACAGGTGGACCAAGAGAAAATCAAGGCAATACAAAAATGGCCAACACCTACCACCATCGGCCATGTTAAGAGCTTTCACAGATTGGCTAGTTTCTATAGGAGATTTGAAAAAGATTTTAGTACTGTGGCTGCACCATTGACTGCTGTGATAAAAAAAGATGTAGCATTCAAGTGGGGACCAGCTTCAGAGGCTGCATTCCAACAGCTCAAAGACCGACTAACTCATGCCCCGGTTTTGGTACTTCCTAACTTTAACAAAACTTTTGAGATTGAATGTGATGCTTCTGTTCTAGGTATAGGTCTTGTGCTTATTCAAGGAGGATGTCCAATAGCCTAGTTTAGTGAAAAACTCAGTGCAGCAAGCCTCAACTATCCAACATATGACAAGGAGACTTGACAACACTATCTATTGTCAAAGGAGTTTTTAATACATACTGATCAGGAAACTCTAAAGCACTTAAGAGGTCAGACCACACTCAAGAAGAGGCACGTCAAATGGTTAGAGTTTGTGGAGACATTCCCATACATCATCAAATCCAAGAAAGGAAAAGACAATGTAGTTGATGATGCTCTATCAAGGAGACACATGCTGATCACAACTATGGAAGCTAAAGTGTTAGGGTTTGAGCACATGAAAGAATATTATGAAGAAGATCCTGACTTTAGTCACATCTATCAAGAATGCCTCAAATCACCATCATGTCCTTTCTATACTCATAATGACTATCTTTTTAGAGAGAAAATACTTTGTATTCCACAGGGATCCATGATAGAGCTGCTAATCAATGAGGCACACAGTGGAGGACTCATGAGACACTTTGGAGTTGACAAGACTCTAGGTGTTTTGGTGGAACACTTCTTTTGGCCACACTTGAAGAAAAATGTAGAACAATTTTGTTCTAAGTGTGTCATGTGTCACAAAGCCAAATCCAGGTCACATCCACATGGTTTATACATGCCTTTACCTATTCCTACTATGCCATGGGTTGATATTTTAATGGACTTTGTTTTTGGTTTACTCAAAATCCAAGGAAAGGATTCTATCTTTGTTGTAGTGGAAAGGTTCTCAAAGAGGACTCATTTTATTCCATATGCTAAAACCAATGATGCCACTCCAATAGCTGATCTATTCTTCAAAGAAGTAGTGTGCTTACATGAAATTCCAAGGACAATAGTATCGGATAGGGACACAAAATTTATGAGCCACTTTTGGAGAGTTCTTTGGAGGAAGCTCGGAACTAAGCTACTATTTTCCACCACATGCCATCCACAAACTGATGGAAAAACTGAGGTTGTAAACATATCTTTATCCACTCTTTTGAGAGTCACGGTTGGTAAGAATTTGAGAAATTAGTTAGATTGCATTCCATTTGTTGAATTTGCTTATAACTATGCTAACCTCGGCTACTAAGCTTTCACCTTTTGAGATTGTGTATGGGTTTAAGCCCGAGAATCCTTTAGATCTTGGCCCATTGTCTCCTTTAAAGTTCACTAACCAGGACGGAGAAAAGCAACGCCGAGGCAACACAGAAGTTACATAAGAAGGTGAAGGAGAATCTAGAGAAGAAAACCGCTAGCTACAAGAGAGCTGCTGACAAAGGACGCAAGGAGATCATCTTCAACCCAGGTTATCGGGTAAGGATACACATGAGACCGGAGAGCTTTCCAAACCAGAGAAAGAGCAAGCTAGCATCAAGAGGAGATGGCTTATTCAAAGTCTTGGAGAGATTAAACAACAATGCCTACCGCTTGGAGTTGCCCGGTGAGTTAAACATTTCACCTACTTTCAATGTAACTGACTTGTCTCCTTATCATGTAGATGAAAGTGTTCTGAGGTCAGAACCTGAAGGAATTCGCACAGATTTTAAATCATATTTAAAAAAATCATAATCACAAATTCTAGGCATAAGATCATGTGTTCATATTTAGAATTGAATCTACTTAATGGATCTGGAGTATACCTGATTGATTGAGCAGCGGAAGAGATCAGGAACACGAGATTGAATAGCGCCTCAGATGTTGCGCCTCTACTGGTATCTGATGCGTGAATTATTTTCACCTAAATAAACTGCAAGTGCACAGTGTACATTTGTAGCATGAAAGGTTATCGATCCCACATGGAACCAAGTGATTACCGCAGATCTGGTACTTCGAAACTTGTCAAAGCAAAGCATGATTAGTATCATTAGTGATATCATTAGACTAAAGCAAATGAGATGTTTCATCATTGGTTTAAGGGCGCTAGATCCAAAGGAAATCTCAGGAAATATAGATCAACAATCAATCAATAATCAATAGACTCACGAACACAGAAGACGATAAATATAATAACCGATCTCTCGAGATATTATACCTATGAGTTAACCATTAGATCAGAAAGATGCTTTCGAAACCTAATATGAAAACACATGCAATGAAACAGATCTGATTGTTCATAACCTTCCAAGCCAAACTCTCGTTTGCACAAGGACGAGGTTACCTACTAAAAACCATGTTCTGGAATCATTACCCAATGGTGTATTGGTGTAACTCCTCCTATGAGAAATATTCTAAATGGCCAGATCAGAATAAAGTAGAGAATACCATTAAAGTAGAGAATGTTGATTATATCATGTTGAATGCATTAGAGATCTATAAAACCATTGAAAACCCTAGATCTAACAAGTTGTCTACTCGCGCATAGAAAAACTCATGCACAAAGTAAACTTCATAAAAGTAAAGAGGTTCAGAGATACAAACTTACTATATTGGTATGAAGAACAGATCTCTTCTCCCCTTCAAGCTCTCAAGCAAAGTTAGTGTAGCAAAACCCTAGAAATCTAACAAGCAAAACAGTATTTGGTGGCTATGGATGCTGTGAATTGTGATTCTCTCCTGATGGCTGCTCTCTGGCTCTTAAGACTCCTTTTATAGGTAGAAAAGTCGTGCATAGGTCAAAACCTCCTTAAAACTTGAGTCGGGCTTGATTGGAGCAAAACGGACCAGTCTTGTAGAATTCGTCAGAATGGACCTTCTTCAGTAAAATAACAATATCTCGCTCCAGAAGTCTGTTTGATCCAATTCCAAATGGAAATGAAAGTCAACTCTCGAGGCTTCGATTTGATATGTAATTTGTCTATTATACCCTTCCTGTAGGTCGGTCAATTGTCCGTTGACTTCCAGACTTCAATTCTGGCTCTGCACTTTCCTTTTCTGAAAATTTCTCCAATTCTTTCCTTTTTGCTTCTTTTTGTTTCCTTTGGCTCCAAAACACCTTTTGCTTGTAAAACCTGTATAAATACCTAATACACACTAGAAAGACTCTATAAAACCAGTCATATCATGGCATAAAATCGGTAAAATCCATGATACATCAGTATCCACATGCACACAAACTGGAAAGTCGAGATGCTAGTGTCGGAAGAGATCAAATCTCTGAAGAAAACTCTCAGGATTCTTGTGTTTCTAGTGGCTGTAAAACTAGGTTAAAATCACAAAGTCGTGCATATATTCTATATATAATGACTTATGAAAAACCTAATTAACCATTGCTCTAAACCAATGATTAATTAAACTGAAAACCAAAATCAAAATTCTGGTTCGGGATGTGTGTCGATCGACACAACCTTTGTGTCGGTCGACACAACCTTTGTGTCGGTCGACACACTGTTCAAAAACACAATAATTTGATCATTACATTAATGATCAATCCCAATATACTTTATCTAGTTTACTTAGGTGTGTGACCCTGTAGGATCATATAATACTATTAATGAGTTCGAAACTCATAGATTACAAGTGGCTTCTAACAAAGCATTATAATCACCTAGTATCATATAATGTCTTATCTCGACAACTATATACTAGAGTAAATACAATTGTGATTTCAGGACATTCCCAACAATCTCCCACTTGTACTGGAATCATCTATTCCTATAATCCCTTGTCACTATATCACGATCTAGCATAAGACAAGAACTCGTGTCATCCTTATTTAGCTAGACCATGTTCATCGAACTCTGATTTATACTGATAAAACAAACGACTGACAATCACCTCGTTTGAGCGCGGCCACGCATTTCTCAGTATCAAATCTTTGATAGGCCCAGAGATATCTAACTCCTGTTATATAGGAGGGACAAATCTCATCTTGTTCCATCCCTGTTCCTTACACACTTCATTACATGCCCAATAATGCCTTTATAATCACCTGTTACGGCTGACGTTTGACAAAATCAAAGCAGGCCAATTCATATGTAGGAAATCATGATGAACTCAAGTCTAAGGACTATACTCTATAGTTGTAATGAGAAACTCTTATGACACTCATATAACAATCTTGTAGAGTTCTCATAACGGGTCAAGTCCAATACTGTGTTCTCTAACACATATCTATGTGATTGACTTTAATACTCATATTAATGACTCCATGAACCATAGTCATCAGTCACCTCACATACTAGTCTCTCGCGGTTATTAATGTCCCATCTTAATAACCTCGACTAGAACCTAGATAATTTATGTCATCTATCACTTATAGGGTTCCATGATCAAGTCACGCACTTGATGACCTATAAAAATGCCATAAATTATTTTGAGACTATTATTTAATAACACAATTAAATAATACTGAAAAACATTTCATTAATAAAACATAACCAAATGTATGTCTACAAGAACATCATAACATAAAAGAAAAACAACTCCCACTAGAATCAAGATCACATCTTAAGAAATCTAATGCCTATAGCAGCAGTATGACTCTCATGCTTAGGCCGTGGGAGGGGCTTAGTCAAGGGAACAACGACATTCTCGTCCGTCAGAACTCTGCTGATCTTCACATCTCCTCTATCAATGATATCACGGATAAGATGATATCTCCTCTCTATGTGTTTGGATTTCTGGTGAGATCTGGGTTCCTTTGCCTGAGCAATGGCACCAATGTTGTCACAATATAATGCCACAAGCTCAGAAATGCTAGGAACCACACCAAGTTCAGTGATGAACTTCCTAATCCAAACAGCCTCATTCGCCACTTCAGAATCAGCGATGTATTCAGCCTCGGTTTTGGAGTCTGCTACAGTGCTCTGCTTGGAACTCTTCCAACTGACTGCACCGCTATTCAGACAAAAGACATATCCAGATTGAGATCGGAAATCGTCTTTGTCCGTCAGGAAACTCGCATCCGTGTAACCACTCACTACAAGTTCATCACTTCCTCCATATACTAAGAACTTATCCTTAGTATTTCTCAAATACTTGAGGATGTTCTTAACAGCAGTCCAGTGACTCTCACCGGGATCAGATTGGTATCGACTCGTCATGCTTAAGGCACAAAAAACATCTAGACGAGTACAAAGCATGACATACATGATGGATCCCATAGCAGAGGAAAAGGGAATCATATTCATGCGTTCTCGCTCAGCATGTGTGTTGATGCAGGGGTTCGGCTTTATATTATTTCTAATTAAAAGGACCTCTTTGCAAATACATCTTATTTAATCGGGGGATAAAATAGCTAGGTTCGTCTTGATGTGCAACTGCTCGGAAATAACGGAAAGATTGGCTCCTAAAAGGGTCCCCGAGGGGATCTTCTTGTTGTAGCTGAACCTGAAGGCTGCCTCCGTACCTCCAAAGAGGATCAAGCCACACATAGTTCCGAAGACAGAGGGAAATCCGAGCCAGAATTCGGGAGTTTTGTAAATAACTCAGGCTCTTAGACCGAGTTGTGGTTAATTCGGGTTTCTCGGCCGAATTGTGTTTTAACTCGGGCTTCTAAGGCCGAGTTGTGGGTTCTCTCGATTTTCGGGTCTCTCTGGTTGTCTAAATCTCTATTTCTCTCTCTAAAACCTAATTTTCTAGGTCTATATCTCTCTAGTATACTAGAATATAATTTTTTGGGATCCCTTTTTAGGAGGAGGAGGTCCTCTTTTTATAAGGATAGATAGACGGTCTATTTAGACCCAATAACCTAATAATAAGGAATATTTCCTTATTCCCCCAAAAATAAGAAATATTTCCTTATTTTCGAGAGATAAGGAATATTTCCTTATTTCTGAGGACTAAAAGATATAGATGAGATTTAATTTTATCCCCTTTAGTTCGGCTTGCTGAGCTAAAGGAAATGAGGAATCCCCTTATCTCGGGTTTATTTCCCGAGATCGGATCATAGCTAAACTAGAAGGACTATATTATAATTAATTTTGAGCTGTTTATAAGGGGTGCTAATCCCACCATCAAAAGTAAGTCCCCCCAGTTCGCTTGAAAAGGAACTTGAGCAGAGTCAACGAATTTCTAATATTCATTGCTCGGAACTAATTGGGATCTGGTTCGTTCATGTGAAGTTCGGAACATCTACCTAATGTTATAGCTGTTCCCTGAGAAAGACTGCCTACGTACCCTCGGAGGGGATCAAGCCATCCGTAGTTCACTTAAAATCTATAAGGTGACAAAACCGCTTAAGTCTTTGAAATCCATAAGTTAAATGACTGTGGGTTATGAGGAGTTATCTAGTCTGTAAACTTCCGAGAAGCAGGTAAACCGAACTAACTGGTAGGTTGGAGATTTCCAGGAGGCAAGTAAATTTTCCTAACTAGGAGGTAGGACTCTTCCGAGGGATAGGGAAGTTAGACTAACTGAAGCTTCCGAGAAGTGGGAGAACTTCTGAGGGATAACTAAATTAACTAAGAGGCAAGGAAACTCCGAGAAACAGACGATCTTCCGAAAGCTAATCAAACTGGTCTAACGGATTTTCCTAACCTGATAGAGTTTTCCGAGATTATAAGGTAAGGAAACTTATTCTGAGCTTATAGTGTAAGGAAACTTGTCATGAGCTTATGCGAGGGAAAAATCTCGTCTTTTATTTGGCGAAACTAAGTTTCATTAATTCAAAGAATTCTTCGAATGATCTGTACTTCGAATTTACTAATCCTTTGAACATATCACCGGATGTTCTTGGGCGAAGCCCGAATTTCGTATTTGTTATTACAATGAGGACACTTCGACTGTCATCCGTCAAACTTAAGTTCTTATTTTATCGGATCTTACGATCTTACTTAATCGGATCTCAAGATTTTTGGGCATCCTCCGAGTGGCGTTTATTTTATTTGTATGAACCCATTCCAAAATTTTCGGAATTCATTGCAATTAAAAATTGAAAATTTTGATGACTTTTGTTTAAATGTTACTTATCTCATAATGTTTACTCTAAATTTAAAGTCTAAACTTCGAAATCCGAAAAAGAGCAAAACAAATAAGGCGCGCTTTCCTTATTCATTTGCTTAAAGGGAAGTTTAACAATGAGTCCTACTTTATCAAACAAATTGTTGAACTTTTGCATTCGGTAAAGAATGTGTAAAAGAAATTGTTTTAACGAGAAATACTCGACCATTATTTGTTATACCGAATTCTACTTTATCGAATTTAATACTTGAAGTGGTTTTAAATATGCGAGAATGACCCGACTTTGCCTTATGATTCATCGGCCCTACTTTATCAGACTCCGAAATCTCCAGCTGCATTCGGTATAGAATGTATAAAGGGACGAACCCAGTTATCAAATACATGATCAAGGTATCGATTTTTTTTTTTTGGTTATAGTTGGACTCCGAAGAGTTGCCTACGTACCCCCGAAAGGGATCAAGCCATCCGTAGTTCTAACCTCACTAGTTTTTTTTTTTTTTTAGGTCGGTTATCTAAGCTCATGGGCTAATCTCGAAAAAATGGAAATATTCCACTTTTCCTAAACCAGGGAATCTGTGATAAGATTTGATCTTATTCTGTCCGAGCTTAGACTTCGGACTAGACGAAGTAGTTAATACCTCCGCTTCGGATACTAAATCCAACGATTCTTTTTCCAAGGTCGAGACTTAATATCATTAGATAAATAGGTCCGTTCCCTTTAGTATTATGATTCTTCGGATGGATCGATCGGATTAATTCGACAGTCGAATTTGTGTTCCGACCAAATTCTCATCGTCGAGATGATAAATTTATTTACTGAAAAGTAAAGATTAGGTAATACCTGAATATTTTGTAGTGCTCATTCGGCGAGGAATTTAGTGATGCCGAACCACTTTGTAGTAAGCCACAATTGATTTTGACGATATTTAATGGTGAACTGCCGCCTTGCGGTTTGTAGTGGCCGTGTCTCCATACTGATAACGATAATTATCTTTACTGGTTGACTTGTAATAGGTCAGGATGATCTCCGATCTCTACTTAGTCATATAGTCCGAGCTCTTCTTTTCCTTTCTTAATCGATACCTCCTTTATCATTATATTTTTTCTCAAGCCTTAACCCCATTTCTTTTTTCTTCTTCGGGCCAGCCCACCATTTTTGCTTTTATTACTATTTTTATATCCAAATCCTTTCTCCTCTATTATTGTTGTGATTCGTGAGATGAGAGAAATTAAGTGAAGCTAGGATTCTTCATCTCATTTTTTGTCACCCGTTCGCCATTGATCTTCAAAGAACCGATATTGGTGGGCTTTCCGGAAATGGAGGAGGAGCATGTTTGCAGAAACTGGTTCTTCTTCTCTACTTCAAGACTTTCCCGAGAGAGAAACGCAAGCGATTATTGTTGGAGAATCAGATAGCTTTGGGGAGGTGATGATGAATCAATTGCCGATATCACCTATTGATTCCTTTTTGTTAGAAAATTTGAGAGAAGGAACAAAATCATTATCTTTATAGTGGATTTTGATCCGAAATCAAATTCAATGAAGGAAAAGGCCCAGGGAATTGCTGAGATCGGCTTCGGAAAAGTTTTTAACCGAAGCTGCAACTCGGATAGCAAGTAAACGGGTTGCCGTTGAACTGGGCGTGATAAGGTCAGCTCCATTTTTTGAGATTCAATGAATTCTTTCTGTTTCGATCGGGTCTGAGCGGATCGTTGATGAGGAAATCGCCAGGGTCTGGGTTTCGACAGAATTTCATGACTTCGAAAGCTATCACAGTTGAGCTTACGAAATCATGCAGTCCAACGCGGATATCAATAAGGACTTTTTTGGGAATGAAGTTGCGGTGACGGTGGCGAAACAACGGTAAACCAGGGCATAGTTGACGATAACTCGTCAACTGATTTGGAGTTTGACACATCGAGCAGATGGCGTTCTTGTTCAGGAAAATTCCGTAGGGTTTTCCAAAGATGATTGTGTCCTCGAATTCAATATCCTCTATGGAAATTGAGATGAAGCTATCTTCCACTGAGCTTCTTTGATCGATTCTAGTGCGGTGGATATCGAGTTTGGCTTTGCCCTTTGAGTTTTCCCTTTTATGGGTTCTTATGCTAGCTTAACTTGGAGCTCCGGACTCTACTTCTTTTACTCGTTCAAGTTTTCACTTCTCTGGTCTTGCTGCAGCTTTTATTTTGAAACTGTTGACAAGGACTCATTATTTTGGTGGCCTTGTCACGGGAAATTGATGGAAGTATCAAGCACATCCACTCTAATTTTTGCAATGATGCTTTGGTTGATCAACCAAGGTCAGAAGCTGTGGCGAACTTGGTAAGTTTTTTGTAAAATCTACCTCTTAATCCCTACTCTGCCCCTTTTTTGTTTTTTAAAGAAAAACAAGCACTCTTTTTCTTTAAATTAGTGTAGAGCTTACTTAATCCAAGCTTAATTCCTTGTCATAGTTGAAACAATAGTTGTTGTTCTGATTGTCCTTTTCAAGAGACCGAGGATTCTTCCTTTAACTTTCTGAGCTAACGGTATTTTACCGGAAATTTAACTTGAAATTATGACGATCATTGGCTCTTCGCCAGTAGAGCAGGTAGACAATCCTTATGTCACTGATGCTCATATTTTTATCCCAAATTCGACAGAGGAACCGTGTGGATCTACTTCTGATGTTTTCTTCCTTTCCTTTTACTTTTAGGAGAAAATAACCCGACCCTTACTTGGAACTTTTTCAGGTGACGATGAGTCTTCGAGTTGTTTCGTCGCAGGTATTGTCACGGTTAGGACGAGGTTGAAACACCAACACCAGTTTCTTATTCTCCCAGAATATATCTTTATTGTAGCGTTCTTTACATCTTTAGCCTTGAATTTTCTGTTTTGTATAGTAAACAGAGCAAAGCACAGCCGAAGTGTGACGACAAAGAAGTTAGAGGCGAGACAAAGGTTGGAGAACGTTTTTGGTAGAGACAATTCATATCCATGCTTATCCATTCTTCTTTTTCTTCTCTCTCAATCAGACATTAGCCTAGCTTTACAGATGAGACAACGACGTCATAGTGGAAGGATGGGACAAATCCTTCATCCCTAGCTCCATTATTTTCCTTTTTCTTGTTTCTTCGTCTTTAAGCAAACCCTAGCATGTATGAACGATCTTGGTTAGGGTTTTTTCATTGTGAAATTATGAAATTGTGACCGTATTATCATTCTAAAAAGCCATAAACCTCTTCGACAATCGATTTAATTTTAATAGGCCAATGATTGATAATTACTATGATTAAGTTTGTTAATTAATAAAAGAGGAACACGACTTAGATAGTCGTGGAGATGTTATCCTCATATGATAGGCAAGGAAGACGATCTTCATCTTCTTGAGGAAGATGATGGACCCTAATTTTTTTTTACAAAAACTTAGGTTTTTCTTGTTGTTGCCGAGCGCGCACTTTCTAGATCAAAATCTCGAAAATCCCCCCTACCTGGCGCGCCAAATGTTGATGTAGGGGTTCGGCTTTACATTATTTCTAATTAAAAGGACCTCTTTGCAAATACATCTTATTTAATCGGGGGATTAAATAGCTATGTTTGTCTTGATGTGCAACCGCTCGGAAATAATGGAAAGATCGGCTCCTAAAAGGGTCCCGGAGGGGGTCTTCTTGTTGCAGCTGAACCCGAAGGCTGCCTACATACCTCCGAAGAGGATCAAGCCACACTTAGTTCCGAATACGGAGGGAAATCCGAGCCTGAGTTCGGGAGTTTTGTGAATAACCCGGGCTCTTAGGCCGAGTTGTGGTTAATTCGGGTTTCTCGGCCGAATTGTGTTTTAACTCGAGCTTCTAAGGCCGAGTTGTGGGTTCTCTCGATTTTCGGGTCTCTCTGGTTGTCTAAATCTCTATTTCTCTCTTTAAAACCTAATTTTCTAGGTCTATTTCTCTCTGGTAGACTAGAATATAATTTTTTGGGATCCTTTTTTAAAAGGAGGAGGTCCTCCTTTTATAAGGATAGATAGACAGTCTATTTAGGCCCAATAACCTAATAATAAGGAATATTTCCTTATTCTCCCAAAGATAAGAAATATTTCCTTATTTCCAAGAGATAAGGAATATTTCCTTATTTCTAAGGACTAAAAGATATAGATAAGATTTAATTTTATCCCCTTTAGTTTGGCTTGCCGAGCTAAAGGAAATGAGGAATCCCCCTATCTCGGGTTTATTTCCCGAGATCGGATCATAGCTAAACTAGAAGGACTATATCCTAATTAATTTTGAGCTGTTTATAAGGGATGCAAATCCCACCATCAACAATGTGTCGAAGGACACTGCATCTTGCTAAGAGTAATGCCATGAGACATTGGTATGAAGTCTTTCGTGGAATAATGCATATTGAACCTGTGTAAGAACTTATCAATATAAGTATCCTGACACAGTCCAATTAGCGTAATTATATATCTCTACAGATTCTTATTCCAAGAATGTAAGCGGTTTCTCTCATGTCCTTCATCGAGAAACAACTTCCGAGCCAAGTCTTTACAGACTGAAGCAACGGAACATCATTTATGAGAAGAAGTATGTCGTCAACATACAGAATGAGAAATGCAACTGCGCTCCCACTAGTCTTCTTGTAAACGCATGGTTCCTCTTTGTTTCTCACGAAATCAAACTCTTTGATCGCTTCATCAAAACGAAGATTCCAACTCCGAGGTGCTTGCTTCAATCCATAAATGGATCAATGAAACTTGCATACTTTCCTAGCAGCTTTAGGATCTATGAAACCTTCAGGTTGTGTCATGTACACATCCTCTTCCAGAATTCCATTAAAGAAAGCTGTTTTCACATCCATTTGCCAAATCTCATAATCATAATGAGCGGCAATTGCTAGGAGAATCTGAATAGACTTAAGCATAGCGACTGGGGAATAGGTTTCTTTATCGTCAATACCATGAATTTGCTTGAAACCTTTAGCTACCAACCTAGCTTTGTATATCTGTATATTACCATTTACACTCAATGACTTTTACACCATCAGGTAAATCTACCAAAGTCCATACTTTGTTATGTGACATGGAGCCCATTTCGGATTCAGCGGCCTTCAGCCATTTTTCAGAGTCAAGGCCCATCATCGCTTCTTCAAAATTTGTAGGCTCGTCACTATCAACAATCAACAGATCATGACAATTAGTCACAAGAAATCCATATCTCTCGGGCTCGTGACGAATCCTTTCGGATCTGCGAACTTCATGCACCACAAGTGTAGATACAACGACTCTTCGTAGATCTAACCGCTGCTCTTCCTAAACAGGTTGAACAGTTTCCTGTGATTCTCGAACTTCTTCGAGTTGTACTTTACTCCAACTGTTCTTCTTATAAAGAAATTCTCGGTTGTGAGCAACAAACACTTTGTTCTTGGTTTGGTTGTAAAAGTAGTAAGCCTTGGCTTCCTTAGGATAACCGACGAAGTAGCACTTATCAGATTTGGGGCCGAGCTTGTCAGTGAACATACGCTTGACACAAGCTTCACGACCCCAAATCTTCATGAAAGACAAACTTGGAACATTTCCAGTCCACATCTCATGTGGTGTCTTTGCAATTGATTTTGATGGAACCCTATTCAGCGTAAACGCATACGTTTCTAGACCGTATCCTCAGAAAGATAATGGAAGATCCGTGTGACTCATCATTGATCGAACCATATCCAATAGGGTCCGATTCCTCCTCTCAGACACACCATTCCATTGAGGTGTTCCAGGAGGAGTGAGTTGTGAAACAATTCCACAATCTCTCAGATGATCACTGAATTCTTGGCTTAAGTATTCACCCTCCACGATCTGATCAAAGAGTTTTAATACTCTTGCCAAGCTGATTATGTACTTCATTCTGGAATTCCTTGAAATTTTCAAAAGATTCTGACTTGTGTCTCATTAGATAGACATAGTCATATCTACTAAAGTCATCAGTAAATGTAATGAAGTACTGAAAGTTTCCTCTAGCACTAATGCTCATTGGGCCGCACACATCAGTATGTATAAGGTCCAACAAGTCACTGGCCCTTTCATTTAGTTTGTTGAAAGGAGCCTTAGTCATTTTTCCCAATAAGCAGGATTCACATTTCTCATATGATTCATAATTAAATGAGCCCAAAAGCCCATCATTATGGAGCTTCTGAATCCGTTTCTCATTGATGTGGCACAAACGACAATGCTAGAAAAAAGTGGGATTCGAGTCATTTTTCTTGAACTGTTTGGTGTTTATGTTATAGACAGGCACATATGGGTTTTAAACATGAAACCCATTCTCTAATGGGGCGCTACTATAGAAAATACAATTACGATCAAAAGAGACACATTTTTCTTTAATCGAAAAATAAAAATCATCCAAATCCAAACAAGAAATAGAAATGATGTTTCTGCTTATAGCAGGTACATAGTAGCAATTCTTAAATTCTAAAACCAAGTCTGATGGCAGAGACAAAAGAAATGTTCCCACGACTAAAGCATCAACTCTTGCTCCATTACCAACGCGCAGGTTCACTTGCCCCTTCTCCAAAGTTCTACTGTTTCTTAGGCCCTGCATATTAGTACAAATATGAGCACCTCAACCAGTATCTAATACCCATGAGGTAGAACTTGAAGTAGTAAAATTTACTTCTATAACATAAATACCTGAAGAAGAAGTCTCGTACGTCTTCCTCATCTTCTTAAAATCTTCCATGTATTTCTTGCATTTTCTCTTCCAATGCCCAGTCTCCTTACAGTAATGGCACTTATCAACGTCATAAGGGCCAGACTTGGGCTTGGGCTCAGGCCTGTCTTGATTCACAATCTGGACCGCCTTGCCTTTTCCCTTTTGCCTTGTCCTTACTAGGTTTATTAAACCTTTTACCCCCTTGTACCAGAAGTACATTTGGGGTGCCCTTCTTGATGTTAGGCTCAGCTTTCTTGAGCATGCTATGCAGCTCAGTCAAAGACCTTGTCATGTTGTTCATGTTATAGTTCATAACAAACTAATCAAAACTTGACGGCAGTGACTGCACAATGATGTCAGTAGCCAACTCTTGGCTAATGGGACAGTCCAGTTTCTCTAGGTTATCAATATAACCTATCATCTTAATGACATGAGCATTAACTGGACCGTCCTTTGGTAGCTTGCACTCAATGAGAGACTTAACCGTCTGGTATCTCTCAGTTCGTGCCTGCTCCTGAAACATCCCTTTCAGGCTAGTGATCATCTCAATTGGCGACTCCACGTTCTCATATTGCTTCTACAAGTCTGAGCTCATGGTAGCCAGTATGAGACAACACACATCGACCATATCATTCGAATGCTTATCCCAAGCATTCCTTTCTGCATGTGGGGCATTGGGCACCGGTCTTGCAGGGAGAACATTTTCAAGGACATATTCCTTTTTCTCCTCCTTGAGAACAATTCTCAAATTCCGATACTATTCGAGGAAGTTCGATCCATTCAACTTGTCCTTCTCAAGGACAGATCACAGGGAGAAAGAGTTGTGATGAGTGGTAGACATAGCTGAATCAAAAGAAAGGAAAAAAAGAGTTTAGTTATGATGATCAAGAAAATGAGAAATCTTAACAATTAAGAAACTCACATTATATTCAAAATATATTTTCTCTAAATACCAAGACCCATGCTTCACTAAAATTTGAGTGAGTTTTGGCTCATCACCCAAATTTTAGTTATCTAGGTAAGCAACAACTTTGCCAATTATATCCAATATAACTCTTGGTTGTGGATAATATCTTATGTTTAATCCAACCCCATGTCTCTAAACCCAAAACTATTTTGATAGCCTAGTCAAATAAATCAAACCTTTAAGTCATGTAGTAACGATTACTACTTGTCTCACTCATGTAATTGTGGACACCTTGCTTTGGCAAGCCCATCACACAATGAAATGAATCTTGACAAATTGACAAGGTTTGGGAAGACATAAAATTCGATATTTATTTGAGGAACAGAACTTTCTAGAACTAATACATATCAAATATGCATCCTAGAGTTTTAGAATAAAATTTAAATAACTAATCTAATTAAAGGTTAATTATTCTAGAGTGTGGGATTGGTCATGTGATTTCGGGTTCTGAGAGTGTATCGATCGACACTACATTAGTGTCGGTCGACACAACCTAAATCAGATCGCGATTAATCGCGATAATCGATTAAACCAATCTCAAAACCAACCAGTGTCGATCGACACTACATTAGTGTCGGTCGACACAGTCCGAATCGGATCAGTGTCGATCAATACACTACGCTAGTGTCGATCGACACTACATCCGCAAAAACAAATCGCGATGACCGATCAGTGTCGATCGACACAAAACTGTATCGATCGACAACGACCAAAACCCGGTTCAACCGCAATTAAAAATTTAATCAATTGAACCAATCACAATTTCCAGCTAGTGTCGGTCGACACATAGCGATTCAGGGAATTCGAAAGCCTAAAATTTTTTAAGCGATTTCAAAGTGTGTTGGTCGACACAGCGAGTGTGTCGGTCGACACCGAAAACCCTAAAACACAATTTTCGATTCTTAACATGATTTATCATTAATTAAATTCACTAATTCAACAATCATGCTTTAGATTCAATTAGAACACTAGGCTCTGATACCACTGAAGGAATTTGCACAGATTTTAAATCATATTTAAAAAATCATAATCACAAATTTTAGGCCTAAGATCATGTGTTCACATTTAGAATTGAATCTACTTAATGGATCTCTAGTATACCTGATTGATTGAGCAGCGGAAGAGATTCGAAACACGAGATTGAATAGTGTCTCAGATGCCGCGCCTCTACTGGTATCCACACAAACTGGAAATCCGGGATGCTAGTGCCGGAAGAGATCAAATCTCTGAAGAAAACTCTCGGGATTCCTGTGTTTCTGTTGGCTGTAAAACTAGGTTAAAATCACAAATTCGTGCATATATCCTATATATATAATGACTTGTGAAAAACCTAATTAACCATTGGTCTAAACCAATGATTAGTTAAACCGAAAACCAAAATAAAAATTCTGGTTCGGGCTGTGTGTCGATCGACACAACCTTTGTGTCGGTCGACACACTGTTCAGAAACACAATAATTTGATCATTACATTAATGATCAATCCCAATATACTCTATCCATTTTGCTTAGGTGTGTGACCCTATTGGATAATATAATACTAGTAATGAGTTCCAAACTCATAGATTGCAAGTGGCTTCTAGCAAAACATTATAATCACCTAGTATCATATGATTGTCTTATCTCGACAACTATATACTAGAGTAAATACAAGTGTGATTTCAGGACATTCCCAACAGAACCTTCCCAAGAGAGAGGGAATGATGAAGACATCAGTGACCCGGAAGATTCCTCAAAAGACTCCCCGGAAGATTCCCCAAAAGATTCCACGAAAAATTCCCCGAAATATTCTCAAGAGCAAGGCATCACCAACATGAACCACCTTCCAAAGACAAGATCAAGAGCTAGAAAGCTTAGAGATGGGTTCATAGGATCAGTACAAAGCTTCTTGGATCAAGAAGACATAGAAGAAGAGGATGGACAACAAGTTGAACGCGACAAGGCCCATTTGAAGCCACCGGCTGGCCAAGTCATGTTGCTCACGATCCATCCCGACTTTGGCCCAACCTAAACCGTCCCATGACTTAAAAAACAACCACAAGGCGAGTGTTTCAATTATATACATGAGTGTGTTCGTTTTGCAGGTAATCAAGTAGTATAAGATCTTTCCTTTAATAGCTTATTTTGTAGCCGTTTGAATTGATTTTGTTTCTTTAAGTTTACTGTCATTTAGAGAAAGTGTAATAGGGTTCCTATTGCTGCACAAACCATTATATAAGGTTCCTTTAGCAGAATTGTATTCTCACGTTTTAATCAATAAAAATCGCACTTTATTCAAAGGCAAAAACCTCTCTTGTTCTAAAGCTTTCTTTGGAGTGATTCCAAGACGACCATTAGAATTCAGTCTTATCACAAAAAGAATCATCTCTTGTGTGGCGACTCTCATCCCATTCCATCTCTTGACCGAGTCAAAGAGTGCCCCTCCGGCCAGTTGATTCCGTCCCATCCATTCCACTACATTTGACCATCGACCGGACCGATAGAGAGATCCCCGCCGATCAGCTATCTGTCTCCATCACCACCGTGAGATCCTTTATCCATAGACGATCTTACATCGAATCAAGTGCAAAATAATTTTATTGGACAAAAACAGAACCAAAGAGATCAAACAAATCTACTGTAGGAGTTCTAATAGACACAAACATTGCAGGTTTCTTCTAATCTAACAACTTGTAATCCTATTTAAAGCCCTTAAATCATTTTTAACAAACCCAAAACATGTAAATCAAAATTCTGAGCACAAAACTCAGTAGAAAAACTATTTCACCAAACCCTAACCAATTCAGATCACGAATTCTCAATAGAAAAACGTTTTCTAATAAACCCTAACTTACTAGATTTTGTTGCTTAATCTTCAAGTTTTAATAAGTTCAAAGCATGATCTGGTGAATTTCGACTCTAACAAACATGATTCCAACAAGTTTTAACCCTCAAGACGAAAATCACTAAATACCAAAAGTCAGAAGTTACAAAATATGAACGGGTTGAAGTAACACAACCTGGAGCATGAAGATTGGCTCTGATACCACTTGATATGATCCTGGGTGTGAGGATCAAGTCCCTGAAAACGGGAGAAATGCCTTGAAACGTCTAAGAGAGATGATTGATCTCTTAGACTATCAACAAAATGGTTTGCTTGTAAGGTAAGGATCAAAATCCGAATACACTTAATTAAGTTGTGATCAAACTAGACTCATAAAGGTTTTTGAATAAAAAAATAGTTTAATAAGTTTGAACAAAGGAGAAACACACATACATATACATATAGTGTTTAGGACGTCTAGAAACTAAAAAAACATAGAAAATTGAAAGTATTTAATGAATTAAATCTGATCATTAAATTTACAAAGATCAAATTAAATTAAATAGAACTAGTCTCTTCTCTTTATTTTTGGACGTGGTTTAAAAGGTGTGTAGTGGGTTTGGATTTCATCAATAGGCTTGTATGAATATGTATAAATTTTCCTCATTAAAAACCTCTTTTTGAAAATTCATTGGGACACTTTTACTCTCCACACACACCATTTTTACATGTTATACTTTGAAAGATATTCTATCATTTAACATCATCACACGTCATAGCTACAATCATTACATAAATAAATTTATTTATATTCTTTCATTTTTTTCGACATGATTCAATAACCTAATTTCCTCACGTTATTCTAAAATATAACAACAATGTGTATAATTGAATAACCCCATAAGTTTAATAACATCTTTGGAGAATAGTTTTAATTTCGTGTTTCGAAAATAATTAAGAAGAGAGATCCACGTATCAGCATGTCTGTGCAATGAAAATGTTTTTGGTGATGTCTCGCAATTAGCCAAGTAGCATAAATAGTAGTTCGAAAATTAGTAATTTCAATGATAATGTAGTTTATAAAAAGAATATATTTTTTTGGTTAAATGACAATTTTCTAGAAAAGATAATCACCAAACCAAGAAAAAAAGAGAAGAGAAAACCAAAACTGGAAACAAATATCAAAAAGGGATTTTGACAATATTAAAAAGGGAATAACTGTAATGAGAAAAAAATGGATATTAGATGTAGCTAGTTAGCAATAGAGAGAAAGTAATCGCGGTTGGGCCAGGAGACTCGCGTGCTGGTGGTGGACTGAGTTCGTGAGTAATCACCATGAAACCTCCGCTACACGTGTAAACCTTTTTTCTTACCAATTAAACCTATTTTCTTATCAGCACCAGTGGAGAGTGGAGACGGACACAAATCACCATCTGACAAATTAAAGGTTCCTTAAAAAGAAAAGAAAAACAAAACCTCCGACGGTCTCCAATCATCCGAATCGGACACGCTCGGTGTTGCTTTCCGGTGAATTATTGGTGGGTTATGGCGTTTTGAGTTGAGAAACCCATTCTGGGTCGCGTTAGTATTTTTTTTTAACTGCGAATCCGGGAGTCGAGAGATGAAAGTGGTTTCCCGGTAACCGGAGCTGAGAAAGCGAGAAGAAATGGACAGCAAAGGTATCTCTAACGGTTTATCGGCTGAGCGGAAAGTGGAAATCAGAGTAAGGAAGAACGGGAGAAAGGATAAGGTGATTATTAATTAAATGCTTTTCTTAATTTGATTTCGTTCTCATAAATCTCTCTAGAAATTACATTCTCTGGGCTTTCTTCTGCGTGGTTTGGCTCTTGTTACTAATGATTTTGTCTTTTACGACTCGCACTTTCACTCTCAAATTTATGATGAAATGATTCGGTAGTCATGGTTAAAGGTGAAATCTTTTTGTCATTTTCCTGCATGCAATGCTTAGCTCTAGGAGATCAAAAGAGAAAGAGGTTTAGTGAATTTAATTTTAATTCAAGAGGTTCACAGGGCTTTCTTGTCTTCTTATGGATAAATCTAATACCATTGGTCAGAGCTTTATTAGGAAAAGCTACATATCTCAACTCTATTTGGTTTTGAATTTACTGGAGATGCTTATTTCTAAATTCGTCTTGTGTAGCTGCTGTGATGGTTAAAGTAATAGAATTTGTGAAATAACCTTCAGATTTTGACATTTGTACGTTTCTTAAAAGAGAAAGAGTCTTTATGTGTAAGTGATACAGGTTATAGTTGAGAAATCTGCAGCTGAAGGCTTACCTGAAGGATGGATCAAGAAGCTCGAAATAAGCAACAGAAAAGGCTCTAGAGTTAGAAGAGATCCAGTTTGTACCTTCTACTTTGATCTCAAAACAACATTTTTTTGTTTACATGCTCAGTTCTTGGAAATGCCTCTTTTGTTTTTGCAGTTCTTCATTGATCCTAAAAGTGGATATATCTTTCAATCTTTCAAAGACGCATCGCGGTATGTTGAGACTGGCCAGATTGGACATTATGCACGTAAACTGAAAGAAAGCAACATTGAAGATGATGATGACTCTGGAAATCAGAAGAGCCTCGTGAGTTCCCTACTCCTTTTTTGTTATTCTTAGTTTTAAATAGAAAGCTCTCTGGATGATTTATCTGATAACTTTAATCCGATTTTAGGTTCCTCTGGGGCTTGTGGAAAAGGGATCTGAGGAAAAGGAGAAAGAGATAGAAGTTTTTGTCCAAAACAGTAAACGGAGAAACTTACCTTCTTCTGATGAACATTCTGAGAATTGTAAGTAGAAATTGTTTTGCCAGGACACTTATGCAGTGAGTAACGTCAACTTTTGATTATCTCTGCAGGTGAATTGATGAATTCCGATTTGGGGAAGAAGGAAGAGGCGAGAGGTTCTATGGAAATGCAGCCGGTAGCAAAACGGGTAACTAGGAGCCAAGCTAAAGCGAGTAAGAAGGAGGAAAACATTGGTTCAAAAAGAACAAATCTTTCTTCATTAGATACAAAATTAGAAAAAGGTAAGCAGATACGAGTGAGCTGTGCAAGTTCACAAGATCCAGAGAAAGAATCTGTTATGAAGGAGGAGGAGGTACAAGATTCTACTGAGAAACGGATCACAAGGAGTAAAGCTAAAGTGGAGAAGAAGGAGCTAAGTACTAGTGTAACTCGACGAGCATCAAAAAGATTAGCTGGTATTGAGCTTGAACCAACGCCTGAACTGAAGTCAAGAACGAAAGCTCAACGAGTAGTTGTACCTCCTGATACCGGAAAGTGCAAGCAACCTGTGAATACTGAGGATATAACGGTCAATCAGGAAGCAGGCGAAAGCTATAATGAACATTCGTCTCCGAAACCAAATGCTGCAAGCAACAATTGTGTGAATGCAGAAATGGAAGTGGAAATGGGTAAAGCAGTAGGCAGAAATGGCTGTGGAGGAAAGCAGAAAAAGAAAACGTCAATTTTGATATCTGAGGTGAAACCACCGAATCCAGTTTTTCATCTTGACGGTTACAAGCACAAGGAAGAAATGTCGCCGGTGTCACCATTGTCTCGCCAAACGTGTGGAACAAAGTGTGAGAAGAGTCCAAAAGCGACTGAGACTTCACCTTTGAGTTTGAGGTTATCAAACAAAGGCGAGTATCCTTGTGATAAGGGCAATGCCGCCATTCAAAAGAGAAATAGACTAGTAAGCACCGACTCGTTTGGTAAAGGCGCATGCTTGGAAGGGGGAGTGATGGAGAAGAATACCAACAGCAACAGCCTCTCCCCTGCATTTGATTCAACTCTTGCAGATATCTGGAAAGATCCTTGCATCGCCTTTGCTATTAAAACTCTGACCGGAGAAGAATCGCTGTGTCCTCCAGGAATCTCCTCTTCTTGTGACCCCAAGAACAGCGACACCGACCCAGAGACGGCCGGAAAACCGAGTGCGGATATCTGGGAAGACCCGTGTATCGAGTTTGCTATTAAAACCCTGACGGGTGCAATCCCGACGCAGATAAGCCAAGTAGAGCAAACCAGCTGTGATCATTTCAAGAGGAAGAAGAGTTAGTGTAGGGAAATCTAAACATCCATATGATCTTTCTCCTCCGAGGATTAGTAGGTGTTATCATGTAAGATTTCTGTGTGTGTTTTTGTCCATGTTCTGTAAATCCATGTGTATCGACAGAACGTTGGAAACTCCCAACCCCAACATCATCAATGCCACGTTGTTCGTTTTTGGATTTCGGTTTTAGTCAGATTAATTTATCCGGCATGAGATGATGGTGACGTCATCTCACCCAAAAAAAGCCCGCGAACGATCTTGGTGTGTTTCCGCCAAAACGTGCGTCTTATATATATAATGAAATGAAATGTATCCGAATGGTAAAGGTAAAAAAGATGGAGATTCGAGTCAAGTGTGGTTGTGGAGAAGGAGAATGCAGCGAATGGGCGATCGTCGAACTCCAAGGCGTCGTCGAGACTCAATCTTCGTTCCAAGGCTCTATTCAGAATCTCGAGATCGGCTCTCTCTGCCACTCCCGTTCCTCCCAGGTTTTTTAAATTCACCTTCCCCCTCCTATCGCAACCACCGTAATCGTCGGCTGTTAATATAATTTGTTGCTCAACCGCCACAGGAAACCTACACCTTCACGGTGGGTTACCATGAACTCATAGGCTCTAAAGTGACTCTGAAGAAGCCATTGTTGGTTTTGAAAAAACTTCAAATCAACTCTGGGGATGAGAAAGCAACGGAACTCCAACTTGTTGGGATTATACGAACTAAGATCATGTTCAAGACAAGGCCTAAGCCTCTCATTTCAGGTCTTTTCTTCTTTCTTTGCTTTTGCTTTCATCTCCACACTTTTTAGCCTTTAATTTTGGCGGCTCACTTCTTCTTCTTTTGTTTCAGGTACAAATTAGGTTGCAAAAGGAAACCAAAAGCTATCTAGTCTCTCTTCTTTCTTTGATTACATCATTTGTTTGCAGTACAATGGAGAAACTAGTCGTAATCTCAATTGGATCATAACTTTTTTTAATTTGAAGGCAATAATAGATAAGGAGACTACTACTTCTACTCATCATGTGATTTTGATGCAAGATTCTGGTCTCTTTTATCTACAAACAAATGTTTCCCAGTTGATTTCAGAATGATTTTGAGTCCTGTTCTTCTCTAGGAATTTGGCACAGGCACGTACCCTGCACGGGCTCTTAATGTTTCGGTTCTTTTGCTTCTCTCCATCACCCCAACCAGCCATTCTGTACTCTCTTTGATTCCTCGCCTGCTCATTTAAAAATGCTTTCTGAGTTTAAGTGTTTTCTATTGCGCTATCAGATTCTGGTGTGTGTTTTACTTACCCATCATATCCAGAAACTGCTTCAAACATGTACACCCTCTCGTCCAGTTTCTTTAGATCCAGGTATCTATCCAGTTCCTCAGCCGATACAGCATTTGTGAGATCCTGCTCATTGGTTACAATATAAGAGATTTAAGACTATCAGCAAAACATATCTTTGGAGGATTAAAGCTAACAAGTGAGTCAATGCAATGCAACTTCGTACTTGCTTGTTTGCCAATATCAAAAGAGGGGCTCCTTGCAAATCCTCATGCCGCAGGGCTTTTTCTGATCAAAGGCAGTTTTATTACATTATTGCTTTAGCTTCAATATGCTGTTTCTTGTGTCGACACACTTACCTAGAGCAGATTTTGAGTCTTCAAAGCGGGATGGGCAAGCTGCATCAATCAAATATATCAATGCATGTGCTTCTTCATAGTACTTCTCCCAAATCGACCGCAAACCAGGCTGTCATCAGGAAGAAAACATACAGTTCTATGATCTTTTATCAGGAGTTGTAAACCGAAGCAAATTGATAGTTTTCAACAGGAAGAAGCAAATCGGTATTGCAAGCAAGACTCAAACAAATAGCTTCCAGAAAAGAAAGATTGTAAATTTAGATAGGGGATGAGCTCAAAAGTGTCTTCCACGTAGTCTATATTCATATAGGTGGCTAGTAGAACACAGCTGAATACTGAAGGGTAAAACATTCACAACTTACCTGACCTCCCAGATCCCAAAACACAATTTTAGCATTGGAGACTTCAATACGACCAATATTTAGCCCAACAGTAGGAACAATTCGATCATGAGGGAGACCTTCTGAGATAGAGTATATCGTCTTCAGTTTCTCCAAAAAAGTCTAAGACATTCAAGTGTGATACATTAGAGGTTAATCCTCAACATTTTAGATACCAGGCTGAACTTGTTAATGGAGAAAAAGAAAAGATAGAGGAGAACATTACCGTCTTCCCAGCTTTGTCGATACCAAGAATTAGAACATGGAACTCGGTCTTGCTGAACATATAGTTCCACAGTCCATGCATAAGAGAAAACATCACTTCTTTCTGCTTCTTTAATTACTTTGCTTTCCAAATCTATAATTTGACAACCAAAACAAGAGTGGAGCTTATCATCAGCATCGAATGAGAACATAACTTGGCTTCCTTATCATAATATCGGTAGAATCAACCCAGAGATCTAATTTATTAACTCAGGGAACCCACAGTGCATATGCATATCTCCGCAACTCCTAACAAAACTCTACTTTCGTCCCAAAACCAGTAAGATTCTCTTCAAATACATTGGTGCGCCGCACGACAGTTCCAAAACCAAGATTCAAGAGACATCAAACTACCAAAACCACATTCCGATACTAAATTCAGTCACCCAGGGTTAGATCACATTCAAAATTTCTAACATTCTGAGCAACAACAAAAAAAGAGAGTAGATCTAATGGATCAAAGGAGAAAACCGTGAATCACTATCACCCATTCAGAATTCACAACAGGAAGATTAAATTGACATAGTGAGCGAAGAAGTAGATCAATACAAGCTCTCGGAAATCATAAAAACATTCTCTTTCCGTCGATTGGGAAATAAGAAAATAAGATTCGAGAATCCTTACAGTTCCCAGGACGATCTGGAGAAGGACTAAGAAAGATCGAACTAATCCTCCCTCGATTTGCACTCAACTTTGCTGGTCTTCGACTCGATCGTCCCTTCCGTGCTCCCTCCTCAAAAAACTTCTAAAGCCTAATTCCAAAACTACCCTTACTCGGTGTTCACGCGCCCGATCCCGCCACGTGTCAAAGTCAAACAAACGGACGGCTACTCTTGCACCTCTTCATAGAGAGGGTAAATTCGAGATTCGCCAAATCCCAGTTACAGGGAGGAAAACACAACAGGTTCTAAACACTTTGCGATCGAGAATAAAGTTGCTCAAGATAGAAGATGGCCGATCCAAAGAGGTGAGGAAATTTATTGTTTCGTCTTTGTTCGGAATTTGTGATGCTTAATTTGTATGGCTGATGGATGAAGCCGCAGTTTATCTCTCGTTGGTTTACTTTCGGTAACCCAACATAAGCTAGGGTTTTCGTACGGGATATGCTCTCTTTGTGGTGTCTCGAGGTGTACGATTGAGGAACGTATTAAACCTCTAGAGAAATTAGCGTCTAATTCCAATTTTTCCTTTGAAGTTGAACCATTTCAATTGAAACCAGCAGCTTAGTGATGTTTGCTTTTGTAGTTAGTCGGATACTATAGCACAATGATCCTGACAGAGATTCTGGTTACTGCTTGATTTGCGAATGCGATTTCTCATACAATGATCCTCACAGTGATACTGGTTTTGGGTTTCAAATGATCTAAGGATTGCTTCTTTGGTCTTATTCTTTTCCTTTGCCACGTTCAGATGATTCTTTAATTCGGCTTGATGATCTATTTTGTGAATCCAGGCTCTGCATTTAGTAGTCTGAGTTGCTTCATTGTCTTTAAAGGTTTATGAATTGAGTTTTCCCTTGTACCCTTGTGTAGAATAGTTCACAGTAAGGTTCTGGTTACTTCATTGGCTTTGGTTAAAGGCTCAGATGTTGGCTTCTCCTTTAAGAGAAATGAGCTTTGTATAATTGAGTTGCTCATGGGATTGTTAGTTATCAAGGCCGCTGAATTTTAGTCTCTCTTGTGCAACATTGAAGATGCTCTTTTTATGGCAGGGGGCGTGTACAATGGGATGAAGCTAACATAGTGGAAATCGAATCTAACAAACCAGTAAGGCAGAAGATTACTGAACCAAAGACACCTTACCACCCGATGATAGATGATGATGGTTTGTCTATTTCTCTTTATTTGGTTTCTTTTTTGTATAGGCGAACAACTATTTTGCATATGTTGTTGGCATATGCTTCTCATCATCTAAACGTATATGTATATAGAAAAATAAAATGTATGTTAGACTTAACGCAAGGGTATCTGAGAATGATTTGCTTTAGAGGTTGTATTCATTTAGAAAGTTGGACGATAACAGCTCCTTAGGGGAGAAACCTTGTGACTGATATTGGTCTGTTGATATTAAAATCTGTCATTCTAGATGTCAGAGTAACTTGAGCTAGTTCTGACACTTTTTAATCCATGAAAGATAAAATAATTACACCACTTTTTATTTTATTTGTACCAGGTTCTCTGTCTCCTAGAGGAAGAACGTTTGATGAGTGCGTTGATGATATGCAGCGAGCCGAGGAACTGAGGAACGTTCTGAGTGATGCAGCAGCGTCTTCCAGTAGAAATACTAGCCAGGGGTCTGGTTCTGGTGACTGGAGCTCGTCCGAGGACGAAGCAGATCCAATGGATCAAGATGAAGAAAATTCGGAGAAAAATGCAAAATTCAATGAACACAGAAGAGCACATTACGATGAGTTTCGAAAGGTGAAGGAGCTGAGATCCTCAGGGTCCTTCTATGAGGAAGAAGAGGAAGAGGATGATGGTACAAGAGGCAGTAAAAAATCAGAGGCAACAACCTCACGACACACTAAAGGCGTTAACAAAGAGTTAGATGCAGCGACAACAGTATCAGGGAAGTCACCTTCATCCTCGAGTTGATATGAATATCTGTTCAATCAGGTTTTCCAGAGCGCTCTGTCTCAACGAATCTGTGTTTTATTTTATTTGAATCTTTTAAGAAAAAAAGCCATCGAAATTCTGAAATTATGTTATGGTTACTATAGCATTTTAATGCAAATCACTTCTGTTCTTTCATGTTCTCGTCAAACTTTTATTAATTGCGTTGTGTTTTCGCTTGATCATCTCTGTACAACTGTATTGTATTCTTTCTGTTAAATTTTCCAGAAATAAAAAAAAAAAAAAAAAGATTTCTGCAGTTTTTGAAAGAAAAAAAAGGAAAAGAAAGGAGCTTTCCTCTCTGCCTTGTCGTTTTCCCGTAAGGAGCAGTTAAAATGTGGTCAAAATTGCACGATCGAAGATATGATACTATGAAATTATGAACTTAACACTAAGCAGTCAAATCTGAATCTGTTAAACATCAATGGCGAACGAGAATAGTCAGGAAATGTCGAAGTTTTCCTCTCAAATCTGTAACCACATCTCCTCCATTTTCTCTAACCCTACCTATCCACATCCACCACCGTTAGATCTTCTCGTGACAGAGCTCGCCGAAGTCTCCCGCCGCAAGTCTCGTGTCTTCCTCTACGGCGTCGGCCGCGAAGGCCTGATGCTCAAGGGCTTTGCGATGCGTCTCTTCCACCTCGGCCTCTCCTCTCACCTCGTCTTCGACATGACCACACCTCCAATCTCATCTTCCGATCTCCTCATCGCCTCAGCCGGACCCGGAGGATTCTCCACCGTCGATGCGATTTGCTCCGTCGCTCGATCGTCCGGCGCTAGGGTTCTCCTCCTAACGGGTCAGCCGGAGACAGGGACCTGCGTGAAACATGCGACGGCTGTGTGCTACGTCCCGGCACAGACCATGGCTAACGACGGGGGAGATGTGGCGGCAGAGAGACTGTTGTTACCGATGGGGAGTGTATACGAAGGAGCGTTGTTTGTGTTATTCGAGATGGTGGTTTACAAGTTGGGAGAGGTCTTGGTCGAGTCCCCTGTGTCTGTGCGTTCTCGTCACACCAATCTCGAGTGACGTGTCAGTTAGTTGGAACGTTACCCTGTTTTGGTTGAAAAATGCCTGCTGTTTTTTGCGTCCTTCGGGCACCTGCCCTTTGTAAGGCTACGAATATATGATATATCTATGGAATGCTACTACTACTAAGTATGTGAAAAAAAAAACAATCTATGGAATGCTACTACTATGTGAAAAAAAAAAAACATCTATGGAATGCATGTGAATTGCTAGAAAATAAAAAAATATTATGTTCTAGCAATACATCGGTTATGATTATTTTGATGGTGTAATTAGCATCCCTTATTAACAGTTTGACGTTAGTTGAGATTTTGTCCATCCGATCTAATCATGGGTTGACCTCATCTATTTTACAGGTTGTTGTTGATGATGGGGTTAGCATCCCTTATCAATAATTTGGCAATAATTGAGATTCGGTTCCTACTGATCTTTCTTTAATTATCAATTAAGTTATAAGTTCCTTCAATAAGATTATAACCCTCGGCTCAGATGACCGAGTGATACCTCAGTAAAGAATGGTCGGATTTTGTGTCCGAAGCGGGGGTATAAACTACTTTGTTCCAAGCCGAAGTCTAAACTCGTACAGAATAAAATCAAATCTTATCATAGATTTCCTGATCTTGGAAAAATTGAATATTTCCATTTTTCCGAGGTTAGTCCATGGGCTTAGATAACCGACGTAGTAGAGAGGAGCACCATTTACAACGCAATTTTCTGAACTCCGTGGTTATATTCTATGGAAGTTGTTCCATCTACTTATCATCAATGTCTGAAATTACCGACTCTGAAAGGACACTTTACGGTTCGAGGTGACAAAAGATGGCCCGACGATGCTTCGTAACAGAAAATAAGCTTCATCGAGAAACCCAGAATCAAGTGAAAACTTCGGATCAATCTCTCATAGTAGTTTCTGCTAACAATAATAAGCCCGCATCTGCCAAAATTCGAGATAGTCAACAAACATTCAAACGTCGGAACTACGTATGACTTGATCATTTTCGAGGATACGTAGGTAGCCTTTCACGAGGTTCAGCTACAACATGATAATAAATTTTGGTTATATAGTCAAGAAATTCATACAACTCAACTATATTTAACCGAAATTCACACAAATCAATATGTTCGAACCTTGATCACGTTCTCGACAAAAATATAGGACAGTTTGTCTTAATTAAAAATAAATTTACCTAAAAGAATCTCAGAGCCCGATAAAGTAAGGCCGAGAGATTAAAAGGTACGAAATTACGAAATTCTACTTACACATTCTTTACCGAATGCAAAGGTTCGACAATTAGTCTGATAAAGTAGGATTCGTTGTTAAACTTTAAGCAAACGAATAAGGAAAGTGCGCCTTATTTGTTTTGCTATTTCCGGATTTCAAAGTTTTAAATTTTAAAGTTTTGAGTAAACATTCCGACAATATGAAAACAAAATTTTATTAAAAAAGATTCAAAGGAGTCATTACAAGACAATCTGTTATTACAAAAATGCTGGGATCAGTTCGGAGGTTTTAATACAAGACTACCGGTTTGAAGATTAAATTCTTCATCTTGAAACTCCAGAACAGAAACAGCACTTGCAGGGGCGAACAGTCGATCACGTTCTCTTTCGGCTTCAGCAATGTCCACTTCCGAGATAGCGATCCCCTTTTCAAGAAGAGAACGAAGGTTTTCAGCAACAACAACAACTTTTCCATATTCGTTAGTCTTGCGCATCAGCAGGTTTTCAACTTCCTTTGGCAAACGTCGAAAATTGCGCATCGCTCGTCCAACTGCCTTTTCTGGAAATGCTCGGTACATTTGGAGTTCAGAATAGCCCGACCGACGTCCTTCTATTCCAAAATAGCAAGGATTTGACATTTTGCTTCAGCCAGTTCAGTTATTAGCCGAGAATTTTCTTCAAAAAGATCAGAAGATCTCGACTCATCTTCCGCAAAGTTCGTCTTCAGATTACTCAAGATCTTGTTTTGGCTTCCAACTTCGCCTCTCGCTTCAGCAAGGGCTTTCTCGGCATCAAACGATCTTCGCTCCAAGTCTTAATTCTCCAATGAAAGAGTGCCTATCGTCATATAGTAGTCGGTAAGTCTTTTCTCGTATCGAATGAACGTTTGACCAATGAAACCTACAGACTAAGAAAAATGATAGAACCAAGTCAGTATAGAAGAAGGTAGTAAAAGAAGGGGGGTTATTAGATCAATTGTTTACTTGGAACATAGAGCAGGAGAGCGCATCTAGAGTATCCGATTCATGACAGATCTCGGGTAAACGGTTATCATAACCGCTGGCCTTTCGGAAAATTTCAGAACATTTTTCCTTGTTTTTACAAAGGATATCTGCACCATCGAATTCGAAACAAAATGCATGAGGTTCCTTTGCAGGCTTCGAACAGTCCGCGAGTTCAGCGTTCTTCTTCTTTGCGGCTTCGATATTTTTCTTCTTCCTCGGAAGGAAATTTGGGCCACTTCGGGAAGCTTCTTCGAGGTTAGATTTCTTCATAGTAGGAGAGAGATCACTTTCTACCCAGTTTTCTCTTCCTAGAAGATTGTTTACGATGTCACGATTGGTTCGGAATATGGTATAAGAAGTTTAGGGAAACATACATGTCCATGTGATGGCTCGGTGGATATGGGTAGAATGAATGTCGCCCCATCGAAGTTCCCCTTCCTTTTTGAGTTTTTTGAATTCTTCGGAGAAATTTTGTGGAAGAGGTCGGAAGCAGCTTGGTTTAACTGAAAAGTAATGACAAAACACGTGGTTAGAAGTCGGATGGAAAAAGAAGGAAGAGATCTAAATTACTACCAATTACGGTCTTCCAGTTTCGGTAATTCGAAGTAGAGGGATTATAAATCGAAGCTTGGTTAATCATAATGTAAAAATAGCTTCAGAACCACGATTTGGTAGCCGGATGAAGTTCAGTAATTATCTTTCTTCTGGTTTTGATATTGATCTTGAAAGTTCCTCTCGGATTTTCAGCAGCTGTAAAATTTGTAAGCTCCTCCAATTTCCAAAAACTCATACGGACGCCGCATTTTGCAGCGAGAATGAGGAGTCCAATATCTTGACTTAGTTCGGTGTCAATTGAGATATTTCCTTTCCTCGGCGAACACAGTAGCTAACCATCAATTACAGAATTGGGAACTAGAGATGAGTTTCGGTGAAAAAATTTCCGTAGAGGCATACGAAACCCGGTGGCAGGGTCCGACATCGGATCTCAGAATTATGATTTCAATTTCGTCGGGTTGTTGAGCGCTTTCTTTGATCATTCCTATCCTAGATTTAGAAAAAGGGAGTGTCCAAAATCGGGTATGTTCGGCCACGGGATTTCATTCCCGAAAAACTGAAGTCTTGGAGTCGTTTCTTTCAGCCATTACTAAAGAGAGAGATAATAACTACTTAAAATAAAGCATAAGAGGGATTGAAGATTACCTCGGAGATTGAAGAAGTGATTATGAGGAGAATCAACCATAAACTGAAGATTATATAAGGCTCGCAAGCAACAGTGGATGCTTCGTTTTCAGTGTCAAGAGGGTTTAATTAGCCATCGTATCGATCAGAAGTAGGCGTCGTTTCTCTTGCACCCCTTTTCCAAGTGACGCGTCATAGGGAAGACGAGAGGATATGAGAGTACCGAGAATTCAGTGCACGCGTCAGATGAGACCTTTCGCTTTCCGTATTTTTTCCGCCAAAATTTATTGATGAAACAAGAGAAGGAAGAAGATTCAAGGTTCAGAAGAAAAAGATCGACAACAACCGAGCTTCAATTATTGGCAAGCTACATTATTTCGAAATTCGCCAACTCTGCCCTAGGTTATCTTCGGATTGCGTAAATGATGCAATGTTCATTCGTGGTTCAACCAAGAACTTGTCAATAAACATTTCCCTTAGATCTTCCCATGTCTTGATATTCTTGGATTCAAGTTTTTCATACCAAAGTAGAGCTCCTCCACACAAAGAGTATTTGAAAAGGTTTAGGCATAGCTTGTTATAGATACCTTCATCCTTGGCAGCTCGTGCCAGTGTGTCCTCTACTTCCTTCAAGTGTCTCAGAGGGCCGCTTCTTCCGTTCTCATAAGGCTCGATCTCCAATAGACTTCGTATCACCTTGGTATTGATGTTGAGCTCATCTTCTTTTAGTGCGGCCTTGATGTGGTTTGGATCATACCCTCGTCCAGGGTAGAAATTTTGTTCAGAACTTCCATCATTGGTGGTAAGATAAACATCATCTTCTAGTCCAGGCATCTCCTGTTAACCTTCTTTTTCCGTCTTGAAAATAATCGAATTAGGCTTCTGCTTCCAGGTCGGTCGACTTCGTGGAAGTCGGTCGACTGGGGTCTGGTCGACTGCACTTGTGCGGATGGAACGAATTGTTTCTCCGGAATTTGAGTTGATCATGCGCCCTTCAGTGCTTTTTGAGTCGAGGATCTGTCTAGACTCGGTTGTTGTTTCTTCTTTCCTCTTCTCTTCTCTTGAAGAATCGTTCGTCGAGTTGTTCGATGTTGACATGCTCATTACTCCTTGTGCTATCTTGGATCTGTCCTCCATTGTCTTGTTTTCAAAACTTCCAGCAGTGTTGGTACTGCTCCCGTTTGCTATCTCAGTGGCTTCCTTCTCCTCTTTCTCCTTCTGCTTTCCTTTCTTCTCCTCTTGAGATGGATCACGAGTCGGTCGACTGAGAGATACAGTCGGTCGACTCAGGTGTTCGTCCTTTTCAATTGATCAACTTTGCGTGTCTCCTTCCTGATTCATCATGAGTTGTTACTTGTATCAAATCAGAATAAAGGTTTCCAGACGTCTCAATTGAAAAATATCTTGATGCAATATTATGAAAAATCTTAATGCAAATTTCCTAATGAAAACCAAACTAACACCGAAGCTCCCCAACAACGGCGCCAGAAAAATTTGATGGTGCAAAGTTATTCACCCAAAATTAACTGCAAGTGCACAGTGTACAGTTGTAGTACTTAGGTTATCGATCCCACAGAGAGCTATGGCTAGTTTGGATTCAGATGCAAAAGTAACCGAACTATGATAATTCTAATATGCTAATGATTTGTGATGTGTTGCAAACTTTAAAAGGACATTAGATCTAAAGGAAGTCAGTTGGAAAAACTTGGGATCACGGTTATTGGTGACTTCTTGAACTCTAAACACTTTAAACTACTAAATCTTATTGGTGTACTAGAAAATAGCCTTTATTTAAATACCTAAATCTCAAATCTCTTGGATTGTCGCTGAAAATAAATAAGCTTTAGTGCGAACGAGTTAGATCTGTTCACAAGGTGTCTAAACAAATGTTTGTTTGACTTAGAACGCACCTTGCTCACTACAGACTCTTCCGGCGTCTCTATCTCCGTCTCCAGTAGAAAGAATCACATGGCTTATTCCACAAATCAAAACTGTTTAGAATGATCCCTTGTAAACCCTTTGAAAACCCTAGATCTAATGAATAAACTACTCAGACATGGTTTTAGTAAAACCAATCATCTTTTTATGAATGAAGTGCATGTAAAACGAATTAGACAATAGAAGATCAGAGGCTCACAAAGCTCTATTGAGAAAGAACACTTTCTAATCTCCTTCAGAGTCTATAACAATGATAAGAACAACCTCTAAAAAGCTAAAAAAAACAATGGAAACAAAAAGCAAAGAGAAACTTGTATTGCTATGAGTTCTTGTGCGGTGCGTGCCTCTTCTAGTGCTTCAGAGGTGCTTATATAGGTCGTGAATGAGTCTTAGGGTTTAGGGTTCCGCGAAAGGGCCGATAAGAAAATCTTCTAAATTAAGTCGCCGTCACAGTCGGTCGACTCTATCTTCTCCAGTCGGTCGACTCGGGGCTCGCAGCAACATTTCTTCATTTTGACTCCAAATATTCTAAGTCTTATCAAATCACGTGGAAACTTCCATAAAACCTTCTTTTTAGCTCATTTTGCTCCAAAGTGTCTTTTACTAGTAAATCCTGCATAAATGCTCAAAACATGCTACAAAGACTCCATAAAACCTACTATATCATGGTAGACAACCGGTAAAATCCATGATACATCACCATGATACATCATTAAAAAAAAAAAAAATTATATTATACTCTTAATGAACACCATAGGTTATTTATTAATATGTCATTTTCATGGACCAATATAGTGAATTTATCCTAACACTAGGAAGTTCTTCCAATGTCCAAGTCTTGTTTAACTCTAATGTTTGAATTTCAAGACGCATAGCGGGGTAGAGGAAGAACTTCCTATTGGCCAATATAGTTAATTTATCCTAACACTAGATATATCATCTATTAGCATCATTTATATGTAAATAATATTTTCATAATATTAATCTATAAATAGATGTTAGAAACTTATAATTCTTTTTTTTTCTCTCGTTATCAAACCGGATTTAAATAATCAATGAAAAATTTATTTGAAACTATTATCTAGACCTAATTCTTAAATATTTACAATAAAAATATTTAAGATAGTGATGTGGATGTTTTCAAATTTTAAATTTATAAACACCTCAATCGTTATCAAAGTATAAGCAATACTCGTTGTAACAACTGAGGGATCGAACCCAAAGAAGCTAGGAAATTTAAACAATGTTTGAAACCAAATATAAAAAACGGATGTAAAAGGGGGGGTTTGTTGATTGGTTTGGTACTAGGGACATGAGATTTAAAATAAAAGAAGAAAGTCGATTAAAATTCGAAGTAAATCGAAAAATCAAATAAAGATTGAATACAAAGATGATGATTATGCCCCAAAGCTTGGAAAATTCGTTTAGAGACACTACAAAAAAAAGGGTGTACGGCATCACTTATATTGTATCAGAAAAACAAGTGATAGTATTGTAAATCACTTATTGGGAATTGATTTAGAATATGTTGTTTAGTATCATTTACGTTAATTGTTGTCGTTTGTTAATTATTTCACATCATTTCTTTGTAAATGAAGTAAAAAAGTAATCATTTGTATCATTTTCAGGAAATTGATTTGGAAAAATATATTTTCCATCAATACCTTAATCGATTTATCAATTTCAATATTACCATCAGTTTACCAAATTGATATAAATTAAATTTTACATCATTTTTAATGAAAATGAAGTAAAAACCTAAACATCTGCATCATTTATTGAAATTTGACGCGAATATAAATAATTTCCATCAATATCGTAACTGATGTATCATTCTCAATATTACTATCAGTTTATAAAATTGAAAAAAATTAAATTCCACATCATTTCAATAAAAATGAGATAAAAAACTAAACATCTGCATCGTTTATAAGAATTTGATTCGGAATAATATAATTTTCATCACAATCTTAACCGATGTATCAATATAACTATTACCATCACTTTTTTAAATCGGAAAATATGAAATTTTACATCATTTCAATGAAAATGAGATAAGAAACTAAACATCTACATCGTTTATAAAAATTTGATTCGGAATAATATAATTTCCATCATAATCTTAACCGATATATCATTCTAACTAATAAATAATAAAAATGGAAACATATCTTAGTAACGGATTTGGTACAGTTAAATATTTTATTCACATTTTTAAAAATTTTTTTATAATACTAATGTCAAAAAACAAAAACGCACTTGTACCACTCCAATTTGTATTCTTATCCACACTAAATGCGGTTATTTTTACACCAAATAAAAACAAAATCTGACCTTTTTTTTTCTAAGTGCGGTTCTTTTAGAAAAACGCACAATAGAATTTTTTTTCACTTGATTGGTGATTCATTTGGCTGGTCTAACAAATACGCACTTCATCCGCACTTTTCTTTGTCATCGAATAGAAGACGATTCTCTCTTTCTCCTCCTCTCTCGTCTCTGAGTTTCTCTCTTCCGATCCTCCACCATTTTCTTCCTCCTTGGCTTCTTATTTCGATCATTTCTCCTCTTAATCTTCCAAATCCCTAAATCGTATCAAATCGCGTTTCTTCCCCCACTTTCCTCATCACCAATAAAATCTCGAATCACGTCAAGGAGGATCTTATCGAAGGAGAGTGCCGTGTTCTCGTTGATTCCATGACCAGCATGACCAGGGAAGAGCTAGTAGAAGGTAAACCTATTCGATTCATCTACTTATTATTGCAAGCATCTGTTCTTCCGAGAAAACCCTAAATCCGAATTTTTGCCCCCTTTTGAGACGATTTCAGTGGATGTGCTTATTCATTGCTCTCTATCAATTTTTTTATGCAGGAAAATATGCCATTGAAGTAAGTCCGAGTACCAATCTTCGTTTGAATTATAAAACTTGTGAGTTTTGTGTTTGTTATTTTGTAGCTAATGCTTGTTTTTTGGTTAATGTTGATTATGAGAGTTCAAGTCGTTATGTTCCTTCTGAGATTATCCTCTTTTAGATTTGTATTATACTTTGTTTTTTATGTAGAGAAAGAGCTTACCGATGAGCTTACCAAGTTGAAGGAGAAGCTCAAGTTAAATGAATCGCATCCAAAATCCTCTTTATCCGAATCTCCTCAAGTACCTTACTCACTACTAGTAGATATAGCTTTTTCTGAAACTAAAGGAATAATTGTTTGGTTTTTATTGTCATTGGCTATGAAACAATCTGACCAAATTCTGAGGAGAATGAGAAGAGGAGCCAACTCGTTCAAGATATAAATGATCTAATAGGAGAGGGAACATTGAAAGCATGCTCTCTCTGGAAATGGGTCAAAAGGAACTAACTTCTTTAAAGGTTTATTCTCATTTTTTTCTTCTTTCTCGAAAATGATCTGCAAGAGTTGTTATCCTTTTAAATTCATATTTTAATGCAGGACTGACACTCTCAAGATATATATAGAGGAAGAGATGGCGTTGTAATTGTGCTTGTTGTTTCTTCTTTGATTGGTATAATATGATTAGCGGTACTGAGATGAGACCTGTAGATATTGTCACAGCCTTAAACAAAAAGACTATTGAGGTAATGTAGCTCTTTTTTCTAAAGGCGTTGAGTTTTTGTTGTTTATCCTATTCCATGCTGATTGTTGGCAAGGATGTGTAGGTCAACAATACAGAGGCCGAAGGTTGTCTAACACTTGCAGATATTAGTTGATTGCTAGGTTTTTTGGTTTTTTAGGTTTTTTTGGTTTTTTGCATTCTAAAGCTCTCTACAATTCTACATGTAATGTTATGCGTTTAATGATCTTATGTTACTATATTGCAGAGAAGAGCTAGAGAAGCAACAAGCATATTGCAACGAGCTCAAGTCTGGGCAAAACTCTACAGCTAGGATTCATGTAAGTAATATGATACATTATGTCAAAACAATCAAAATTTTGGGATTGTGGAAGTTCTAATACATTATCTATGCATTGAAGAATCTAAGTTTTTCACTTATGTGGAGTCTTGTTTGTTGATGAAACTGAGAATGTGGGTCTTGTGTTTCTCTCAGGTGGAACGTGGTGAAGGAAGTGAAGACAACAGATGTATTGAATTCAAGTTCCCTATAGAGATTATATTTTTCTCTATTTTTTTGTAAACTTCAATTGACATTATGTAATTTTTTTTCATTTTTATAAATAAATTGATTTTTGTAATCAATACATCTAAACAATACAGAAGTTTACATCATGTGAACAAAATGAAAGAGAAGTTAACATCGGTTAAGCAATGTGATACATAGATTTAGATCAAATATGAAAAACGATTCTAATAGTTGTATCAAATGAATAAGTGATTGTGTAATTTCAATCATTTAGAATAAATGACGCAGTTAAAAATATCGGTTTTGCTAAAGTGGTACTAATCTTTCTATCAATTTTTAAAAACTGATATTGAACTTTGAATCACATCTTCGAATTGATATGAGTTTTGAAATCGTTTCATCTAACTGATTTTAATATTGAAATCAGTTTTTCCAAATGGTGCAAAAGTGAACCGTTTGGTTGAATTGATGCCGGTTTTTAAATCGCTTGCCCGAAATGTTACAAGTCATTTGCATCATCGAGATCCACGTCGGTTTTCTATGTGATTCAACACACATTTGGATCAGTTATAAATGATTCAAACATGGCAAAAAAATGATGCAATTCGTCCGTTTTTTTGTAGTGAGAGTAGTGAATAGGATATTGATGCATAGGAAAATAACAAGATTTTAATCTAGATGCTTCGAGAACACTATGTCTCTTAGGAATCCTAAGCGATACTTATGAAGTGGTTTTATTCTATGTCACTAATTGACTCAAAAATTTCTTAGAATCAATCACTCTCCTAACATTGTAAGCCTTTTAGAAAGATACAAACGTGATTATTGGCATTAATCATGCAAACACATCCATAATCATGTACTAACCCTACTTGAGTAACTAGAAGTTCTTCATGTCTCCAAGAGACTAGAAAAACATTAAATTCAAGTCCCTACATCATCCATTATATTTATATTCCAAAGTCAACATAAGAGGAACATAAATGAATTGCTTCTTAGGAAAATCAATCGAGAATCGATGTTCCAAATCCAAGGTCAACATTTATTCTCTCTCAATTAACATCAACACCTAGAGGTGCAAGAATATCTAGATCTATAACTTAGGTGATCAATCCTAATTCTATCATTAAATTCAAATCATATAATAGAATGAGAAATCCTTATGCCCATAAATCAATAATCCATACTTATATCATCCCTACCCTAGGCAAACTTTGGTCCATAAAAGTTTCTACTCACACATGGTTATTGTGTAAACAGTGGTGAGATTAATTAGAGAGATCGATCAAATAAAGATTAAAATAAAAAAAAGCATAAATTAAAAAAAAAACTAAATTGCATTTAAATAAAAGAGAGAAGAAATAATATTATATTAATACTAAAATATGCATAACAAGAGAGATAAAACTAAAAGAGAGAAAAAATCTAAAAGATTAAAAATTTTGTTTAAGTGAACCCAAGAGGTCTATTTATAGTGCTTTGAGTTGGTCATGGGTATTTATGTAATTTTTCACATTCTAGGCTGGTCGTATCGGTCGATATGGGGTAGATACAAATACACTGTATTTGACACTCTGTATCGCTTGATACGGGGTCGATACAAATACATTGTATCTGGCACTCAGTATCGGTCAATACAAATATAGTGTATTAGGCACTCTGTATTGGTCAATATGGGATCAATACAAACACACTAAATGAGACACTTCGTATCTGTTTGTATGGAGTAAATACCGATTTTTGTATCCGCCAATACATGGTCGATACACATGTGTTTTGCCTTCAAACTCGACCCTTACTCTTGGGTTCTTCTTGGCTTCTCTTCTAAGGTTCATGAGCCTCCATAGGTATCTAAAAAGTCCTAATATATGTACAAAAATATACTATTCAAATATTGGAACTCTAAGACTCAATACATATGAAATATAATCTAAAATGCATGAAACATAAAATAAAGATGAGTTTAAAAGTCCAAAATCCATGTAATTTAAGTGCCAAAATCTTTAAACTTTTGTCTAATCAATTCCCTTGGACTTAACCTTTTGCTTGTCCTCAAGCAAACTTAGATTAGAACGAGAGAAATTTTTGAAATCCTTTGACATCGATCGAATAAATGGTTCGATAATATTAAATCAATAGCACAATAATTCCAAGAACTGATAAGAACATATTTTCCATTCATTCAAGTGTTCTCACTCACCAAACCTCTACGATCCAGATTGCAATTCATTCTCTTGACCCCTCAAATACAAATGGTAAAATCTTGTGAAAGAAATCTATCAAAGAAATTTGTCCGGTTTGATAAGAAAAAGGGCTAAAAAAATTATGACAAAAAGGTTCATTGTAAACATGAGTTTTTTCCAAAAATAACGGTACTTTTACAAAATACTAAGAACCAAAAATAAATGGTGCCTACAAGATTTAGAGTTTTATCTATCTTTTTTATCCCAAATTTGTGTCTTACTATAAGTCTTATATAGTAAGTTCAAATCAAATTAACTTCCCATCTTATTTTACCCTTAATCCAAAAGGTTTGTGCCTTGATTTCTTCTTTTTCTAAAGCTCTCTTTTCTCGTTGTTTTTTTTTTTTTTCTTTTAAATGCTAGGGGAATTACTAAATAGATAGGAAACTATGTCTTTTTTCTTAATAGCTCTTTTTCAATGTTAATTACTAAGATATTAGAGCTTTTTCTTTTAGTTCTAGACCAAGTTTTCCTTTATAGATTTTACTTCCCTTTTTATACACATTATTCACTTTTCCTTTTAAAGACAAATCTCAATCCTAAACTATTCTATTCTAATCCTAAAATTAAGCTCAAAAGCGAGTGAGCTTCTATATGACAGTCCCAATCTTGTAGTTCTTCAAGATCAACATGTTTTGCAAAGTAGATGTTTAGAAGAGGCCTCACAAATCACTCGCAAGTAATTTTTGGCTTAAATAAAAAAGGTTTAGATAAATGGTAGGGATAACCATTGATGAGAATGACCATTTGGATCTACAAGAGAGTGGTCATAAGGTAAAAGAAGATCCAAATGTGTATAACTGTTACCACAAGGTTTTTTTTCAAGATTTCTCTAACAAGACGCATTAACCTCAACTTCAAAACCATATGTTACAAGGTCAAGTTTACTTCATGTAATTAATCTATAATTGAAAGGTTTTGAGATCACTGATTGAAATAGAATAATTTTTCGTTTTTAAAGATGCCGAATCGGTTCTTGTATCATTCCACTCTTGGCATAACCATTTCAATATATAGCTTTTCAAAGGAAATACAAATTTCAATTCATGCTTATTATGCAACCTATATGTTTCTAAGACTCGATCCTATACTTATTCTAGTATGTAAATGCAACTATATATATGAGAGAAATATTTTGAAATATACATATATTTTTTTTGATTTTTTAAAAACTCAAAGATGCGAAATACTAAATTTAAAATAAGAGAGAAGAAAATAAAATTAGTAAACGATGAACTCTCCCCCGAACTTAATTGACACTGTCCCGATAGAACAAAATCAAGAGGAGGTAAGAAAATGTAAAAGAAATGAAATTAAAAACGTGATATTGACAACGGAGTGAAGGATAGAGGGAAATACCTTTACCCTATATTTGATCCTTAGGGATATTGATAGAAGGAGGAGTCTTTGGATTCCAAATGATTGGAGAAGAGTGAGTGCTGGAGGAGTTCTTGTGCTCTATAGTTCCATCAACGAGTCTTAAAGGATGTATGTTCATTGTTTGAGAAGATGGGACTCCATGTGTCTTCTCCGAACTTGGTTCTTTGTGAGTTCCAAACTTTTCATGGGTGGAAGAGTGGTTAGCTTTCTTATTGGGTTTATCATTTGATTCCATTTCATTGAAAGGAGCTTCTTCTTTTGTGTCCAATTCCCTTAATGCTTTGTGTGGATTTTCCATGAAGTGGTTAAGAAAGGTCTTTAGTGGTAAAAAATGTAATGTCTTGATGCGACCAAAGCATTCATTTTCTTAGTTTTGATGTTCTATCATTTTGATAGAATGCAAAATAGTTTGAGAAAAAAAAATGGACGGGGTTTGGGTCACAGTTGGCAGCCGAAAAAGATGGGTTTGATGAAAGTTAAGACCATTAAAATGCCCATTGGGCTTTTTACCACGTCCGAAAGTAGATTCGAACACTCGAAAGGAAAATCAGACTCTGTGACCGTATAGTTTACGTCTTCCACGAGAGACTCGAGGAACAGAGTAAAAAAGTAAAGAAGAGAGCAAGAACAATGCTCGAGCTTCTTGGAACTTACAGGAATCTCGTACTTCAGACCCTGCTATCTGTCATCTTAGCCCTACTCCTTTCATTTCTCAGAATCCCGATCATCTTCCTCCACGGCCTCTGTACCTACATCCAACCGGAGAATCTCGGTCAAAACAGCGGCGGGAGTGGAGTCAGAGCTGCTATTCGACGGCCGTCTAGTGTCGACGATCCCAAGTCCAATGTCGAGGTCAGGAGGAGAAATAGATCCAAGGATAAGTCAGAGTTCGACGAGAGCAATGCCCAGATCTTCCGGATTAAGCTCGACGAAGACCATCTCAGATCCCGGATGTATTTCAACGAGTACAATAACATTTTCATTTTATCGTTCCTAGCTGTTTGCTGCTGTATTCTTCACAAGTACCTCGGTGTATACGATAGCGATGGCCTTCTGGGCAACGGATTGATGTTCCCGCTGGTGCTGGGATTTATAGCGTTGTGTAAGGTGTTGGTCGCTCTGGCTAAGATTTCGATGGAGAGATCTGCCTCAAAGAAATCTGAGAAGAAATTAAGCTTTATATTTGGGGTTCTAGGGTTTGCTTTCGGGATTATAATCAGTGGTGGGGTTTTTCCGAAGGGCTTCGATTTCCAATTGGGATCGGTTGATGCGTTCTGCTGCATACTCATATCGTTCTCAATGGCTTGCATCACTGGATTCCTTTACATGCCTGCAGGGAGAAGCGCCAGATCGTTTTGGGTCGGAACTGATCAGATTCGGAGCAATTTGTCAATCATATCTTGTGGATGGTTCGGAAGAATGATTCTCTATGCAAATTACATGGCATCGGTTTTTACTTCCTTGCTTTGGATCCATCCATTGGCAGAGATTCTAGTGAAGAAAACTACTACTAGTAGTCACGCTGGGTTGGTTGGTAATGTAGGCATGGCAAGTAGTGATTTCGACAAGTTTCGGGTTGTGTGCTTGTTAGTGTCAGGTTTACTACAAGCCATGGCGGTTCGTCCTAACCTCCAGATGTTCTTGAATGAAGCAGTGCTCTCATGGTACCAGAGATTACATGGAAGCAAAACTCCTGATCTTGAGTTTAGCCGGGCAAAGATGTTTCTTCACAACCATTACTTATGCCTTGTCGCGGTGCAATTCTTGGCTCCACCGGTCCTTGTGATCCTCTTCCTCGGCTTGTCTCAGATGGACCTGAGCTCTTTTGCTGTATCCCAACTGGTATGTGGCTCTTTGCCTTGCAGCGATTTCATTAAACAAGTGGGTTTGTTGATGTCTTGGTGGGTTCTCTTTGTTTGGTCGGGTTTTGCTTCAGCAAGTCTTGTCTTCTATCGTCGCGGTGTCTTATACGTCTCTTGAGAAGTCTGAGTTTTTTTTCCCACAAACATATTTTATGTATCAAAGAGGAAATTGCCAGATACGCAAGAACAAAACCAGTTTTGCAATTTTGGTTTCCATTTGTTTGTTTGTTTCAACTCGTCTCAAATATCATCGTCTTGTAGTATCTCCTACAGTCTCATAAAATGTTTTGGAAAGAAAAATCAAGAAATCTAGTTAAGCAGGTAGACGAAGAGCGGTCTTGATCTTGTGAATGGTGCAAGCGATTAGGTTGTTAACAGTTTTCACAGATTCCACGTTGAATTTTGCAGTCGGTAAGCTGTTGTTCACTAAGATCTGAAATCCAAGTGTTAGGAGACATCCCTTCACAAAACCTCCATCGGTATCAATCTGATCAGGCAATATCGAGAATCCCGATGGAAGAAGTGCAACAGAAGCTGAATCTCCACCGCTCATTACAATGTTCATAGAAGGAGCATCGACAGGCGCGTAAACCACCATAGCACCAGAAGCATCATTACATGTCTCTTGCAGGATTAGCATACTGCTCTCGTTTTGATCCTTCCCTTGCAAATTGGAACTCACAGCAGGACGAAGAAGAGAGACGCAGTTTCCTTCACGTTGCCCTTTTGGAAGAAGAAGCATGTTTTCCATTGAAGCACCATTAGACAAAATATCCCATTGGTTTCTGAATTTAGGACTGCAGAGAAACTCAAACAGGCTCTGCTGAGTCACTGGTAGCCACTGACTAGTAGCAGCGCTCAGGACAACACCGGCGGGATCAAGGCTATTCCGAGTAAGTATCCTCGTGTCCTGCCCAACGTTCTCAGCTAGAAGCTTCTCCCATTTGCATATAGACGAAGCTGTAATACCCGAATAAAAATCGAGCTTCATACGCTGTGCGAGCTTTAGTATACTCTTGGTACCAGCGAGTGACAAACCTATCAGACCAAAAACTAAACTTAAATCATCTCTCAACAAATTTGAAGTTTCAGAAAGTTTAGCAGAGAGAGAAATAAGTTATACCTGTGTGGTCTTGAAAAGACAAAAGGGCCATGAAACTTTCGCATTGTCTCTGTAGAGTGGCAAGCCACTTGGTTGCGCTGAGCAACGGTCGGTAAAGTGGGTGGATCTGACTCTCTTCATACTCGGACTGTTCTATCCACGTCACCTGTTTCAAGGCTCTATGTGTTAAACCAACTGTGACTAATTAATAACTTGGAAATGTTACAAAGCAAATTCATTTGGTTTCCATCAATATAACTAAACAATGAAAGAAATGAAAGAAATACGTTTGTGTATAAATAAATATATAGCTGGGAAGTAGGGCAGACAAGAAGCAAGCTTAGCCTTGAACAATGAAGACTTTTGATGGAGTTAATTACTTATTATCAGGAATCTTTAGAGTTTAATGATAAAATATTGAGATTGGCTTCAGGTTCTCAGGGTAATTGTCGAGTGATTTGTTATTGATTTAGAAGATTCAAGACACCAACTTGTGAGAGTAAGGAAGAGAGGAGACCTTGGAGCAAGCATTGCCTAAGTCTTGTATGATGCAGCCTGAGGGAAGCCTCTTATATCCTCTGTTGATATCATAAGAAACATCGACGACTCCCCATAAAGCATCTCCGATTTGCTTGCAATATCTAAGAAACCTCACTTGTCTCGTTGGAACCAACGGAGACATCACTTGAAACTCTGCTTCCATCTGTCCCAACAAAGATTTAAAAATGTGGGCAAACTATAAACTAAGTGGTTGCTAGCTTGAACAACATATATACCAATTGAAGAGAGCCGCTTCTGGATCCATCACTACCGTTGGACACCACTTCAACGGTTGATGCAACAGCCACAATACACTCAAACATTTCTGCCCACCCCTTCTGTAGATTAATTAGTGAGCGAGTGCGTGTGCATTAGTTTTTAAGAGAGTATATATATGTGATTGTGATCATACCGTGTCCATAAGAGTATCGACTAGAGCCAAGCTATTCATAAGAACTAAACCAGTGTCTCTTGATCTTGAATGTTTATGGTTCATCCACAACGGATTGTTCAATTCGGCTAACTTGATCAGCTCATCCATAGCTTCCGTGGCAATATCCATGAACATCAACCCAATCCCACCATTTGAAATAGACCCGCCTATGAATCTGTTTGCTAAACCACAAATCCTATCGAGCTCTTCCTTAAGCCTAGCGTTCTCAATCCTAAGTTCCTCACCGCCACCACCGGGTATAACTGCTCCACCACAATCATTGCATCTCATTGCTTCTTCTTTAAGGAAACTGTTTTCGACCCTCAGTTTTTCATTCTCTTGTCTCAGAATCACAATCTCATGCCGCTCTAGTTGAGTCTGTTTGAATCAAAATCAAAATCACACTACTATAGAGGGTAATAACAACTTCCCTTAATAAAAGAAAATACCTTCATTTGGGTTCGTCTGTTCTGAAACCAAAACTTGATTTGTTTACTCTCCAGTGCAAGTTTTCTTCCAAGTTCAAGCCTTCGCTTCTCGTTAGGATGAGGACACTCTCTGAAGGCACTACACTCATGAATATCAAACGTTTCATGAATATGAGAAACTTATATAACTGTTTTCAGACAAAAGAAGAAAAAAAGAAGAAACTTCTTACGATTCGAGCTCCTGAATCTGATAACAAGTATGTCTATGGTATTTTGTCTTCTTCTTAGGGCGTTGTTCTTGATTATTCTCATCACCAGACATTGCATCCAAGCTCTCACTCCATGATCTACTCTCTAACTCATCATCTCTGAGCGTCCCCACAAAACTTGGATTTAAATCTCCTCTAGACATATTGTCATTACCAGTCATTTCCCCTTCCTGCAACACAAAACCACAAGTTGTTGAGTGAAAACGGAAGAAGATATTTCAACAAAAAGACAAAACCACCAATGGAGACAAGAACATACAGCAAGACTCGACATATTTGTATTGTCTCTGTTTTTACTATTCAAACTCATTATTTTCAGTGTGTCTTTGCTTGTTCTTCAAGTTTTACACCTTTCTGTCAATACCCATAAACTTCTCTGACGACCAAACGAGAAAAGTTTCTATCTTTATTAGTTTATCTTAAGAGTGAGATGAGCAAAAAACAGAGAAATGTGTCTTTTCTGTCGTATCATATGACTCATCACTTGTTTTTCCTTTAAAACTCTTCTTTTGTCTCTTTCTAGAATAAATTTCACTCAGAGGATCCGAAAAGCCTTTTGACCTTTTCGATGAATATTTCAGAAAGGGGAAACAAACAAAAATAAACCCTCGTTTTACTCGGACCAAATAACAAAAAAGCTTTGATTTTGACCAAATTGGTTTCTCCCTTTGTCATTTTCCCTCGAGGTTTTGACAAATGAGAAAGAAAGATAGAAGAAAACAAAAAACGGCAACCTTTTGAAACCACAAACCATGAAAAAGCCTAAACAGATCTACTTTGACTCTGCACCGATTTAAATATACGTTTTTTAACTATAGGTTACTACATAAAATTTCAACTCATTTTTATAGATTGGTTAATCAAATCCCCTATATATTAATTGAGAAGACAGAGATTTTTTTACCACATATCTCAATAAGATTAATTTGAAGAGTAACAACCAATGAAATTTTTTCTTTAAGACATGTCATTAAAAATTAACCCATAACACTCAAAATTAACCAGCCTATTCAATATAATACATTCACGGACTCACTAATCAGCCCATTCAATCATTTGCAGCTCAACTCACTCCAAGCCGATCAACTTTTCACAATTTCTTTTCGCCCAAACCGAAAAATTTAATTATGAACCTGCATAGAAGGAAAAAAAGATTTGACATCTTTTCGAATAGGATATTCTTCTTGAACGAGTTATTAATTTCCCAATAAATTCTCCTTCCCTAACATATCACAATACAATTAGGCAACTTAGTTGTCAATAAATAACATGCATATTCCAAATTTAAACCAATTAAAACACTATATTCTTAAAGTTGTTATCTAATATCTTTAACAAACTATTATTACTTCACAATTAGTTATCCTTCACTAAAAATCGCATTACAATTTGTCATCTTATTTTTCAATAAATAAAATAAATATTTAGAATTTAAACCAATTAAAGCACTATATTAGTTGTTATCTAATATCTTTTTACTCTATTAAATTTAAAACGAGAATCGAAAATGTAATATTTTAATATCTAAAATATGCATTCACTATCTTAACAATAACTATTACGTATCTTTTTCTTTACTCCACATAAATAAACTTTTACCAATAAATATTTCTTCATCACAACCAACGTTCTTTAGTTTTTAACATCTAAACAGAGTAAAAAAAAATGCCACTTTTAATCAGATTTCTGACATTAAGTCATACAAAAATGGTCACTATAAATTCTATGACTTCATCAGCTATTCTATCACGTTTTATAACTACGACTTAAATGAATAAATTGTGTAAAGAAAATGTTATACCCGCACAAGGTGCGGATATCATCTAGTATTTTATATTAGGAATGACTACTATGAAAAATACTAAAATGATTAGATTAGTATTAATTTATTTAATCCTTAAAATGAGTTTTTTTGTGTCTACAATACACTTAATTCATTTGACAGGAAAAACCATATTTACAAAAATATCACTTTCCCAACAAAATAAATCCGTAAATTATTATTAGAAAATCCGCACACATGTGTGAAGATTTATTTTTTTCGGATTTGTTTTGTAGATTTAATTGTCTACATATTTTTTTCCTACGACTTATTGCTTTGTGGCGTATTTTCAAAAAATATGCGAGAAAGAAAAATGGGTTTTAAAAATTACTTAACTAGTACATAATGTAATAGATTTGTTTCAAGTGTAACAAATTTATTTTTTCTGCGGATTTGTTTTACAGTTATAATTATTTTTGTAGATTTGATTTGAAGATTTTCATGTGTTGAAGATTTGTACGTGATTTTGCAGGTTTTTCATAATTTGCGGATTTATTTTGCAGATTTAAATCGTAGTGTTGAAGATTTTTAATATTTGTTGGAGATTTATTTAACTCTGCCACACTACAATAGTTGCTGAAAAAATTATAAAAATAGTATTGTAGTGTAACAGATTTATTTGATGTGTTACAGATTTATTTGAAAATTTACGGATTTTTTCACAAGTGATGACGTGGCGAAAAAACTCTTTTTTTTTTGCAAATTTATTTTTAGAGTCCCTAAAAATAAAATTGAAATTTTTTTATATAAAAAACAGAAATAAATTCGAAAATGTGTTTTAAATTTTTTAACAATTTTAAAAAAAGAATTTTATAAAAATTATTTACTTAATACTAAGTTAGTAAAAGGATAATTTAATATTTCTAAATTTCCTTAATACTAATTTTGTAAAATGATATTAATCTAATAATTATACTAAAGATTAATATTAATAGGAGTAAATTTCATTTTATATTAAAACATGGAAACCAAAAAGCCTTACTCCAGTCAACAGTCGATGAAATATCAGACACCATTTTCTTTTAAATATTAATATAAATAGCCAGAGAGGAGTGCGTGTGGCCCGAGCTCGTGATGTCTGTCGAGTGACTCATCCTCTAGGAGATAATATTGTTTTTCTTTTGTTAAAAAGTTTTTAAATTATAAGCAATATTAAGGTTACTATTGTGAATTATATAATATAGTAACATGTAATATCATATATATGTATGTGTATATAGAACGAGAGGGAGAGGGACGAGAGAACCATGCTCTTAATATTGTTGTTATTGTGTTTCTCAAGTGTGTTCAAAAACAACACAATGAACTACTATTTATACTTATAAAAATATTTATACTTACAAAAACTTGATGAACAAAGTATTAAGTTTGGGGAGAAAGTTATAATAGCTTGGAGACAAATAAAACTATCAATAAACTAGTATTATAAGATAATCATTTTATAACATTCCTCTTGATTATTTATTTCGTAGACGTATTACATATTGCCTCGTTAAAGATCTTATCATGGAAAAATCCAATTGGATAAAAACCATGACAAGGAAAAGAGTACAATGACGTAAATTCCTCCTGAAATATCCATCATTGGATGCATTACGTACTGCCTCGTTAAAAACCTTATCATAGAAAAACTTAGTAGGATAAAAACCATGATAAGGGAAAAAGAGTACAGTGACGTAATCTCCTCCTGATAGATGGATATGATCTTTTCTTCATAGATCTCGTAGATGAAACATTCTTTGCGTCCTTGTGAGTAGATATGTTGAATTGTCACTATATACTCGATACCGACTTTTTCATTTTCCTTGAGCTCTTCGGCACTTAAGGGGATATGTTTCACCTTATTGATCCCGATGTAACCTCCTCGAGTTAGGCAAAACATGCAGCAATATCCTCGAAAATTTTTGCTGATTTTCTCGGTGACAAGCTCACCAGCTTCTTCTAATGGGTTGTGGATTTCAGCCATACACATTCTTGACATGACTCCCATTGTTGAAAACGTATTCGGTTTGTGATCGATCGTTTTTGCGGAATTTGTTGTGTATCTATAGCATTCATATAGGGCACTTCAGCACCTAATACATCTTCGTTATCTCCACAAGGTCGAAATGGATCATTAACAATGTTAAGCGATCTTTTGATTATCGGGGTACTCAAAGGTTTCGCTTTATCAATACTAAAGCGTTTTAACACCCTTATGGGGGAATTTGATTGATGCACATATATCCCGTCTTGGACGTTCTCTAACTCGAGCCCGAGACAATACGTTGTCTTTCCATGATCTATTATCTCGAACTCTTCTTTCATATGAGTTCGTGCATCATCATCATTCCTTTGAGTTCCAATGATGTTCAGGTCATTAACATATATATCAATGATCACAAATCCTAAAGATGATTTTGCAAGGGCATATCGCATGATTTATATATCATTTCATTAACAGATATATATTCACTTAAGCGATTATCACATGCTTTCGGATTGCTTTAATCCGTAAAGTGATTGATGTAACTTGACCGAACAAATATATTTGGATCCATCTAAATCCTCTAGGGATTCTTATGTATATCACTTTCAAGTGATTCATATAGCTATGCAATCATAACATTTACAAGGTACATTTCAAGATTTTAGATGTCATTAGACTTATCAAGTACATGAATGTGATTACATACATAACCGTAGAATATGTTTTATCATAATCAATTTCCGGTCTTTGAGAAAACCTTATGCCACAAGTAGATTTTATACCTTGTGACATCATTTTCTCATCTCTTTTTAACACAAAGACTCATTTGTGTTTGATTGTCATTACATCTTCATATGTAATAACAACATGTCCGAAGACATTTCTTTAATAACACTATGTCCCAAGACAAATCTCTTATCGAGGGAGATTCATTTATTTCTCATGGTATTTTAGCCATTTTTTCCGATCGGGCCTTTTCTGGCACCTCGATACAGAACTTAGGTCTAGATCATTGTTTTCATGATCAACTACAGAAAACGAGAACATCCCATCTATATCATATATTTTACTTCTAACCCATAATTTTCTTTCACTTTGGACAAAGTTAATGGAATTCTCATATTTTCTGCATTCTGTTCGTCTTCTAGACGAATTCTTTTTCTTTTGAATTAACTTACCTTTCATAAGGTTTATAACTTGGGAAGCTTGAGGACAATCATGTCTCTCCACAGCCTTTTCTACCCAAAATTAGTTTTGTCATACTAGTGACAAATTTTCATAAGTTCGTTCTATTAGTGTTTCCGGAAACATATATTATTTTGGCCAATATTTTTCTCTCTACACGTAGCGCAAACTTATGATTCTCATTTTCTCTCTACACTCTTCCATGGAGCGGAGGTTCATTATCTTAATCGTCTCTCTACACTCATCTTTGGAGTGAAGACTCATGATCCTCTTTTTATCTCTATGCTTATCTTCGGAGCGGAGATTTATGATTAACCTTCTACGCTTAACTGCAGAGCGGAGATTTATGATTAACTTTCTACGCTTAACTGCAGAGCGGAGATTTATGTATGCTATATCATTCATTTTGTCGACAATCATTTCTTTCCTTGGTTCCTTGTTTTTCCCGTAGTGACATGGTTAATCGAGATCTCTTTATCAATATCAATTATTTCATTCAGGTACTTGATCTTATTATAACCAATGCCAACGGTCTCAATACTCCTCTTTGGGAGTTTTCTCCTCTTTTCAATAATCATTTGCTCCTTTTTTTTTTTTTTTTTTTTTTCTCTAGAGGATTTTCTTTATCTTTTGAAGCAAATGGGTCTATCACGTTTCTTACGTGTCATAGACTCACTATTCTTATTGGAGCATTCTCAGCTGGAATATGAGATTTCTTTGAACTTTAAGTTCATTATTCATTTGTATGAGGATCCATGATTATATCTCATTCATCAGCTGTTTATTTTCATATATGCTTCTTGTATTAGATTTGCAGTATATCTGAGTAGTGATCTTTTTCACTTTAGTTTATTATCATTTTTCCAACGATTCCAACTATTCATGATTCTCTTTATATTGCTGGGAGTAAATTCTCACCATTATGATAATCTGCAAATCTTACAATAGGCACATATCTGAGTGATGGCTCAACCATTATTAGAGCGAGATTCATCTCCAGCTCATATGTTTCATCCTCTATGGATGTTACTTCTATGCGGTGTGGAAAAACTTATACTTCACACCCATATAGTTTCAAATAAGAAATATATGATCTCCAACCGTGAATCAATAACACGGGAGATCTATTTCCTATAACTCTTTGGCTTTATATGTATAATCATACTACATGCAAAACTTCATGTTCCATACTAAAACAGGGAGATTATATTTCACCATAATCGGTCATTGCAACCCCTTGGATTTGCTTTATAAATAAGCTTATTATGAGTGAAAATAAACATATGTATGTTTTACTTTATTGCAATCGACGTACAATAAGTGATAAATTGCGTAACGTGAACTCACCAGAGTGATCAAGTCTGGGATGTCAAATTACCAAAAATATCAACTTATAGTCGATGTAGGATTCTTTAATTCTTCCCCTCGAGATGATAACTTCTTCAAGTGTATCCGTCTCAAATGAATCCCATTATCAGTTTCCACCTCGCATGATTAGTAGGAGGATCAAGATAAACCAAAAAGTGTATTCACTAGGTGATATCATTTGGTGATTCTCTCAATCCTCCCCCTAACCCGAGGAATTCACTTTTATCATACTCAATGAGCTATTCCAACCAAAAATAGTGATTTAGCCAAAAGCCATATGTTTCAATCTGGAGGACATCATTGGCACTTTGGCACTTTTCCAATGAATGTTCCCACTCTGATGTAATGCAAAGATTTTCAATGCAAGTTTTATCTATTATTGCATATATCTCCGGAACTTAACAAAATTCCCCGAGATTTTAAGGGAATACAAAATTTGGTTTTCCTTAGCATTGAAAATCGGCTCATCCAGGCCTATCATGATCTTTGCATTACCAAATATGATAGTGCTCACGCTCCTAGCAGAGTTCATTATTTTGAGACAGGAGAAATATCGTCTACAATGCGCGTTGTAGCATTATATGCCAGACCGATATCTCCATCCTAAATCTCAATTTATGATATCATGTCATATCGATCTAAGTTCTTTGTTGATATTTCTGGATCAACAAGAAAACTTGTGACATCAAGATGAGTATCATTAGCTTATGAGATTGGAATATTTTTCACATCCATGTCTACCACCTTATTCATAAGCGCGACCACGGACTCTATCGTGTCTGCATTCTCGTCATCGCAAATCATTACAATTACTGGTTGCTACAACATTCGCATTCATGAATGGAGTCAATCTAGTTGGACACGCATGATAGTTCATTATGTTTTAAACCATTATGTAAGTGACGACGTAAAAATATCATCTCATCGATGTCGTTTCGATCGACAATATTAAATAAAAAGACATGATAATTATATAAATAATCAAAGCAGCAATTTATCATAATAAAACATAAAACTGTAATGAAAAACATAATTTAAAGAATCAGCTTAGGATGACAGTCATCCATGTGATTTAGAGGAGGCAAAGCCTACAACTCGATTAAGGAGGAGACATAACCTTCCACTCCGCAAATAATAAATTTGACACAAACATAAATCAAATATAAAAATATAATTTAAAGAATCATATCTGGACGACATAGCCATCTATATGATTACAGGAAAGCAGCGCCTTCGACCCGATTAGGGAGAAGGCATACCCTCTTCTCCAGAAATAATTTTTTGCATAATTTTAGCATGAGCTCAGCATAAAATAAATTTTACCGAAAAATGATTCAGCACTGATCATACCGAATCTCAACGTATTATTGAACGGACGGAATAATGGTTTTGTACTGGTGGAACAAAACACCGGCTCAGTGGTCGTACACCAAGACGATCGTATATCGAGACGATCGTGCTGATAATGTATTGTGAATTATATAATATAGTAACATATATAATATCATATATATGTATGTGTATATAGAACGAGAGGGAGAGGGACGAGAGAACCATGCTCTTAATATTGTTGTTATTGTGTTTCTCAAGTGTGTTCAAATACAACACAATGAACTATTATTTATAGTTAAAAAACTTGATGAACAAGGGTATTAAGCTTGGCGAGAAAGCTATAACAGCTTGGAGACAAAGCTACCAATAAACTAATATTATAAGATAATCATTTTATAACAGTTACATGGTTATATCTTCTTTTTGGGACATATATTAGAGAGCGTAGTTTAATACATATATTTGAAGTGAACAATACAACGCATAACAAAATAAAGGATGAAGAGACAGCGGCTCCCATGGCCACCACGGTTACCACGACCTCTACCGGCTCCTCCACGATCTTGATTAACACTTATGTGTTTATCCATTCATCAAGTAACGGTTTTGGAGGAGGTTTCATAGTTCCATTTCTCAAGTGTATTTATCCCGAGAGATCTTGAGCAAGCGATGCAAACCTGTTAAATCCTTAATTTCCTAACTGCTTATGTGAATCGGATTGAGGCACATCGGTTTCAATAGTGAGGGCTGCATCTTCTCATGTTAAGTTGCTAGTTATTGTGGCTACAATTCCTGCAGAGTTGTGAGTTTTCGGAGAAGAAGAGGCTGTATAAATCTCTACATTAGTGCTTTCAATTGGAACATAGTCAGTAGGTGGTAAAGGGTCAGAGATAGATGCTGTAGTAGGGTTAGGTACAGTTGGAGAAGTGAAATTAGGGACCGTAACTGGCTTAGAGACTGCGAAAAAGTTCTCAGGTTCCAGGAGGGATACAATTGTAGCTGGAGCAGTGGCATCGTCCAAGTTATTTACCATGACTGAAGAGCCACTCACACTTCTTTCAACGGCAAGTTCAGGTTGAGCTTCCTTTGAGCCTTCAAGTTAAGTGGAAGCTGGCTCTACTTCCTGTGAAAGAGAGGTAGAGCTTGTTATGCTGCTTGCTGATCAAAGGAGCTAGGGTGACTAGGAGGGAACAAAAATCGTGATTCTTTATGGCCAAGATGACCACATCAAGAACATTTGAGGGGCAGCCAAGAATACTCGAAATCCACCATGGAGATGTTGCCAAGGCGATCTTCTGCATCAATTTTATGTGGAAATGGTTTGTTTAGTTCTATTTCCACCATTATCTTGGCTTCACCTAGCATAGTTACATCAAGCCATGTTTTGCTTGGAAGCATGGGTTCTCCTACACGAGAAGCTATAACCTAAATTCCCTCGATAGAGAAGATTGTTGGGGATGTTCTTAAGAGTTACCCATACTGGAACTGTGGAGATTTGAGGAAGTTCAAGCGAAGCCGTAGGAGTCCATGGAGCAACAAAAATAATGCAGTTGTCAACATGACACAAACCTTTTTGTAGTACCCATGGTTATGTGGAGGCATCCAATATGTGAAAGATGAAAGACGATTCGCCTAGCTTTCTGACACATATCTTATAGTTCTGATGTGTGACGTTATTAACCCTAAATTGACTGCAAGTGCATAGTGTAAAAATGTAGTATTTAGGTTACCGATCCCATAGAGAGCTAAGGTTAACTTGGATTAATGCAGTAATGACGATATGAGTGTGTATCTAGTAGCTAAACGATTGATGTGATAAGTTGTATGCAAGAATTTTAAAACATTAGATCTAGGGTAATTCAGTGGGTAACAATGGATCTAGGTTTATATGGTAACTTCTAGAACTCTAAACACTTGATAGTACGATGCCCTGAGGGTGTATTATGACAACGCTTTTTTTAAAAAACCTAAATCTGAAAATTTCTTTTGGATTGTCGCTGAAGATAAACAAGCTTTAGATTGCACAAGTTAGATATGTTCACAAGGTGTCCGAACAAGAGATGGCTATGACACGGAACACACCTTGCTCACTACATATATTTCGGGTCTCTTCCAATTCATCTATGATAGAGGAGTTAACCTAGATAACTAAACGTGGTTAATTATGTCATTTCTAAGTGTGAATAAAAACCATCTTGTTGATCCATTGAAAAACTCTTTGAAAACCCTAGATCGAATTATGAAACTACTCAGACATGATGATGGCAAGACAAATCATTATTGGATTAATGAATTGCATGCAAGATGAATAATAGAAAATAGAAGATTAGAGGGTCGTGGATCTCAGTATGAGTAAAGAACAACCTCTTAATCTCCACCAGAGTCTTAAAGAACAAGCTTATAAAGGAAAAACCCTAGAGATCTACTAACAAGCAAAAACAAATTGGAAACAAGCAAACTCTTTGAATGATGGTTAAATGAAATGTGTGTCATTTCTTCCTTAGCTGCTGAGAGCTTCTTTTACAGCTTCTTAGGTCGGCCCTAGGGTGGAATCTCCTTAAAATTTGAGTCGGGCTTAATTGGAGCTAAATGGGGCAGTGTTGAAAATCCCGTCAGAATGACATATCTTCAATAAAACGTCCATAACTTGGGTCTCAGATGTCCAATAAGGTTGATTCAAATTGGAGATGTAAGTTAACTTCCGTCCTTACAAATTGATTTGTATATAATATCCTGGTTTGCCAGGTAAGTGGGTAAATGGTTGGTCGACTTATGGGCTTCAGATTATGTCTCTGTATCTCTCTTTGCTAGTTTGTTCCAAATCTCTTCCTTTTAATTCATTTTGTTCCAAAACGTCTTTTACTTGTAAAACCTGTATAAATACATAAAACATACTAGAAAGACTCTATAAAAACACATATATCATGGTAAAAAACCGATAAAATTCATGATACATATATCAAGTTCCTACCCCAGAGCTAATTTAGAACGGCATGTACTAGACCTCCAGATGGCGTAGAACATCTATAGAATTGGCCTATGAGATATTCCTTCTGCTTCTCCAAAAATTTTGGTAGAATATGATCTGGTATCAAGACCTTGGGAGTGCCATCCTCCATATAGCTGGGAGTGGTGACTCTACGGAGGTTCCTTGCGGCCTGATTCATTCGAGCAACCCATGGGAATCTGGATTTGTTTGCAGGGAGACGAAGGTCAAACTAAGAAAGAACACCATCATACGGTTTTGCAAACTCTGTTGATTGGACTTCAACATGATTGATATTTGGAGGCAAAGTTTTTCTTTTCCCAGTTTCTACTCACCGTGCATCTGCTAGTGACGACCATTTTTGAGGCAGAGAGTTATATGAGTTACCATTCTTAGCCAGAACAGAGGCTGGAGGAGTTTCCCAAGCTATTTTTTGTGAAAATTCCTTTGGAGCCAGATCAGCTGTACATAGAGGGGATGAAGACTATTACGGAGCAGCAACATCTTCCGACGAGTCTGAGTTAACAACAAAAACAGTTTGCTTAGTTGAAGTTGAACGAGGATGAACACTAAGTGTAACAGCAGTAGAGACATCCTTTGGAATAGCAACCCAATCAACCGAGGAACGGGTGAGAGCAAAGTCAGCGCCGGTGCTTACCGGAGCTTGCTTAAAGACGTGCACATCAAAATTACACGTGCTGGAAAAGTGCTAAAAAAGCTTGAACTTTCTCTATTGAATTTATGAAAATGAAACCATATTTGTCGTTCGATTTAGTACGGTTTTGGTTTTTTGTTTTGTTTTTACCGTATGTCAATTTTATGAAAAATAGCTCATATCAAAATCATATGTAATTCGGTTCAGTTTAGTTTTTGTGTCTTTTTACTTAATAATATTCAATCAAAAAATTATTTTATTATATTAAGAAATATTATTTGAAGGTGCTTTGAAATAATATAAAAGAGACACGAGTTAATTTAGTAATTACCAATTGATTTTGAGTTGCAAACCCATAAAATTAACACGGTATCACTTAGTTCTATCTATTTTTGGGTTGGAAATCCTGTCCCATTCCCGTTTCTGATAAAAAATTTTTTTGTTCTGGACCATTTATTTGATTTGTTGGCTCAAATGTTCTTGCCCAGCCAATTCTAGTGAGGTATCTTTTCCATTTTTTGATGAGGTACCACAACCTGGTAATCCACTCTTGTCGAAGCAATAATCCCAAACATCCTCATAATTTGAGTTTTTCTTACTTCCTAACGAAGATATGACGAAGTAAGAAGGAAGCAAAAGGCGGATAAAGAACACTCAAAACTTTGATCAGAAAAACCTAAGGATCTTCGAACAAATTGGGAGAACACCCCAAATATTCAAACTAACGCTTTCAGAATGCCGAAAAATTCAAAGTAAACTTGAAGATCAGAGAACAAATAGAGAGAAGGGAGAGAGAAGGTACCTTAGCTGATTACTCTAGATGGTGAAGCGAACAAAATATGAGGAGTGAAGTCCACAATTATAGAGGAAAAGTGATAATTAGGTATAGGCGACTCTTCGTATTCCACACATATGGGGCTTTCTGCATTCCACGTGATAGTTGTGATTCTCCTACAACCAATTTTATAAAAAACGATCCACCCTAGATTATTTCCGATCTAATAACTTCTCAGGAAACGAGATGCTTTTTGATGAGCTAATGATGATGATGTCATCCCTGATGAGATCATCAAGCCACATACCTTGGATCCATGAGTGATGAGTATAAGGAGTCTCAAAATCAAGACATTCAAGCTGCTCATGTAGCAAGTGGAATCATGTCAAGAACAAGGAGAAAGAGTCTGGAAAATAAGTCTATCATCTTCGTGGAGCAGTTGGATCATAAAAGACTAATCCCATTTGATCTGTTTGAAACAATGTGACTAACCCCATTCGAGAGCTAAGAATTTGAAGTCTGTCTTCAATCAAGTGGGCACGACTGCTCAGAACATTACAAAAGGCGAGCTAACCATAAAATTGAAGCTCTCAGAGTCATCTTTATGTAAGAACAAAGAGCACCTCAGGGCGGCTTACCAATCTCCAAGAACATACAAAAAAATTTCCGCATGTGCGGTAGACCCTATTATATCCGATAAACCAAATGGGCCATTTTCATGCCCAGACTTGTTGGCCACATAAGCATAATTTCTAGGAGTCTAGATGAAGTCTTGGAAGCCTCTCCATCAGCTAGAGTAGCTTTATATCACAAAATATCACGATTCAAGACTAACAGATTAACTTTCTTTTTTAGACTATTTTTTTTATTAAGACCTAACAGCTAGCTTTTGATTTGATTACTTTGTTTTTCCTTTCTTTCTTTTTCAGGTTTAATGTTATTTTCTTATAATTTTACCTTTGAGAACCTGACTATAAAATGTCTTAGTTCTTTTCTTTCACGTTTTTGATCAATAAAGATTTATTTTTGATTTCACAAAATTTATGTGCTTCTTTTTCTCATGCGCTAAGTCCGAGTCTAGAGCAATCTCTTAAAGTATCATCAAACTTCCAAACCTGTTGTGGTTTAATTCGATTCATCCTCACTTCACCCTATCACATATTAGCTAGAGAGGTTGTTGGACCACCTAGTAATCCAACCTTTTTTTTTTTTTTTTCTTGTCTCAAGGGTTGTATCAAATGATCTCGCGAAATATACTGAGCTGATAACCTCGCGGGGTCAAACTAAACCTTACTGAGTTAACAACCTCGAAAATTCATTCGAATTGTCTAGCAGATCTCTTGAAAAATTTGTTGATTAAGTGATCCACGCCAAACAAGAACCAGCTCTTAAATTGGCCGAACTTGAGCAAGTACTCCTTCACCGGACTAGGGGGTTATTTTTATTGGTGGGGTTCACATCCCATGCGTAAGTCGACCTGAACACTGAATCAACCCATTTATGAAAAGTCGAGGAGCCCGATAAGCCCCTCCATGAGATGGTGGTGCCAAACTGATGTATAAGAATGAAACCAGACGTGAAATAGAAATTGATCGGTGACACGGAAGAGCCCCGTAAAATTAGAGAATCTTACTTATTTCTCGAAGAAGGTTCAGCCCACGACCAACCTTGAAGATATATAAATTAGAGGTTCTCCTTTAATCTAGAGTCATTTAAGACTCATGAGCACGGATCTTATGGAATTTGATTACACCAATCTCATTCTCTTATTTCCCTTAATCTATGTTTATCTCGGGAACTCTGCTTATACTGAGTTTTCCATCTTTTATACCCCCTTTCGAACTCAATTTAATAAGAAAAGACTCCCCTTTTACTTTTATATTTAATTTATAACTTTTTGAAACCACAAACCAATAGGTTACAAGAACACTATATGAAGAGTTAGAAACAGACCAAATTAAAGACATAAAAAATCTAGAAAATATTTTTTGCGATACCTTCCCCACAAAGGAGCAAACAATAAGTGAGGGAACCTGGGAGAGGGGGGGGGTGGGAAAAATGGGTGTCAGTGGTTTGTTTTTTCATCTAAAATGACAGTAGGTGGCAGAGCACTGAAAGAAAGAGATAGTCGGAGAAGTGACTAGACATTATTTTTTAAATTGGCAAATGACCGAAAGAAAGAGATAGTCGGGGAAACGACGAAAGATGATGTTTTAAAAAAATGTTTTTTTTTTAACTTTTCATATAAATGAGTCGAATGACCCATTACATAATTTAAACTCTCATATGTATACACTATTTGTTTTACTATTTACGGAAAAAAACTAATACACAGATTTGACAAATCTAGAGAGAGAAAATGACAAAACAAATACCGCACTTAACGCTTTTTACTAAAATAATACCAAACTTTCATTTAAACCAAAAAACATAAAGTATTGTTGAATGAACCATTTAAGGTACATAGTTGGCCAACTTTAACATTTGTTTAATTAAATTAAAAATCGTTGAATAACTGTCCTTAAACAAATCTTCATAAAACAAAGCAATCAAAAAAGGTTTCAATAAATTTGAATAACAAGACCTAAGACCTAATACATTAATGCTTATCAAAGAACACCATGTATTACAACTTGTGTTTTCTTTTCTCATAGGAGCAGTAACATCTCCAATTACATGAATAATCTTGATATGTGCTTGCGCATATAACACCTAATTTCTTATGATTTGAGATGTACATCTTGATATTGTAATTCGTTTTTCAGAGTATACTAGAGTAAAGCGTTGTTGAACGCATCCAAAAAAATAAAACACTTGCCCAAAGTGAGAATTTCCTTTGTTGATTCTTAATTCATACGAACATGCCTTTCCAATTCTTCTTCTTCATCACTATCATTTTCAGATATCGGATCAGTATCTTATCATCATCCCATATATCATCTCCATTGTCATCGTTATCAATATCATCACCGTCCATTTCTGCGAAGTCAGGCAAAACCAAGCTAGCATTTTTTTCCTACGAGAACCATGTCTTCCTCAACATTATCGTCTTTGTCAGCCGTGACTCAGCATTTGTCTCCTTCATTCGACTCGTTTTCAACAGGTTTGTCTATCTAATCGGCTTCAACATAATCGACTTAAACCTGCTCGTCTTCAACTCGTGAACTTGCTGTATCCCTGGCTCGCCTCTGAGGCATAAGCTTCTTCCTTTTCACCATCGCCGAGTGGAACTAAAGATGGCGATTTGAGAGAATCGAAGAAGATGGAGCGAAGTTCGAGAGTCTAGTGTGATGTCCGGTTCAAATTAGGGATTTGAAATAAGATTTGGGGATTTAGTAGGACACTACGTCGTTTTGATTGTTTAAGGGTTTGATTCTCACAATGACATTTAGTATAACGACATTCATTTAACGATGTTTGACTTAATTAAACATATCTTAAAGTTGATTAATTATGTACATTAAATGGCTCTGTGAACAAAATTTATGTTTTCCAGCTTAAATGAAAATTCAGTATTATTTCAGCAAAAAATGTTATGTTCGGTATTTGTTTGGTTATTTTCTCAATCTAGATAACATATACCAAACTACGAAGATATGATTTGTTGTATCTTATTTTATATTTATTATCGTCAACCGTATTCCAATTTATCTATCAATATATAGTTGTGTTATTTTAGGGAAAGTTTTGAACGTATATCAAAAATACTCCGTATTCAAGAAACCCTTAAGATAAAATTATTTTTTGTATTAACCCTCAACGTTTACAAAATGCAAATCAACTCTCCACGTTACAATCAACCTACAATATAACCTTCGACCGTGTATAGATTTTTCAATCCGAGTAAAATCGTGCATAAGCTATTGAAACTACGTCGTTTTGCGCATGTTTTTTAAAACCAAGGTAATGCAAGAAACGGGATTCGATCTCTTGACCTCTTAAAAACTTCATACAAAAACAACCATTTGAGCCACATTACATTACCAAAGGTGATTAAATACTATAAAAAGTTGAATGAAACTTCTACAAAACAAAACCCCCAATTTCCAAATTCCATCGATGCCAAACGGATTGATCTATACTAAAGTTATAGCAGTGGCGCTCTATTTCATCATGGATCCACAAAAGGATGCATACCTCCTCTTCTGAAGTGTTGAACACAAACTCCTCACACAAATCGATTACTTTCAGAAATTGGGTTTTTTTTGGTGGAGCACCACCGCCATGTTTCGGAGATTCCCGCAGCTATTCAATTATATCATTGCCGAGAACTACGAGTTGAAGCTGTCAATTTTTCTAGCCGTCGTTAAATTGATTTTCTAGCAGTCTTTTTCCTACTCTGGTTCCATGCTCTATGTTATTGCGGAGCAGCTGTTATGATGTTAGCCAAACTCTCCGGTACTGCTAGATTTTTATCGGAGTCTAGGAATTGGATTTCAGGCTGTAATGGCGAAGTTGGATCTTCTAAGGTTCATGATTTCTATATCTTGTTTGCTGGGTTGTTGTTGTTATCCATCAATTGAGATCGAGTCGATTGCTTCCCTTTGTCTTCCCTATCTGTTAAAAATTGGGGTTGTTGTTGTTATCCATTAGTTGGGATCGACTTGATTGATGAAGAATATGGCCTCTGTTGCTTCTATTTCTATTTGGGTTTTGGGTTTCTATGAAAAAGTTTCTACGAATTGGGTTGAGATCCAAAAAATTGATAAGAAAAGAGTTAGTTTAATGTCCTTGTTTCTAACCACAATATTGTTGTCACCACTGGTATAAATAAATCAGCTTTGGCATTGATGAAAATTTGAAATTGGGGTTTTGGATAGTAGAAGTTTCATTCGTAAATATATATATAGATATAGCTTTTAATCACCTTTAGTAATGTAGTGTGGTTCAAATGGTTGTATGTGTGTGAAATTTTCAAGAGGTCAGGAGATCGAATCATGGTTTTTGCATTACCTTATTTTTTAAAACATGCTTAAAAGGACGTAATTTCAATAGTTTATACACGATTTTACACGGTTTGAAAATTTATACACGGTTTAGGGTTATATTGCGGGTTGATTGTAACGTTGAGGGTTGACTTGCATTTTTAAAGTTGAGGGTAAAACTGTAAGAAGAGAGTACCTGAAAGATTTTTTATTTTTATTTTTATTTATTTATTTTTATTTTCAGAAAACCCCCTTTTATAAAAAGTTTAATTAAAGAAGAGAATTACAAAATTTTAGCTCAGAAAAATAATTAATATTGTACCATTTATTAATAAATATTGTGATTATTTAATAACTTAGGAAAAACATATTTTATTATGGAAAAGAAACCCAATTTCGTATTAATATGTATTTCTAGAAATAAATAAAAGTCAAAGTGGTGAAAACTGCCATTAGTATTTTACCATTTCAGATAAATCTATGGAGCCAAAAAAAATTTCAAATACATTTAACCACACAAATTCAACATACCCACAAAGAAACATTTTAATTGATATAATCTTCTGTTGCCGTCACTAATTACAATAATTATGATACCAATTTTCGTATGTTGACTAAGACAAAACATAGATCAATCATCACCCAAAACATCATCTTTAGTTGATAAACTCAAAAAAAATATATATGTCTCGTCTGGTAAACCAGTTATATGTCGATGAAAACATTGCAATGTTCTTACAATATGGTGTATCGGAACTGACGATTAATGATTGTGCTATTGCTTGCGAGATCCAACAGCAATACGAAGATAAATTGATGTTTGACGATATTGCTATTGCTTTAGAGATTCAACAAGAAGAAGGTATATTTTAGTTTTTAGTTTTCAGTAGCAAAATATATTCATGAGTTCGGTTATATATAAAGTTTTAATTTTTTATTGAACAAAAGAAAAGAGTTTTAGTTTCTCACTGTTGAGTGTGACTTACAAAGCATTATTGATCCTACTTAGAAAATGCTTTACTTGATCGTTTTAATTTCTAAAGCTTTTCATATAACTGTTTGTGTCTTGTCTTTTAATTAGAATCGCCGCGTTCTTTTTTGTATTAAAATCATACAGAAGTTTGTTTACATGATGATGAAGGATATACAAGAACTTTGCAAGCTATGGACGGTAATTTCGTTATGCTTCCATATACTTTGTTCTAATTTAAGTTTGAAATCGTTAAACACATAAAAAAAATATAATCTATGTATTTATGCAATCAAGATTTTTGAAATGTAGATTGCCTACCCTAGTTTTCTCTAATGTCAAAGAAAAACCAGAAACTATAAAAAAAATTTCTCTAGCAAACTCATTTTCTCATTGACACATTTATCTGATATAAATTTAATTAAAAATATTGTATTACTTTTCACCAATTATCTTACTGAATAATCATTTATCTCTCTAAGAAAAAAATTATTTTCGGCAATTGAATAAATCTTTCTTATTAAAGTTACAAGTTATTATTTCTTAGATATTATCAATTTTCAAACATTAGTTATATTAGTATATTTTTTCTTTTCTATATGCATTAATTTTGAGCACAGTAAGAACTAGGAATTGTTGGAAAAAAATAAGAATTATATAAAACTAAAATTTACAAATAAGAAAATAATTCTTATTTAAGTTTCTGAAAAGTAAATATACTTACAAACCAAAATTACAAAATCAGAAACAAAATCCAACCTAAAAAACTATAAACATTCATGTCCTTAATATTTTTAAATATATTTAGTTAAACAATTATATTTTAAGTTTCAAAATTGAGCCAATTATATAGAGACATAAGTCACCTGAGTAGCTCAAGAGTTTCTCAAATGGTCTAAATGATACGGCTCAAACTGGATGAAAATGATATTTTTAGAATTCGATGAAATTTAATAGTGATTTATGACCTAATTTACGATAATTTATAAGATAATTTGACGGAATTTAACATCAAAATAAGTCATTTCATTCATTCACACCATTTACACCGAACATTAATTAAAATACAATGCTCATGTTGATAATAGGAGGTGTAAAGTTTACATACTTTCTCATTTTTTATTTTTTTTTATTCTTTAGTTAGTGAGATACCCTTTAAAAATATTAATTGAAAGCTAATAATTTTATAGTACTTTTAATTTGATATGTTTTGCAGGTGATCTGCATAGCTTTCTAAACGACGATGAAAAACTTGCTAGATATTTGCAACATGAAGATGAATGTAAATTTACATTTTTTTTTATCCTATATATATATTTTGTTCAATTTTAGTAATTTTCATTTATTTGCTGACATTTACCGATTCAAAACCTCGTCTAATGCTTTATTATTGTTTTTTTTGTCCCTAGCGGCAAGTAATATAGACGAAGATATCCAAGAAAACCAGCATTACCAGCCTATGCAAGGTATTAAGTCAGTTAATATAGGCATATTTATGTATATATATATGTTTTTGATAAGACACGTCCCTATATTTTTATGTATATACTAGATTACAAAATCCAATTTAATTGAGATTTCTTTGTAAAAAGTTAATTTGGGATCTTAAATACCTTTCAAATAACTTCTAAATGGTTAATAATGATAAAATAAATTTCATTAACAAAAAAAAGTTTAAATTTAAAATTCAATTTTAATATATTATGTAAAGATAAAAATATATACTTTATTGATTTTTGATTCCTTTTTTATTAAGTTGTGATGTAAAAAAAAAAGTATATATCAAGTTCCTGATTTTTATTCTGCTTTAGAATTATAAACTTTTTTTAATTAAGCACATTTAAAATAAAAAAAATAAAAATGTATAATAGAAGTATGATTGAGTTGTATATTTAGTGAAAACATTTTCGCTTGACTTTTTCCTATCTCATTATGCTGATCTTTCATATTACCTATTTGCAGTGAATCATTCGTACATACCTCAACGTGATGCCTCCTCGGTAATAATAATGACCTTTTTTTATGGTTCAACTCCTGAAATCTTGTTACATATTTTCTTAATTCTACAAATGGAGACATCTTTGTGGCGAGTAGAATTGATTATTTAATTTATTGCAAAACCTTTGCTTTGGATTGTATTTTAGACAAGTAGAACATTTTCTTACGATGAGGATCGTGATCACTTCTCGGGTCATTATACGCATATTCTTAGCTCTTCAGATAGTTCCCATAGTTTTCCTGGTAACGAGACCACCGATCCTGAACATATGACTTATGAGGTAAGTACCGTGCATGTCAACTCAACATTTTCATTCATGCACATATATTTGTAAATATGGTTTGTTCGTGATCCTAAAAAGAAAACTTATATATCAATATGCTTTCATCTGAATAGGAATTAAATGAGTTAGAAGACTCGATAGGAGACGTTGGTAGAGGATTGTCGCAAAGGAGGATCTCGAAACTGCCGACTCATAAGTATGGTACTAAATCTAAAACTCGATGGTGGCAAAAGAAAAAGAAGTTTGTTGCCAATGATACTGAGTAAGATCATACTACTATATATATATATATATATATCATCCTAATAATAATAATTATTATTATTATTGTTATTAAATCGAATTATTCCATGTAATTTATGGTAATTACTATACAAAATAACTTTTGGTTTAGAGTTTATGAAATATCTCTCCATAAAACCCTCTATTTACATAGAATTATATACCTCTTTATTCTATTGGAAAAAGTACAAACCTTAATCTAATAGGAAAACTAACTTATTCCGAAATTTCCTTATTTGTGTTTTTTTTTTTTTCTTGTAATTTTCTTCTTATCAAGAGATATTTCATTTACTCTTTTGAAATTATCCAACAACTTTGGCTTGAATTGGTTTTTGGATCATGATTTAGGTGTTCGATATGCCTAGTCGACTACGCGAAGGGTGATAAGATAACAACCTTGCCATGTAATCATATCTACCACAAAGATTGCATTTCACATTGGTTGAAACAAAACAAGGTATGAACATGTATTTGATCTAAACCTCTTTTCAACAAACACATTTATATATCTATCATATTTTGTAATGAAAGTCACATGCAAACCAAATTTTCATTTGAATATGCTAATAAATATAGTATTATTTTCTTTTATGCAGGTATGCTGCGTTTGCAAAGCCGAGGTTTAATCCATAAATACTATTTCTCTTCGGATCATAATGTTTAGCATCTATAATATTTGAGGTTAATTTTATAAAAAGTTATCGTCCAATAAAGCTCCTGATTTGTTTGATTTATCATTCAATTAGATGAATACTCTATATGGGTGTTTATAAATTCTAAACATGATCTTTTGTTTTATTGGTCTCTAAACATTATTTTGACATTTTTATGGAATTACATAGTTCATGTTCCATGTAGCATCTTTTAGTTAGTGTAAATACATTTCATAGCATCACTACTTATCTTATTAGTACTATTAGATTTATACCCGCACGTTGCGTGAATTCAATTAATTGATTTTAAGAATTTTGTTAATTTTGAATTACCGTAATAGACTTCACTATAAAGCCTACTTTGTAGACTGCACTGTGAAGTCTCATGTAATAATTATGTTAAAAAAGGATTTTAAGCTTAATTATAATGATTTTTTTCACTTTAATTACATTTGTAAATGATATTTACTTTCTTTAAAATCTAATGTGACGTTCATGACTTCGTAATTATTTTAAAATGAATCTTCTTTGATTTTTATGTAATTAGCTCATATTTCTGAGATTTTAAAATCAACTCTCGGTTACAAACTCAAATGCTAATGTGTTGCTTTTACTTTTTACTTTTTTGCAAAAAATGGTTTAGGTACATTTCTTGTTCTCATATGTTTATTTCTTATATAAGTTTATGTTCTCATATGTGACATTTATTTATAATAATTATTTAAAAATAAAAATTCTTAAATTTTTATGTATGTAACTTATATTGTTTAGACTTCATCTTAAAGTCTTCTGTCGATGAATGAATTTTTTCGTCAAGTTTATGGAAGCAAAGGAAGGAAATTCATAACTTTGTGATTTGAACTCTTCTTATTTATGATTTGAACTCCTCTTACTTACCAAATGAAATGAGCACTTGATATATGGTTATATATTTACGAAACTTCTAATTTGGTATATTTTAGCTAGTGCACAAGCTATATTATTTCCTTATGCAAATTTGGTTGAATCATTATACCACAATCAAAATCAATCAAAGTCAATCATGCATAAATTTTCGATAAACACCAATGTTACATTAAATCACAAATTATAACCCCAACCTTCTACAACAATAGCCATCAACAAATTCCTAACATTGTTCCCCTAGTTTCTTCAACACTTAGAGTTGCTTTAACCTTGTCTCTTCCATCTCAACATTCTGATCCTCTTGCATCAGCCCAGCCTTCTACAACCAGAGCCATCAACAAATGTTTTTCTTCTCTGACTTGGATTCCACTCTTCATATCTCCTTAGGTGACCTAAATCAGCAGCAACATAAAAACGAGTTACTGTAGGCCGAGTTGTTCCCTAAAATTTAACAAGTATAAGAAGTGGTTCTTGAACTGATGCAATGATAAGTTTTATCAGGTTAGGGCACAAACCATAAGATTTTGTGGTTTTATACTTGTATGACAAACTAACAAGAGAACCTATGAAATTCATATAAGTAAGAGAACGTTGGTTCCTCCACCCACTGAGGCCAAGCCAAACATCAATCAATAAGACTTTACATACGTTTCAGAAACCACAACCTAATATGCACCAGTCCAATCACATACAGATTTTGATTCATTGCCGCATATGTTGAATGGATTTGATCTTCCAAATTCGTTTCAAACAGTAGCGATTCAGGGAAAAACTTTCCAATTATGCATATTTCACCAAAACAAAATCCAATTTCCCAATATCAACAGTTTTAACAACAATGAGATGCACGAACCTCTTCACAGATGAAATCTCTCGTGTCAACAGCACGAATCGAAGCTACTTAACCCCTCATTGTATGTCTGTCGATGCCGCCTTCTTCAATATATTCATCCAACATCTCTTGGTTAACCAGCCGCCGAGAAACCACGCTGCCTCCTCCACCGAAATCTCAAAAGAAAATAGGGATGTGGCTCCGGAGACGAGGAGGAGTGAAAAGCGAAGTAGATGCAGAGGAAGAGAGATTTGAGGTCACATAGAATCATACCTACCCAAAAATCCACAAAACATAACAACAAATCGCTATTAGAAGCTGCAGAAAGAACTTGTTTGATGAGATCTCTTACCGAATCAGAAGAGCTTATTTCAATCGATTCACTGCTTATCAAGCTTAATAGTTTCAGCATCTGGCTTCTTCTCGTTCAATATTTGCCATACTTGCTTGAAAGAGAGAAGCATAGGGAGAGGTGCTGTCGGCTTTTGCAGAGAGGAGGAGACGCCAGTGGATGGAGTTAGGGAAGCAATCACCATATCCATCTAAATTGCTTACAAATCTGTCCAAAGTCAATTCGAAACAAAAACCCGACTCAGAATAAGAGAAATCGAATCAAATTGAAGTACATAAATACACAACCTTTTTGAACCACATATCAGGATTAACCACACAAAGCTTTGTCGTCCATTCTTCTCGCAAGAAAACGACTCTAGTGAAAGATATATCTAAATTTCTATCACGAAGGGCACTGATAAAAAAGAAAAAGAAGAATCGAACTAAAACTGTGTTGAAGCAATAAGATATTAAAATTTTTAAAAATTATACCAGATTACGATTTGAGAGCAGCTTGCCCTTATTTTTATGAATTTTTTCTCCAAGTTTATAATTGACCAATCTGATACTTAAAACCAACGAATGATTCCTTAGAAGGCATCTAAAATGTATGCCAAAAATCGAAGGAATGACCAAGACACAAAAATTATCGACATATAAATTAGCGACTTGAAGAAACAAAATCTGCTCCATTTTTGAATCATCTCCTGGACTCCTCTCGCTTATTTTCTCATCGACATAGCGGGTTGAAAACAGCTCCATTTCCCGAATAGAGTCTGCAAAATCCTAATCTCGATATCCCATCAAATCGAAAAACATAAGTTAATCAAAAAGACCTATAAACATATCAAGATCCTTACCCTTTTGAGGCACGACGGCGAGAACAGGAGAGTGATTATGAACATAAAATTTATTTATGTTTTTTTCTCATAGTTGGATACATAAAACTGCCAAAATTGGGCCTGTGATGTTTTCGTTTATCTTATGTTTCTGGCAAATATATTTGGTATACTTTTTAATGGCTGAGATTAGAGAAATAAAATTTAACGAATGAGATTTTAAAAAGAGATGGATCCGCGTCTAACCCGATTTGAGTCGGGTTATATCCGTCTTGTTTGGTTTTGGTTGACAATTTTGATTGAAGAATATTTTTAATTAATACAATTTTATCCTTAATATTTTTCTTTAAAAATAATTTTAGTTGTAAGGATAATGACATTTTTCTAATTGTACTTCATTTTTAATAGTATTAAGATTTTCTCTTATTTATTTAAAATTTTTGGGAATGTTCTGAAATCACACTTGTATTTATTCTTGCATATAGTTGTCGAGATAAGACAATCATATGATACTAGGTGATTATAATGCTTTACTAGAAGCCTCTTGTAATCTATGAGTTTGGAACTCATTACTAGTATTATATGATCATACATGGTCACACACCTAAGCAAACTGGATGTACTTTATTGGGATTGATCATTAGTGTAATGATTAAACAAGTGTATATTTGATATACATGATTTATGCGTTTCTGAGAGGTGTGTCGATCGACACAAAGAAGTTGTGTCGGTCGACACAATGTCGGGGCAAAAGACCTGTTTTGGCTTATTACTTAATTAAACGTGGGTTTGGCCCGATTGTTAATTAGGTTTTTGCTAGTCTCTATATATAGAGACTAGGCACGACTTTTCACCTCAACCTAGTTGGTAGCCGCCTCCAGAAACACATAAAGAAATCCCGAGAGCACTCTAGAGAGCTTTGATCTCTCCGGCACTAGCATCCCGGTTTTTCAGTTTGTGTGCGTGTGGATACCAGTAGAGGCGCAACACTTGAGGCGCTTCATAATCTCGATTTGCCTGATTTATTCCGCTGCTCTAATCATCCAGGTATACTCGAGATCCGACTAAAAGATTCAATTGACACATGATCCTAGGCATATAATTTGTCAATAGGATTTCTTAATATGATTTAAAATCGTGATCAAATTCCTTCAGTGTCGATCGACACACTCCCATAACCGCTCGTAAAATTTAGGTTTTGATCCAATGATCGAACTTCCCTGAACAGCTTCTGTCGACCGACACTGGCTGATTCAGTCGACCGACACAGGCTGTTTTATCACGATTGGTTCAATTTGATTGGATCGATTTTCGCGATTGGCTCTGTTCGGGTTGAGTGTGTCGACCGACAATAAAATAGAGTCGATCGACACACATGAGCTGTATCGACTGACACAAACGAGTTGTGTCGGTCGACAAGGCATTCGCAGATTGTTTTAGACTTGTGTCGACCGACACTAATGTAGTGTCGATCGACACATGCTCTCTCTGCTCAATCTCGATTTCAAAAACCCCGCATTCTAGAATAAATTAAAACTCAATTAGATTGATTGTTTTATTAGAACTTCTAGGATACATATTTGATATGTATTAGTTCCGTTCCTCAAACTAATATCAAGTATTCTTTGATGTCTTTCCAATCTTGTCAACTGTCTAGACTCGTTTCATTGTGCGATGGGCTTGCCAAAGCAAGGTGTCCACAATTACATGAGTAAGACAGATGGTAATCGTTACCATGTGACTTAAGAGATTGGTTTACTTGACTAAGCCATCAAAACGGTTTTGGGCTTAGAGACATAGGAGTGGATTATACATAAGATGTCTGACTCATGACCAAGAGTTACATTGGATGTAATTAGCAAAATTTGTTGTTTACCTAGATAGCTAAGATTTGGGCGATGAGCCAAAACTCACTCAATTTTTAGTGAAGTATGGATCTTGGATTGTTATATTCAAATTGAGGAAACATAGTTTTGAATATAATGTGAGTTTTCTTAATGGTTAAGATTTCTCATTTCTTGAACATCATGACAACCCATTTTCCTTTCTTTTGATTCAGCTATGACCACTCATTCTCACAATAATTTCTCCTTGCAATCCACCATTGAGAAGGACAAGTTAAATGGATCCAATTTTCTCGATTGGTATCGGAACTTGAGAATTGTTCTCAAGCAGGAGAAAAAGGACGATTGTCCTTGTAAAGATTCTCCCTGATAAACTGAGATCCAATGCCTCACATGCAGAGAGAACCGCTTGGCATAAGCATTATGATGATGTGGTCGATGTGAATTGTCTCATGTTGGCTATCATGAAATCGGACTTGCATTAGCAATATGAGAACGTGGAGTCGCAGATTGAGATAATCACTAGTCTGGAAGCGATGTTTCAGGAGCAAGCACGAACTGAGAGATACCGTACGGTTAAGTCTCTTATTGAGTGCAAACTACCAATGGATGGTCTAGTTAGTGCACATGTCATTAAGATGATGGGTTATATTGATAACCTAGCGAAACTAGACAGTCCCATTAGCCAAGAGTTGGCTACTGACATCATTCTGCACTCACTGCCGTCGAGTTTTGATCAGTTTGTTATGAATTATAACATGAACAACTCGACGAAGACGTTGACTGAGCTGCATGGTATGCTCAAGACAACTGAGCCTAACATCAAGAAGGACACCCCAAACGTACTTCTGGTACAAAGGGGTAAGAGGTTTGAGAGACCAAATAAGGATAAGGCAAAAGGCAAGGCGGTCCAGATTGTGAATCAGGACAGGCCTGAGCCCAAGCCCAAGTCTGGCCCTTTTGATGTTTATAAGTGTCATTACTGTAAGGAGACTGGGCATTGGAAGAGAAATTGCATGAAATACCTGGAAGTTTCTGAAGAGATAAAGAAGATGTACGAGACTTCTTCTTCAGGTATTTATGTTATAGAAGTAAATGTTACTACTCCAAGTTCTACCTCATGGGTATTGGATACTGGTTGTGGTGCTTATATTTGTATGAATATGTAGGACGTAAGCAACAGTAGAACTCTGGAGAATGGGCAAGTGGACATACTCGTTGTGAATGGAGCAAGAGTTGCTGCATTAGCCGTAGGAAAATTTCATTTGTCTTCGCCTTCAGGCATGGTCTTAGAACTTAACAACTGCTACTATGTACATGCTGTGAGCAGAAACATAATTTCTATTTCTTTTTGGATTTGGATGTTTTTCACTCTTCGATTAAAGACAAATGTTGCTCTTTTGATCGTAATGATGTTTTCTATGGTAGCTCCCCATTAGAGAATGGGCTTTATGTTTTAAACCAATCTTTGCCTGTCTATAACATAAACACTAAACGGTTCAAGCCCAATGACTCGAACCCTACCTTTCTCTGGCATTGTCGTTTGGACCACATAAATGAGCGACGGATTCAAGCCGTGATGGGTTTTTGGGCTCATTTTATTATGAATCATGTGAGAAGTGCGAATCCTGCTTGTTGGAAAAAATGACTAAAGCTCATTTCAACAAAACTAATGAAAGGGCCAATGACTTGTTGGCCTAATACATACTGATGTGTGTGGCCCAATGAGCATTAGTGCTAGAGGAAGTTTTCAGTACTTCATTACATTTACTGATGACTTCATTAGATAAGGCTATGTCTATCTAAAGAGACACGAGTCGGAATTCTTGAAAAGTTCAAGGAATTCAAGAATGAAGTACAAAATCAGCTTGGCAAGAGTATTAAGGCTCTTCGATCAGATCGTGCAGGTGAATTCTTAAGCCAAGAGTTCAGTGATCATCTGAGAGATTGTGGAAATGTTTCACAACTCACTCCTCCTGGAACACCTCAGTGGAATGGTGTGTCTGAGAGTAGGAATCAAACCCTATTGATTATGGTTTAATCAATGATGAGTCACACAAATCTTCCATTATTTTTCGGGTATACGCTCTAGAAACGTCTGTGTTTACGCTGAATAGGGTTTCATCAAAATCAGTTGCAAAGACACCATATGAGATGTGGACTGGAAATGTTCCAAGTTTGTCTTTTCTGAAAATTTGGGGTTGTGAAGCTTATGTCAAGCGTATGTTCACTAACAAGCTTGGCCTCAAATCTGATAAGTGCTACTTCGTCGGTTGTCCTAAGGAAACCAAGGCTTACTACTTTTACAACCAAACCGAGAACAAAGTGTTTGTTGCTCGGAACTGTGTCTTTCTTGAGAGAGAGTTTCGTTCTAAGAAGAACTGTGAGAGTAAAGTACAACTCGAAGAGGTCGAGTATCACAGGAAGCTGCTCAGCCTGTTCAGGAAGAGCAGCCATTGGATCTACAAAGAGTTGTAGAGACTATACATGTGGTGCCTGAAGTTCGCAGATCCGAAAAGATTCGTCACGAGCCCAAGAGATATGGATTTCTCGTGATTAACTGTCATGATTTGTGACGAGCCTGCGAATTTCGAAGAAGCAATGATGAGCCATGACTCTGAAAGGTGGCTTAAAGCCACTGAATCCGAAATGGGATCCATGTCACAGAACAAAGTATGGACTTTGGTGGATTTACCCAATGGTGTAAAAGCCATTGTCTGTAAATGGGTTTTTCAAGATGAAAATCGATGTGGATGGTAACATACAGATTTACAAAGCTGGATTGGTGGCTAAAGATTTCAAGTAAATTCATGGTGTTGACTATGATGAAACCTATCCTTAGTTCTTATGCTTAAATCTATTCGGATTCTCCTAGCAACTGCCGCTCATTATGACTATGAGATCTGGCAAATGGATGTGAAAACCGCCTTCCTGAATGGGATTCTGGAAGAGGATGTGCACATGACATAGCCTAAGGGTTTCATTGATCCTAAGTATGCTAAGAAAGTATGCTAGCTTCATCGATCCATTTATGAATTAAAGCAAACATCTCGGAGTTGTAATCTTTGTTTTGATGATGTGATCAAAGAGTTTGATTTCGTGAGAAACGAAGAGGAACCATGCGTTTACAAGAAGACTAGTGGGAGCGCAGTTGCATTTATCATAATATATATAGACGATATACTTGAGAATCTATAGAGATAGATTAAATAAGCTAATTGGACTGTGTCAAGATACCTTATATTGATAAGGTCTTACACAGGTTCGAAAAGCTGTGTCGATTGACACAAAGGGTTGTGTCGGTCGACACACGAGTCGATACCAATATGATCCTGGTGAAAGTCACTGGACTGCTGCCAAGAACACCTTCGAGTATTTGAGAAATACTAAGGATAACTTCTTGGTGTACGGAGGAAGTGATGAGCTTGTGGTGAGTGGTTACACGGACAAAGACGATTTCTGGTCTGGTTACATCTTTTGTCCAATCAACGGTGCAGTTAGTTGGAAGAGTTCCAAACAGGGCACCGTAGCAGATCCCACGGTCTAAGCATAAGAGTTATGCTGCTGCTATAGGCATTAGATTTGTTAAGATGTGATCTTAATTCTAGTGGGAGCTGTCTATGTTATGATGTTCCTCTAAACATACATTTGGTTATGTTTTAATGAAATTTGTTTCATGTATTATTTGATTATTGGATAATTAAATAATAGTCCCAAAGTAATTTATGGCATTCTTATAAGTCATCAAGTACGTGACTTGATCATGAAATCTTATAAGCGATAGATGACATAAATTATTCGAGTCCCTAGTCAATGTTATTAAAGTGGGACATTAATGACCGCGAGAGACTAGTATGTGAGGTGACTGATGACTAAGTTTCATGGAGTCATTAGTAGAGGTATTAAAGTCAATCACATAGATATGTGTTAGAGAACACAGTATCGGATATGACCCGCTAATGAGAACTCTACAAGAATGTTATATGAATGTCATAAGAGTTTCTCATTACGACTATAGAGTATAGTCCTTAGACTTGAGTTCATCATTTTTCTCTTACATATGAATTGGCCTGTTTTGATTTTGTCAAACGTCAGCCGTAACAGTGATTATAAAGGCATTATTGGGCATGTCATGAAGTGTGTAAGGAACAGGGATGAAACAAGATGGGATTTGTCCCTCCTATATAACAGGAGATAGATATCTTTGGGCCTATCGAAGATTTGATACTAAGAAATGCGTGGCCACGCTTAAACGAGGTGATTGTCAGTCATTTGTTTTATCAGTATAAATCAGAGTTCGATAAACATGGTCTAGCTTAATAAGGATGACATGAGCTCTTGCCTTATTCTAGATCGAGATATAGTGACAAAGGATTATGGGAATAGTTGATTCCAGTACAAGTGGAGATTGTTGGGAATGTTCTGAAATCACACTTGTATTTACTTTTGCATATAGTTGTCGAGATAAGACAATCATATGATACTAGGTGATTATAATGCTTTGCTAGAAGCCTCTTGTAATCTATGAGTTTGGAACTCATTACTAGTATTATATGATCCTACAGGGTCACACACCTAAGCAAATTGGATGTACTTTATTGGGATTGATCATTAGTTTAATGATCAAAAAAGTGTATATTTGATATACATGATTTATGCGTTTCTGAGAGGTGTGTCGATCAACACAAATAAGTTGTGTCGGTCGACACAGTGTCGGGCCAAAAGACATGTTTTGGCTTATGACTTAATTAAACGTGGGCTTGGCCCGATTGTTAATTAGGTTTTTGCTAGTCTCTATATATAGAAACTAGGCACGACTTTTCACCTTAACCTAGTTGATAGCCGCCTCTAGAAGCACAGAAAGAAATCCCGAGAGCACTCTAGAGAGCTTTGATCTCTCCCGCACTAGCTTCCCGACTTTCTATTGTGTGCGTGTGGATACCAGTAGAGGTGCAGCACTTGAGACGCTTCATAATCTCGATTTGCCTGATTTATTACGCTGCTCTAATCATCCAGGTATACTCGAGATCCGACTAAAAGATTCAATTGACACATGATCCTAAGCATAGAATTTGTCAATAGGATTTCTTAATATGATTTAAAATCCTGATCAAATTCCTTCCAAAATGTTATACCATAATCTAAACTAATGTTATATAATCCTTGATAAGAATTTATTTAATTTTACATAAATTTTGTTAGAATAGTAAGTAAATAATTAAGTAAATAAAAATTAATTTTTTAAAAAGAAACGTACTTGTCATAGCGAGATTTGATAGCTATCTTTGATACTTCAATTTCTCGAATAGTAAATATTTAAATATATTATTTCATATTTATTTTGACTTATTAAATTTAAAAAACATATACAAAAGCATAATACATTCCCAAGTTATTTTATAAACGGTAAAATAAATAATATGTTACATATAAAAAAAAAATTCATTTTTAATCTATTTGTTAGAAAAACGCGGAAATCTTAAAATTCCATTCATTTCAAGCAATTTTGGTATTTCGAATCCATGTTTTGGAATAAATAAATCTTCTACACATGAGAATTTTCTTTTTGAATGAACATGAAGCCGTAAAAAAAAAGTGATCAACTTCTGACTCGACACTAATGACATCAAATGTTTATTTCTAAAAATCGTATGGATCTTGTCATTCTATATAACATTGAAAAATAAACTAATCAATAAAATGTAAATATCGATCACTATAGAAATATTTATATTTTTCACAATTGTAACATGTTTAATTATTTATAGGATTGATATTTATTCTCTCATTCGTTTATTAATCAATGTGGAATACTTTTTTTGAATATTCGCTTTGTATGTAATAGGTGAAATAGAGTTCAAAGTGAAATGGACAAAATGAACTTAACTTTAGTTCGACTAACTGAGAATATATTTAGATTTTGTCATGAATGTTAAAATAACATATATATATATATATATATATTTCATCAATAAAACAATACATCATTTAAATAATAAATACTTTGTTAATGAATCGAGGGATCACTTGTTTTTTGCGTGCCCTTACTCTTTTACATTTTGGAATGAGGTTTGTGGCTTTTTATTGCGCTCGCCGAGTCCGGATTTTGGCGGCACAGTTGAATTCCTTTTGGCACATCGCTTTGATCAGGGTGATTATGTACTGATCAGAATTCTTTTCCAAACTACGATTTATATGATATGGCTTGAGCGGAATGCTCGTATTCATTCTTCGTCACCTTCGATGCCTTTGGTCATTTCCCGAAAGATTGAACGTGTGGTGAAGAATCGTATTACTTCTTTGGAATATGTCGGTGATCATCCGCTAGCACCATTGATGCAAAGGTGGTTTGCGACACAGAAGATTTTCATGACAGCGAGAGACCGTTCGCCGGTTCCGATAGATGATGATGACGAGGATGGACAATAGTGATTCGAGGTGAGGTGCACTAGTGGTTAAGGGTTTTTTTAAGTCAACGATTTTGTCTTTGTTCTCTGTTTTTTGTTTTTTAAAAGTTTTGTACTCTGTTTTCTGCAACAGATTTGTCTATGGTTTCATGACCATGTAAATATATTGAGTAATATAAGTTTTACATTAAACTAAAAAAAAGAAATATATTTTTTTAGTTGAGTTATTAAATAATATTAAAAAGTTATAATATTTTATATGATTTAATTTTTTCAAATAAAAACTCAAACTCTAAGTATTTTATTAATTTAAAATTTATATTATTATTATTAGTATTAGTATATGGGTTAAATTTATATCATTTAGATTTATTTTTTTTTATCCTTAATATATAAATTATATACTTTATAAAAATCGACATGTTTAACCAATTTCTAATATATTAAACATGTTTCAATCGCATGGCCTATTTTTTTTTTTTTCAATTGTTCTCAGCTCATTTAGAAAAAAATGGTTAGTTTCATGACAGTGAAATAAAGAACTTATTTGTCCAATACCGAATTATTTTGCGGCCTAAACTTTATTTTATATGTCATTCAAATTTTTTAAAATATTTAAGATTAGCAGCACAAAATATGAATGAACTATCTAATATTTTTTCCTTTTTTTTTTTTTATCATTCGTTTAACTATTTTTTATCAATTCAAATTTTGAATAGAAAAAAGTTTATGGAAATAATTAAATGCAGCAATTATTATGGATTCCTTAAAAATAGCTAGTTATTGTAATTACTTTCTAACCCTTTTTTATTAAATTTCTATTAGACATGTTAGTAATGGCATGCAAATAAACTACAAAATAAAGGTTAGTGTATAAAAATGTTTTTTTTTTTAATTATATTAGAGATATAAAAGTTTAGATTTGGATAATTGCACAATGTCTGCCTCATAATTAAGAGAATGTAAAAATTACATTGCCCCCTGCCTTTCACTTACCAAGCGAACGCTATACCATTATTCCAGGGAGACATAGACGATAACCTCTTTATTCTTACAAATTTAAAATGAGTAAAATATTACAATTTTTCAGCATTGTATGTATTTTCTTTGTGAATATTCGTAAAGTTATTTGAAATTCGAAGAGGCTCAAAATAAAGAAAATGGAGGGTCATTCGGGGTTGAGCCAGATTATGAACCACCAAAACTATGAGAGATTACTAGCGTAAGAAAATTTATTTGGGTGATCATGTTTGCACCAATTATTATATTGAAACTCGTTGTCAAGCCATGTATTAACAATCAAGATTATGCAATCACTATGTTATCTCACTATTAATACATGGCTTGACAACTAGTTTCAATACAATAATTGGTGCAAAAATGATCACCCAAACAAATTTTCTTACACTAGTAATCTCTCATAATTTGCCGGTAGCTCGGAATCTGGCTGAACCCCGAATGGCCCTCCCTTTTCTTTGTTTTGAAGATGAATATTCAAAAACTATTAGATTATTCTAGATCCGATGACAAAAAAAGAAAAAGAAAAAGATATACCCAATTGCCCATCCCAAAATCGGTTTCGGATGAACTTTTGATGGTCAAATCTGTTTTCGCCATTTCGTCATCTAGGTACACGACTGTCTCTTTCAGCTCAATGTTCTTTTGCATCTCCTTCCTGGTTTTTTCCAGCAAGGTTTTGTTAATCTGTTTTAACTCTTCGTGTTATTTTCCCCTCTCTTCTTCACGCTGGTTCTCGCGTTGACGGTAGGTTCTTTGATATTCGGCGTTCTCCATTATTTTGTCCGCCATGTTTTTTGCAGGTAGTACCGATGTGAAGAGATGAGAGAGATATAGTGACGATGGAAAGGCAAAAGATGAGTAAATTATATAAGTGATTCTATCGAAGAAAGAAGAGCACCTATTAATTAGAAAGTGTTGACTAACTACACGGCTCAAACATAAATGCATTTATTTTCTTTCTCGCGTACACGTCTCCTTTCTAAGCATCTATTCTCTTTTCTTTTCTTTTTTTTTTGTTAAAAATTTTGTATCTATTCTCTTTATCTCCTTTATCTCTCTCCTATAGAACTACACGACTCCTCAAACACAACTATTTTTTATTTGTTTAGATTTTTATATTTTCAATTATTATAGACATAAACACAATAAGACCAAAAATCATATATAATATATATTAAAACGCATGTAAGTGATTTTAAAAACTCTAACACTATCAAATCGTTTAACTTATTTTTTTTTTACTTACTTCAATTTTTATATACTTTGTTTAAAAAAATAAAAATAATTGTGCTTATCATATAAAAAAACGTATCATATCTAATATCATATATGTTTTGGATTTTCTTATGACTACTCTTTTTTATATAACTAGATTATATCCCACAACAAATGCGGGTATTATATATTTTTATTAATGCGTCGTTATATTTTGATATTTAAAATAATTTATTCTTATTAAGTTAAAATATTTGTAATATTTTTTTCTATTTAATTATGGAATATCATGTGATTAAAATTATAAATTTGTATTGAATTAATAATGTTATACATGTTGTCCCTAGAAATTATCAAAAATAGATAAATCATATATATGATTATGGAATTATCTCACCATCTAGGGTGTCCACGTAAGCATGTCAAATTTTTTTTAATATTAAAGACTATTTGAAATGTTTATTAACATATAACTTTATGTATTAATTATTGTTTCAAACTAATAACGTATAATTTTTAGTATTTTTTAATTATATTTTACATATGTTTTACTTTATATTTTATATATGTTTTACCCATTTTTTACCGTTTTTCTAAATAAAAATTACTTTGTTTTAATCTTACATCTTACCACAATTATTACATATCAAGAAAACTATAGTTAACACCATTACTGTTAATATGAATTCTTATTAAAAGTTCTATTTTGAATGTATTTTATTTCTTTTCGATTATGTGGACACTATAGAATGAAAGAAAATTCTTCTATTCTACATATAATTGTTCTTTATATATATATACATATATAATATTCAAATCGTTATGAATTTATCAACTACAATTATTTTAAATTTAAATACTTAAACTATCACCACATCTTACCACCATAAACTTTTCACATTGTTTTTAACCACTATAAAACTCGATATTTTCATTTGTCAAAAATCAAATCTACACTATTTTAAATGTCATTTTTATAGAAAAATAAATTTTAAAACATTACATGTTGGGGTTCTTTCTAAAATAGACCCCAAATTGAATTCAATGTCGGAAGTAGACCCTTCCTTTCTGAACTTTCAAAATAACTTACACTGCCCTTCCCATCATGTTTTATTAACGAAAATACCGTTCTGAGACTTCACCAGTGAAGTCTCAGTACTCGTGTTGGAAAACAATTACCCTCTCAGTTAAGGCATATTTATTGAAATGCCATCGTCTTCAATTCCCCCCCAACCACCATACCAACTGAATCAGAGCTCTAAATGCTTGGAAAAACCGATTGAGAGATATTAATGATCAAATGAGGTAATAGCTCTGTTATCGTCGATTTCCTCTACAATTTATTCCAAAAAACTGTCAAATTCTTGTTTACGAAATTCGTCAACCTTAGATCTAACGCATTTACAAAGATTTGTGCATAATAACGACTGAGTTTCTTCGGTACTGATGGTATGAGCAGCTCTTGGCCGTCTAAAAAGCTTACGACGAATTCAAACCGAAACTAGGTAAACTTTTGTGGCTTTTTCACGGTTTCGCGAAAACAGACTACATAATGAAGTTTCTCAAGTGAAATGGGGTCTAGATTGCAATTGACTTTATTCTCCCGAGACTTTATCTGGAAGTCTCCAACTCTCCTTTGAAAAAAAAAAAGGTGTTGAGACTTCATGGATGAAGTCTCTGAGAAGGGGTCTACATTTGCATTTGACCGAAGGTTGACTTTTTATGGAGACTTCACCGTGAAGTCTCCAGAAAAAGCAGGGTCCATTTCTGCAGTTGACCGTAACTTTGACTTTTCGCTGAGACTTCATTTTGAAATCTGCGTCTAAAAGGGGTCTACTTTAGCAATTGACCAATATTGAATAAATAAGAGACTTCACGGTGAAGTCTCATATCATCGGAATATTTGGAGACTTCACCATGAAGTCTCGAATTACTAAAAAAATTTTTTTGGTCAATTGCTAGAGTAGACCCCTTTTTAGTGAGACTACTAGATGAAGTCTCATAATAAAGTCAAAGCCGGTCAAATGCAAAACTAGACCCTACTTTTTCGGAGACTTCACCACTGAAGTCTCAAAAGTTAGAGAGACTTTATAGGTGAAGTCTCATGAAAAAGTCAAACCTACGGTCAATTGCAAAACTAGACCCCGCTTTCCGTGAGACTTCACGCTGAAGTCTCAAAAGTGTATGAGACTTTGATGTGATCCTAGGTGATAGGATCGTGTCCCCTTGATGCTCCTTTTTTCTGGTTGAATGATCAGAGGCGATTTAGTGTGTGAAAAGCAAGTTTTAGAACCGATGGAGATGATCAATGGTTAGCCTGCAACTTTGGTGATAATTTGATGAAAGAACAAGGCCGGTGATACACTGATAAGGACTTGTTGATTTGGTTTGGTTGTTTGCAGAAGTGATAATGAATTGGTAATGATCAGAAACTATGGAAAGTGAATGAAACTTCCACGGGAGATGGAAATCCCTTAGACTTTTCGTCCTTGCTTAGAAGTGGAATCCTCCTAGTTTCTAAGACAAGAAAAGTAGATGCTACACACTAAGATGTTTGATGATTGATAACTGAAGAGGAGATACGTACATATAGTGGGTTTACAACTCTTAGGGAAAACAAAAACATTTAATGAAAATAAAGGAAGCAAAGACTAAAGTTTTAATGTAACAAAGACTGAATTTGAATTCAAACGCAGGCTCCTCTTGCACGCTTCTAGATAGAGTAGAATTGGGCCTTGGTTCATCACGGGGCTTTGAAAGAGTGTTTGGTTTTACCTCATTAAAAATTTCTCTTAGAAAACCCATTGGGACAAAACTAAGAGGGAAAAAGAGTGCAATCCCAAACACCTCTCTTGATGAAACTCAAGTAGCCTGAATCACAACCAGAGTAGTTGGATAAGTATACTCAAGTTGACTCCTTATTGAGTGAAGTAGGGAACAGATTGCTTCTTGAAGTTTCTTGGACTTGACTCTTGTTATTGGTCCAAGGGGAATATGAAGTTCTTCTTCTTCAATGTCCTTAGCTTCCACAGGTTTAAGATGCTCCTGAAATCATACTTGTATTTACTCTAATGTAAAATTGTTGAGATAAGACAATCATATGATAGTGGGTGATTATAGTGCTTTGCTAGAAGCCACTTGTAATCTATGAGTTTGGAACTCATTACTAGTATTATATGATCCTATAGGGTCACAAACCTAAGCAAACTAGATAAGAGTATATTGAGATTGATCATTAATGTAATGATCGAATTATCATGTTTCTGGACAGTGTGACCGACACAAAGGTTGTGTCGATTGACACACAGCCCGAACCAGAATAGTGATTTTAGTTTTCAGTTTAATTAATCATTGGTTTTGAACCAATGGTTAATTAGGTTTTCACAAGTCACTATATATTACATATGCACGACTTTTGAGAGCTTTAAACCTAGGTTTACAGCCACAAGAAATACAGGAATCCCGAGAGCTTTTGATGTATCATGGATTTTTTCGGTTTTCTACCATGATATAGTAGGTTTTATGGAGTCTTTGTAGCATGTTTTGAGCATTTATGTAGGATTTACTAGCAAAAGACACTTTGGAGCAAAAACAGCTAAAAAGAAGGTTTAATGAAAGTTTTCACGTGATTGGAGAAGACTTAGAAGATTTGGAGCCAAAATGAAGAAATGTTGCTGCGAGCCCCGAGTCGACCGACTGAAAAAGATGGAGTCGACGGACCGTCACGCCGACTTAATTTAGAAGATTTTCTTATCCGGCCTTTCGTGGAACCCTAAACCCTAAGACTTATTCACGACCTATATAAGCACCTCTTACGCATCAGAGGACGACGACCACAACACACACACACAAGAACTCAGAGCAATACAAGATTTCTCTTTGCTTTTTGTTTCCATTGTTTTTAGCTACCTAGAGATTGTTCTTATCACTGTTATAGACTCTGAAGGAGATTAGAGAGTGTTCTTTTTCAATTGAGCTTTGTAAGCCTCTGATCTTCTATTGTCTAATTCGTTTTGTATGCATTTCATTTATAAAAAGATGATTTGTTTTACCAAAACCATGTATGAGTAGTTACTTTATTAGATCTAGGATTTTCTTACGGTTTTCTATGAATTGCTAAAATAGTTTTAAAAAATCTTTTCAATCACGAAATTTTTTGCTACAGTTGCTCTTCACTGAGTTGACGGACTCGCGAACCATTTTATTCAATCATAAATCGAGATCCGGTAGTCGAGAGACACCGAGGATCGGTAGAAAGTTCTGTAGTGAGCAAGGTGTGTTCTAAGTCAAATGAATGTTTGTTTAGACACCTTGTGAACAGATTTAGCTTATACTCACATGCTTGTTTATCTCCAGCGACAATCCAAAGAGATTTGAGATTTAGGGATTTAAACAAAGGCGTTGTTTTAACACATCATTAGAACATCGTAGCTACTATCGTGTCTAGAGTTCTAGAGTTTAGAGATTCGAATTTGATTGTGTTCTTAAATCATAAATTCATAGTTTCCAACTGGAATTCCCTAAGATCTAATATTTCCCCAAATTTGAAGTCACCAATGTTTTCAAAGTTTTTCGGTTTACAAAAGGATTTACTTAAAATCTCTCACTCATAAATCAACCATAGCTCTCTGTGGGATCGATAACCTAAATACTACAACTGTACACTGTGCATTTACAGTTAATTTTGGGTGAATAACTTCACACCATCATGTTTTTCTGGCGTCGTTGCCGGGGAGTTTCGGTGTTGATTTAGAGTTTTAGAAATAGAAATTTTAGGTAAGATAATTGATTCCGTACTGATTGAATTTCTTTTCTAGTGTATGCAGAGCATAACAACAAGAAGTAAGGCTAGAACTAAGAAAAGCGAAGAAGCAACAACCGCACGCGACGCACGAGTCGTCTGACCGTCTTCAGAAGACGATCGACTCGGGCCACAAGTCGACCGACCTAACACAGCGTCGACCGACTCTCAACCAGAGCACACACAACTAAGCAGATGCGTGAGAAATAAGGCCAATCGAAGAAGAAGGATGGCCGACATCAAGTGGAATGAGAAGGGAGAGCGGATTGATAATGAAGGAATTCGACTAGATGGCCAAGGAAACAAAATCCTAGATGATGGAGAGGACATTCAAAACCTCGAAGATGAGCTCAAGGCCGCCGAATATTTCTCTAACAAATCACCAATTGTGCTGCCCAATCCTGGTAAAAAGACTTATGAGTTGAAGAATAGTACAATATCTTCTGTACGCGACAGGCATTTCAATGGATTAAAGAGCGAAAACCCAATGGACCACATCGAGGCGCTTGAAGACCTCGTTGGGAACATGAATGTTGAAGGAGTCTCGAAGGAATGGTTGTGCTGCAAGTTATTTCCACATTCACTTGTACACAAGGCGTTGAGCTGGTTCAAACAACTTAAACCTGGATCGTTGAAGAACTGGAGTGAGACGAGGAAGGAGTTCATCAACAAGTTTTTCGATGAGGCCAAGTCAAATGATATAAGGAAGCAAATCTCCACCTTTGCACAAGAGATAGGAGAAACATTCAATGATACTTGGAAGAGATACATCCAATACCTCAAGTAGTGCCCTCACCATGGTTTCACAAGATCACAAATCGTAAGCACTTTCTTTAGAAGATTGCAATGGGAGCACAAATGCGCACTTGATTCAGCAAGTGGTGGCAATTTTCGTGGCCAAAAGCACACTGATGCCCTCAAGGTTATTGAGAAGTTCGCAAAGAGTAGCAGTGCAAATCAGACAACAAACGGAAAAGGCGAATCAAACAACTTCCAAGCTCAACAAATAGCATAACTAAAGGGAATGATGGAGCAAATGTTGATGAAGGATAGAAGAGGAGTTCATTCTCTACATGAGGACCCAATGGAAGAGACACACGTTGAAGAAGTCAACTTTGTTGGAAGAAATGGTTTTCGACCAAGAAACAATTATGGGTATGGGAGTCAATGCGCAAAACCATTTAATGGTCAATACAACTATTATGGTCAACAGCAGCAATACCCACGTCAACAAGGAGGATAGAGATAGTATGGTCAAGGCCAACAACCTCAACAACAACAACAACAACAAGGAGCCCCCATGAATCCGGACCGAAAAGACAACATGCTTCAACAAATTTTGGAGGGACAACAAAAGATGAACGAATAAATGATGGGTAAGGTAGATTCTATGTATGGGAGCTAAACATCAAGATTGAAGCACTAACCACTCATGTAAGGCAGCTCGAAACTCAAGTGGCACAAACAGCGGACTCAGTCAAGCGGACTGAAGGAATTCTACTTGGAAAGACGCATGCTAACCCAGAGATGTTCGTCCAATCCATAAATTTAAGGAGTGGGAAGAAGTTAGATCCTGTAGTAAGAAAAAGATTGACCACAAGAGACCATATTGTGTTGGAAGAAATTGAAGAAGAAATTGCAGCGGAGGAAAAGTTGGCCGACCACAATCGAAAGACGACCGACCCGACCTCAAGAGAGATCGATCTTGATCCAATCCACGAGTCGACCGGTCCTCTTGAGGTCGACCGACCAGTAGCTCAGAAGAACGACGAAATCCTGATTGAAGAAAGACGAGTCTACAGAGCAATTCCACCTTACCCCAGAAGGAACAAGAAGTCTAAAAAAGAGATGGAAGACACGAGATGCAAGGAGTTGGTGGAACAATTGGTAATTCAACTTCCATTTCTAGATGCTTGTAGAATGTCGCCTTGTTTCAAGTGATACGTGAAGAAGATAATAACAAACCCAACAAGTCTTGAAGAAAGAGTGATGCTATTGACCAGTGAGTGCAATGTCATACTGCAGAACAAGATGCCAAGAAAGCAAGAAGACTCAGGTGCATTTGTCCTTAACATTAGCATTGATGATGTTAAATTTGATCATAGTCTATGCGATCTTGGATCATCTGTGAATTTAATGCCACATTCAGTAGCAAAGAGGCTTGGATACACTGAATACAAACCTTCTCAGCTGAGTCTTGTACTTGCTGACCGGTCAGTTCGTTATCTAGAAGGATTTTTACTCGATATCCCAGTGCTTGTGGAATGATGTTTCATACCGGCTCCAAAACTCGAGCTCAAACCATTACCAAAAAAGCTAAGGTACGTTTTTCTTGGACCTAATTCCACTTATCCTGTTATTATCAATGCAAGTTTAAACAATGTTGAGGTAACAATTCTACTAGGCAAGTTGCGTAAGTATCGCAAGGCTCTTGGATATTTTTTGGATGATATTGTAGGTATTTCTCCAGACCTTTGCATGCATAGGATACATTTGGAAGAAGGAGCGAACGCATCAATCGAAACTCAAAGGAGACTTAACCCCAATCTGAAGGATGTAGTGAAGAAGGAGATTATGAAGTTGCTTGATGCGGGTGTCATTTTCGCCATTTCGGATAGCACTTGGATCAGCCTTGTCCACGTGGTGCCCAAGAAAGGAGGAGTCACGGTGGTCAAGACAGACGCAGATGAGCTGATAGCCAAGAGAACCATTACCGGACATTGGATGTGCATTGATTACCGGAAGCTAAATTCAGTCATAAGGAAGGACCATTTTCCATTGACATTCATTGATCAAATGTTGGTAATATTGGCGAATCACAAGTATTACTGTTTTCTAGATGGATATTCGGGTTTCTTCCAAATTCTGATCCATCCTGATGACCAAGAGAAGACCACTTTCACATGTCCCTATGGAACATATGCCTACAGAAGGATTCCCTTTGGTCTATGCAATGCACCAGCAACCTTTCAGCGGTGTATGATGTCTATATTCTCGGATATGATTGAAAAAACAATGGAGGTATTCATGGACGACTTCTCAGTCTACGACTCATCATTCCATGATTGTCTAGACAACCTTTGCAAGGTTCTAGCAAGATGTGAAGAAAAGCATTTGGTGTTGAATTGGGAGAAGTGTCATTTCATGGTGCAAGATGAAATTGTCCTTGGACATCGTATATCAGAAGCAGGAATCGAGGTAGATAGAGCGAAAATCGAAGTGATGACAAGCTTGCAACCACCCACCGACGTACACGGAATCCGCAGCTTCTTGGGTCATGCAGGCTTCTATAAACGTTTCATCAAGGATTTCTCCAAGATAGCACGACCTTTCACAGCACTTCTATGCAAGGAAACCAAGTTCGAATTCACTCAAGATTGCATGAACGCATTCAAGACATTGAAGGAAGCACTAATCTCTGCGCCCATCGTACAACCGCCTGACTGGGAGCTACCTTTTGAAGTAATGTGTGATGCAAGTTATTTTGCAGTAGGAGCAGTCCTAGGCCAGAGGAAGGACAAGAAATTGCATGTTATCTACTATGCAAGCAGGACTCTTGATGAATCACAACGAAACTACGCAACAACAGAAAAGGAATTACTCGCCGTTGTGTTTGCTTTTGAGAAGTTTTGTCCATACCTAGTTGGATCGAAGGTGATAGTGCATACTGATCATGCTGCACTGAAGTACCTCATGCAGAAGAAAGATGCCAAGCCACGCCTACTGAGATGGATTCTTCTCTTACAAGAATTCGATATAACGGTACGCGACAAAAAATGGATATAGAATGGAGTAGCTGACCATTTGTCAAGGATAAGAATAGAAGATGACATCCCTATCAAAGATCAACTCCCTGAAGAGCATATCTATGCAATTGGAGTGACGATAACCACTGAAGAAGTAGAAAGAAGCCAGCGACTAGTCTCTGCGAGGCTCGAGTAGATCGACTACTTCCCAGAGACGACCGTCTCCGTCGAAGACGACCGACCGCCTGCTAAGGATGACCAACCAAACGATCTTGACAATCCAATCTTGAAGAAAACATTGAAGAAAATGATACAAGCCATACAAGGAGAAGCCAAGAAGACGTCCAGACCACTCACACCACCGTGGTTTAGTGAAATTGCAAATTTCCTAGCAGCAGATGTCAAACCTGAGGAGTTCACCGAATATAAGAAGAAGAAGTTCTTGCAGGAAGTGAGGAGATACTTTTGGGAGAAGCCTTACCTTTACAAGAACTGCGCTGACAGAATCATTCAACGCTATATACCGGAACACGAGGTATCCCAAATACTTTACCACTGTCATGGTTCTGATTATGCTGGTCATTTTACAAGTTTCAAGACAGTTTCAAAGGTTCTCCAAGCTGGATTTTTGTGGCCAACTTTGTTCCGCGATGCACACCACTTTGTTTCAACCTGTGAAATGCCAATGAACTTCATCATGGAAGTGGAAATTTTCGATTGCTGGGGCATCGATTTCATGGGACCATTCTCGAATTCACATGGAAACCAATACATACTGGTTGCTGTAGATTATGTATCCAAGTGGGTTGAAGCAGTGGCAAGCCCTACCAATGATGCAAGAGTGGTGATTCGGCTTTTCAAGCACATAATTTTCCCGCGTTTTGGAGTACCCCGGATCGTGATTAGTGATGGCGGAACGCATTTCATCAACCGGACATTTGCTAAGCTATTGAAGAAAAGTGGTGTAAGACACAAAGTTGCAACACCCTATCATCCGCAAACCAGCGGCCAAATCAAAGTTTCCAACCGCGAGATCAAGAGCATATTGGAAAAAACGGTGGGACGTACGAGAAAGGATTGGTCACTAAAGCTTGATGATGCACTTTGGGCATACCGTACGGCTTTCAAGACACCCTTAGGGACAAAACCATTCCAACTCTTGTATGGCAAAGCCTGGCATCATCTGGTTGAGATTGAGTACAAAGCATTTTGGACCATAAAGACGATGAATTTCGACATCAAGAGCGCTAGTGAGAAACGGCTCATTCAACTAAACGAGCTTGATGAGATTCGGCACAACGCTTATGAAAGTGCGAAGATCTACAAGGAAAGAACCAAGATCCAGCATGACAAGAAGATCATTCGACGGGACATACGACCTAATGACAAAGTCCTTTTATTCAATTCTCGACTTCGTCTTTTCCCGGGAAAGCTGAGATCTCTTTGGTCCGGACCTTTTGTAGTCAAGAAAGTGAAGCCCTATGGAGCTATTGTTTTACATGGAAATGATGGTGAAAGTTTCACTGTGAATGGACAACGAGTGAAGCTCTACTATGAAGGTGGCAAATCAATGAATGAACCCATCATGCACCTTCAAGAAGCACCAATTCCACAACCATGACCGGCCACAACAGTCAAGCTATTGAGTATAAACAAGTGCTGAGTGGGAGGCAACCCACTAGGTACGTCTTATTTTCATTTTTAGGTGTTTTTGATTTGTTTTCAGGCGAAGATATTCAGCAAAACTGGACTATACGTTACCCGAGTCGTCCGACCTCTCATTAGGGTCGGTCGACTTCAACTCAGAGGTACCGCGTTCGATCCTTTTAAATTTCATTTTGGACATCATTCGCATTTCTTCTCACTTTTGTTACACCGGGACGGTGTAATTTAAGTTTGGGGGGATGTTTATTCACACTAATAAAGTTCTTGTTGTTTATCTCATGGTTTTTCGCCAAGATTTTAGAGTTTTTAGTTTTTTTTCATCGAGTCAAACCGTTGAGGGAACGATGATTAATTTGGGACACTAATCACATTCTGTTTCACACTTAAGACCATTACTGCAGGAACCCAGTTAGAGTCTATGACTATTGGAAAACCTTGACACGATTCAATCAACCAGAAAATACCCATATCCTTGAGTCATGAAACCCATGTAAGTCTGAGCTATTGCACTTTCATAACTATATGAGTCAGTCCTCGTTCAATGTCATAATGAGAATGTCTGGATATCTATAGACTTCCACTCTCCCTTATTTAAATGAAACGAATCCATTTTTAACTAAAACCTAGTGATGAGACAGAGGGAAATTCCTTAGGACGCCAACTATTCATCACTAGAAACTCGGGATCTATGCGGTTAGGAAAATTTTCTGCGATACCACTATGCATTAGAACCTTTGAGAACTTGGTTGACAGCGAGGTTAGGAAAATTTCCTAGAATACCACTATTCGCTTAAACCTTGAGAGTTTCAAAAGATAAAGAAATGAATAAGTCTGGGGGAGAGTGAAGTAATTTTTGTGACTTCTTATTATGATATCGAAAAGGGAAGGAACTTGTTCCTTGGGCAGTACTTATATGGTTTTGAATTAGCTGTGATGCTTTGGATTTATTGACTTGTAAATCGTGGGGGATACATGAAAGATTGTTAAGTTGATAGGGAATGTACATGTTGGTCTTGACTTGATTGGTTCTGGCATTGATAAATTCTTCGCTAATGTGACCTCCAAATGAGTTCCCAAAGTCGTTATAACTTTACCTAGCAGCCTTGATTATTTGCTTGAGGACAAGCAAAGGTTTAAGTCTGGGGAAGTTTGATGTATCATGGATTTTACCGGTTTTCTACCATGATATAGTAGGTTTTATGGAGTCTTTGTAGCATGTTTTGAGCATTTATGCAGGATTTACTAGCAAAAGACACTTTGGAGCAAAAAGAGCTAAAAATAAAGTTTTATGGAAATTTCCACATGATTTGAGAAGACTTAACAAAATTGGAGCCAAAATGAAGAAATGTTGCTGCGAGCCCCGAGTCAACCGACTGAAAAAGATGGAGTCGACGGACCGTCACGCCGACTTAATTTAGAAGATTTTCTTATCCGGCCTTTCGCGGAACCCTAAACCCTAAGACTTATTCACGACCTATATAAGCACCTCTTAAGCATCAGAGGACTTTGTAAGCCTCTGATCTTCTATTGTCTAATTCGTTTTGTATGCATTTCATTTATAAAAAGATGATTTGTTTTACCAAAACCATGTATGAGTAGTTACTTTATTAGATCTAGGATTTTCTTACGGTTTTCTATGAATTGCTAAAATAGTTTTAAAAAATCTTTTCAATCACGAAATTTTTTGCTACAGTTGCTCTTCACTGAGTTGACGGACTTGCGAACCATTTTATTCAATCATAAATCGAGATCCGGTAGTCGAGAGACACCGAGGATCGGTAGAAAGTTCTGTAGTGAGCAAGGTGTGTTCTAAGTCAAATGAATGTTTGTTTAGACACCTTGTGAACAGATTTAGCTTATACTCACATGCTTGTTTATCTCCAGCGACAATCCAAAGAGATTTGAGATTTAGGGATTTAAACAAAGGCGTTGTTTTAACACATCATTAGAACACCGTAGTTATTATCGTGTCTAGAGTTCTTGAGTTTAAAGATTTGAATTTGATTGTGTTCTTAAATCATAATTTCATAGTTTACAACTGGAATTCCCTAAGATCTAATATTTCTCCAAATTTGAAGTCACTAAATGTTTTCAAAGTTTTTCGGTTTACAAAAGGATTTACTTAAAATCTCTCACTCATAAATCAACCATAGCTCTCTATGGGATCGATAACCTAAATACTACAACTGTACACTGTGCACTTGCAGTTAGTTTTGGGTGAATAACTTCGCGCCATCAGCTTTCTTAACAGATTTTATCTCTCCTGGCACTAGCTTCTCGGCTTTCCAGTTTGTGTGCGTGTGGATACCAGTAGAGGCGCAGCATCTGAGGCGCTATTCAATCTCGTTTTCATGATCTCTTCCGCTGCTTAATCAATCAGGTATACTCGAGATCTATAGAGTAGATTCAATTCTAAATATGAACACATGATCTTAGGCCTAGAATTTGTGATTATGATATTTTAAATATGATTTAAAATCTGTGCAAATTCTTTTAATGGTATCAAAGCCTAGAGTTCTAATTGAATCTATTACATGAATGTTAAATTGGGTGCATTTAATCGATATGAATGTCACGTAAAAATCGAATTATGTTTCTAAGGTTGTCGGTGTCAACCGACACACATGTTGTGTCGATCGACACACCCTAAAATCAATTAAAATTAGGTTTCGATCGAAGATCGGTTTTCCTTAAAACTGCTAGATGTCGATCGACACAAATGTTATGTCAATCGATGCTAGTTGGTTATCGTGATCGGTTCAATTGATTAAGTTGGTTAATCGTAATTGAACCGGGTTTGAATGGTGTCGATCGATACAAAAGCTGTGTCGATCGACACTGATCGGTCATCGCGATCGGTTTTTGCGGATGTAGTGTCGATCGACACTAGCGTAGTGTATCGATCGACACTGATCCGATTTGGACTGTGTCGACCGACACTAATGTAGTGTCGATCAACACGGGGTGGTTTATGCGATTGGTTTAATCGGTTATCGCGATTAATCGCGATCTGATTTGAATTGTGTCGACCGACACTAATGTAGTGTCGATCGACACATTCTCAGAACCCGAAATCACATGACAAATCCCACACTTTAGAATAATTAAAACCTTAATTAGATTAGTTATTTTAATTTGTTTCTAAAACGCCAGGATACATATTTGATATGTATTAGTTCTAAAAATTATGTTCCTCAATTAATATCAAATTTATGTCTTTCCAAACCTTGTCAACTGTCAAGACTCATTTCATTGTGTGATGGACTTGCCAAAGCAAGGTATCCGCAATTACATGAGTAAGGCAGGTGGTAATCGTTACCACATGACTTTAAGGTTCGTTCATTTTACTAGGCTATCAAAATAGTTTTGGGTTTAGAGACATAAGGTTGGATTAAACATAAGATGTTATCCACAACCAAGAGTTATATTGAATATAATTAGCAAAGTTGTTGCTTACCTAGATAACTGAAATTTGGGCAATTTGCCAAAGTTCACTCAAGTTTTAGTGAAGTATGGGTCTTGGTACATTATATTCATTTAGAGGAAATATATTTTGAATATAATGCGAGTTTCTTAATCGTTAAGATTTCTCATCATCATAACTAAACTCTTTTTTCCTTTCTTTTGATTCAGCTATGTCTACCACTCATCTCAACTCTTTTTCCCTACGATCCGTCCTTGAGAAGGAAAAGTTGAATGGATCGAACTTCCTCGAATGGTATCGGAATTTGAGAATTGTTCTCAAGCAGGAGAAAAAGGAATATGTCCTTGAAAATATTCTCCCTACTAGACCGGTGCCCAATGCCCCACATGCAGAAAGGAATGCTTGGGATAAACATTCGAATGATATGGTTGATGTGTGTTATCTCATACGGGCTACCATTATCTCAGACTTGCAGAAGCAATATGAGAACGTGGAATCGCCAGTTGAGATGATCACTAGCCTGAAAGGGATGATTCAGGAGCAGGCACGAACTGAGAGATACCATACGGTTAAGTCTCTCATAGAGTGCAAGTTACCAAAGGACGGTCCAGTTAGTGCTCATGTCATTAAGATGATAGGTTATATTGATAACCTAGAGAAACTGGACTGTCCCATTAGCCAAGAGTTGGCTACTGACATCATTCTGCAATCATTGCCGTCAAGTTTTGATCAGTTTGTTATGAACTATAACATGAACAACATGACGAGGCCTTTGACTGAGCTGCATAGCATGCTCAAGACAGCTGAGCCTAACATCAAGAAGGGCACCCCAAATGTACTTCTGGTACAAGGGGGTAAAAGGTTTAAGAAACCTAATAAAGATAAAGCTAAAGGCAAGGCGGTCCAGATTGTGAATCAGGACAGGCCTGAGCCCAAGCCCAAGTCTGGCCCTTCTGATGCTGATAAGTGCCATTACTATAAGAAGAATGGGCATTGGAAGAAAAACTGCAAGAAATACCTGGAAGATTTTAAGAAGATGAAGAAGACGTACGAGACTTCTTCTTCATGTATTTATGTTATAGAAGTAAATGTTATTACTTCAAGTTCTACCTCATGGGTATTGGATACCGGTTGTGGTGCTCATATTTGTACAAATATGCAGGGGCTAAGCAACAGTAGAACCTTGGAAAAGGGGCAAGTGGACCTGCGCGTTGGTAATGGAGTAAGAGTTGTTGCTTTAGCCGTAGGAACATTTCATTTGTCTGTGCCATCAAGCTTGGTTTTAGAACTTAAGAATTGCTACTATGTACCTGCTATAAGCAGAAACATCATTTCTATTTCTTGTTTGGATTTGGATGATTTTCATTTTTTGATTAAAGACAAATGTTGCTCTTTTGATCGTGATAGTATTTTCTATGGTAGCACCCCATTAGAGAATGGGTTTTATGTCTTAAACCAATTTGTGCCTGTCTATAACATAAACACCAAACGGTTCAAGTCCAATGACTCGAATCCCACTTTTCTCTGGCATTGTTGTTTGGGGCACATCAATGAGAAACGGATTATGAAGCTCCATAATGATGGGCTTTTGGGCTCATTTGATTATGAATCATATGAGAAATGTGAATCCTGCTTATTAGGCAAAATGACTAAGGCTCCTTTCAACAAACAAAATGAAAGGACCAGTGACTTGTTGGACCTTATGCATATTGATGTGTGCGGCTCAATGAGCATTAGTGCTAGAGGAAACTTTCAGTACTTCATCACATTTACTGATAACTTCAGTAGATATGGCTATGTCTATCTAATGAGACACAAGTCAGAATCTTTTGAAAAGTTCAAGAAATTCCAGAATGAAGTACAAAATCAAATTGACAAAAGTATCAAAACTCTTCGATCAGATCGTGGAGGTGAATACTTAAGCCAAGAATTCAATGATCATCTGAGAGATAGTGGAATTATTTCACAACTCACTCCTCCTGGAACACCCCAATGGAATGGTGTGTCTGAGAGGAGGAATCAGACCCTATTGGATATGGTTCGATCAATGATGAGTCACACGGATCTTCCATTATCTTTCTAGGGATACGCTCTTGAAACGTCTGCGTTTACGCTAAATAGGGATCCATCAAAATCAGTTGCAAAGACACCACGTGAGATGTGGACTGGAAATGTTCCAAGTTTGTCTTTTCTGAAGATTTGGGGTTGTGAAGCTTATGTCAAGCGTATGTTCACTAACAAGCTCGGCCCCAAATCTGATAAATGCTACTTCGTTGGTTATCCTAAGGAAACCAAGGCTTACTACTTTTACAACCAAACCGAGAACAAAGTGTTTGTTGCTCGGAACTGTGTCTTTCTTGAGAGAGAGTTTCTTTCTAAGAAGGATAGTGGGAGTAAAGTACAACTCAAAGAAGTTCGAGAATCATAGGAAACTACTCAACCTGTTCAGGAAGAGCAGCGGTTGGATCTACAAAGAGTCTTAGTATCTACACCTGTGGTGTCTGAGGTTTGCAGATCCGAAAGGATTCGTAATGAGCCCGAGAGATATGGATTTTCGTGACTAATTGTCATGATCTATTGATCGTTGATAGTGACGAACCTGCAAATTTTGAAGAAGCAATGATGGGCCCTGACTCCGAAAAATGGCTAAAGGCCGCTGAATCCGAAATGGACTCCATGTCACAAAACCAAGTATGGACTTTGGTAAATTTACCTAATGGTGTAAAAGCCCTTGAGTGTAAATGGGTTTTCAAGAAGAAAATCGATGTGGATGGTAATATACAGATATACAAAGCTAGGTTGGTGGCAAAAGGTTTTAAGCAAATTCATGGTATTGACTATGAAGAAACCTATTCCTCAGTCGCTATGCTTAAGTCCATTCAGATTCTCCTACCAACTGCCGCTCATTATGATTATGAGATTTTTCAAATGGGTGTGAAAACAGCTTTCCTTAATGAAATTCTGGAAGAGCATGTGTACATGACACAAACTGAAGGTTTCATAGATCTTAAAGCTGTTAGGAAAGTATGCAAGCTTCATCGATCCATTTATGGATTGAAACAGGCATCTCGGAGTTGGAATCTTCATTTTGATGAAGCGATCAAAGAGTTTGATTTCGTGACAAACGAAGAGGAACCATGCTTTTACAAGAAGACTAGTGGGAGCGCTGCATTTCTCATTCTATATATGTTGACGACATACTTCTTCTTGGAAATGACGTTTCGTTGCTTCATTCTGTAAAGACTTGGCTTGGAAGTTGTTTCTCGATGAAGGACATGGGAGAAGCCGCTTACATTCTTGGAATAAGAATCTATAGAGATAGATTGAATAAGCTAATTGGATTGTGTCAAGATACTTATATTGATAAGGTCTTACACAGGTTCAATATGCATGATTCCAAGAAAGGCTTCATATCAATGTCTCATGGCATTACCTTTAGCAAGATGTAGTGTCCTTCGACACATGCTGAGCGAGAACGCATGAGTAGGATTCCCTATGCTTATGCTATGGGATCCATCATGTATGCCATGCTCTGTACTCGTCCAGATGTTGCTTGTGCTTTAAGCATGACGAGTCGATACCAATCTAATCCCGGAGAGAGTCAATGGACTGCTGTTAAGAACATCCTCCAGTATTTGAGAAATACTAAAGATAAGTTCTTAGTTTATGGAGGAAGTGATGAGCTTGTAGTGAGTGGTTACACGGATGCGAGTTTCCAGACAGACAACGATTTCAGATCTCAATCTGGATATGTTTTTTGTCAAAATGGCGGTGCATTCAGTTGGAAGAGTTCCAAGCAGAGCATTGTAGCAGACTCCACAACCGAGACTGAATACATCGCTGCTTCTGAAGCGGCGAAGGAGCCTGTTTGGATTAAGAAGTTCATTACTGAACTTGGTGTGGTTCCTAACATTTCTAAGCCTGTGGCATTATATTGTGATAACAATGGTGCTATTTCTCAAGCAAAGGAACCCAGGTCTCACCAGAAATCCAAACACAGAGAGAGGAGATATCATCTTATCCTTGATATCATTGACAGAGGAGATCTGAAGACCAGCAGAGTTCCGACGGACGAGAATGTCGTTGATCCCATGACTAAGCCCCTCCCACGGCCTAAGCATGAGAGTCATACTTCTGCTATATGCATTAGATTTCTTAAGATGTGATCTTGATTTTAGTGGGAGTTGTTTTTCATTTATGTTATGATGTTCTTGTAGACATATATTTGGTTATGTTTTATTAATGAAATTTGTTTCAATATTATTTAATTGTGTTATTAATTAATAATCCCAAAATAATTTATGGCATTCTTATAGGTCATCAAGTGTGTGACTTGATCATGAAACCCTATAAGTGATAGATGACATAAATTATCTAGGTCCCTAGTCAAGGTTATTAAAGTGGGACATTAATAACCGTGAGAGACTAGTATGTGAGGTAACTGATGACTAAGTTTCATGGAGTCATTAATATGAGTATTAAAGTCAATCACATAGATATGTGTTAGAGAACACAGTATTGGACTTGATCCGTTATGAGAACTCTACAAGATTGTTATATGAGTGTCATAAGACTTTCTCATTGCAACTATAGAGTATAGTCCTTAGACCTGAGTTCATGATGATTTATTGCACATGAATTGGCCTGTTTTGATTTTGTCAAACGTCAGCCGTAACAGGTTACTATAAAGACATTTATTGGGCATGTCATGAAGTGTGTGATGAACAGGGATGGAACAAGATGGGATTTGTCCCTCCTATATAACAAGAGTTAGATATCTCCGGGCCTATCAAAGATTTGATACTGAGAAATGTGTGGCTGCGCTCAAACGAAGTGATTGTTAATCGTTTGTTTTATCAGTATAAATCAGAGTTCCATAAAAATGGTATAGCTTAATAAGGATAACACTAGCTCTTGCCTTATGCTAGATCGAGATATAATGACAAGGGATTATAGGAATAGATGACTCCAGTACAATGGGAGATTGTTGGGAATCTCTTGAAATCATACTTGTATTTACTCTAATGTAAAGTTGTCGAGATAAGACAATCATATGATACTGGATGATTATAATGCTTTGTTAGAGGGCACTTGTAATCTATGAGTTTGGAACCCATTACTAGTATTATATGATCCTACAGGGTCACACACCTAAGAAAACTGGATAAGAGTATATTGGGATTGATCATTAATGTAATGATCGAATTATTATGTTTTTGGACAGTGTGTCGACCGACACAAAGGTTGTGTCGACCGACACAAAGGTTGTGTCGATCGACACATAGCCCGAACCAGAATAGTGATTTTGGTTTTCGGTTTAATTAATCATTGGTTTTGAACCAATGGTTAATTAGGTTTTCACATGTCACTATATATTAGATATGCACGACTTTTGAGAGCTTTAAACCTAGTTTTACAGCCACCAGAAACACAGGAATCCCGAGAGCTTTCTTCAGAGATTTGATCTCTCTCGGCACTAGCTTCCCGGCTTTTTAGTTTGTGTGCGTGTGGGTACCAGTAGAGGCGCAGAATCTGAGGCGCTATTCAATCTTGTGTTCTTGATCTCTTCCGCTGCTTAATCAATCAGGTATACTCGAGATCTATAGAGTAGATTCAATTCTAAATATGAACACATGATCTTAGGCCTAGAATTTTTTTATTATGATATTTTAAATATGATTTTAAAATCTGTGCAAATTCCTTTAGCTAAACTCACATTATACTTACATTGAAGATCTAGTTGATAAGCATTGTTGTTGATCTTCTTTATGATTTGGAATGGTCCATCAATACAAGGCTTTAGTTTTGACTTCCTTTCTGTGGGAAACCTCTCTTTTCTCAAGTGAATCCAAACCATGTCTCTTTCGTTGAAAACCATCTCCTTTCTGCCCTTGTTTGCTTGCTTGATGTAAAGCTTGGTCTTGTGCTCTAAGTTACTCATGGCCTTCTCATGAATTTTCTTAAAAAGTTCAGCTTTCTTTTGCCCATCTAAGCTGGCCCTTTCACTCATAGGTAAAGGCATTAGATCCAAAGGTGCGATGAGATTGAACCCATAAACAATCTCAAAAGGAGAAAACTTAGAAGCAGAATGTCTAGCATGACTGTAAGCGAATTCTACATGAGGTTAACATTCTTCCCAAGTCTTTAAATTCTTTTTAATCAATGCACGCAAGAGAGCAGACAAGGTCCTATTGAAACTTTTGTTTTGGCCATCAAATTGTGGATGACAAGTAGTAGAGAAACACAACTTAGTTCCTAACTTAGACCAAAGTGTTTTCCAAAAGAAACTAAGGAACTTGGTATCTCTATCTGAAACTATAGTTCTAGGCATCCCATGCAACCTAACAATCTCTCTACAGAATAACCCAGCAACATTAATGGCATCATCAGTTTTATGACAAGGAATGAAATGTGCCATCTTAGTGAATTTATCTACCACAACAAAGATCGAATCTCTACCATTCTTATTCCTAGGCAATCCAACAACAAATTCCATTGATATATCATGTCATGGATGCAAAGGAATGGGTAAAGGGTGTACAGACCGTGGCTTTGGACTTTGGACTTTGGACTTACTTGTTTACAAGTTGCACACCTTTCATAGGTCCGTTCAACATCTCTTTTCATGTGTGGCAAAAAAAAGTGTCCTTGCAACACACTTAGTGTCTTTGCTATGCCAAAATTTTCCATCACTCCTCCTACATGAGCTTCCTTAATAAACAAATTTCTCAAAGAGCAATTAGAAACAGAAATGATTACAAACTCCGGGAGCTAAATTCATCTTCACATCATCTGAACGAAGGTTACGCCCATAGTCCCCATTGAACAAAGATGGAATGGTCATATCTGAAGCACTAAGAGGAAATTCAGGGAAGTCTTTCAGTCGACGTTCGAGATTGATCAGTTGGGAAGAAAGTTCCTCTTTAATGATAGAGGGAATAAGAACTTTCTCCTTCTCGAGTATTTCAACCATATCGCATTTTCCTTTCACCTAGTGAAATAAATCAGTCAGAGAGTTATGAAGCGGCTTGCGTCAACGTATTTCCGAATCTCTTCAAACTTACCCCTGCATTCTCCAAGAGCGTCGAGCCGACCAATCTTTTTTGGGTCCATTTCATTATCCTTTGTTTTAATCCCACTCGACCCGGGAGTAGGCTCAGATGGTTTAGATTTCCGAATTGCCTATAATTCGTGTTCAAGACGACTGGTTTGACCCGCAAATTTGGCAGCCTTTAAGGATTCTTGTTCGGCCATCTTTCGAGCAATTTCAGAGTCATGGGAAGCATTCTTCAATTTGAATTTTAGCTGTTTAATTTCCTTCTTCATTGCTGATTGTTTGGTCTCAGCATCTGAAACAAGATGATTGAAAATAGTTGCTGTCTGTGAATAAAGATAAAGACGAGGTAAATAAAAAGCCTGATAGAATAAAGGAAGTATAAAAAGTATGCTATTTATAAAACCTTGAAATGAGAAGCGGATGTACTTTCAATCAATACATTCTTCTCGACTTCGGAAAGAGGAGAAAGAGAACTGGATCGGCCTCCGAGGATGCCAAAAAGTTTGGTACATTCTTTCCAATCATCAAAAAATGAACATCTTTCCCAAAGGAGTATTGAAAAGAATGCAAAGAGGCCGAGGTAAGCGATCCCTAGTTTGGTACCTTATCCGAGCTTTTTCTGTCGGAAGCTTGGGGTACGGGTTTTAGGGAATCAGCAGAAGGAACAAGCTTATTCACTTCGGGAACAGAGGCAGCGGGAGTTATTGCTCCGGAGGATGCAATGACTTCTTTGTTTTTAGGAGGGGGCATGATTATGGATTTTACCGGTTTTCTACCATGATATAGTAGGTTTTATGGAGTCTTTGTAGCATGTTTTGAGCATTTATGCAGGATTTACTAGCAAAAGACACTTTGGAGTAAAAAGAGCTAAAAAAAAGATTTTATGGAAGTTTCCACGTGATTTGAGAAGACTTAGAAGATTTGAGCCAAAATGAAGAAATGTTGCCGCGAGCCCCAAGTCGACCGACTGAAGAAGATGGAGTCGACGGACTGTCACGCCGACTTAATTTAGAAGATTTTCTTATCGGGCCTTTCGCATAACCCTAAACCCTAAGACTCATTCACGACATATATAAGCACCTCTTAAGCATCAGAGGACGAGGACCACAACACCAACACAAGAGGAAGAACTGAGAGTAATACAAGTTTCTCCTTGCTTTTTGTTTCCATCGTTTTTAGCTATTGTTCTTATCATTGTTCTAGACTCTGAAGAAGATTAGAGAGTATTCTTTCTCAATTGAGCCTTGTGAGCCTCTTATCTTCTATTGTCTATCACGTTTTCGTATGCACTCCATTCATAAAAGGATGCTTTGTTTTACTAAAACCATGTCTAAGTATTTTATTCATTAGATCTAGGGTTTTCAAAAGGGTTTACAAAGGATCATTCTAAACGGTTTGATTTGTGGAATAAGCCACGTGATTCTTCACTACAAACAGTGTTTTACATTTAGAGGTGACGTAATTAACCACTTTTAGATTATCAAGGTCGATCTTTCTGCCGGAGACGGAGATAGAGATGCTGGAAGAGTCTGGAGTGAGCAAGGTGCGTTCTAAGTCAAACGAACGTTTGTTTAGACACCTTGTGAACATATCTAACTCGTTCGCACTAAAGCTTATTTATTATCAGCGACAATCCAAAGAGATTTGAGATTTAGGGATTTAAATAAAGGCTATTTTCTAATACACCAATAGAATCTAGTAGTTTAAAGTGTTTAGAGTTCAAGAAGTCACCAATAACCGTGATCCCACGTTTTCCCAATTTATTTCCTTTAGATCTAATGTCCTTTTCAAGTTTGCAACACATCACAAGTCATTAGCATATTAGAATCATCGTAGTACGGTTACTTTTGCATCTGAATCCAAATTAGCCCTAGCTCTCTGTGGGATCGATAACCTAAATACTACAACTGTACACTGTGCACTTGCAGTTAATTTTGGGTGAATAACTTTGCACCATCAGAACCTTTTTTCCCACCTCGGGGCTCGGAGGTGGGAATATTCGCGCTTCCTCCATGATTTTGAGAGTCTGCGACGGGAATTACCGAGGTTTGCTCCGAACTTGGAGGTATCAGAGTGAAAATTTTTTTGTCGCCAGACGAAATAGTAATTGATGTGTCTGGATGAGCTGTTGAAGGGGGAAGAGAAGCAGGGTTGGACACCGAAGTATCGATCGCTTATGTTTTAATTTGGACTGGAGTTCTTTGGGGAGAAGCTTCAGTCACTTCAGTTTTTCTTTTCTTTCTCCGTTGCTTTTCTTCGGGAGTTCCCAAAGGAGCTCGTTTGGTTGGGAGTGACTTCAGAGTATTTTGTTCCGAAGGAATCGTTTGTATATTTGACGCCCTATTCTCTTCGACGTTTGGCTCCTCTGGTCGGAGGATGACTATTTGGGCCTATAGATTTTGAGATTTTTCAAGAAAGGATTCGACATTGTTTTAGAAAGATTAGAAAGATTAAAGAGGATTATGAAGTGATAAGGAAGGAATTCTGGTCTAGGGAAGTCAATATTTATAAGGCAAGATGCGTATTTTTTTCTTCCTCATTCATTGCACCCCTTTAGAGAGTGACACGTCATAAAGAAGGTGAAAGGTTTGAAGATACCGAGATTTCAGTACCTGCGTCAAAGAAGATCTTTCGTTTTCCATATTATTCCCGCCAAGATTAATCGACGAAACAAGGAAAGAGGGAATGTTCAAAATTTTCGAAGATCAAGATCGTCTACAACCGAGCTTCATTTATCAACAAGCTACATTACTTTGAAATTCGCCAACTCTTCCCTAGGTTTATCCTCGGATGAACTGGGGGGGACTTACTGTTGATTTGTGGGATTAGCACCCCTGATCAATAGCTTGTCAATAATTGAGATTCGGTCCCTACCGATCTTTCCCTAATTGCGGATTAGGTCATAAGTCCCTTTCAATAGGATTAGAACCCTCGGCCCAGATGATCGAGGGATACCTCGGTAAAGAATGGATGGATTTTAGTGTTCGAAGCGGGGGTATAAAATACTTCGTCCAAAGCCGAAGTCTAACCTCGGACAAAATAATATCAAATCTTATCACAGATTCCCTGATTCCGGAAAAATTGAAATATTCCATTTTTCCGAGATTAGCTCATGAGTTTAGATAACCAACTACAAAGATATATAAATACACATCCCCTTCACTAAACTAGGTATTCAGAATCAAGAAGAATAATTATTAGAAAACCTAGATTTAATATTTCTTTTTGATAAAGTTAACTAGGCATTTCGAATTAATATTAATAATAAAACTTCTTTTCAAAGATTTTTTTTCATTTACTTAACTTACTCCAAAAATGAACCTCTAAAAAATTAGAAATTGAATTCAGTATGAGCAAGTATCATATCTATTATCCAATAGAACATCGGCGCGCCTAATTTCCTCTACCGGACAAGTTTTTGCCGATTTCTCCTTCGTTGATCAACTTCTTTTTTCCCTATCACCTTATATGTCAAATTTTTTTTCTTCTTCTACTTCTATTTCGTCTTCGTCAAGAATTTGTTTATTTAATCTACTTCCAATTAGGTAGCTTATTTTATAAACCTTTTTTGATCGTCTCCTCCGAAAGAGTCGCGAATCGGTTCTAATCCTCCTGGCATTGTAAAATTCATATCGGATCTCGGGGATTGTGATTTGAAGAAGTAGGAGAATTTCAGGATTTGGGGATTAGGGTTCTTGGGTCTTCTTCTGCTTGTTGATTTTGTTCGCGGTTTTGCAACAAGCAAATGGACTGAGAACCATTAGAGAGACCGGTCGTTCGTGGGGCGATGAGGTTTTTGTTGATTTGATCGATTGCTTTCCTCATTTCTTGATTTCATTGTTCCTGGATATTGTAGGAAGCTTAAGTCTTTTGTTGTACAATGAGTTCTTTGACTTGTTGAAGTTACTATGATATGATGCTAGAACTAGAGAACGGTTGTTGCAAAAGGGATAGCTGAGAATCGTTTAGTCTGTCAATGAGCAAATAAGTAAAGCGTTTCTGGCTGAGATTGTATTGTGATCTTACAATGACTGTTCTTCGCTTAGAACATAATAGGGAGCATATAGAGGTTTTACGTTCTGCTTGGTGATTTTGTTTCTGCTTCAATATCATATCATACAAAGATGGATAATCATGTCTTTGTTGTTCTTACAGCCACATGTAAGTTTCTAGATACAGTAAATAGCTCTTCAAAGTTGCCAGATTTCAGGAAAGGAAGGGGAACTAGTCCAACAAAGATAACCAGTGTGCATTACGTTCAGGTAAATATAGTTGTTGATAAGACTAGTCTGCATATCATCATGGAAAAATTGTAACTTGTATCACGACGTACTTGAAAATTTGGAAAATGGTAACAGTTGTGTTATGGTTCCAGTCACCAGTCTGTTGGATAACAAGTAAATTGGAGCGCTTGTTAGTCACAGAGAGATGGTTTTTAAGCAGCAAGTGTACAAATTCTCAAGAACAATCACAAGAGCAGAACATAACTTAAAGAAAGTCAAAAATTAAGGGCGGAAATGTGTAAAGGACAAGATTTAATTAATTGAATTCTCTCGTGATGAACACATGAGCCTGCTCGTGTCAGTATGTCTCTCTTTGTTGGTCCTGTAGTAGAGGAGATTCGTTGAAGAGCGGTTTGTGTCTCTGGTGAAGCTTGATTGGTACTATAATAAAAGATTGGTTTTTGTGTTTCTGGCTTTCTCCTTGTATGGAGTTTGCAAGTCCCTTGCTTTGTTGTTTTATCTTAGATATATAAAAGTAGTTTAGATTTAGACAATTCCACAATGTCTACTCTGCCTCATAATTAAGAGACTGTAAAAAGTACGCTACATTAAAAGTGAGGCTGATTGATTGAATTTGTGGCTATCTTGACGGTCTAATAGTTTTTATTTGTGAATTTAAAAATGAGAAATTGCCTCCGACGAGGATCAGACCCCCCCGCCTTTCACTTACCAAGCTTAAGCTATACCACGGAGACACAGACGATAGTCTCTTTATTGTTACAAATATAATATTAGTAAAATATTTTGAAATCTCAATGGTTACAATTTTCCAACATTGTATGTATTTTCTTTGTGAAAATTTTCGAAACTTTATTTGAATTCGAAGAGGCTCTTACTAATATTTTTAAACTCTTAATACAGTCAGTGGAAAGGTGACTTTTAGGAATATTATCAGTAAGATAACATATTGATTGCAAGATCTTTATTGTTAATACATTGGTGGGAATTTTACAGTAGTAATCTATCCTAGTTTGCCGGTGGCTCGGAATCTGGCTGAACCCCAGATGGCCCTCCTTTTCTTCGTTTTGAAGCTGCATATTCAAAAACTATTAAATTATTCTAGATCCGATGACCAAAAAAAAAAAAAAAAAGATATACCCAATTGCGCATCCCAGAATCGGCCTCGGATGAACTTCTAATGGTCAAATCCGTTTTTGACATTTCTCCATCTAGGTAGGCTACTGTCTCTTTCAGCTGTACGTTCTTCTACATCTCCGTTCTAGTTTTTTCCACCAAGGTATTGTTAATCTGTTGTAGTTTTTCGTGTCTTTTTTCCTTCTCTTCTTCACGATGTTTTCACGTTGACGGTAGTTTCTTTGATTTGCGGCTTGTTTTGTTATTCTGTCCGTCATGTTTTTTGCAGGTAGTACCGACGTGAAGAGATAAGAGAGAAAGTGACAATGGAAAGGCAAAAGATGAGGTAGTACCGATGTGAAGAGATGAGAGAAAGTGTGACAATGGAAAGGCAAAAGATGAGTAAAATTATATAAGGGATTCTATAGAAGAATGAAGGGCACTTATTTATTGGAAAGTGTTAACTAATTATACTATTCAAATTCATATATTCTCTTTTCCTCCTACACGTTTCCTTTTATGCATTTATTCATTCTCTTCTATATCACTCTCTTTCTATGGAACTACACGGTTCAAATACAAATATTTGTTTACCGTTTTGTTTTTTTTTCTGTTAAACATTAATTTAGGTTTTCGTACTTTCAATTATTTAAAACTTATAGATATAAACACGATAATAGTAAACAAACATATCGTATATAATATCATATATTTTTCGGATTTTTTTTATTACTCTTTTATATAATATTTACTAAATGAAAACGCAAAGTTATAATCTTCTTATACTATATTTTTTTATCCTTTTCAATTTTTATATAATTTGTTTTAAAATTTTTTTTTTTTTCTTTTTATCATATAAACAAACGTATCACATTTAATATCATATATTTTTCGAATTTTTTTTATAAATTTTTTTATATATTATAATTGAAATGAAAACGCAAAACTCTAACCCTATCAAATCGTTTAAAGTATTTTATTTTTATCTTTTTCAATTTTTATATAGTTTTGTTTTAAAAACAAAAAAATTGTGATTATCATAAAAAATAAATATATCATAAATAATATCATATATATATATATATTTGGATTTTCATTTAATTACTCTTTTATATATTTATCTCATCTGATATAAAATGAAAAGAGTGACGATGGAAAGACAAAAGATTAGTAAATTATATAAGTGATTCCATCAAAGAATAAAGAACACTTATTTATTGAAGATTAGTAAATTATATAAGTGATTCCATCAAAGAATAAAGGACACTTATTTATTGGAAAGTGTTAACTAATTACACTGTTCAAATGCATATATTCTCTTTTTCTCCTACACGTCTTCTCTTAAGCATTTATTCTTTTTCTCTCCTATATCACTATCCTTCTATGAAACTACATGGCTAAAATACAAATATTTGCTTAGGCTTTTTTTTTTTTTTTTTTTTCTGTTAAATATTTGTTTAGGTTTTCGTACTTTCAATTATTTAAAACTTATGATATAAACACGATAATAACAAAAATCATATATGAAAACGTATGGAATGATTTTAGAAGTTCTAATCCTATCAAAATTGTTTAAGTTTTTGTTCTTTTATTTGTTTTAAATTTTATATAGTTTGGTTAAAAATAAAATTGTGTTTATCATATAAACAAACGTATCATATATAATATCATATATTTTTCGGATCTTTTTTATTACTCTTTTATATAATATTTACGAAATGAAAACGCAAAGCTCTAATCTAATTAAACAATATTTTTTTATCCTTTTCAATTTTTATATAATTTGTTTAAAATTTTTTTTTTTTGTTTTTATCATATAAACAAACGTATCATATATAATATCATATACTTTTTGTATTTTTTTATTAATTTTTATATATATTATATATGAAATGAAAATGTAAAACTCTAACCCTATAAAATCGTTTCAACTATTTTTTTTTAATCTTTTTCAATTTTTATATAGTTTTGTTTTAAAATAAAAAAATTATGATTATCATAAAAATAAATATATCATAAATAATATCATATATATAAATTTTTGGATTTTCATTTAATTACTCTTTTATATATTTCTCTAATCTGATATAGAATGAAAAGAGTGACGATGGAAAGGCAAAAGAGTAGTAAATTATATAAGTGATTCTATCGAAGAATGAATGACACTTATTTATTGGAAAGTGTTAACTAATTACACTCCAAAAATATATATATATTCTATTTTTCTCCTACACGTCTCTTTTTATGCATTTATTCTCTTTCTCTCCTACATCACTATAATTCTATGAAACTACACGGTTCAAATATAAATATTTGCTTAGGTTTTTATTTTTTTTGTTCTGTTAAAGATTTGTTTAGGTTTTCGTACTTTCAGTTATTTAAAACTTATAGACATAAACACGATAATAGCAAAAATCATATATGAAAACGTACGGAATGATTTTAGAAGTTCTAACCCTATCAAAATCGTTTAAGCTTTTTTTCCTTTATTTTTTTATTTTTATATAGTTTGGTTAAAAAAAATATTGTGTTTCTCATATAAACAAACGTATCGTATATTATATCATATATTTTTTGGATTTTTTTTATTACTCTTTTATATAATATTTACGAAATTAAAATGCAAAGCTCTAATCTTATTAAACTATATTATTTTTATCCTTTTCAATTTTTATATAATTTTTTAAGAAAAATTTTTTTTTGTTTTTATCTTACAAAACAAACGTATCATATATAATATCATATATTGTTTGCCGTTTATTATTAATTTTTTAATATATTATATATGAAATGAAAACTCAAAGCTCTAACCCTTTGAAATCGTTTCAACTATTTTTTTTATCTTTTTCAAATTTTATATATTTTTAAAAAAAAAAAAAAATTGTGAGTATCATAAAATTAAGTATATCATAAATAATATCATATATATAAACTTTTGAATTTTCATTTAATTCCTCTTTTATATATTTATCTCATCTGATATAAATTGAAAAGAGTGGAGATGGAAAGACAAAAAATTAGGAAATTATATAAGTGATTCTATGGAAGAATGAAGGGCACTTATTTATTGGAAAGTGTTAACTAATTACACGGCTCAAATGCATATATTCTCTTTCTCTCCTACATGGTTCAAATGCATATATTCTCTTTCTCTCCTACACGTCTTCTTTTATGCATTTATTCTTTTTCTCTCCTATATCACTCTCCTTCTATGGAACTACACGGCTCAAATACAACTATTTGTTTAGGTTTTTTTTTTTTTTTTTTTCTGTTAAAGATTTTTTTAGGTTTTCGTACTTTCAATTATTTAAAACTTATAGACAAAAACACGATAATAGTAAAAATCATATATGAAAACGTACGAAATGATTTTAGAAGTTCTAACCCTATCAAAATCGTTTGAACTGTTTTTCTTTTAATTTTTTAAAATTTTCTATAGGTTTGTTAAAAAAAAAAATTTGTGTTTATCATATGAACAAATGTATAAGATATAAAATCATAGATATTTTCGAAATTTTTTTTTACTCTGTTATATAATATTTACGAAATGAAAAACGCAAACCTCTAATCTTATTAAACTATATTTTTTTATCCTTTTCAATTTTTATATAATTTGATTATAAAACAATTTTTTTTGTTTTTATCATATACAAAAACATATCATATATATTATTTTTTGAATTTTCATTTAATTACTATTTTATATATTTATCTCATCTGATATAAAATGAAAAGAATGACGATGGAAAGGCAAAAGATTAGTAAATTATATAAGTCATTCTATAGAAGAATGAATGTCACTTATTTATTAAGAATGAATGTCACTTATTTATTAGAAAGTGTTAACTAATTACACTGCTCAAATGCATATATTCTCTTTTTCTCCTACACATCTCCTTTTATGCATTGATTCTCTTTCTCTCCTATATCATTCTCTTTCTATGGAACTACACGGCTTAAATACAAATATTTGTTAAGGTTTTTTTTTTATGTTAAAGATTTGTTCAGGTTTTCGTAATTTCAATTATTTAAAATTTTTAGACATAAACACTATAATAGCAAAAATCATATATGAAAACGTACGAAATGATTTTAGAAGTTCTAACCCTTTCAAAATCGTTTAAACTATTTTTTATTCTAGTTTTTTAAAACTTTTATATAGATTGGTTTAAAAAAAAAATTTGTGTTTATCATTTAAACAAACATATCGTATATAATATCATATATTTTTCGGATTTTTTTCTTACTCTTTTATATAATATTTACAAAATGAAAATACAAAGCTCTAATCTTTTTAAACTATATTTTTTATCCTTTTCAATTTTTATATAATTTGTTTAGAAAAGCAATTTTTTTTATCATATAAACAAATGTATTATATATAATATCATATAATTTTTGGATTATTTGATTACTTTTTTTTATATTTTATATATGAAATGAAAACGCAAAACTTTATTCCTATCAAATCGTTTAACCTATATTTTATTTATCTTTTTCAACTTTTATATATATTTTTTTAAAAACATAATTATCTTAAAATTAAATATATCATAAATAATATCATATATTCAAATTTTTGAATTTTCATTTAATTCCTCTTTTATATATTTAACTCATCTGATATAAACTGAAAAGAGTGACCATGGAAAGGCAAAAGATTAGGAAATGATATAAGTGATTCTATGGAAGAATGAATGGCACTTATTTATTGCAAAGTGTTAACTAATTACGCTGTTCAAATGCATATATTCTCTTTCTCTCCTACACATCTCTTTTTATGCATTTATTCTCTTTCTCTCCTATATCACTCTCCTTCTATGGAATTATATGGCTCAAATACAAATATTTGTTTAGGTTCACTTTTTTTCCTGTTAAAAATTTGTTTAGGTTTTCGTACTTTCAATTATTTAAAACTTATAGACATAAACACGATAATATTAAAAATCATATATGAAAAGGTACGGAATGATTTTAGAAGTTCTAACCCTGTTAAAATCGTTTAAACTGTTTATTTTTTATTTTTTTAGCTTTTTTATAGTTTGGTTTAAAAAAAAATTCTGTTTATCATATAAACAAACGTATCATATATAATATCATATATATTTTTGGATTATTTTATTACTCTTTTATATAATATTTACGAAATGAAAACGCAAAACTCTAATCTTATTTAACTATTATTTTTTATCCTTTTCAATATTTATTTAATTTTTTAAAAAACCAATTTTTTTTGTTTTTATCATATAAACAAACGTATTATATATAATATCATAAAGTTTTTGAAATTTTTAATTACTTTTTATATATATGATATATGAAATGAAAACGCAAAAGTTTAACCCAATCAAATCGTTTAAACTATTTTTTCTTATCTTTTTCAATTTTTATATTATTTTTTTTAAAAATAATAAAAAATTGTGATTATCATAAAAATCTATGTATATATATATATATATTTTTTTTTTTATTTTTTTGAATTTTCATTTAATTACTCTTTTATATATTTATCTCATCTGATATAAAATGAAATAGTGACGATGAAAATTATATAAGTGATTCTATCGAAGAATGAAAAGAGTGACGATGAAAATTATATTAGTAAATTATATAAGTGATTCTATCGAAGAATGAAAGACACTTATTTATTGAAAAGTGTTAACTAATTACACGGCTCAAATGCATATATTATCTTTCTCTCCTACATGTCTCAAATGCATATATTCTCTTTCTCTCCTACACGTTTCCTTTTATGCATTTATTCTCTTTCTCTCCTATATCACTCTCCTTCTATGGAACTACACGGCTCAAGTACAACTATTTGTTTAGGTTTATTTTTTTCTTTTCTGTTAAAGATTTGTTTAGGTTTTCGTATTCTCAATTATTTAAAATTTATAGACGATAATAGTAAAAATCATATATGAAAACGTACAGAATGATTTTAGAAGTTCTAACCCTATCAAAAACGTTTGAACTGTTTTTCTTTTAATTTTTTTAAACTTTCTATCGTTTGGTTAAAAAAAAAAATTGTGTTTATCATATGAACAAACGTATAAGATATAATATCATATATTTTTCGGAATTTTTTTATTACTCTTTTATTTAATATTTACGAAAATGAAAAACGCAAAGCTCTAATCTTATTAAACTATATTTTTTTAAACTTTTCAATTTTTATATAATTTGATTAAAAAACAATTTTTTTTCTTTTTATCATATACAAAAACGTATCATATAATAATAATATATATATAGTTTTTTGAATTTTCATTTAATTACTCTTTTATATATTTATCTTATCTGATATAAAATGAAAAGAGTGACGATGGAAAGGCAAAAGATTAGTAAATTATATAAGTAATTCTATGGAAGAATGAATGACACTTATTTATTGGAAAGTGTTAACTAATTACACTGCTCAAATGCATATATTCTTTTTCTCTCCGACACGTCTCCTTTTATGCATTTATTTTCTTTCTCTCCTATAGTATTCTCCTTCTATGGAACTACACGGCTTAAATACAAATATTTGTTAAGGTTTTTTTTATGTTAAAGATTTGTTTAGGTTTTCGTAATTTCAATTATTTAAAACTTATAGACATAAACACTATAATAGCAAAAATCATATATGAAAAACGTACGAAATGATTTTAGAAATTCTAACCCTTTCAAAATCGTTTAAACTATTTTTTATTCTATTTTTAAAACTTTTATACAGATTGGTTAAAAAAAATTGTGTTTAAACAAACATATCGTATATAATATCATATATTTTTCGTATTTTTTTCTTATTCTTTTATATAATATTTACGAAATTAAAATGCAAAGCTCTAATCTTATTAAACTATATTTTTTATCCGTTTCAATTTTTATATAATTTGTTTAAAAAAGCAATTTTCTTTTTTATCATATAAACAAACATATTATATATAATATCATATAGTTTTTGGATTATTTGATTACTTTTTGTTATATATTATATATAAAATGGAAATGCAAAAATCTATTCCTATCAAATCGTTTAACCTATATTTTTTTTTATCTTTTTCAATTTTTATATAGTTTTTTTAAAAAAATAAAAAAATTGTGATTATCATAAAAATAAATGTATCATAAATAATATCACATATATATATATGTATATATATATATATATTAGATTTTGATTTAATTACTCTTTTATATATTTATCTCATCTGATATAAAATGAAAAGAGTGACGATGGAAAGGCAAAAGATTAGTAAATTATATAAGTGATTCTACTGAAGAGTGAAGGTGTAACCCCACCCCCCCCCCCCGAACCGTTTCCCTCTAGGTTCCACCGCCGGTTAACAATCAAACAAGAACATGACCGTCGGTTTTGCCTATCCGGTGACCCGGAGACGTCACTTAATCCTCCACGCCCTTGGTTCCAGCTTCGCAGCTAGCACCTCAAACGCGGAGTTGTGTAAGAATAAATTGATTCAATATCATAACAACATGCCTTATTTACGAAACATTTGAACTATTACATATAGTATTATTATCGAGTTCCACAAAAACACAAAATAATTATACAGCCTGCAGGTGTCCATGGACCCATAAAACATACGTAGATATATCTTGAAAAGAGGGGTTGCAAACAGACGAGAAATCTACTCCGACTTGGCCTAGTGTCTCAGCGGCTCTAGCTACTCAACTACGAGTTACCTGAAAAACAACAACGTGAGTTTAATGAGTAATCTAATGTTACTCAGCGACCTAGATCCCTTTACTAACATGCACAACTTCCCGAAAGCTCCAGGTTAACAAAAAACAAACATGTTCGGGGAGTTCAACTACTTAGACATAAAAAAATATAACCGAAGCAGCGGAAAATAAACAAAACAAGATGAGACATGAGAGCATGTCTTTAGCAACCAATTCAACCAATTCTACCAATTCTACATGCATCCTATGGGCCCTGGTATATTTTTATCCCCCACCATTAACTCTTGTAGTTAATGGTGCCTCTTACCGCTTCCCATTGGAACGCGGTAATCATTGGTGAACCTCATTAGATTTACACACCCACGGCCCGACAATCACTCGGTACTTGTCTCTGGAGTCTTTCCGCTTCGCCATTACGAGAACGGAGATAACACATATGGGGATACAAGTATACCAACTACATGAGTGTCAAGGATTCTGATAAGCAGAATCCCTTCCACAACTACTCCGTCGTACTATGAACTCACATTCCTCCGTCGGAAACTGGATCATCAGTACATCGTTATGATCTCGGTTCCAATACTCAAAACCGGACCATCGGTAGAGTTCTTACATCCCTCCTGGGACGAACTACCAAAACCACTAACCTCACTACTCTAATTACTCCGTCGTACTATGAACTCGCATTTCCCCGTCGGAAACTGGATCATCAGTACGTCGTTCTTGGTCATGGTATCTCTTAAAGAAACTAGACCATGGTTGTTCATAGGGTCCACCCAAATCCTTGGGTAAGACTACTAGAACCACTATCCCACGTATTAGGATCTCAACTAATACGTCAACCATAACTACACCATAATCTACTCAAACAATCAAGCAATGCAAGAAAGGTAGAAACCATAAACACAACCAATTAAATGAATAATCACCTAAATGATTATCCATTAACAAACTGATACATGGTATGACCTAACCCTTCCGGTTAAAGGTCAATACCCCGATATCAGGACCATGCAGGTAGATAATGTCAACAAACAATTTGATCTAACTCACTGTTTGACTTGTGTCGCGTTGAACCCCAGCTGACTCCGTTGACCAAACCCGACCTTTCACTTCAGACTTCTCCTTGATTCACCTTTGCTGGTACCACTCAACTGGACCACCAACAGACCACGGACCACCTTATGGACCCCTCTTGGATCTTGATCACTGCTTGACTTGACCTCCAAGAAACTTCGACAGAGTTTCAGCTGTTCTCGGGATTTTTTTTCTGAGATTCCGGCAGAATTCCGACAGGACTTGAATTTGAGAAAATCCTGTCGAAAAATCTCCGACTTGGCTCTGGACTTGGCTCTACTGGTCTTCCAGAAATTTCGGCAAAGTTCCGACTGATTTCGGAGTTCTGTTCCCGAAATTCGGACAGAGTTCCAACAGATTTCGTATGAAGAGAAATCTATCAAAAAGCACATGTCCTCATTCTAACACTCGAGAGACTGACCAAGAAACGTTGTGATTGCCACAAACGTATTGGTGCAGCTCCGACACGGACTCTACGGGAATTTCTGGGAATTCCGGCAGAGGTTCGACTATACCGAACGCTCGTTTGTGCTCGAAACGGAACACGAACAGCTCCCTCTCACTAAACCGGACCGGTTAACCGTATTTCCGGACAGTGGTCTGGGCGGCTAAAACCGTCCCGAGGTGTCGGGTTTTATCCCTGAGCACCTCCCTCTCTCTCTCCTCCTCGCCGATGATCAACACTGGCGGCCTTCTTCTTCTCCTCCGCCTCTCTCTCTCTCTTCTTTCTCTCATCCTTCTCTCTACTTCTTATCTCTTATAATTTAAGAAAGATTTTGGTGTGAAGAGAATGGAGGGGGTGCACCTCTATTTATACAAAAACGGATCGTCAGATGGCTGCCACGTGGCACCATCTCGACCGTCCATTTTTATTTTCATTTTTATTTTTTTTAAATAAGAAAAACTAATAAAATAATATATATTTTCTGATTTTTAAAATATATATATTTTATTGTTTTTCCACCAATCACGTCTCTCCATTCCTTTCTGAGGGTTCTCGCGTTCCGTTTCGCGATTCTGCTTCCGCCGTCTTCGGGAATATTCTTCTGCATACTTCCCGCTTCTTCTTATCTCGGAATTATTTATTTTTTAATAAATAATTTACATGTTTTTTAACGGGTCGTTACAGAAGGGCACTTATTAATTGGAAAGTGTTAACTAATTACATTACACGGCTCAAACACAAATGAATTTATTCTCTTTTTCTCCTACACGTTTCGTTTTGATGCACCTATTCTCTTTCTCTCTTATATCTCTCTCCTCCTATAAAACTACACGGCTCCTCAAACACAAACAATTTTTATTTATTTAGGTTTTTGTACTTTCAATTATTTAATGTGAAATTTACTTTCACTAGTATGAATCTTTAGTATAATTACTAAGTTAGTATCCTTTTACAAAATTAATATTAAGGAGGATTACTTATCTAGTATAAATTTTTTTAAAAATTACTAGACTAGTATTAATTTTTTGACCTTTAAAATGAATTTTTTCGTACCCACAATACCCTTAAAACATTTGACAGGAAAAAGCATATTTACGAAAATGCCACTTTCCTAGCAAAACAAATCCGCAGATTATGTTTAAAAAATCCGCAAAGATGTGTCAAAAATTTATTTTTTTTGCGAATTTTTTTTGCTGATTTAAATGTTTACGGATTTTTTTTACAGATTTAACAAAGGAAAACTTGCTTAAAAAATTGCTAAACTAGTACAGAAAAATCCGTAGTGTAACAGATTTGTTTATAGTGTAACAGATTTAATTTTCTGCGGATTTTTTTTGCGGATATAATTTTTTTTGCAGATTAAATTTGAAGATTTGTTTTTCTTTGTCGACGATTTTTACGCGATTTTGCAGTTTTTTCATAATTTGCGGATTTATTTTGGAGAGTTAAATTGTAGTCTCGAAGATTTAGTGTATTTGGTGTAGATTTATTTAACTCTGCAACACACAAACATGCTCAAAAAATTACTTAAAGAGTATTGTAATGTAACAGATTTATTTCCTTTGTTACAGATTTATTTAAATTTTACGGATTTTTAACATCTGATGAGGTGGCAAGGGACTAATGGTTTTTTTTTTTTTGCAGATTTGTTATTAACTATCAAAAAAAAAGTTGTACCTTTTTAAAAAAAACAGGAATTTTGTTTTGAAAATGTTTTTTTAAATTTTTCCAAAAACTGGACGAATTTTTTTTTAAAATAAATTAGGATTTTGAATGTCATTTTTTTAAAAAAATTAAAATTTAATTTCAATGTCACTTTTTAGTCAATATAAAAAAATTCTAACTTTTTAATTTTAAAAATTGTTCCATCCTATTTTTAAAATTTAAGAAAATAAGAATTTCAAAATAAAATTATAGTTTTTAAAAAAAAATACGTACAAAAATTTTTCAAATATTTTTTTTAAGAACCAAGATATTATTTTGATTTACAAATACGTAATAAAATTAATATTTAAAAAAATAAATTCTTAGTATTTTTTGATTAATTCACTAAATATTGTTAACTTTTTACTAACTTAGTATAAGGGTATTTTAGTATTTTAGAACCTCCTTAATACTAATTTTGTAAAAGGATACTAACTTACTAATTACACTAAAGATTCATACTAGTGGGAGTAAATTTCACTTAATATTATGGAGGTTCTAAAATACTAAATTACCCTTGTATTAACTTAGTAAAAATTTAACAATATTTAGTGAATTAATAAAAATAAAATAGTTTTTATTTCGTTTTTATTAAAAAAAAAATTAAAAAACAGAAATTTTATTTTAAAAATTTGTAAGGATTTTAAATACACATCGACCTTAATTCTGTTTTTAATTAAAATTATTTTTTTTCCATAAACAAATCTGCAAAAAAAAAAGAGTTTTTCTTTCGCCACATCATCAATCATAAAAAAATCCGTAAATTTTCAAATAAATCTGTAACACATTAAATACATATGTTCCACTACAATATTATGTCAGTAATTTTTTCACCAACTTTTGAAGTGCTGTAGATTTATTTAAATCTGCATCAAAGACCAAAAATCTTCGACACTGCGATATAAATCTGCAAAAATAAATCCGCAAATTATAGAAAACCTGCAAAATCACGTACAAATCTTCGACAAATCAAAATAAATCTGTAAAAAAGATCTTCAAAATTTATTATATCTGTAAAAAAAAGCCGCAGAAAAATAAATCTGTTACATTTAAAACAAATCAGTTACATTACGTACTAAATAAATAAATTTTTTAAGTTGTTTTCCTTTGCCGCGGATTTTTTTAAAATCCGCGCAAAGCAATAAATCTGCGACATGCAAAATTAAATCTGTACAAAATAAATCCGTACACATTTAAATCCGCTAAACAACTCCGCATAAAAAACAACTCTTCAACACATGTCTGCGGATTTTTTAAAAAAAAATTCCAGATTTATTTTGTTGGGAATGTGGCATTTTGGTAAATACGTTTTTTCCTATCAAATGAAATAAAGGTATTTTAGGCACGAAAATACTCATTTTAAGGCTTAAAAAATTAATACTAGTCTAGTAATTTTACTCTTTTTTCATACTAGATTAGTAATCCTCCCTTATTTAAAATTTAACATAAACACGGTAAGACCAAAAATCATCACATTTTCATATATATATAAAATGAAAATGGTACAGAAATGACTTTAGGAAATCTAATCCCATCAAATTATTTAAATTATATTTTTTTTTCTTTTTTTCAATTTTCATATAATTTATTTTTTTATAAAAAATTGTATTTATCATATAAACAAACGTATCATATCTGATATGGATTGTTTCAAAACTAACCTCTAAATCAAAATCAATTGTAAAACTAACCTATCACTACTGAGATCTCAAATTCTTTTATAAACAACCTTGTTTTTAATTTTTGTTAACGAAATTACCATTGAAAAAAAAAGAATTGAAAAGAAAAAAGACAAAGACCACATCACCCTACCTGAGTCACATTATTTACGGATATGTCATCGCCTTCAATGTCGATTCAACCACCATACCCACCAATTTGGAGCTGTAAATGCATATGATGTCGTGTTTTGAGCCTTTAAAGCTCTATACCCACAACCACTTGTCGTTTGTTTTCTCTTTATATCCATCCAAAAAAGGATAGCATTTGAAGATGAGAAAGCATGTTTTCATCGTTAACGGTTAGATGGGGTTGATACGGCTGGAGATGACTTTTGTTGCGGACTGTTTGCGTTAGCACTTCTGGGCGGTTTACTAAAATCGAGCTCATATCCAAAAAAAGTAAAAAAACTGCTCAAACCCTAACATATGAGAAAATTCGCGAGGAAGAAAAAAACGGTAGGAAACCCAAGAACCCTAACGCCGATAAGCGAAGCCATAAAAGCGGAGTACTTACCAACATGAAGAAGATGATGCAGAATAGACGCAAACGAGTTGTCAAAACTAGATCTGCATAATCGTAAGGTTAATACCGGAATCGATTGGAAGCAAGTGATATCGACGGAGAAGACATACATGCATTTTATCTATGGCGAAGATTGAAACCATAGCGAAAACCGTTGACTGTTGTGAAGAAATATGAGAAACAGTATAATCGCCGGGAAAAAAATGGCCTAGGTCTGCACACGGGTAAACCCAGTTAAGTTTTGTTTGTCTCAATTTTAATTTTCAGACTTGCAGAAAAGTCTGAACGAATCATCACAAAATTTTAGGACACAACCACACTTTCAAAATTCAAGCGATAGTTTCAAGCTGTAGTTTCAAAAAAAGGTCACCAATTAAATGTTTATAAAAAATAAGATTTCACGAAGGCGTCAGTTGTCTAAAAATTCAAGCGGTAGTTTCAAAAATTCAAAAAATTTCAAAATTCAAAATTTCTGGAGTTTTAAAAATTCAAAAAGTTCTAAAATTTGCATTTATAGTTAGACTTCTCTAAAATTTATAATCATATTACCAAATAAGTCTGTACTCATACTCCAAATTCAGATTTTAAAGGATACAATCTTTTTAATCATTATCTCATATATATAATCTGCTTATCATTTACAAACTTACAAAAACATAGATCCTTTGTACGTATTACAAAATAAGGATCACCAATTAAATGTATACAAAGAAATAGGATTTTACAATCATAAACTAAAACATCTTAAAATCAACACAAACAAAGATGATGAGGGCGAGAAAATAAAAAGTAGCAACCTTCAGCTTCTGGAATAGTGTCTCTCCTAACCTCTTCACCTCGATTTCTGCAGCTGATTGCTCGGTCAGTTGCGCCATCAGTTGATCTATATTCCTTTGCGTTCAAGATGTCCTCCTGCAATTTGTCGACATTCACGTTCTCAACACAAGTAACCTAGATGGCATAAATTGATTCACCATATCCCTGTACATGTTCAGTTAATTCATGGAACTCTTTCATCATTGCCTCATCCCACCACTTCATGACGATGGTACTGATTATTCAGTTTTTTCTGACTATCATATTGATGTGGACCATGTGGTTGTCAAAGGAAAATAGTTTTCTAGCTAGATTTTCTTTAATAAGTTACTGTGATTAGCGTCCTGCATGTATTTTACTTTTTTAATTTTTCGTTACAATAGGCCAATCCATTTTTCTGTCTCGGAGCCGTTGAGATCTCTGCGAATCGTTCTATACGCTGCCGAAGAACAGCAAACAAACAAAAGGCTCCACAGCAAAGATGATCACAATGAAGGGTGAGGCGATGCTGCGTCGATAAGCTAAGTAAGAAAAGATGGTGTTTTGGTCATTTGTGTAGAGAAACACGGAGATGAAGTCATTTCGTTTAAAGCAGTTGACGTTGCGTGATTTTCAAAGGATTGACTCGAACAAATTTTTTTTTTTTACGTTTTTTAACATGCTATGTTAGATGATGGTCATATACTACTTAAGATGCTTTGTTAAATGTCTTTAAAGATGTTTTTTTTTTCTTTTCCAGCTCTGTTGTATATTAATAACTATCTCATAAAAAGCTATGTCAATCGTAAGCTACTATGGCTCTTTTCCTATGTTTTTTTTGCCAAATTTATGTTTTTTAAGTTTGGAACTTTTTAATCTTAATCAGACAAGCGAGAAGTAGATTTGGCCACCTTGAGAAGCATAGAGATTATGTTATCCCACCTCAAACTTATCACTAAAAGTGGATACTTTAAGGTAAAGTCTATGTTTTCAAAATTGTCTTGTGATATGTAGATACCTCAAACATTTAACAAAAATGCGATTATGGTGTCTCTATGCTGAAAAGCGAGGAGTAGATATGGTCTTGATGTGTGGAGTAATTCAGCCAAAATTAAATGCAAGTGCATAGTGTATAGATGTAGTATTTAGGTTATAGATCCCACAGAGAGTTAGGATTGTTTTATATTCTAAGAAATCTCAAGTAATGAAAATCCTTAAAAACCAAAGAGTTGAAAACGTTGGTTTGTGTTTCGATTATGGGAAATATTAGATCTAGGGAAGTTCGACTGGAAACTATAAATAATGAATTAAGCATTCAATTAGATTTTATCTCTTGCTTCTAGAACTCTAGATACGTAATAGTACGATGCCCTAAGAATGTATAATGGAAACACCTTGTTTAAAATCCTTAATCTCAAAAGTTCTTTTGCATTTTCGCTAAGCTAAATAAGCAAAAGAATTGAGCTAGATCTATTCACAAGGTTTCCGAACAAGCGTTGGCTATGACAAGGAACACAACTTACTCACTAGAGAGAGATATGGCAATCATTGATGCATTTGATAAAAGACGGTTCGCGATTCCGCTAAATAAGTTAAGAGCAACGGTAGTGAAGAACCTTTGTGATAAACTGATTGATTTAAAAACTATCTTAGCAATTCATAGAAAAACTCTAAATCTAATAAGGTGACTACTCAAATATGATTATGGTATCACAAATCATGATTAGGTTAAAGAGTTGCATACAAGATGGATATAGACAATAGAAGGTCATAGGGTCGTGGATCTCAATGTGAGTAAGAACAGCCTCTTTACTTTTTCATAGTCTAGTATCGATTTGAAAGAGTAAAACCTAAGGAGCTAGTAACAATGGAAACAAAAGCTTTTTTATTGTGTGTAATTGCTGGAGAATATGAAGTGTGTGTGGCTTCTTCTGCAGATGGAGAGCTTCTTTTATAGCTTCTTAGCTCGGTCCTTGGGTAGAACCTCCTTAAAACTTGAGTCGGGCTTGATTGGAGATAAACGGGACAGTGTTGCAAATCCCGTCAGAATGAAATGTCTTCAGTAAAACATCCATATCCTGGGCTTCAAATACCCAATAAGATTGATTCAAAATGGAAATGAAATTTAACTTCGATATCTTGATTTTTGTATGCAGATCGCCTCATGTTTCATTGGGTAAGTGGATCAAAGGTCGTCCGACTTCTGGTCTTCATATTATGTCTCTGCATCTCGTTTGCTAGTTTTGCTCCAAATCTCTTCACTTTAGCTTCTTTTGTTCGAAAACATCATTTGTTAGTAAAACCTGTATAAATACTCTAAACATACTAAAAATTCTCTAAACATACTAGAAATACTCTATAAAAGCACATTGATCATGGTAAAAAACTGGTAAAATTCACGATACATAAAACTCCCCCAGATTTAAACCCTTCCTTGTCCTCAAGCAAATAATTAAGGTGGCTGGAAAAAGTGTTAAAAACATTGAAAAAACATAAGGACAATCACATAAGTCTTGTTACTAATCAATATAGAACAAATATCAATTAAGTCAATACCACCATGTACTGCCCCTTAGGTTAGCAACTTTTCCAAATTCCCACCACAATCTCACAAGCCAATCTATCCGAACACCATTCATTGCCATTTCAACATCAATAAAGCACTACCCAAAGAAAAATTTCTTTCCTTTTTTAATACCAATATAAGAGAGTCTTAACACATATGTTTCTTTACTCTCCCCTAGACTTAGTTGTTTCATTACTTTTCTTTTGAATTTCTCTCAAGGTTTAGGCGAATAGTGGCATCTTAGGAATTTTTTCTAGCCTCACTGTCAACCAAGTCCTTAAAGGTTCAAGTCCATAATGGTATCATAGGAAATATTCCTAACCGTACTGATCCCAAACTTTTAGTAATGAATAGTTTGCGTCCTAAGAAATTTTCCTCTGCCTCATCAATAGGTATTAAACACGATTCTTATTATTAAATTTATCTAAAGAGAGAGCTGAAAACCATAATCACACATACAATCTTATAATAGCATTAAACGAGAACTGGCTTCTATAGTGAGAAAATTTAGTGGCTCAAGCTTACATTGATTTAATCTTGTGAAACATGAAAATTCTGGTTGGTTGAGCTACCTCCAGGTTTTTCATTAGTCATAGACTGAAATTGGCTCCTAGAATAGTGGTTATTTCCTCTGTTGATGTGGTTAATGTCATGAATATAATCATTGTTTCCCAAACAGTTTTTGACTCAATTAAAAAAAGGCGACGAAAAACGTGAGATCAACAAAGTAAAGTTTCATCAGTAAGAGATATGCATCCCCCCAGAATTAAAGTACATTGTCCCGGTGGACAAAGAGAGTAAGAGATGTTAGAAAACAAAGATGAAAAAAATTGAAAGTGGTGTTACCACATATGGGTCGGGTGACTATAGTGAGGGTTTGTCGACTCTGGTTTTGCTCAGATCGATTTTTGTTGAATCTCCTCGCCTTAAAATCAAAAACATCTAAAAAAATAGTAAAGAAAACGTACCAGTGGATTGCCTCCCACTTAGTGCTCGTTTGGAGTCATAGCTTGACTATGAGGGCGATTAAGGTGGACTAGGTGCAACTTCTTGAAGATGTAAAATTCTTGCTTTTGTTGGTGGAGCATCTTCATAATAAAGCTTGACTCTCTGTCCATTCACAGTAAACCTTTCGCCATCCTTGCTGAGTAAAACAACAACTCCATATGGCTTAACTTCCTTGACAGTGAAAGGGCCGGACCATCACGATCTCAATTTTCCCGGGAAGAGTCTGAGTTTTGAGTTAAACAAGAGCACTTGATCGTTTGGCTGAATATCCCGTGGTATGATATTCTTGTCATGTTGAATCTTAGTCCGCTCCTTATACAGCTATGTGCTTTCATAGGCATGGTAGCGTATCTCATCTAGTTCATTGAGTTAGATTAATCTCTTCTCATTAGAAGATTTGACATCAAAATTCAGCAACTTGACATCCCAAAACGCCTTATATTCGATTTTCAACCGGGAGGTGGCATATTTTTCCGTAGAGAAGTTGGAATGGTGTCGTCCCTTCTGATCTCGTGAATGCAAATCGGTAAGCCCAAAGTACATCATCGAGTTTAAGGGACCAATCTGATGCATCATGGATGTTGATACTAGGTTCAACCTCTAATTATTGTAATTAGAGGGGTTCATTTTTGGGAATGAATTAGATAAAAGACAAAAAGAGAAACCTCGGAAAAGAGAATTTTATTGATTATATCGGTTACAAAGATGTTGTTAACTCGGAGTGCCGAGTTAACTTTATCAAAGAGAAGTATTAAACCTAGGTTATTAAGTAATTATTCTCCCCGATTTTGAATGAATTAAATTAATGAAGGGGGGTGTGTATTTATATATCCTTATTAGTCGTTCATTTAAGCCCATGGGCTAACCTCGGAAAAATGGAAATATTCCATTTTTTCAAGATCAGGGAATCTATGATAAAATTTAATCTTATTCTGTCAGAGCTTTAGACTTCAGCTTAGGTCGAAGTTATTTACACCCCCGCTTTGGACACTGAATCCGATCATTCTTCATCGAGGTATCCCTCGGTCATCTAGGCCGAGGGTTCTAATCCTATTGAAGGGACTTATAACCTGATAAATTATCAGGGAAAGGTCGTTGGGGACCGAACCTCAATTATCACCAAACTATTGATAAGGGGTAGTAACCCCACCATCAACAGTAAGTCCCCCCCCCAGTTCATCCGAAGATTTCTTCAGGAAACGTTGGCGAATTTCCAAATTAAATAGCTTGTCGATAAATGAAGCTCGGTTACGGTCGATTTTTGTCTTCGAAAGTCTTGAATCTTCTTCCTTTTCCTTGATTTCGTCTTCCAATTTGGCGGGAAAGAACGAAGACAGGGAAGAGTCTTGTTCATTTCACGCCCAAATTCCTCGATTATCGCAAAATCCTTTCAACTCCCTATGACGTGTCGCTCATACACCCTCGAAGCTTCAGATGCAACTTTTGGCGGGAAAAAGAAAAGAAAATATTCATTAATTGAACCTCTGTTTCCCCCAATCTTGTTTTAACATATCTCAAAGACCGTCGGATGAATTTCCGTGACCATAAAACCGTCTTCCTTTAAATAGTCAATAAGAATATTGCATCCTCAAACTTCTCATTTCTCAAATTCCCCCGCAAAATCCTTCTAAGAATCCTAAATCATTCTCCTTTTCCTCGCAGTTCTCCTAAGATGTCGTCCAATAAAAAATACTCTCCCGGTTCCGATTCCGAAACCGATTCAACTTCATCTTCTTCTAGATCTAACGAATCCCAGCAGAAAAGCTCCGAGGATTATCAATCAAACAATTCTATGATCAACATAGAAGATGTTTCGTCCGCCGAAAAGAAAACTGAGATCCCAGATCCGTCGATCCCGGCCAATTCTCCATCCAAGAGCAACAGTTCGGAAACTATTTCCGACCAAGTAACAACGGGAGAAGAATTCTCAGAGTACTTCGGAGATTCTTCCTTTAAAGAGAGTGATGTCGAAACTCTCCGATCATTCGCCTTAAACCCAGAAGACCTCAAAATTTTGGTCCCAAAACCATACATAAACCCAACAAATAAAGCTCATTAACCTAATTAAAAAATCAAATCATCCATATGTAGTTTTAGTCTAGCAATAAAAAATTTACATATCATCATTAATACACATCATCACAATTATTAAAATCATTCATCATTCATAACCTCTATAAATAAAGCTCAACAATTTAATTAAATATTTATAAATAAAACTCAACAACATAATTAAAGTATCAATAAAATTACGTAAGGCTTAATAACGGAAAACTCAATCTAAACAAACAAAGTTTTACACTAAAAAAAAAAAAGACCAGATCTTGGAATTGCAGCATATTTTGTTCTCTCAGCGGATAAAATATCGATAAGAAAAAAAAAAAAAAACGCCGATCCTGAAATTGCAGCATATTTTGGTTTCTCTCGACGGATTGAACATCGCTGTTTCAGACAAACTAAAATTCCAGACAACGTCGGATCAGAATCAGCTATTCAACACAAAAATTCGTTGGATGAAACATAGGAGGCATTTGTTGCGGATTGATAGCTTAAAGGTAATTAACATTCATTCAACCATTTTGGGATTAATGTAAACGATGCTAACAAGAAGTATAGAAATAAGCTTAATCCTTTACTTTTCGCTTATTCTCTCACTGAATTTTTGCAATCAAAGTTTTAAAATTTTCTTATGAGAAGAGTAAAACCTTTAATACTTTTTGAAAATGTTTCAAGATGGTAAAGGGGGAAACATATGAGGCATTCAATCAAAGTATTAAAACTTGGTTTCGTAAGATTTGGTTCATAGTGAAAATATATGTAGTAACAATTTTTTTTTCATATATGTTAGTGTTTGGGTATAATTATGTGTGTGACATACAGGCGTGTGAACAATTGTTTTCACATAATTGCTTAGTAATTTTTCAAAAGTGGTCTTTGCTTTGTTTTCTCACTAAGTTTCAAGTGATCCATTTAATTTTTCTAAAGTTTTTTTTTCTTTCTATTATTTAGTGTCTTTTATGGTGTGAGCCATCTAAAAAAGCTTTTAATTATCTTGAATTAAGCTCTAAGTTTGGTGATTACTCTGAATTAAAAACCAAGAATGCAAATAATAAGTTGGATACTTAAATTATTGTCTCTCATTTTTTGTTTGGTAAAAAACACAAAAGCTTTAGGTTTTAATTGGTAATCACTTGATGAACAAAATGAATGAATAAAAAAATGAACAAAATAAAAATAAATAAATTGAACAAATTTTTAACACATGAATGAATAGGAACAAATGTAGAGAAAAAATTGAATAGATTAAAAAATGTTAGTACTTTTTGTTTCTCGCCAAATTTATTGGTGAATAAATTTGTTCATTGGTTTCTTATGAGGAATGATGTGCTACCCATATCTTAAAAAATTGACCAAAAGTTAATTTAAATGGTGAAAATTTCTAGGACCAAAGCATTCCTCTTTGTTCTTTCCACAAATTATGGTCACCAATTGAAACCTTAGTAAATAGGGAAATTAAATAATTTATAAGTGTTGGAAACAATTTTTTTTAAAAAAAAAAAGAAAAAAAAGGAAACAAAAGGATTTTTAATAAAATCTACAAACCAAAACAAAAGGACTTTAGGAAAATCAACATCTACTACTATTAATAAAACCTACCGAATTTGGAAATTATGGACAATCAGCAAAAAAAAAAAAAAAAAAAAAAAAAATTGATACCAATTATGTTTTGGATTAGGAAAATATTCCTCGAATTCATAATAGTCCTCTCTTCTATAAATAATCATATATGTTGAGTCTTTCACTATCAAACACATTCATTTCTAAGAAAAATAAGACAAATAGTTTATTGTGTTTACATCAGATGTGAAAAACTAACAATGATTTTGGATCAGCTTCGGAAAGGTTGGGAATCACGAAACCCAAAGAAATAAAATTTACTTATGGGTCTTAAACTGCTCGTCATCGAAGAAAAGGTATTTGTTAATTTACTCACGCGTAACCTACTCAGCAGTAAACTTACTCTAATACAATTTTTATTGCAAGCATGCATATCGGCTAGCAAAATATGTTTTTATGAGGCAAATCTCAAGATCGATGCATCCTAGAGGATTAAAAAATTATTGGTTATTAACAACAAGATCAGCTACAAGGTATCCTCTCACAAGTTCCTGATTTAATTCATACCCCAAACAACTTTGGTCTGAGACGATCAAGCTGGAACTTCTATTGCAATGTAGAAGTTTAGTTTCCGTTCTTATACCGAATTTGAAGAAGTTGTATTGAACATGGGTTTAGATCATTGTCAATTAAGATTTAGATCATTGACACAATTTCATATTATCTTATATCTAACATCACGATAAATTTTCAATAAAGGTTTTAATTATAACTTATGTAGAATTAACCAAACATTTGTTATCTCAACGTCTAACTTGCTAAATAATTTCTCTAAACTAAAGTTTCTTCTCTTTTCAGCTATTATCACAATCCAAATGATTCGAGAAACAAAATATGTTATGAAACTTAAGTATAGACCTAAGTGAAAGGCTTTATAACTTAGCATAATATAGGTTAACACTTAACATTTTGGGGTTCTTTCAAAAATACACCACAATTTACAGTCAAAGCTGTTTGTACCTTCCCATCTCTTCCTTTTTCAATATCCCGAAAGTACCCTTCGATTATTTGTCAGACTGCATCAAGAAATCTGAACACCATTATTTTAATATTTTTTTGATTTTCTGCAGAAAAGAAAAACACCAAAAAACTGAAATATTCTAAGGTATTCAAGAAAAAGACCAAAAAACTTAAATTTATTAATTTGTTCGGAATCAGACTTCTTCAGAAGTCTGAAATTATTGGGGTATAGACATTAACTACCTAAAATCGTTTAATTTGATTTAATTTTACAAAATTGTAATTTATAAACACGTAAATTGTCTACATATAATTTATGGTTTTAAAATATTTTTAAAATTATTTTCATCTGAATTTTAAATTTAAATTTACTCATTAATTATGTATCAGACTTTTTCGAGAAGTCTGGAGAAGTCTGATATACCTATCACAGACCTCTACTGACGTCTGCTAAAACCCTAAGGTTACAATCGTAATTGCTTCATCCGTTTTTTTGTTTGGTTGCAAGGGGGTATCTGTAATTAGCCAATCTCAGAAGGGTACTCCTACATTTGTTTCAAGTGACGGTGTATATTAAACATTTAAATTCAATTTTCGGTGTATATTAAGCAAATACCCCTAACATTTTAGTATTATTTTTTATAAAAACCTTGAAAACCATGTAAGGTCCACTAAGCTCGATATCTATATGATCTGAATCACCCAAGTGCTTGCAGAGTACATCAATTGGCTTCACTCGACCTTCACATACTCTTATTTCTGACATCACATTGCTTTGGTTGATATGGAACATAAGATTAAAAATAAAAACGATAATGGAACTGATGGTCATATGGTTGTAATTGATTCAAAATTCCTAATGCAATCAACTGGAGATCATATGGAGAAAATATTTCAAGTTACAAATGCAGAGAACAGACTAACAAAAAAATACACATGCAAGCATTACAAAGACAACATCCTAACACCCCGAAATGAAACAATTGATGAGATTAATGCATACATGTTATCAAAAATGCCAGGAAAATAAGAGGAATATCTCATATCATAACGTATAGAAAAAAGTGACACAATATCAACAAACTATGAGACGCTATACACGGTTGATTATCTAAACTCTCTAGAGTTCGCAGGATTACCAAAACATAAGCTATCCTTAAAAGTGGAAGTACCAATAATGCTGCCCCAAAACATTAATCAAAAGGAAAAACTATGCAATGGTACACGATTGATAGTAACATGTTTGGGCGATTGAGTAATCGAGGTCGAGATAATCATGGGAACAAAATCCTGGCAAAAATAATTTTATCCCCAATTGACTCAAAACATCCTTTCACATTACGAAGAAGACAATTCTCAACAAAAGTATGCTATGCAATGACATTTAATAAGAGCTAGGGACAAAACTTGAAGTCGGTTCTCCTATACTTGCCTCAATCCGTTTTCAGTCATGACGAACTGTACGTGACACTATCACGTCTAACATCTCCTAAAGGTCTATCCATTCTAAATTTGATGGTGATGCAGAGAGTACATTCAAAAATATTGTTTATACATAAATATACAGAGGATTAGATTCAGAAGAATATCATATTCGAGAAGCAATGTAATATGGGCTAACATGAGTTTAGATCAGTGTCATTTTATAGTTTCTCATTAATCATAATAATTTCTTTACATCATGATTATATAGAACAGGTTTACAATGGTTTATATTTAACAAATAGCGGTTCTTTTCTTTATTCTATTATGCCCTTCAAATTGGCATGTAAAGAGACTATAATAACATATTGCCTATCAATACATGAAATTGACGAGAAAATAAAGCTTTTGTAAACACATCTATAATATAAGAATCTGTGGTGATATACAATGTTATAATCAAACCACTTTCAACTTTATCTCTTACTTTCTAACAAAAAAAATAAAGAATAACAACAACAAACTCATATCGAATTAAAAAACAAAAATTACTCCACCGCATAGAAAATTCAAATATCATGATATTAATAAAAAAAACGAAAATTATTATAAAATATTACAAAAAACACTAAAATTTTTTTTAAAAATAATACATTTTATTTCCTAAATATGTTCCAAAAAATCAAAGCAAAGCAATTTTAAATTGGAAAACAAAAACAATGGCAAATAAAGTAGTAATAATAAAAAATTGAAAATATTAAATATCACCATATTCTTCAATAAAAACATGTCATTAAATATCAAAATAAACGACACAACCAATATTAACATACCCGGGCGTAGTCCGGGTTTAAAACCTAGTTTGTAAAAGAATTAACCGAAAATCTCTAAAACAATTTATAAATAGAATTTCCAATAATGATAATAAACTAATTGAATTTGGTAATTGAAAATACAATTTATCTTAATGGCATTGTAAATATGTATTTTTCATTAAATCCCTTATTGTAATTAACCTTGTGAGAGTGATTCTCGTGACGATACGTCATCATTTCTCCTCAAAAGTTCACTCTCAATTAATATAAGGGTCAATTACTTATTTAGTATGAAATAATACTATAATTACTAGACTAGTACTAATTTTTGGGCCTTAGAAATAAATATTTTTGTGACTAAATAACCCCTCTAACCATTTGGTGAGAAAAAACTAATTACAAAAATGCCACCTTCCCATTGAAAAAAATCCGCAGATTATTTTTAAGAAATCCGTAATCATATGTTGAAGAATTTTTTTTTTTGCGGATTTTATTTAACGGATTTGTTTCTACAGATTTAAATTTACGTGTTGTAGATTTTTTCTTTTGTTGCTGATTTTTAGAAAATCTGCATCAAAGGAAAAGATTGTAAAAAAATTACTAAAGTAATACTTATTGTCGCAGATTTTTTTCTTTTGTACCAAATTTTTTTTTTTACGGAGTTTTTTTTGCAGACTTGTTTTTTTTGCAGATTTCATTTGAAGATTTTTTGCAGACGTGTTGAAGATTTTTTCAAAATTTTGCGGTTTATCTCGTTTTTGCGGTTTTTATTTGCAAAGTTACCATGTAGTGTTGTAGATTTGTTGCCTTTGTTGCAGATTTATATAAATCCGCGACACTACAAAAATTGCAAAAATAATTACTTAATTAGTATTGTAATGTTGCAGATATATTTAATTTGTAGCAGATTTGTTTTAGATTTCACGGATATTTTTTAATGCAATGACGTGGCAAGAAAATCTATTTTGCGGATTTGTTTACAATTTTTGAAAAAAAATAGTAATTTTTATTTATTTAGGAAAAATTAATATTAATTATTTTAAATAGTTATAAATTGAAATTTTAAACTATCTGTATTTTCCAAATATTTCAAAATGATATATTATATTTTAAATTTTTTGAAATCGTTAATTGTTATTTTTGAAATTGATATTAAAAACTATTTGTTTTAGTAAAATAATATAATTTGATAATAATTAATTTTTAAAAATAGATATTGAAAATAACTTATTAAAAGAGTTTTATATTATTTCATAAATAATAATAAGACATTATTTTATACTGATTTACAGAATTAATGGAAATTATTTGTAAAACAAAACTAAACTTTTAAAATTTTTTATTTTTTATTTTTTAGTTCCGATTTTTAATTTCTAATTTTTAATTTTAATTTTTAGTTTTCTTTATAGCTTTTTTCTTTTTTATTTTTTACGTTTTTATTTTTATTATTATTATTATTTTTTTACTTTTTTCTATTTTTCTAGTTTTTTTTATTTTTTTTATCGCGATTATTACTTTTAGCTTTTTATTTTTTACGTTTTTATTTTTATTTTTTTTTCTTTTCTTTTTTACTTTTTTCTATTTTTTTAGTTTTTATTTTTTATTTTTTTCTCGTGTTTTATTTTTTTTTCTTTTCTGCAATTATTTTTTTTTTTTCGTTTTTTTTTTTTAATTTTGAAATTTTAAAATTTTGAATCGAAAGTGTAATGCAAAAAATAAGATTAATTAGTAATTTAATCATAAAGACAATTTAGTCTTTTTACACACTTTGAATACCAACTTAGTAAATTTTTAGTGAATGATACTAAACTAATAATTTTACTAAAGATTAATACTAATTTGAGTAAATTTTAATATAATAGATAGGTGATAAGTGAAACTTTTTTTGACACTTGCACACATTTTCAAATACCAAGTTATATTGTTATTTATGTGAAAGTTATATTGATATATACATATGGTATTTTAAAACAATTTTTTTGCATGTTGATTATGTCTAATTAGTTAACTAGTTATGAATAATTGATTTTATTAAATTATTATAAATTTAAAGATATAATATTACTTTTGTTTTATTTTATTTCAAATGCCTTAATAATAAGTCACAATCTTTCAACTTCTTTTTGAAGTTTTTCATATGTATTAATACTATTATTTTCCTTCTTTTTTCACTGAACAAACTTAGAGCATATACAATAGTAAACTCGTATATATGAATTCAAAAAAAAAATTTTAGATTATTTTTTTTTTTCTGAAAACTTAAAAAAAGAAAAAAAAATTAATAAAAAAAATCAATTGCAAGCTACCACGTGTTAATGGGACCCGCGAATAGTGAACAAACTCTGTGATATGCGTCTCTTAACTAAGAGATTTTAGGGATGGATTTTTAAAAAAGTAGTGAACCCCACTAATTAAATATTATTATTCTTTTAGAACCTCCCCTTAGATACTACCGTTGTACGTGGTCTTATAAACCCGCACCCATAGAGAAAAAAAAAGTAAGAATTGCGGAATACTCCATGTTGTCTGGCATCAATGAAAATCACTACTTCTTAATTTGATTGGCATGTGCGTGTTAGAGTTTTGAGGTTTTGGAAAATTTGTATTCCCATGTTTGAAAATCACTACTTCTTAATTTTAGGAAACGAAAATGTAGTTGTATTATTCACTCAATGTCTTTTTGTGTGATGTAAGCATGGTCTGCAAGGAACCTCAACCAATGGAGCAGTTAGAACCAGAGGAGGAAGAAGCCAATGAAGAAGCTAAGGAGCAGCTATAACCTGCGGATAATGAAGAAGAAACTCTACAGATCTTTAATGGCCCCATTACCCGATCCAAGCAAGCCAAACTTAAGACAACACCTTCTCAACACCATCCAGGGCAGTTTAGTGTGTGCTAATCCAACTACCCTAGTTGTGATTCAAGCCACCTAAACAATTCATCAAGAGAGGTGTTGTGACTTGCACTCTTTTTCCCTTGGTTTGGTTTTGTCCCATTGGGTTTTCCAAACAAGGTTTTTAATGAGGTTTGTTCACAACACTTTAATAAAAGCCTCTTGAGGAAACCCAAGCCCAATTCTATCTACAAATTTCGTGCATGAAGAGGAGATCAAGAGTCTAGTCAAGCTTTCATTAATGTTTAATCTTTAATCTCTAGTCTTTGTGTGTTTAATGTTTTCATTAAGTCTTTAGCTATTTCCTATGCATGTTGAACACTATATGTAAGACCTCTTGGTCCTCTATTCAGATCATCAAACATTTTATTATCAAATTTTCTTCTTAAACTCGTTTGATCATCTTCTTGAATAAGGAATTTTGTAACATTTTCCCATTCCTCTCAAGAGTCGAAAGTCTAAGGGAATCTTCGCATCCCTTGGAAGTTTCACTTCAATTCAGCTCTTGCCCACCGTGTCTGGCCTTTGCTATTCACACAGAGCAAGTAGATAGTCCAAGGATCTTCCACCATCATTGTGAAGTATCCCTCATTCCATCCTTGTCTCGGATCCATCCACTTCAAGTTTCACAAATCCGCAACTTTCACCATCATTAATTCACTTCTGCAACCTTGATCTTCACACCATCACTTTCGCAGTCTGTTGGAGTCATTCAAGGACTAGATCCTACCTAGGATCACATCATTGTGAATTTTTTTCCTGATGCTATTTTTGTTTTTAAACGATTAGAGGCATAAAATAGAGTTTGAAATTCAATTTGGATTTGGACACTGGCTCCGATATCATTTATCATGAGGCGCATGGTTGAGCTTACGAATTTTTCTACCGGGATCAAACATGTGGTCAACAAATTAACAGATTATCTTTACTATTGTTACGCAAATGATGTTACCAAAACGTTGAAGATCAACCCAATAAACAACAAGTGCTATTTTCAACTCCAAGAAATCACAAATATCTTAAAAGATAGTTCATATTCCAAATAATATATCGGTTAGTTTCTATATATATATATATATATATATTAACATAAATTATAAATGTCATGTTTCTATTAAACTATTTTATTAATATATATTTTCCTTATGCATCTAATCATTTCAAACACGATCAGATGTGTAAAATTTGTTAGCGATTTGATTAATGATATGTTTGACAACACAAAAGTTACTTATCGGTTTTTTTATCAAAGATCTTGAGTAAGTTATTAAAAACCTTTTTTCAATTAAATATTCTTCATCGATAATGAAAATTATAAACCATGGAATAATTCAAAGTTTTATATCATAAAAATTAAGGGTAATGAAATTGAGTGTGTGGCTAATGGAGGCATGCTTATCATTTTGAAAGAGAATGAAACAATCAAAATATAGGTCAAATTGTTGTTGTCTTGAGATTTTGTAAGATCATCCGTATTTTTCGTAAAGAAAACTTCTCTCTGGACATAATATAGTCACTACATATTATAAACTAAACAATTTATTAATTTTCCTAGGTGTCACTTATTTGTCATTAGAAGATGGATTGTCAGACATTAGATTTTATCACAAAAATTTTGACAAATTGCCTAAGGATTTTACTTCTAAATAGATGCTAATTGTATTTTAACATATATTTGAGTCTTATGTAATAGTTTCTATATTATAATTCTTATTGGGAAAATTGCCAAACAATACGTGAACTATTTCATTTTGGCAAATATTATCTGGATTATAAAGTTGGCCAAAATATACCTCAACTTTGGTTGACTTTTTCGATAATCAATAAACTTGTGGTTGACTCGACCAAAACAACACATTGTTATATGCTATGTTACCTATCTGTTGCTCAAAAATCTCTTTATACATTTAATTAAGCTATAATTAGAACAATAAAATTTTACCTGAGAAATGTTTGTAATGTAGAGGTTGTAAGGCGTTTCTCTCAGAACATGGGATCGAATCCCATTTCCCACTATATTCTTGTTTTAAAATCTATTAAATTACTATATTCCCACTATATACACCTTACAACCACTACACTACGAACATTTCTCTAGTAAATTTGAATTGTTTTAATATATAACTTAATTAAATGTATAAAAAGATTTTCAAACGTCCGTCAACGGACCTAACAGATAGGTAATAGAGCAAATAACAGTGTGCAAATAACAGTGTGCTGTTTTGACTGAGTAAACCACAAGTTTATTAATTATCGAAAAAATCAATCAAAATTGAGGTATTTTTTTGCCAGCTCTATAATCCATGTATTTTTTTGTCCAAAATAAAATAGTTCAGGTATTGTTTGGCAATTTTCCCAATCCTTATTTCTATTTTTTCATTACTTTACATTCGTACATCCCATATATCACATTCAAAATATACATATCCGAAATTCCCCATAAGTGAATTATGTATCTAATTTGTGAGCATGTCCGGATTACTTATATATTAACTAGTATTCAGGTCCGTGCTTAGCATGGTTTAACTTTTAAATATTATTTTTTTGAGTTTAAATTTGTAGTGCATTATAGAATAACACAAAAATTGGAAAAGAAAAACAAAAGATTTAAACATTTTAGTATATACTAATAATATACATGTTAGGTCAAACTAAATCTCATTGACTATTGTCGGAGTGGGTCTCGTATGCTTAAGAGTCCTTTCTCCATTGCCTCTTAAATCTATCAATTATTTATGCTATACATATTCTCTCCGTTTCTTTCCTTTATCAAACCCCAATTTCCTAATCCCAAAAAAGCACCGATTCTTTTCTCTCAATTTTGTGATTGTCGTCATCCACCTCTTTTTATCTGTTTTGATCCGAGAAAAAAATGACACATAAAACATAAATATGAAACTTGTTAGGAAGAATCCAAATTCCATTGAAACTTCGATGCACATTAAAGTGTTTTTTCTAATGAGGACAAAACATGAAACTTATTTCCTGTCATCGGATGGGGATCTCAACCAAAATCGACTCCAGCTCTTAGAATTTTAACAAACATTGAATGGCAGTGGAGACATGAGTCGACATCCAGCCAAGAGTCGTACTATGGTATGATATCCAATTGGATTTATGCACAAATATAGTAGCAAGAAAATCCATATGTTATTCATGTACTCTAAAAGTAACATGTCAACAAATTCGGTGGTACATGATAATTTCAAGTATCAGAAACTATAGTGAATAAAAAAAATCTTCATACCTAATAAGAGTTCAATAAATTAAAACAAAGTGTAATCAATGAGACACACAGTAAACTCGACCTAGAAACCATTGAGGGCAAAACTGAGCAAACATCATAGCACATATATTCGCGTCTATCTGTTCTCCAAGTTGCACATACTGGCATGCAATTAGAACAAAATACAACTGTAAGCCAATGACAAACCTTACACCACCAAGATAGAAAGATGAACATATTTGAAAACATAATTGGTAGTTAGAAAACTGAACATTCCATTATAAACAAGAATTCCAAACAGTGGTATAATCTTCTCACTTGCATTTAAAATATAACTCAGATATTTGTGGACCTCTTTGAACTTCTTCTAAGCTTAGACCTCTGAGTTATGCTTTCGGCCTCTCATATGGGATTTGACTAAAATTTTATATCAACGAATATAGTTACCAATGAGAAAAAATATTTTGTACTTGCTTGTAACAACAAATGAGAGGTAAAGATGGAGAAAGCAGGAAGAAAAAAGTGAGAAATACCAGTAAATAATTTTTTTTAAACTATGATAGTTTCAAAGCTAAATTCTGCATATGAGATATTGTGTGAGCCTCTCTTTTCAACCTAATTACTCCAAGCTAAGTTCGTGTAGAGTTACCCCAATATCGTTGTTTTAATAATTCCCTTGAATCTCAATTGTATCCTACGGTCTCACGGTGGGTTGCGATGGGAACTACGGTGAAGCACCAAAATCGTGAAAAAAATTAGAAGAGATTGGCGGTGTAATGATCTAAAACTGGTATATGAACCTACAATCCGAAAAATGAACAAATAAAAAAAATTAATTACATTAGGTTTAATCTGGGATTGCAGCGATGAAGAATCTCCATGATTTTAACTGCTGCTATAAAACAGGAATACAGTTGTGAGTACCTTTAATTGCAAAGTATTTAATGCTTCGGGATAACCTACATAAATCAAATCTAGGGCTGAGAGTTGCAAAAAAGTAGAAATTTATGGATGATAAGAGAGATAGACACTGGATGTCGAAGGTTTTTGTAGAAAATATTTGTGTACTCCATTGTTGAAGTGAAAAGGTGGAGCCGTGGAAGTAGTGGGGCAAAGCAGTTTCGAAAAGACCCGACGGTTGTAGAAGGTTTTTTCTCTGTATCAATAAAAAAAACTTTATTATATTTAGGAAAAAAAAAGGGAAAATTTTGTGAGTGTGACACGTATAAAAAAAGTTACGTGTGAAACTGAGAATGCTTCTCAGTTTCTCTGTCCGACTTCTGCTTTATATAAAAAGGATAACATGTTTAATTTTATTTATATCAATCTTAATAATTTTTTACCAATTAGCAAACCAGTGTTAAATAATTGTTGACAAATCCACATTAAAGTAAATATATTATTTTAAAAAATTCATATTACAGTATAATTTATACTTAATTAATAAATTTTTATATTATACCTTTTAAGAGATTTTAAATAAATGAAATGAGATTTGATTAGATTTATTGTGTTGGTTGATATGAAATTACTAATCAATATAAAATTGATTACAACCCTTATCGAAAGAGTCATATTTCACAAAAAAAATATTCACAATCAACATAAAAACATCAATCACTTCTCTTTATTATGGAGAACAGAAGAATAACTATATTCGCAGTAACAATGTTGTTGATTGGAAATTTTCTTGTTGAATCAGAGGTTTCTAATAAAGTTCCAAAAAAATGCATATGTTACAAAAGAGGTATGACGGTTTGTTATGCCGATCCAAAGATAAAAAGTAAACATCTATGTTCCAAATATTGTAAAAAACATTGCGGACTAGGTGGTGGTACTCAAATTTGTAAATATGATGAATACCATAGTAAGTTTTTATAACGATTACCAATTTAAATAATATATCTAGTTCACACTAATTTACTTGCACAATGTTTTTATGTTTATATATCATATACATTATTATGACTTTTTTCTTAAAAACAAAATTTACCTTTATGGTTTCTTTGTTGTGTGTAAAGAACAGATGCAAAAATAGATATGGAGAAAGGTGTCTTTATGAATCCATGTTCGAACACAAGCTTTAAAAAGAACTAAAAGAATATTAATTGGTTTAATTTTGCAATAATATTTGATGGTTTAATAAAAAGTAATATGAATCATTGACTTGTTGTGTTTTAGTATTCAATTCAAATAAATATCACTAGATTCAATTTCATCAAAAAATCGCATCTCCATTGAATCACCTTATGGGAACTTGTTAAAAAAACTATAACATGATAAAAGTTATCTAACTTTAATCCCTACAATGAATATAGTAAATATTGTAATCATTTAGTTATAAACGCTTTTGGCTAGCAATTATGATGTGTTTCAGTGTTTGGTACTCATTTATATTAGGATGGTCATTTGAGTTAAGGTTAATTTTTTTTTTCATAAAGAAAAAGTGTTGAGAAAAATATGATAATTGAAAAAGCACCAATGACAAGGTTGATAAAATTGGCTTAAGATAGGTAAACAAAATATTTTAAAATAAAGCTCTATGGTATGCAACATTATGACCCTACCTAGGTGAATAAAAAGAAAAGAAAAAAAATGATAAGAAAAATGAGGAATAAAAGCTAGGAGAAAAGATCATCTGAAAAAAGATTGGTTTCTTATGTATAAGGAAAAATCGATAGGATTTCCGTGTGATCTTTAATGGAAAAAAGAAGAATTTTGGTTGCTATAAAGAACATTGGTAGGATGTGATTAGTAAGATTTAATGAGTAGGTTAAAAGCTAAAAAGGGTAGAAAATAGAGGTTTAGGTATAGTATGCATAATCTATTGCATCTTCTTGAGTCTTCTTATGCATTGAAACACAACTTTTTTTTTAGAGTAACCTACCATTAAACAAGCAACTAAATCCTCTTCTTGCATCAAACCATTTTTACCCTAAACCAAAGAGACAAGAACCATATTCCTTTGGAAATGATCCACTTATGATTAATAATGAATCCAAATGAGCTTTTATGGTTTGATATGACTATGGCAAGCGAAGGAGCTAAGAAAATTGATGAAGATGTGGAACAAGAACCAGAGCTAGAGGAAATTAAGGAGAGAACCATGGAACAACTGGAGGCAAAGGAGACCCATGAAGGTGATGACAAAGAGCTACATATTCCTTTTTCCTCAATGACTAGAACCAAAGTCAAGAAGTTCCAACATGCTTTTAAACAACTACTACACTCAATCAAGGGCAAGCTTGAGAGTGTTTATCCAACCACACTGGTTTTGATTCAAGCCACTTGAGTCTTTCATCAAGAAAGGTGTATGGATTGCACTCTTTTTCCCTTGGTTTGATTTTTTCCCATTGGATTTTTTAAACAAGGTTTTTAATGAGGCAAGCCCATACACTTTCATATTAGCCTCTTGATGAAAACCAAGCCCATTTCTATCTCTAGATTTCTACCAAAGGAGGAGAGAACACTTGTGTTTAATTTAGTATTTGAGTTTTAAGTTTCATTAAGTATTTTGTTATTTTCTATGCTTTTCAAACCCCTTTATATACACTCTTTTCTCCTTTTCTAGGCTCATCAAACATCTTAATTCTAAAAAAATTCTCAAAGTGTTTTGATGACAAAGCTTGATTAGTATATTTGAATCTTCGTATTTCATTACAAGCACTTTCAGAAAGTTTAAGAGATCATTCATCACTCTTAGAAGTTTATATCACTTTCCCCACGATCAAATCATCATCATTATCCCTAATCTACTCTGTCCATTCCGCATCTACATCACAAATATCATCAGAATCATCCAAAGATCATTATTGAAGCATCCTGCAAAGAGAACTAAGATTATCTCTTAGTTTATGCATCGTCTTTTGTCTTTAACAAAGGAATCACCATCTGAATCACCATCAACCCACGAAGTACATCAAAGGGGACATGATCCTCATCCAGGATCATATCAAGTGGTATCAGAGCAAGTCTCACGATCCAGGTTTTATTGGTTCATAACTTATCACTTTCTTTAAAAACCTGCAACTTTCTACAACTTGTGTAACAGTCCACCTTATGTAATTTTGTGAAGATTTGGGTTGAAAACGTGTTAGAACATGTTTAATAGGGTCAAATATCTCTGAATCATGCCTTAATATTGTTAAAATTTGAGGAGAAAACTAAGAAATCCTAGAGAGAGAGAATTAGGGTTTCTGCAAAAAACAATTAGGGTTTTTGACGGCTAGGATTAGGGACTGTTTGAAAGAAGTTGAATGCACTAGCTACCTTGGTCGCCAGTAATGATCACTAGTAGATCTCATCCTGACTTTATATACCCACTAGATACATTGGTCGTTAGTAAGGGTCGCTAGTAGGTCTCATGCTTATTTTTGCACGGTCAACATTGATTTTGATTTCATAATCGATTTTTTTATGTTTTATTGATCAGTTTTGTGTTTCTTTGAGCCTTTTTACTAGTTTACCGGTTGAATTTGGGTAGGAAAATGGTGTCCTAACGTGATGGAGAGGATGATACAAAAAACCGTAATGGAGAAGCTAACAACCCCAATCAACTCTTGATCGATACTCTTATGGCCAGAATGACTACTTTAATGGATCAAAGACTAGAAAACTTCAGGGATGAGATCGTGCACTTTGAGAATGAAAGATCCAGGAGAAGTCCAAACCAATCTTCAACAGAAAACTACTACAGTCATGCCTCTCGATCTAATGGCTCAAAGAGAAGAAGACATCACAGAGAAGAGAGACAACCACAATCCAATGATCTCCTTGGTGGTCTTAAACTGAATATTCTTGAGTTTAAAAGCACTGCTAATCCAAAATAGTATCTAGAGTGGGAGTAAAACATTGAACTTGTGTTAATTTGCAATGAATACACACAAGATCCAAGATGAAGCTAGCACCTACAGAGTTTAAGGATTATGCATTAAGTTGGTGGGAAAATCTGGTGACTGCAAAGGAGACGTGCAAGAAACTATCCCATTGATACTTGGAACCAAATGAAGATCATCATGAGAAAAAGATTTGTTCCCAGCCATTATCACATAGAACTACACTACAAGCTAGGAACTCTGTCCCAAGGGAGCCGCACAGTAGAATAATACTTCAAAGAAATAGAAACTTTGATGCTAAGGGTAGATGTGTAAGAAGATAGTGAAGCTATTGTGGCCAGATTCATGGGAGGACTTAACAGAGACATCATTGACATGCTAGAGGTTCATCACTACATGGATTTAGAAGAGCTTCTTCACAAAGCTATCATGTTTGAAAAACAATTCAAGATAAGAATTACAAGACTAGCTACATTCCCTACAAGCCTAGCTATAAAAAAGAGGAGAAATCAAGTTTTATAAGGATTCTAAGCCATTCTTTACGCCAAAAGGAGGAGAACAAAGTGTCAACTGTAAAGAGGCAGTGACTACTTCCAAGACTAGAATTATTCAGTGTTTCAAATATAAGGGATATGGTCACTATGCTAGGAGTTTTTCTAACAATAGAGTTGAGATCATAAGAGACAATGGAGAGATAGAATCTGAAAAGGAACATACTGAGACTGGGGAAAAGCACGTGGAAAATGCCAGCCACAAGAGAGCTACTTATCACTAGAAGAACCCTGAGTTTACAAACCAAGAGTGAAGAAGATAACCAAAGAGAGAACTTTTTTCACACATGCTGTGTTGTTCAAGATAAGGTGTAGTCTAGTCATAGATGGAGGAAGTTGTACCAACACTACAAAAAAACGGAGGAATTGCATTGTTTTTTTGACATGTTTGAATCACTTATAACTGATCCAAAAGATTGTTGAATCACATAGAAAACCGACGACTATCTCGATGATGTAAATGACTTGCAACATTTCAGGCAAGCGTCACAAATACCGACATCAATTCAACAAAACGATTCACTTTTTCACCATTTGGAAAAACTGATTTTCATATTACAATCAGTTAGATAAAATGATTTCAAAACTCATATCAATTCCAAGATGTGATTCAAAATTCAATATCAATTTTTAAAAATTGATAGAAAGATTTGTAACACTTTTCAAAAGAGATATTTTTAACTGCGTCATTTCTTCTAAATGATTGAAATTACACAATCACTTATTCATTTGATACAAATATCATAATCATTTTTCATATTTGATTTAAATCTCCGTATCACATTGCCTAACCGATGTTAAGTTCCCTATCAGTTTGTTTACATGATGTAAACTTTTGTATCGTTTAAATATATTGATTTTAATTTTCAAATCAGTCTGGGTAAATGACGTTAAGCTCGGTATCAACTTTTATAACTGAAGTAAACATTTTTATCATTTGTCCGAATAATCGATGGTAGTATTATAATATCGGTTTCAAAATTTTTGATTTAAAGTAATGGGAGGATTACAAATATAGTATGAAAAAGATTAAAATTACTAGACTAGTATTAATTTTTTGAGCCTTAAATGAGTATTTTCGTGCCTAAAATACCTTTATTTCATTTGACAGGAAAAAACGTATTTACCAAAATGCCACATTCCCAACAAAATAAATCTACAATTTTTTTTTATAAAAAATCCGCAAATATGTGTTGAAGAGTTGTTTTTTTGCGGAGTTGTTTTGCAGATTTAAATGTCTAGGGATTTATTTTGTACAGATTTAATGTTGCATGTCGCAGATTTATTGCTTTGTCGCGGATTTTTAAAAAATCCGCGACAAAGGAAAAAAATTTTAAATAATTATTTATCTAGTACGTAATGTAACAGATTTGTATTAAATGTAAGAGATTTATTTTTCTGCAGACTTTTTTTGCAGATATATTAAATTTTGAAGATTTTTTTTACAGATTTATTTTTATTTGTTGAAAATTTGTACGTGATTTTGCAGGTTTTCCATAATTTGCGGATTTATTTTGCAGATTTATATCGTAGTGTCGAAGATTTTTGGTCTTTGATGCAGATTTAAATAAATCTGCAACACTTCAAAAGTTGGTGAAAAAATTACTGACATAGTATTGTAGTGTAATAGATTTATTTAAGCTGTTACAGATTTATTTGAAATTTTATGGATTTTTTTATGATTGATGATGTGGCGAAAGAAAAACCTTTTTTTTTTGCAGATCTGTTTATGGGAAAAAAATTAATTTTTTTTAATTAAAAACAGAATTAAGGTCGATGTGTATTTAAAATCTTAACAAATTTTTTTAAAGTAAAATTTCTGTTTTTTTTTAATAAAAACGAAATTTAAACTATTTTTTTTTATTAATTCACTAAATATTGTTAACTTTTTACTAAGTTAGTATAAGGGTATTTTAGTATTTTAGAACCTCCCTAATACTAATTTTGTAAAAAGATACTAACTTAATAATTATACTAAAGATTCATACTAGTGAGAGTAAATTTCACTAAAGTTATTTGCGTCTATTTTGAACAACTGATACTATCATTAGTGTCTATTAAGGTCAACGATTCCCCCCAGACTTGTATCATTTCGAAATACTGATTTTCTTTTTGGAAAATAAAAATTTATTTTAATTTCATTCCAAAATATAGAAAATGACAATATCAATAAAACTAAGAAAAAAAAAATCAATAATAAACATTTAAATTAAAAAGAACGATATTGAAGCCAAACAAATCAAATTTCTAGAAGTTGTAATCCACCATCACTCCAACGTCTTCACATGTCCTCGGGATGATCCTCATCACCAGTACCATTATCACTACCACCATCACTCATGTCCTGCAAAACAAACCGCACAATCAATAGGATTACGACCACAACCTTCGAATGGTCTCGATTAATACAGAAATAAATACGCACATACAAATTAAGATACCTGAGAACTTTTTGTGTTTGATATGTTAGCTAATATTTCAGCGAGTTTAGCCGACAATGCATTGTCCTAAAAATAAAGTTTGAGATGTTAGTGTTATATCTCATCGTATACTTACCAAACAACAAAATAGGATCCGTTTATTACCTTTTCACCAGAAGAACTCAACAACTATTGAATGATGGTATTCAAACCCTTCACTGTGTCCCCAAGAGTTATCACTTTTGTCTTCAACTGAACAACAGTGCCAGAATTCTCTATTTCCTCTGAAATCGGTGATGGTGCAAAGTTATTCACCCAAAATTAACTGCGAGTGCACAATGTACAGTTTTAGTACTTAGGTTATCGATCCCACAGAGAGCTAGGGCTAGTTTGGATTCAGATGCAAAAGTAACCGAACTATTATAATTCTAATATGCTAATGACTTGTGATGTTTTTCAAACTTTAAAAGGACATTAGATCTAAAGGAAATCAGTTGGGAAAACTTGGGATCACAGTTATTGGTGACTTCTTGAACTCTAAACACTTTAAACTACTAAATCCTATTGGTGTACTAGAAAATAGCCTTTATTTAAATCCCTAAATCTCAAATCTCTTTGGATTGTCGCTGATAATAAATAAGCTTTAGTGCGAACGAGTTAGATCTGTTCACAAGGTGTCTAAACAAACGTTCGTTTGACTTAGAACGCACTTTGCTCACTCCAGACTCTTCCAGCATCTCTATCTCCGTCTCCGGCAGAAAGATCGACCTTGATAATCTAAAAGTGATTAATTACGTCACCTCTAAATGTAAAACACTGTTTGTAGTGAAGAATCACGTGGCTTATTCCACAAATCAAAACCGTTTAGAATGATCCCTTGTAAACCCTTTGAAAACCCTAGATCTAATGAATAAACTACTCAGACATGGTCTTAGTAAAACAAATCATCTTTTTATGAATGAAGTGCATATAAAACGAATTAGACTATAGAAGATCAGAGGCTCACAAAGCTCTATTGAGAAAGAACACTTCTCTAACCTTCTTCAGAGTCTAGAACAATTGATAAGAACAATATCTAAAAGCTAAAAACAATGTAAACAAAAAGCAAAGAGAAACTTGTATTGCTCTGAGTTCTTGTGCGGTGCGTGCCTCTTCTAGTGCTTAAGAGGTGCTTATATAGGTCGTGAATGAGTCTTAGGGTTTAGGATTCCGCGAAAGGCCCGATAAGAAGATCTTCTAAATTAAGTCGACGTCACAGTCGGTCAACTCCATCTTCTCCAGTCGGTCGACTCGGGGCTTGCAGCAACATTTCTTCATTTTGGCTCCAAATCTTCTAAGTCTTCTCAAATCACATGGAAACTTCCATAAAACCTTCTTTTTAGCTCATTTTGCTCCAAAGTGTCTTTTGCTAGTAAATCCTGCATAAATGCTCAAAACATGATACAAAGACTCCATAAAACCTACTATAACATGGTAGAAAACCGGTAAAATCCATGATACATCAATCGGACGTGAGAGTCTCGGCAACTTTGATGGAGTGGGACCACGACCAACACACCAAACTCTTCCAGAACGCTTTGGTCCAAACACTTGAGCATATTCATCATCCAATCTTACAGGAGCATTGGTTGTCAATTAGGTATCCACATTCTGGCTTAGTAATTCCATAAGTGCCTCCTGAAAAGTTCAAAAAATAAATTAGAATATGTTATAAGAGGATGCAACATATGATTATTTAAAGTTTAAATTACAGCATGTTTTCTAGCCTCCTCACTTGCAAAGGCCCATCACGTTTAGTACGAGTAGCAATGAACATCTCCGCTCGAGATGGTGTCTTTCCAGTTTTGGTTTTCTATAGTTTGATCACAATGCATAAATGGAAAACAAAATTAGAACAAGAGTAGTATATAAGCTCATCAATCAATAACAGAAGAAGACTCACCATCTCATGTCTTCTCCTTCCAAAACCCTTTCTCCCAGAGACATGAGGTACTTTGTTCAATGTCTGGTTCTTGATATTGCGCTCTTGTATTTTCTGAGTACACCGAAAGATATACAAGTTATTTGAATTACATATATCTTCATGAACATATATTTCCAATTTTAATCCAAGTTTCTTTTATACCTTCCACTTTTCAGCAAACCTTATGTGAACAAGATGACACCATTGATCTTCAGGGATATCCTTTGGTCGGTTCTGCATCGTCGCAACTTTGTCAGGTAGTTTGTGTTCTTTCCAAAGTCTTAGTTTGACATCCTTGCATCTGCTCCCGAGGGCACTCATCACATATTTTTCTCTGATCATAGGGTCATCAAACCAAAAATTTGACTGCAATGAAACCAAATACCCAATTACTGGTTAGTACTTAAACAAAATAACACAACTCAGAAAACTTTATATTAATTCATTGTACCTTGATTACATCCCATGCCTTATCTTTTACGTGCGGAGCCACCGTTCTCCAGTCGGTGTAGTTGATCGGCAGTAAATGGACATCATTGCTGAGTTGTCCTAGCCAAGATCCTAGCAATCCTGCCGAATCTCCATAAGGCTGTCCACTATCTCCATCGAAATGGACAATGACTTTGCTGTTTTGCAGCTTCCAGACCTCTCTTGACGTCATCATCTTGGTCTGAATGTTTCCGGCTTCATCTTAAAAGGAAACAACAAAGACAAGGCAGTAATAGCAAATCCAAAAAAAATAAACCATTTCAAACCAAATGATGAAACGGATCTAAAACATAATACTTCGATCTGACATATACATGTTATGCATATTTTACCTATCAATTCCACTTCCCATTTGAAAGTATTACACTCTTTAGCACGTGTCGGAGGAGAACCATAATCCATCGACATTTGAATGTAATCATCTGGTATTTGAGTCTCTGAATCGAACGAGTCGAACATCCTATACCAAACAATGGAAATAAGAAAAGACGTCAGATGAACCCTAACCTTTTAATCATACCAAAATGTTGATCCTAGATTATACCTGCAACGCTTTGGGAGTCGAGTTTAAGAGGTTTCGCTGCTTTCTCGATTAAAGTTTCTGATCAATCCTTACACCGAGACATCTTTATATACATACAAATTAACCTAACCTCTCAAAATGAAAACATTTTCACTCCCGGTAAGAAAGAAAACAAGCGGGACTTGTGAAAATTTGGCGAAAATTGTATAGCTTTTCCATTATTTTCCCTTTATTTAGGAGAATGTATATTCACCTCAACCAATTGACCACTAAAGAAGACGGTTGTTGGAAATGAAAATCTCACAATATATATTGTAGCCTAATTATATTTGTAGTTTCTTTTAAACATAAACTCGATATCTACGTGTAAGGAAATCACAACTGATCCTAACTCCTCGGGATCTTCTCTTAATTAATAACATAGCATCTAGAATAAATTCGGTCTTCACCATTTATTTTATTATGTGATTTAATAATAAAAACAAAAAACTTTTTTACTTAAATGTACTACAAAACATCAAAAAAAAATAAAAAATTAAATGACACATGTCATTCTTCTTCGGGATCGTCCATATCATAAACATTTCTTGGCTGGACATGAACGGCGATTACCCACTCTGTCTCCATTGGATGCTTCACATGATAAACCAACTTAGCTTGAGATGCCAACACAAAAGGCTTATCTTCATCTTTCTCTCCGACGTCTACCAGTCGTGAGAAGTTCACCATTCGATGACCATATGCATCCTCTTTATACCCACGTTCAGTTCGTGTACCAGCCCATTTTCATTTGAATAAAACAACTTTGAAGGTGTCATAGTAATTCAACTCCATAACTTCAACCAACTTCCCATAATAAGCCACATCTCCTAATCTTGGGTTTTGATCACGTGTGCTAGCATAACTCATAGTTGCTGCAGCTACATAAACACCACTTTTTTGCGTGTTTAGGCCTTGATTTCTTTCTAAGGTTCTGAACTTAAAACCATTAATGTTGTAAACTGTATGCTTTATCACATAGAGAGAAGGACCTAGTGCTAAGCATCTGAAATCATCAGTTACGCCCTCTATCTCATTTTTTTCTAATTTCTTTCGGAACCATATAGAGAAATTAAAATGGACTTCTCTGTCAATGTCGATAGCACGATTTCGTTTGCCTCGACGAGATTGATTCCTCAGAAGCTCATTTTTGTATTTCCTATGCAGACAATACCAAACATTAACATTTACATGAACAGAGAAATCCATAGACAGAATAAGAATGACTTACTCGTGTAGATGGTCTATGAGGGAACAATTGGAAAGTATATATCGATGTGCTTGCTGTCTTACCATGTAACTGAGTTTATGGACTGGTCTGGATTTACTAGGACGACTGACATTAGGGAAAATGCTGGTGAGTTCTGAATTTGGGATGGTAGAGTTCTCAACAACTGGTTGATCATCACTGCGGCTAACTCTATTGAAACGTGTCTCTATATCCTCCAGATACATTGAGCAAAAGGTTATGCACTCATCAGCTAAATATTGCTCACAGATTCATCATTCTGGTTTGGCACGATTGCGAACATATTTTTTGAAATGTCCTAGAGTTCTGCAGTTTAGAAATATTCAAAATACGAGCAAAGACTTTCATTTTAATAGGAGTGAGCTGGAAAAAAACCAAAAGAAGACTCACCTTTCAATCGGATACATCCAACGGTAAGGAACTGGCCCCCCCTTTTTTTGCTTCTTCTGTGAGGTGTACAATTAAATGGACCATCACTGTGAAAAAAGGTGGAGGAAATATCATCTCCAGATTACATAAAGTCTCCACAATGCGGCCTTGTAATTTGTCAAGCTCCTCTCTGTCTAGGACCTTTGCACAGATATCTCTAAAAAAATGACAAATGTCAACGATAGCAGACGTAACATCTTCTGGCAACAAACTCTAAAGCGCAATTGATAACAAATCTCTCATTATCATGTGGCAATCGTGACTTTTCAAACCAATTAGCTTTCCACTGTTTACATCTACACAACTAGAAATGTTAGCCGCGTAAGCGTGTGGAAGTTTGACCTCTTTAAGAACATTCAGAAACAACGATTTCTCGTTTTTACTCAGAGTAAACGATGCTGGTTCGTACTTTTCATTCTCATCAGGCCATAATGCAAGACGTACGCCAAGGTCTTGGAGATCTTTTGTAGCATTAAGATCATCTTTTTATTTATTCTTGTCGTCCAATAAAGTGCCCACCAGATTGTCAAAACATTTTCTTCTCAATGTGCATTACATCTAAATTCTGTCGCAACAAAGTGAACTCCCAATAAGATAACTCAAAAAAAATACTCCTCTTCTTCCATTGTTGAGTTGGTTCCTTCCGTTGTCTTTTTCTCCCAACAATAGCATGTTTCTTCTCAAGTACAACATTAACTTCTTGTAATTTCTCCATTATTGTAGAACCTGTAGGTGTGGTTGGTGGACCTCGCGTTTCAACTTTTCCATCAAAGTCATTGACATTATGTCGGAATTCATGATTCTGAGGTAGAAAAAGGCGATGCCCCATAAAACAAGGCTTTTTCCAATATGTTAAGTGTTTTCCTATGGTATCAAAATTGGAGGAAGGACAAGCTAAACTGGTATAAGTATTCCAACCAGATAAATTCCCTAAACCAGGAAAGTCACTAATTGTCCAAATTACGGTTGCTCGCTTTTCAAAGGTCTGTTTGGTTGAAGCATCTAACGTTGTTACTCCCTCAGACCACAACTCCTTCAACTCTTTGATAAGTGGCTGCAAATACACATCTATATCATTTCCCGGAGCTTTCTTTCCAGGAATTAGTGTCGAGAGTATCATCGACGTCTGCTTCATTGCCATCCAAGGTGAAAAATTGTAAGGGAATAAGATCACAGGCCAAATGCTGTACCTTTGACTCATCGTACTAAATGGATTGAAACCATCGGTAGCTAATCTTAGTCTCACATTTCTAGGCTCAGATGCGAAGCCACAGTACTTTAGATCAAATGCTTTCCAAGCATCTCCATATCTAGGATGACGAAGTTTACCATCGGTATTTGTGGTTGTTGCATGCCATCTCATGTCTGATGCTGTTTTTGAAGACACAAATAGACGTTGAAGCCTTGGTTTAAGTGGAAAATAGCGTAGAACCTTTACTGGAACATTTTTCTTTATGACAACCTCTTTAGTCCCTGCATTCTCTGTACTCACTTGATCAGATTTGCTGACTTTCCACCTACTAGCTGCACAAACATGAAAAATTTCTTTGTCTGCATTTTCTTCCCAAAACAGCATGCAGTCGTTAGGACATGCGTCAATTATATCGTAAGACATCCCTAGCTTACGAATGACACTCTTCATGTCGTTGAAAGAAGCTGGCAGTTTCACAAATCCAAATGCTTCCCTAGCAACACAATCAACATAGACATACATTTGTCGCTAATGCCACAAATGCATTTGATGTGGTACAGCTTTAAAAGAAATGAAAACCTCGTGAAATTACTGCATCCTATATATAACTCCACATTAAACTCAACAAGCAGTTCATCAAAACCTTCTCTTGAAGGAGTTTCAGTTGAAGTTGATGGTATATATGTGTTCATAGTTTGCTGATTTGATTCATCATTCGTACTATTCAGTTCAGGAAAGAGGTCTTCTAGTAAGTTCATGGTAGAATCTAAATCAACTAGTGCAGAGTTAGTTTCTACAGAAACTGATTGTGTATCTCCAGTACCACTAATAGCCTCTCCGTGTAGAACCCAATTTGTGTAAGAACTCATAAACCATGAACACATCATGTCACCTTCGATCTCTTCTCTGGACTTAAATATCTTCAAAACACATCGATTGCAGAGAAATTTCATTGTCGTTGTATTCGAATCACTAAATGCAAAATTCAAGAAATTATGAACCCCTAAAATGTAATCTGCAGATAATCGTGGTTTGTTTATCCATGACTTATCCATTTTTTCCTGAAAAATCAATGATTATTTTGGTCACGGATGTTTCAAACCAAAATCTACCGATCTAAGCCTTTGCCAATTTTAAACAATGAATGAAATTACTCAATTTCAAATCGTAATTACTAGTTACCTGGATAAACTTCGATGGAGCTTTTTAGTGGGATCTGGAAATGTCGGAGGTGTGTAAGTAAATAAATGCACTTGTGAATATAAAACGAACAATGAATATATGTTGGATAATTGGTTTATTGTACGAGTAATATGACATAGCCCATTGGATAGACGCTGAATAGAAATTAATAGTAGACCCGGGTTCGACCAAAATGAAGCAGCTTTTTTTTTAAATGAATCAAAGACAGAACACGGTGTTGTTCTGAAAATTGGCTGAAAAATGCAGGATTATTTTTGAGAAGATTTTTGGTAATGAAATACATTCTAAAATTAATTTCAATCACCACAACAAGATTTTAGTTGATAAAGCAACCAAAATTAAAGAACTGAGATAAAAATAAGCATACAATGCAATTAACACCAAATCTGTCAAGATCATTATCATATATGGAGATATGAATAAATTTTTATTTCTAAATTGGTTTATATCAACTAGTAAACTTGTTGCTAAACCCACAAAATCAGATTAATGATTGGTACCAAAAAGAACTTCATAGACAAGAGTAATATTTTCCATTACAAGGACAGCTTATGTTTTCATACTTTAACGACACAACATAGAAGGTTCGTAGTTAACAAAAGGGTACAGGAAGACGATAATCAAATAACAACAGTTGCTTAGATATTAAGTACACATTAGAGAGTTCGAAAAACAATTAAAACTCATAGGGAAATGGCCATCGACGAATCTTTTTTGGGAAGTACCGACTGAATCTAATGGCGTGGATCGTTGTGAAGCAATAGTCACACATGTCCGGAGCTTTGATCGCTTCATTTTCTACTCAAACCCACAGATTTAAAGCAGCACATGGACAATTGTAAACAACTCTATAATCAAAAGCTTGAATTCTTTACGCATACAACTTAGGAAATTCTTCCGGCCCCCAATAGTTGTTCCTAGAGAACTAGACCCTATGCCTCATCCGACGAACCAGATCGCGATCCGGATACATCAAATGAAGATCAAGATGGAGTTGTGGGGTCATGATTCGTCTAAGCATGGAATAGACATAGATTGCGAGTTCATAATTTCTAATAGCACACTCACAGATTATAGATAAACCATTTTCTAGATTTCCTTCGTAGTAGAATTCAGAGCATCCTTGAAGGAAAAGAGCGGACACATTACCTATGTGGTGACAAGTCAGACGGAAGTTCTGAATTGAGGCCTCATCGTGATTTGATGTGTGCATGACGACGAGATCTACATCTCTCAGGTAGACTTCATCGTCAGCCACCCTCCGGATGGTCCGAAAAGCCGCACGAGCTCTGGTGTGATCCTCAAAGTCATTAGCGACATGCAACATGATGGAGTGAAGAATCTCCGGAGGTAGATCGGTAATCCTAGTCTGATTCTGTTGAATCACCCTCCTTCGACGCGAATTGTTGTTATTTGAAGACAAACCTCGCCAGAGAACCCATCGTCGTCTTGAGTTATCCATTGGTTTTGATTAGACGTCTCGTTTTCCCAGCAACGTTTGATAGAAGAAGAAATGAGTAATTAATGGGAATAAATGTTCTATATATATTCTTCACTATAATCTAGGTTTTTGTTTCGTTTTTTTCTCGCCGACCTTATGGATCGGTTAAGAATGAGTGAATACGGCTTTTAACAGATTATAACAACTTAGCCCAATGGTAGTCGATGGTGGAAAATTATACTCTCATCCGGGTTCGACTCCTTCCTCGAGTTGATATTTTTTATGGTTACAACATTTTTTTTAGGTTTATAGGATATTTTAATATTGTATTCATTATATTGCAAATGATACATAGTTATGAATATCAGTATCATTTCTTAATGTCGATGTTAAAATAAATAAATTTGGAATTGTTTGGTTAAAATTGAAACAAGCTTTCTATCAACTTTTTCAAAATTGAGTTTAAATAAATCTTATAAATGATGGAAATAATATTTGCTTCATTAACAGTGATCGATGGGCTTGGCTCAGATCTCGTAATCTATCTCGATAAGTAATACACAAATTCAACTAATGTAATAATTACGGTAGAATCATTGACAAGACACGACTCATCGAGAGTTTAACCGTTTCAGAAGATTTACCGTTTCACATTCCTTATATTGAATCAGTTCCTGTAAAAAAAAAATTTAATCTATTGAAATCAAATCCACAGAAATCGATCTATGCTTCTTTTTTGCTTTAATATCTACTTTGCAATTCAAATCCGCTACTCAGTCACGCAGTTTCTCGTTCAATTTCAAGGTAAATTCCAAACCATTTTCGTTGAAATTTTTAGATTTAGAAATCCGGGAAGGAAAATATAAATATGCAAATACTACTGCATGCAACACACATATAGAAGAATATATTCGAATGCTTGTATGAAAACTATTCTCGATTAGGGTTGCATTAAAATCCGGTATTGATGTTGGTGAATATTGGTTTTTAGGTAGGAAATATAAAAATTTTAGATTGATCAATGTCTACATGTATGGCTCAAGTTCTAACTGACAGAAAATTCGTGATAGCGTATACGGAAGAAACATCTTGGATTATCGTAAGTACTATTGCTTCAAATTAAAAAGTTGTTGTTAAATATTTTCATCTTTGCCTCTGTATATTTCCGACTAATTAAGAGAATAATGTTGTAAATTAGGAATTACCCGATGAATTGTACGCGAAACATTTCAATGGGACGGACTAGGGCTGGGATTTCGGTTAGTTCGGTTCGGTTCGGTTTCTCAGTTTTTCGGTTTCTTCGATTTTTAAAATTTTCACCGAAAATAACTGAATTTTTTTTCGGTTCGGTAATCGGTTATTCGGTTATTTTACATATTGCCGAAAGTAATCGAATTTTCGGAAAAATATCGGGTTATTTCGGTTAATTTCGGTTATTCTCGGTTAATTCGGGTCAATTTTTTAAAAAAAAATATGAAAAAGAAACGAGCCCAAATAAAATAATGGTGCGTTTTATAATGAAAAAAGTCCAACAAAATAACAACAAGCCCAATTCATTATTAAAGCTGTTATGAAACGCAACATTCATTCTTGAGATAACTAACTTTGAAATATATATATATATATATATATATATATATATATATATATTATATTACCTAATTAATATACTATTTGGTTTCATGTATTGCAGTGGAAACAAAGAGATTTGTTACTCTAAAAGTGACAGCAGACAAAGTGGAGAATAGCAGAATGGTGAGTCTGCAATAAATTAGTTTTCAATTATGAATTATAGTAAGTAGTTTACATCTAAATTGTGGCTAAGTAGTATCATTGTCCTCGTAGTATCTTCCGCAATGGTTCGAGGAGGCGAATGGATTGAAGAGTTTAGCCGGGGAAATCATCTTCATGGTTAACGAGAAAGGGGTGAGCTGGCCAGTTATTCTGAAGTTGGAGTTCAAGGTTACTAGGAACAGAATGCAACTAGTTTCCGGATTGAGAGATTTCTTCGATGAAAACGACATCGAACCGGGACACAAAATCATGATGGAACTGCTATGGGAAGACGAGTATCCAACACTGCAACTCCGCTCGAAGACGATCTAAATGAATCAACCGAGATTGTCAAACATTTTAATTACTAATTCGGTTATAGGGTCATGTTTTCCAATTCATGATCATGAAACCCTATGTAAATTTTATGTTCTTCAAAACTATATATCTCTTTCTGTATATTAAGATTTTCGGTAGATCAAAACTTTCAAAAATCAACTATTCTTTCTATCAATGCATTATTTAAATTGTTTAATATTTGTCACACTTTAAACACACTTCATTCAATTTTTATTTCACAAATACAATCACTTTTATGAAAATTATTGATAATCATATTTATGTGTATCATTTGTGAATATACGATTTTAAGAAAAATTAAAATCACTTTAAAAACTGATTTTAAAAATTGAATAATTACATCATTTAAAAAATTGATTTACTTTCGATTATTAAAATCATTTTTAAAAAACTGATACTATTTTGTTGGACTTAATATCAATTTAAATGAAATGATTTAAAATTAAATTTGTATCAATTTTATAAACTAATGGTAATATTGAAATTGATGCATCGATTAAGGTATTGATGGAAAATATATTTTTCCAAATCAATTTCCTATAAATGATGCAAATGATTAGTTTTTTACTTCATTTACAATGAAATGATGTGAAATAAATAACAAACGGCAACAATTAAGGTAAATGATACTAAACAACATATTCTAAATCAATTCCCAATAAGTGATTTACAATACTATCACTTGTTTTTCTGATACAATATAAGTAATGTCGTACAACCTTTTTTTTTGTAGTGCAATGTAGTCAGTGAGACTGTGTTGGAGAAACTTGGTTTAAAGATGATGAAAATATCCAAGTCTTAAACATTGGTTCAATGATGAAGGATAACTAGAAGTGAAGAATCAGGTCATCGTTCCTTTATCCATTGGAAAGTATGAAGATGAGATATTGTATGATGTTTTGCCAATCGATGTTGGACATGTTCTACTTGGGAGGCCGTGGCAATCAGATAGGAAAGTGATACATGATGGCTTCACCAACCGTTACTCTTTTGATTACAAAGGGAGAAAGACAGTTCTAGTTCCTTTCACCTCCTCAAGAATTTCATCAATATCAAATAGCTATGAAAAAAACAAGGCCCAAGCTACCTTTACAGCCAATCCTTCCACCAAGCTAATGATCAAACAGCCAAAGGGAAGTCATGCACCACACTTGCTCTTTGTTTTGAAATAGTGTTTTAACGTGAACATGCCAATGCAGGCTCTACCTAGCAAGATTCAAATGCTTTTGCATGAATACAAAGATGTATTTCCAGAGGGGAATCTGCAAGGCTTGCCCACCAATAAGAGGTATTGAGCAGCAAATAGACTTCATTTCAGGAGCCTCTTTACCAAATAAGTCAGCTTATAGAACCGATCTTGTGGAAACCAAGGAGCTACAGAAGCAAGTAAGAGAACTCATGGAGAAGAGACACATACGTGAAAGCATGAGGCCATGTGTTGTACCAGTGTTGCTAGTGCTAAATAAAGATGGCAGTTGGAAAATGTGTGTTGATTGCAGAGCCATCAACAACATAACAGTAGACACCCTATACCTAGATAAGATGATATGCTTGATGAATTACATGGTTCTAGCATCTTCTATAAGGTAGATCTTAAGAGTGGATACCACCAGATTAGAATGAAAGAGGATGATGAATGGAATACTGCATTTAAAACTACGCATGGGTTATATGAATGGTTAGTGATGCCATTTGGGCTTACTAATGCACCTAGTACCTTCATGAAACTAATGAATCATGTCCTTAGAGCTTTCATAGGTCATTTTGTAGCTGTATACTTCGATGACATCTTAGTTTATAGTCAGAGCTTAGATGAGCATGTAGAACATCTTAGACATGTTCTAGATGTTCTTAGAAAGGATACCTTGTATGCTAACATTAAGAAATGCATTTTTGAAACAGATAACCTTTTCTTTTTATTGTTTGTTGTGAGTGCAGATGGAATCAAGGTTGATGAAGAAAATATCAAAGCAATCAACGATTGGCCCAGCCCCAAAACTGTTGGAGAAGTGAGAAGCTTCTGTGGACTTGATGGTTTCTACATGAGATTTGGGAAGGATTTTAGCACTCTAGCAGCTCCACTCACAAAGGTCATCAAGAAAAGTGTGGGATTTAAGTGGAACATGCACAAGAGGAAGCATTCCAAACCTTGAAAGACAAGCTCACTTACTCACCGATGCTTTCTCTCCCTGACTTTAGTAAAAAAATTGAGATTGAGTATGATGCTTCAGGAATTGGTATTGGTGCTGTTATGATGCATGATAAGAAGCCTATTGCATTCTTTAGTTAGAAACTTGCAGGACCTACACTGAATTATCCAACATATGACAAAGAGCTCTATGCGTTTGTTAGAGCTCTGCAAACTTGGCAGCATTGTTATCCACACTGACCATGAGTCTCTCAAGTATCTAAAGGATCAGCATAAGCTCAATAAGAGGCACGTCATATGGTTTGAATTCATTGAAACCTTTCCCTATGTCATCAAATATAAGAAAGGTAAAGAAAATGCGGTTGATGGTGCATTGTCTCGAAGATATGTTCTCTTGAACTCTCTTGAAACTAAGCTGCTAGGATTTGAACATATCAAGACTTTATATGATATTGATACTCATTTCAAAGAGATACATGCTTCATGTGAGAACTTTGGGAGTGGAAACTATTACAGAACTGATGGATTCCTTTTCTTTGAGAATAGATTGTGTGTGCCTAACTCTTTAGTTAGAGATTTTTTTGTCAAAGAAGCTCATGCATGTGGTTTAATGGGTCACTTTGGCGTGGAAAAAACACTAAGTATTGCTCAAGAGTATTTCTATTAGCCACGCATGAAGAAAGATGTAGAGAAAACATGTGAGAAATGTTTAACATGTAAGCAAGCTAAAGCTAAAAGCCAGCCACACGGTTTGTATACTCTTCTGCCCATTCCTTTAGATCCATGGAATGATATTTCAATGGACTTTGTTGTTTGTTTACGTAGCACTAGGACTGGTAAGGATTTTGTATTTGTGGTAGTAGATAGATTCTCTAATATGGCACATTTCATACGTTGCAATAAAACTGATGATTCCATGAATGTAGCTAGGTTGTTCTTTACAGAAGTTGTAACATTGCATGGGACACCTATGACCATAGTTTCTTATAGGGACACTGAGTTTCTGAGTTTCTTTTGGGAAACTCTTTGGTCTAAGCTAGGAACTAAGTTGTTATTCTCTATTACATGGCATCCCCAATCTGATGGCCAAATAGAAGTGGTTAATAGAACCTTGTTTACTTTATTACGTGCACTGATTAAGAAGAACCTAAATACTTGGGAAGAATATTTTCCTCATGTAAAATTTGCATACAATCATGCTAAGTAGTTTGCATCTATGTATTCTCCTTTTGAGATTGTTTATGGGTTCAATCTCATCTCACCTTTGGATCTAATGCCTTTACAAGTGAAAGAACTAGCTTAGATGGGAAAAAAAAAAGCAGAACTTGCAAAACAGATTCATGTGAGAGCAAGAAGCAACATCGAGCAAAAGACGAAGCAATACACAAAGCAAGCTAACAAGGGCAAAAAGAAATGATCTCTGAAGAAAGAGATATGGTTTGGATTTACCTACGAAAAGGAGAGGTTTCCCAATGATAGAAAGTTAAACTCATGCCAAAAATCGATGGACCCTTTAAGATCATCAAGAAAATCAATGACAATGCCTATCAATTGGATCTCCAAGGTAAGTACGCTGTGAGCTCTAGCTTTAATGTTACTGATTTAGTTCCTTTTATTGCAGATAAAACAGATTTGAGGACAAATCAATTTCAATTGGGAGAGGATGATATGACCATGGTAAGCAAGTGAGTTAAGGAAGTTGATGAAGATGTGGAACAAGAACCAGAGCTAGAGGAAGCTAAGGAAAGAACCATGTAACAGCTAGAACCAGAGGAGACCCATGAAGATGATGACAAAGAGCTACACATTCCTCTTGCCCACAGTGACATGAACCAAAGCCAAGAAGTTCCAACAAGATTTTCGACAACTACTACACTCTATCCTGGGAAAGCTTAAGTGTGCTTATCCAACCACAGTGGTTGCGATTCAAGCAACTTGAGTCTTTCATCAAGATAGATGCATGGATTGCACTCTTTTTCCCTTGGTTTGGTTTTGTCCCATTAGGGATTTCCAAACAAGTTTTTTGATGAGGCAAACCCATATACTTTCATATTAGCCTCTTGATGAAAACCCAATTCCAATTCTATCTCTAGATTTCGAACAAAGGAGGAGAGAAGATTACTCAAGACTTGTGTTTAGTTTAGTCTTTGTGATTTAAGTTTCATTAAGTCTTTATTTCCTATGCTTTTCAAACCCATTTGTGTCGCTCCTTTCTGCTTTGTTCAGACTCATCAAGCATCTTAAATCTTAAATTTTTATCAAAGTGTTTTGATCACAAAGCTTTGATTAGTGTACTTTAATTTTCATATTGCATTACAAGCACTTTCAGAAAGTCTAAGATATTATCCATCACTCTTAGAAATTTTTGTCACTTTTTCCACGATCAGATCATCATCATCATCCCTAATCTACTCTGTCCATTCCACATCTACATCACAAACATCATCAGAATCATCCAAAGATCATTGTTGAAGTATCCTGAAAAGAGAGCTAAGATTATCTTTTAGTTTATGCATCATCTTTTGTCTTTAACAAAAGAATCACCATTTGAATCACCATCAACCCACATAGTACATTAAAAAGGGACAGGATCCTCATCCAGGATCATATCATGATTTGAATGCATCAAAATTTTTTGAGTTGCTCTATTTTTACCCTAGTAAGACTACAAGTGCATAGTGAATGCAATGTAGTATATAGGGGTCGAATCCCACATAAACTTATGGTTACGCTTAGAGTTATTCATATTGAATTAAGGTATGATGGAAAATATTAATCTAAGAACATGACAATGGAAAATAAAAATATAGAACTGAAGAAGGCAAGTTTTAAAATGATGGCAAGTAAGCATTACGCTTAAGAAAACTTGTAGAAAATCCTAATTGCAACAATAATGTATTAGGGAATCAATTCAAAACCGTTCTCAAACATAAATCACTAAGATATAGAAAACCAACTTCCGCTGTGAATTCTAACTATGCCTAATCAATTAGAAAACTAAATTCCTTTGCAGATTTCAATAGTTAAAATAGTTAAAATATTATCTCAATCAAGTTTGCTAAGATCACAAAAACCCTAAACAAAATTCTTTTGCGAATAGACGAAATTGGTCATCTAGATTTGTTTCTAGTTAATTTACAACGCTTACATACCTATTAATCAACCTAAGATCTTAATTTTAGGTGCAGAGTCTAGAACAAACATAGAGATGAAGAACAATAAGATAAACCCTATTCTCTTTTATTACTATTAAAAATTCATCAATTTATTTGGAGAAACCCTAAACCTAACAATGAAACTACTCAGACACAATGAGATTAAACGCATACATGTTTTGAATAGAAATCATAAAAGACATCAAAAGAGAAAAAAAAATTTCAAATGTATCTCTCTTATCCCTAAACAATATTTCTGTAAAAAACCTAGAAAAAATAAGACTTGGTATAAACAACGGCATAAAACATGTATATATAACATATAGGACGTCCTAGATGTTTTCCTTTCCAATTGAAAATTGATCTAAGCAAAAATGGCAACTTTGACTTTTAAACTCTTGTTTGACAGAAGTTGTGTCGATCATCATGGTTCTCTGTGTCGATCAATACAATCTTTGGAACATTGCATCTTCTTCATCAACTCTCGAAAGATCTACAGAATTCAAATGATCTGATTCAAATTGAAGATGAAATCTAAGTTTCATATCTTTCATTTTCCACCGGTTTGATAAAAATTGAAGCTCGAGATGAAGCTAAATGGCTGCTGGTGAAGCTTCCTCAGTGCTGGCTAGTTTCACTAAGGCTTAGAAGCAGAAAGAAAGATGGATGTGGTCTTTTTACCGCCTGTTTATAGCACATCATTATAAAAGCAAAGACAGCTGATTTACACATGTGTTCCTAATTTAGGCGTCATTTCTTTGATGTGTGTAACGTTTGGGCTTGTTGGGTTCATGGGTTAGGCTTCCCTCTCCATGGCAGGAATTGCCGACAAACAAAAAATGTGGAGCGAGAGAAATTTTGACAATTGGGCCTGCCTTTAGTGGGTCCATCTTACTGCACAGATGTTCTTTTAACCTCTGCATCTTCGTCGCATCGTGAATGGCAATACAGAGTACAGACACTATGGTCTAAGACATCCAGAGAGATGAGTTTTCAAATTTTTCATTTCCAGTTCCATCCAATTTTCAAATTTGAGATGAGTAAATCATGCCAATTTTCCATTAATACTCCATCCTGATATCATGCCATAATAGCACGACTATCATATTAAAATTTTGATTCAAGGACACATCATATGCATCGAGTCCAGTGCACCACAACTCTTTCAACTCATCTATAAGAGGATGAAGGAAGATATCGAGACTACCCCGCAGATTATTTGGCCCATAATTAAGAATTGTAAGAAACATGTACTCTTCACTCATGTACATACTAGGGGATAAATTATATGGATTCAAAATCACAGGCCACAACAAATGGTAACAAGAAATTCCAAAAGGATTGCTCCCATCAGTACATAATCCAAGATACATATTATGGCGTTCCTCGACAAACCTGGAATGTTGAGTTTGAAAATATTTCCACTATGCCGCATTAGAAGGATGATACATTTCATCATCGTGAGCCTTCGCTTTGTGCTCGACATGCCATCTCATTGTCAATGCAGTCTTCTCGCTCTGATACATTCCCTTAAATCTGTTGCCAATAGGTAGATACCACATACGACTATATGGTACATTTGTTCTACTTTTCTTCTCTTTAGGCTTTCATCTTGGATGATCACAATGCATACACTTCTCTTCCCCATCATCCTCTTTCTAGTAGATCATACGACTGTTAATACAAACATCACTTTTATGGCATGGGAGGCCTCAATTGCGCATCAATTTGTTGGCCTGGTAATATGAAGTGGTTGCCTGGTTTCCTACTGATAAAAACTCTGTTATCATATCGAAAATCAAATCCACACCCATTTTTCACTGGCATTATAATCTACCTCATCCTGTAAAACCTGAGCAGCTAAGGATAAATGCGACTGACCTTCACGACAACCATCGTACAATGAATTGTGCGCACCTTCTAACAAGTCGTAGAATTTCCTTGAATGATATTGTGCCAGTTCATTCTGATAATTACCATCCTGATGGTAGCTATCAAAACTTCCGATATCACGAAATGCATCATTCACCATACATATTTATCTTCTACTATATTTCCCACATAATTCGGATCGACATAACTCATTCCTAAATCCACATTGAGTTCTTCTTCATGCTTATACCAAACATAGTAATCTGGCATAAATCGATAGCTAAATAGATGACTCCAAATTTTTGAATCCGCTAAGAAATTTTCGTTCATGCATACACTACAAGTGTTGTTAAACTTACCGTCATTGCTCTGCGTTAGGAATTGGCTACTAACAAATGTCATGAATTGGTCCACCCCAAATCTGAACTCCTCCGAAAAATTTCTCGATGCTTCATCAATCCTCTTACACATCCACTCCTGAGAATTGCTATAATTGTAACTTCCTGCCATTTACCTATATTATGTGTCGGTTTCTATTCCCTTATATAGAAATTTTTGCGGCTAATTAGCTACAAATCCGCAACTAGTTGTCGACTAAAATTCATAGTCGCCTTGAACCGGTATACCTACCCGAAAACGAGATACACGTACTTTTGTACCGTGTCTTTACGAATTATATCCGACTATTTTCAGACCCGCTGCACGAGTCACCTAATAGTCGTCCAATATGGGAATAAAACCCGACTACTTTGCAACATGCTACATGAATCACCTAAAATTCGTTAAATTTGCGAGTAATATGAGACTACTCTCCCTGGATTCGCCTCTAGTCCTTAATTAGTCGTCAGTTTCAAAACAATTTCGCGACTATGTTTGTTATTCCCTTTTTAGGACTAATTTACGCCTATTTTCGACGTACTTGTAGACTGGTAACAAATTTAACACCAGATAGTTGCCACTTTAACGACTAACTCTTCAGTCGCGAGCTATCGTCGTCAAAACGTTGTTTTGGTGTAGTGGATCTATCTTATCACTTTTACCATCGCATCACTTTTCTATTGCATTTCTTCTTTTACCTCTTCATCATTTCTCTAAATTAAAAAAATAAATAAAAGATAAACATATAAAAATTTTGTGCATTAAAATTAAAACAATTTATTTGACTTACATGTAAAAATCTTGTCTGAGAGAAGCCGTATCAATCGTCATGGCTCTATGTGTCTATCAACACAATCTTTGGAAGATCGCATATTCTTCATCTAATCTCGAATATCTACCGAACTTCAAATGATTTGATTCAAGTTGGAGATGAAAACTAAATTTCATATCTTTTTTTTTCCACCGGTATGGTAAAATTTGAAGCTCGAGATGAAGCTAAATGGTTTACATCTTGTTTGACAGAAGCCGTATCGATCGTCATGACTCTATGTGTCTATCAACACAATCTCTAGAAGATCGCATATTCTTCATCAAATCTCGAAAATCTACCGAACTTCAAATGATTTGATTCAAGTTGGAGATGAAAACTAAGTTTCATATCTTTCGTTTTCCACCGGTTTGGTAAAATTTGAAGCTCGAAATGAAGCTAAATGGCTGCTGATGAAGCTTCCTCAATGTTGGCTGGTTTCAGAGAGGCTTAGAAGCAGAAAGGAAAATGGATGCGGCTTTTTAACCCGCGGTTTATAGCACATCATTATTAAAGCAAAGACACTGATTTACACATGTCTTCCTAATTTGGCGTCATTTCTTTGATGTGTGTAACGTTTGGGCTTGCTGGATTCATGGGTTTGGCTTCCCTCGCACTGGCAGGAATTGCCGACCAACAAAAATATGGAGCGAGAGAAATTTTGACAATTGGGCCTGCCCTTAGTGTGCCCATCTGACTGCACATAGGTTCTTTGCATCTTCGCAGCGTCGTGAATGGCGATACAGCGTACAGAAGCTATGGTCTAAGACATCCCGAGAGATGAGTTTTCAAATTTGTCATTTCCAGTTCCATCCAAGGTCCGCGCTGCAACCTCGCGCCCAAATTGCCGTGAGGTCAAGAAGAATCTTCGCTCGCACGGAGAATGATTCTTCTCCACGATCGAAAACAGCTGATCAGCAACAACTCAATCTTTCCGTTCTTCGCTTCACCTTCGGTAATCTGATCTTTTTGGATTCGTTTGACTCTCCACCTAGAAGTTCATCTGCAGCTATAGTGTCATTGGGAATCGGGTTTCTTTTTTTGCATATGTAGGGATTCCTGGACTGGACGAGTCTTATCTACCCAGGTGGATAGGGTACGGGTTTGGATCGCTTCTTCTTCTGAACCATTTATCAGCTTCGGGTCCAACCAGCGAATCCCAGCTGGTAAAATAGCAAAAATGACTTGACAGTGTTTGATATCTCAAGGACGAATTTATTTGATTTATCAATACTGTAAATTCTTGGTGACAGAGATCAGAGGCTTTGGGGACATCGCTTGCTGCATTTTCCATAGCTTTACCCTACATTGGAAAATTCCTCAAGGTAATCATATTCTTTCTTTTCGCGAAATCTGCTTTGAATGAAAGATCAAAGAAGCTTTGATGTTCTTTTATATTGCTGCGTAGTGAAAATAGATAATCTTGTTGTTGGTTGTGGGTTGGATATTCAGGGTTCCGAGGCGGAGCAGAGAACCCTCCCGGAAGAGGGAGACCAGATTTTTGTCATATCATCAAATGTTAGAGACTCTTTGAAGGAGGATTTAGCATGGGCAACATATGTTTTGTTGAGGAATACAAGTACCATAGCTGTGGTATATCTTGGACAAGGCTTTCATATTTGCTTAGTTGTGTTCTTCTCTATTCCTCTAATCAAACTTGCTTTTTTCTTCAGATGATATCGGTTCAAGGTGAGCTTTGTGTTCGCGGGTACTGGAACTGTCCAGCTCAAATGTCAAAAGCTCAACAACATGATTGGTTCAAGATAAAGGTAGATGAAATTGGCCTGGCTGATGCGAAGGAGACCCTTTATTTCCCTCAATATGAAGGTATTGTGTTTCCGAAAGCATGGATCTTTACTCATTTAGGCTGTAGAAACACAGCTGTTAACTTTCATCTTGATTTTAGGCTCTGCAACATGGGAAATACTTCCGGAGGGGACACGCTCTCTTTTTGTGCAACCTCTCGTACAAAATGTAGATGACTCGCAACGTATGGATGGGTTTCTGCTGGTGGCTTCAACTGCTGGATATGCATATAGCGATAAAGATAGAGCCTGGATTGGAGCCATTGCTGAGAAATTCAGAGGTTAGATTGTTCATGTTGGGTCAAAACGAAATCAAAATTTGTTGCTTCTCTATCTGTGGGTTTTGGTTAAGTCGAATATGTGCAGTTGCAAATTTGACAGAGTTTCCTCATGTATTAAAATATGCAAAGTGTTTAGTTCCTTTTGAAAATTGATTAATGTTGAGAGATTGTCGATGCGCCATCTTATAAGACTCTTTCGACTGAAGATACCAACTTATGTCCATATATTCAAACCCATTGGACTTGAACATATACTTGTAATATAGTCGTTGTTTTAATATAAATGCCGAGGATAATGCTTTTCTCAGTTGAATTTGTTTGTGTCCTAAACCGTTAAAAATGAAAGAAAATATCAACCTATGTCTGAACTTTATGTTTTTTATGTGTTTTCCTTCACATGACTTGCAGGATAACATGAGTTGGTCATGATAGTGAAATCTTCGATTTGTGTCCTACAGGAATTTCTCGAGACCATATACCAGATTCTGCAAAACCAAAAGAGAATAAGGGATAGTGATTAGATAACAGAAAGCAAGACATCCGTGGATGGAGGATTCATCGCCTGTTTCCTTTGTTACCTTGAGGCGTACGACCTTTCTGATGGCGAGGAGTAGGCCAGGCATTAAGGACCTTACGTCGATTATGTCGTGTTTAACAGTGTACACCTGCGGCCAACAGTTTGTGTTATAAGAGCTGTCCCTAATTTTAAAATGGAGAATAAAACTTTCAGTTTGTGTTACATCTCCTGGACTTGAGAAGTAAACTTGTGTGCTAGATGGTAGTCCAGGTAGAACCATGCTGTGAACACGAACCCCGTCTTCTCCGATTACCTGACCTCTTGCCTGGAAATGAAGATAAAATTATTATGTACAAGATCCTAACTGGTTCCTCTGGAATTTTTTTCTGCAAGCTTTACCTGGACATCGGTTGAACTATCCTCTCTGTTATAGATCTGACCAAGGTTTGAAATGTTGTTTGCAATTTGGATAGCTTCTGGAGAAGGAAGATCCTGCAATTCATAGGTATCTTTTGAGTCACTTCTTTCGTTTTCTTTTTCTAATTTTGATGTCAAAAGCTACATATTAGTTTCTGTGATACCGTTGCATTAGGCCTTGACTCGACGATTTCAACGTTGTTGTAGTGAAAGGAGGCCATGATAACAGCTTGTTGTAGAAGTATAGACCCTATGGATAGAGTTGGTGCAACCAGACATCCCTAAAGCAAACCATGAAGAAACTAGGATTAACCCTAGCCATCTCTCGTCTAACAACAATTATAGCTCAAAGCATTAATGCAGCGAGTATCTCACCCTGTGCTCACCATGGTGGCCTTGTCACATAGTGCAGATAACGCCGATACTGTTTCTGGCTTAATCCGAGGTACATACACCACACTCTTCATCCCAAATGCTGTCGCCTGTTTTACATTCTCATACACTGTTGATGGGTCTGTAAAGTCAATCACAACTCCGACTTCTTTCCCCTACCAAGGATTTTTGGTTAACAACTTAATCTGTTGGAAACAGAGAGAGGGAGGGTTTGGAAATAAGGAAACCTGAGATATTGAGCCTAAGACCATTGTCAGATCACTCACTATAGGTATCTCCAAGGGCTCTTCCATGTCACATAGCTATTCAACAACATTAGAGCTAGGGAGTCAAATCTATAAACCAACCACTTGGAAAAAAAATAGACGGTGGAGTTTAAGTTAGTCACCAAGCCGATATCCTCGCCAACGAAATGGTTATCGACAGCACCAGCTAATTCCATTCCCCTAGCTTTAGTCACAGCAACCACAGCCGCTCTTCCTATTTCCTTTGCAGCTCCGTTTATGATTACCTGATTAGGAAATTAGAAGCAAAGTTATATCGAAGCTTTCAATGTATGAAAACTCTGGAGGAGGAGGATGATGATCTATTTACTTTTATGTTGTTTTGTGAAGGTTGAGAAGCCGAGCAGGAGAAGGAAGGCCTTGAGGGTTTGAGATGCCGTGATAGCTTGAAGAAGTGGCAGTTCACAGCTGCCATCGCTTTAACCTTGAGATAGCTTTTTTTTTGTTTCTGCTTGGTGTTATCCTCTGGTTTGATATGAATTTGAGTTTGTGCATTTGCCCACTCAAAAACGATGCCGTTGGGTTTCTGAACGGATAAGGTTGGCTCTTTGGAGTTCACTTCAATTGCGTTGTTTTTTCTTTTTCTTAAAGATAATTAGAAGCTATCCTGCCGCGCTCGGATCTTTGTCTTATGTTCACATATTTGATTCAAAGTATTATTAAAATGGGCAATTCTCTTAAATACCACAGTTTAAAATTTTTTATTTTATAAAAAAAGTTTCAAAAATACTATTTTAAACTGTTAATTTAAAAAATATTATAAATTTAATTTCAAAATTTCTTTTCAATGGGAAATCTTAATCTTAATTTGGAGTTTAATTTTATTTATAGTATTTAGAGTAAACTTTTCTTAATTTGGAGTCTAATAATTTGAAATGTTATTGGAATAAGAAGTGATAGTTCTGAAAAATGAACAAATAGTAGTTTTGGAAAAGTGATATTTCTCAAATTATCTTCGGTTTTTGGGTCGTACGACTTATGTGGAGATCAATCGAGTTGTTAGTTATTTATGTTGTGTTTATTTTGAATGTAACAAATTGAATGTACGATTATAAATATTTGGCAAATAAGTAGTAAGTATAAGTTCATACACACTTGAATTTTTTAACAAAAACAAAACTTGAAGTGAAGTAGACAATACTACACACGTTAAATTTTCAGATGAGTTATAGGGTCAAAACAAATGGAAGGCAGCTTAGAGGAGCTTTAGCATTGGAGAAATATTACAATCTCGAATGGTGTAAACAAATGCACTTTGATCTTTTTTTCTTTTTTTCATGCATTAGATTGATAATTGGGGTGGTTTGAGTACATCATTTCCACTCACAAAACCTATTAAAAGGAACAACTCTATGTCCCTACAAAGGTAATATTGGACCTTCAAAAGAAAATACAAAATAAAAAAAAACAACCAAAGAAAATCACGTAGAACTTCTCACTAATGAACAAATCATAGAGTCACATCGGTGGAAGACAGCCACATAAGACTAGCCAAAAGTCACAGAGATGGCACTCCTAGCAATCAGAAAAGCTCATCTTTTAGTTTATTTAGTTTCCACCGTCACTTTTCAGCACCTAAACGAATTAAGTTTTAAAATGGCATTCCCTCTAAGGACCATGAAAGACAGCCACGCTTTTGGCCTGGTGATAATACCCACCATATTAGCACTGTTAATGGCGAAAATGACATCACTAACACGATGAGCCACCATTGCATCGACTGCCCAGAAGAAAGCTCGATAGACCGCCTTCCAAGTGGCTTTGATCCCCACTAATGAGCTTCTACTGTGCATTATCACTGATCCAGACGAGTCTTTGAGAACCCACGCCATCCCCGAAGCCTTTGATCATTTTTACCAATAGAAACTGATGTTGCATTTTCGCGCAAAGTCAACTGGAGCTTCTCAGCTGTTCACAACTCTAATTGTCGAATCTTCCACGGAAGCAACAAACTCTTCCACAGACTGGGTCTGGAACTAGAAGCCTGATTCTTCCTTAGCCTTTTAACCACATCTAAAGGGAAAAGTGGCGTACCCTCGAACAATAACTCATTACGCCGCTTCCAGATATACCATATGAGCCATGGAACACATCTTTTCGATTCATCATCAATCTAGCCTATTTCTTGCACTGACCTTAGATAGTTGAATTTGGATTAAAAGGAGTTACCTCTAAAGCCTCCTTCTTGCATTGGAATAGCAGCTATCGCACAAACATGTCTTGCAAAAAAGCACCAGAAGAGGGCATGATTGATGTCTTCCAGCTCATCACCACACAGCTGACATCTATTATCACAACGAATCCCCCGGCTAGCTAGAGTCTCCCCTATCGAGACAGCACCTCTTACCACTTTCCACATAAAAAATTGAACCTTTGGGGAAGTCTTAAAATTTCAAGCTGCTTCCTTAAGGCCAGAAAGGGAGGGAAGAGCAGCAGCCTCTTGAAGGAGATCCACATTTGCAGCCTGAGAGGCGATTCAGCAACCCGATTTAACCGAGTATTCCACGGACTTAGTATAATCCCATGTCCAAAATTCATTTGAGTCTACTGCTAGTTGAAGAGTTTGAATTCTTGTAACATCATTATCATATAATAATCTATTCAAAGTGGTAATGCACTAGCCCCTTACAGCCGAATCCATTAACTCCAAAACTCTCAGGTCCAGCTGAGTTGGGCCCTGTTTCATCAGAGGAGTCGGATGGCCCCCATCTTGGATCCATGGATCTAGCCAGATCCTCAGAGATTTCATATTGTCAAGCTGCTGAGATATGCCTTCCTCCAATAGTTGTCTTCCAAACAGAATGCTTCGCCAGCCGAAAGAGGGTAGCGAGCCCAAACCAGCTTCTCTAAAACTTGTATCAAGATAGTATCTACTCTTCATCACCAAAGGAAAAAGAGATGAGGGATCCTGCAGCAAACACCAAGTCTGTTTCACCAAGAGGGCTTGATTAAAACATTCGAGATCCCTAAACCCCATTCCACCAAGCTTTTTAGGCACACAAAGCTTTTCCCAGCTTATTCAATGCATTTTTCGCTTGTTCTCTTATGCACCCCACCAAAACTAAGCTAGAGCACTAGTAAGGTTTCCAATCATGGTCTTAGGTAACTGATAGCAACCCATCGCAAAGACCGGCATTGAAATACCCACTGACTTAATCAAGATCTCCTTTCCACCTTGTGAGAGAGTCTTTGCAAACCACCCATAAGTCTTCCCTTTCAATCTCTCCGTAATATAGCTCAAAATTTTTATTTTGGAACCCACAAAATCTTCTGGAAGGCCTAAGTAAACCCCTTCACCTCCCTCATTCTCAATCCCCCATATCTCTTTTATGAGCTCTATGCACTTCTCCTCCACGTTCTTCCCATAGATGAAAGATGATTTGTCTAAGTTGACCATCTGACAAGAGACTTCTCCATACACATCAATGATCTCCTTTAACACCAAGCAGTCTTCAATATCAGCCCTACAGAAAAAAAAAAAAAAAAAAAAGGGAATCGTCTGCAAACAAAAGATGGTGTAGAATTGGACCCTGCTCCGAAAACCGCATTCCATTGAGTAGGCTTTGTCTCTCCTCTAAGTACATTAAATGAGAGAGACCTTTTGTGCAGATGACAAAGAGGAAAGGAGAGAGAGGGTCTCCCTGTCTAAGCCATCATCTCAGATTAATGAGACCAAAAGATTGGCCATTCATCATGACAGAATATGAGACCATAGTGACCGCCAACATTATCCACCCAACCCATCTGGGGTGAAAACCCAAAGCCTTCAACAAATTTCTCAAATAAGACCACTTCACTCTATCGTACGCCTTCGCCATATCCATTTTAATTGCCAGATATTCATTGGAAATCAAACCATCTGTATACAGAGCATGCACCACTTCATGAGCCATTAGAATATTATATGATATCAACCTTTCCGGAATAAAGGCATGATGGGCAGGGGAAATGATCTAATGGAGGAAAAGCTTTAATCTTGCCACCATGATCTTGGAGATGATCTTATACAGTACCGAGCAAAAGCTTATGGGTCTAAGCTCCGTCATCTTGGATGGGTGAGGGACCTTTGGAATAAAGCTAATGAAAGTGTAATTCCAATCTTTAGGAAATAGACCCTCAGAGAAGAAAGCTTTAACTTCCACCGTGATTTGATCCCCAATGACATTCCAGTAGTTTCTGAAGAAATAGTCACTTTTACCATCTGGACCAGGAGCACTTGATGGCTTGATCGAGAAAACCGCCTTCTTTATCTCCTCTTTTGACACTGGTTTGGTTAGCATCATATTCATTTTCTCAGAAACTCTCAGAGCCAGACCCGATAAAATATCATTAAAACATTTTGGCTCTGAAGAGGTGAAGATCTTAGAGAAATAGGCAACTGCAACATCCCCTTTTGGAGCGTCAGTGCACTGCGGAATTCCATTCTCATCAAGCACCTTAGATATACCATTCTTATATCTTGCGGATTTGACAGCTTCATGAAAAAACTTAGTACATCTATCGCCATGCTTAGCCCACTTCTCTCGAGACTTTTGATCCCAAAATTCCTCCTCGTTTTTTTGAGCCATCACCAGTTGGGTCCTTCGCATACCCAGACGAGCAGTAGAAGGAGAGTCAGATGAATGCTCCCACTCCAAATTTTCGTTGATAATGTGCATCTTATCTCGGGATTTTGAGATGTTCTATTTCTTCCACTGACTCAAAGTTCGTTTAAACACTTAGAGGCTGCGCCACATCTATCAGTAGCAAATGAAGAGCTCTTTTAACCTCTCTTATGATCTCCACATTACCCATCATCCTTTTATCAAACAGGAATTGACATTTCTTCAAATCCTGAGTCGTCGCCAGCCTTAACAATACTAGTATATAATATGAGCCTTCCTTTGCCAAAAAAACCTGGTAAGTGAGAGGAAACAGAGACAGCCAATCCTTATTGGCTAAGCCCCTATCAAGCCGGCATTGAATCCATTCATCACCTCTCCTACCACCCCAAGTAAAGCTATTCCCTTGAAACGGAAGCTCTCTCATCTGACATACCTCTAACACCAAACCAAAGTCTCTAAATTCTCCAGGGGGTCTAACAGGGCCGCCAAGTTTTTCATCATTTTGCAAGATCGCATTAAAATCGCCAATCATACACCAGGGAGCTCTCCTGTTGACATAAATTCTCTTAAGCTTTTCCCACACTCTACCTCTTCCTTTTCGAACTGGATCACCATACACAAAGGTTATGAACAGCTGTTGATTACCCCATAGAAACCTTGTATCAATCAGGTTCTTTTTCGCTTCCACAATTTCAACCTGCACCCTGTTTTTCCACATCAGCACTAAACCACCACTCAAACCGATTGGATCCACAGGTTAGACCCTATCGTAGCCCAAAACCTCTTGACAATCAACTAACAAGTTCCTTTTATTCTTAGTATCCATTAAGAACCCTCACTCAGGGAAATAAGACTTTCTCATTTCCATGAGTTTAGGAATCACCGAGTCCTTTGCATGGCCTAGTCCTTGGAAGTTACGCTCATTTGGAAAATGGCAGTCCCTCATTCGGGACCACCCTTGACTGCGTGGTGTTAGCGCCTTCACTTGGCTTTGGTTTGTACATTTGAATCTCCTTCTTCTTCGAACCTAAACTACCCACTACCTATTTCCCTTTTCTCTTTGTCAACTTAATAGGGTCAGCCTCGTCAAAATTTTGGGAGCCATTTTGGATTGACCTCTGCATCTGAAAACCTTCTCGATTCTCATATGCTTCTTGATTTGCACAACTTTCTTCAACTCCTTCTTATTAGGCTCTGAGGATTTATGGAGGTCTGGCTTCTCCTTTTTCCTTCTCTTAGATTTTTCAGGCCTTCTCCTCTTACCCGTTGACTTAGAACCCGATGCACCCTCATCAAGCAATAGCAGGTCTTAGCCAGCATTAGCACTCACCTTTTCTTGTCTACTTTGATGAATAGCTAGTCTGAGATCAGATTCATGATTGCTATAGACACATTTTCTCCAGGTTTTAGAACTTTCATGAACGGCCCTGAAGGAACCCTCTGCTTTGATTGCATCTCCCATAAACCTTGGGGTATTTTGTCTCCGATCCATGGCATCTTTAAGAGAGTAATCAAAAACTCTCCCTTTAACCTTATCCACATCATATGATACCTTAGGCGGCGCTTCTAATCTAAGCTGAGTCTTAGCTGTGAAAGGATCTTTCGAAAAATCCAGGAATTCTTTTCTAACTCTTTCTTCTCTTATGAGCCTTTCCTTCCCTTCTGAAACCATTAAGTATCTTCTCCAATCATCCAGAACTTCGTCTGCTACTTGAACCCTACCCTGTGAGGATTGTTGCTCACTTGCTCTTCTGAGAGAACCCCAATCAATGGGTCTGATGGCTAGAGAATATGCTCTTTCACTTTGGACTTAGAAGAGGCTTTTGGGTTATCACAGCACACCTTTCTTGGCTGAACTATGTATTTGCAATTCTATACATCATGAGTCACTCTTTGAAAATTAATGCATCTACGCTGCACACCCTCAAAGTTGAATAAAAGAGTGACATGACCCTCCTTGAACTGCACCACTCTTGATTTCTTTAAAGGGTTCTTGACGTTAATTTTCACCCGGACACGGACATAATACTCTTAGGGTTTCTCTGGGTCAAAAATCACATCTTTCACCACTCCCAACAGCTCCCCAACTTCATGGATGGCCTCATAGGTATAATGGTTGACATGAAGACTTTTGATTTGCACCTAGACCGTGATATGTTGAAGATAATGCTCTGGTGGAGCCTCCATCCAGCAATCAATCAAGAGCACCTTCGAAAGCAGTGCAACCCTCTGTCTAAAACCTCCTCAAGATCATGTTGATGTTTAAAGATGAACTGGAATCTATCTCTGCTCAAATCAATCCCTTGAACTCTGTCATAATTCCGCCACTTCTTCGACACCTTCGGGTTTGTGATGATCCCAATGATACTCTTCCGGTTTCTTTCCTTTGAAAAGAATTATGGACGATCAGGCATGATGTATGGTTCATCTTCTTCCTCCACACTGTAATCATCTAATTTCCTCTACCCCATAGTACACACAAACAAACAAGCCAAAGACGAATACGAATCTGAAAACTTCTATTCACCACCTAGGGGACTTTTCCTCTCTACCACTCTACTCCTTACTTTGAAGAAAAACCACATGGGGTAACTTCTTTACAAGTTAACCCCTAAACCGTCGAAAACCCCTCCGATCTGGTTCGCGAGTCTTGCGACTCCGAATCTTAACAACTCTAGAGAACTGTGTAGAAAAGGTACCAAGGAATTTGCGGCGAGGTTAGAACCTAAGAAGGACGGGAGTAGTAGGGATACTTGTGACGATTAGGAAGAGGATAAAATGACAGACCTTATTTCTCTTCAAACCTAAGGTTTCGGAACCCATAAGCATCTGCAATCGGCCTGAACCGTCTGTTCACCCTCCCTTAGCTTATGGATTATCGAGTGAGTGCTTTCATTCCTCGAGAGACCGAGAAATTCTAGATCTAAATCAAAACCCTTTGATCCTCGTCCTTAGGAGAACGAGTAGAATCTTAAGGGCAAACTCAACGATCGATAGCAGAGAACGAAAGGCTTGCTGAGGACTCTTCACCGCCTCCAAACATTAGAAATTCTAGATCTAGGGTTCTTGAATTCAAAATTCAAAATCGCATTTCGGAGAGAGGAGAGAGGAATTTTTTTTTCCTCACCTTAGTTTTTGGTTTACAATGCACTTTGTTCAATTTACTTTAAAACAGAGAAAATGGTTAAGCAAATTTTTTATATTCTTTACTTGTCGTCTTTTGAAAATATGCTCTTTCCAATATTGTCGTCCCCAGTTAGATTTTTTTGTTATCGTAGTACCTCCTAGGCTATCATGCACCTTTCTAAAATTCAAAACTTCATTTTTTCATCAAATAATGAATGTCATGTTGGTGACAAAATGGTGACCACTTGGAAAATATTAGGAACAATGAGGAAAAAGAATGAAATTAACAATAAGGAATAAATTGTAGGGAAAAAATATTACTTAAAAAATTTGGTGAGGAATAAATTTACTCTATAATTCCTTATATGGGGAGGAATGAAGAGGAATAGTAAGTAACAAACATTACTTTCAAATGGTAAAAAAGTTGAAGAATGATGAAGAATTCCATGTTCCTTCTTATTCTTTTCCTCAAAAGTGGTCACCAATTGGACCTTAAATACTTTTTATTTGTATAAGAGTGGGGGAGACAGAAAAAAAGAATGACTTTAATAACTTTAACTCCACGAGCTTGCTAAGACATACCTTCATGTATTGAGGGAAAAATTGTTTCGGTTGAGTTTACTCTCATTGCATAGACTATTTGCCTTCCATCATGGATAATCTAGTTTATGCGAATCTCATAATTTCATGTGTAACGTAGTTCATGTTATTCAATTAGCGACATTCTCTAAATTTCATCGAGTAATTAAGTATGATTACATGAAGACCTCAGTACTCTTATCGGTGGCACCACTAGGCCTATGCGCTTCAAACCATGGTGGTGCGGCTTCGCCATTCAGATTGAGAACGTAGTGGATAGAGGGGTAAAAGCGGAATTCTGGTATGACCCAACAATGACTAGGGCGCATAGCTTGAGACCATCCATCTTACGCTCACCTTGCTTGGGTATATTTCTATAAACCCTGATAATTAGAAATGTTATGAGCGAGTTCATCCAACCATTGGAGCAACTTGATGAAATCATAGCAGCCCGGCTTAAGTGTCGTAAATAGGGTCTAGTTCAGGTGTTTTAGGATATTCATTAAGTTACTTTCCTTTATTTACTCAGTTATTAATCCTAAGAAAACTTGGCGGTAATGTTTCCGAACCTCCACGTGTGAGTGACATATACGATTAAAAAACTTACTAACATATCATGTGTCTAGAGAACACCAAAGTATGTCAAAGAGTCACAGTTGCTAATGCAAGAAAATTTTATAAGACGAAATATTGTACGGTGCACCTTCAATTGTAACCCCCAAGTGTATTAGGATTACTTGGTGGCCGAATAGCCTACCAAACATGAAGTGGCAGAGTTATTTGTTTTGGCAGACTTTGTGAAGTGACAGAGTTATTTATTTTGACAAATTTATTTTGAATGCTAGATTTTATCCAACAGCTTTATTGAAATTTGGTAGTTTTTTTTTATACAGTGATGACAGATTTATTTTATAAACATCAATTTTATTTTTCAGATGATAATTAATTTACGAGACCATAATTTTTTTCAGTCGTTGATAAATTATTTTTTTTCTAAATTCTCGTTATAGCATATTTTCATAATAGAGTTTTTAGTTATAATAGAGTTTTTGTATTTTTGAAAAAACTACTACATTATTAAATTGTTAGGATGATACATACGTTACGGCAATTTTTTTTATGTTTATAGTATATTTAATCTTGTTAGTAAATTCAAAGTGTTATGGTGGTAGGTTTTTTATAAGTTTTTTCTATTATTTTATTTTTTTATAGGAAACATTAGTATTTTTCACCGATCCATAATTTTTTAACTGTTCTGTTTCCTTAATTTTGTGTTAATTTTAAAAAATTGAAAAATTAGAGTTTCTTTAAAAGCTCGCGGAATGATCCATACGGTTTTTTTTGAGAAATGGAGCTAGACAATGAACACTCTTGATCGCTTTAAAAGACTTTGCCTCACGCGTTTTAACTTCGGATCGAAGTAGGATTGAAATTGTCGAGACCTAACACTAACACTCAAGAACAATTATTAGATTTATTTCGTTTTTTTTTCTATAGATTGCTATTGTGAAACACAACACACATTCTATTTTGATATATCTGATATATTAATTTACAATTATATGATAAATGAACGAGGTCTTCTAGAAAGCAAAACTTGCAATAACGAAAAACTCATGTCGGAAGTATAATAAAAATATTACGATACTGATTTCCGGAATTATATAATAATTGGTCGGTGAAACGTCTAATACTCAAGTGTGTTTGATCATTGACAAAAATCAAGAAGAATGCTCATATTGTGAGAAGAAAAGTAAGGATTCCACATAATGTAAAATATTGCTAATACAATAACTAAACAAAATTGGGGATCAATTAGGTAATGAGTAGTTGAGAAAGCAAATAAAATAAGAGTTGAATAAATCCAAGGCACCGGCCATATTAAGAGTCGGCCAAAGCTAAATCAGGGCGCACCGTGAGTATAAAAACAACGCGAAGTAGAGGAACAAGCCACTCGGAACTTGTGTGCGTGCGAGCCGCACGTGCCGTCAGTGTCGGTGGCTGCACGTTGTGTAGTCAGACTGACGACCCCAGTGAGACAGGAAAGAAAGTATAAAAGTAGAAAAGGAGATGGAGAGTGAGAGGAGCGATACAAAAAAAATCTTTTTGTTGAGTGATCGAGTAAAATTTATGTTATCATATTATATTACAATCGGTTTTCTAATATTTCCAACTTATTATTCTACTAGGTACACTCTATACCACACACAGATAACTTGTATTTGAATAATTTTGTATATGTTTGCATAAAACAATAAATTTAATTTTGAAAGTTATATAATGTTAATATATATGTATACTTATCTGTACAATACAAATTTTATAATATTCATAATATTTTTTTTGTGTACGTGAAGATATTTATAATATTTATTAGATTTAGTTATGCGGTTCACCTATAAAATTTTTCAAATTTGACTGCCTGTTAAAGAACAATTCCTAATTACCATTCATAATGGTGTGAATTAATTAGAGTATTTACGTAAGATTTATTCATGTTCATTTTTTCCTATACTTATTTTATGTGAGAAAAAAATAATTTGTAAATTAAATTTTTAAATAAAGATGAATTCGACTTTAAAATGAGAGACAAAATTTGTTTAGTTTTGTTTGAGTCGAACTATACTATTATTAATATTTCGATTGAAAACCATCAGACCTGTAATGTCTTTAATAATATCGGTTTTGAATTCATTGATAGGCTACAAGACATTTTGGACAAAGACGTTCCTTGCTTCAATAAGTGGGTGCTAGAAAATCCATGAAAAAAAAATTCCAAATGCAAAAACTTACTTCGGACACAGCCACCAACCCAATTAAAAGAAAACCAAGTAGATGAAGCGTTCGCAGATGTGAGTGACCAAGAGCTAGAAGCCAAAGTAGTCTCTAACAACCATCCAGTTAGGAATCCTATTAGGGTCCTTTTGAATAAAGGTGACTCTATCATAAGAGAATTGATACTGCTCCGACAATAGAATATCATGTCGATGAAGGTTTCGTGACTCCATGCAACAAGAACAACAGAGAAGTTGTGATCCAACAACACATAACTCTTCAAGCCGCAAAAAAAAACACGAAGGTCCTGCCAACTCAAAGGAAATGTCCTCCTTCCCCTCCCCCTCCCCCTAGGACGAGGAAATTGCAATCAACTTGCAGTGCCGGAAACATAACTACAACGAGGAGAACTCCACAACATCAGGAAAAGTTACTGACTGAACAATTACTACACTAGCACAAGGTAAATCGTACAATATCCGACCAGTTGGCAACACTTTCAGAGGAGTTGGCAACACTCATAACCATTCGATCAAGCAACCACGCAAGCAGCCTATTTGAATCCGTCAAGAGAACGGCTCGCGACGCATAACCTTCGTAGACGATCTATATGAAACTTTATAGAACCAAACACCTACCTCTAGAAGATATAGGAGGTGCGAAAGTGACGAGTCGTCAGAGGATGCTGTCCCTACCAGCGCTGCCTATTCTATAAGGAACCTGAAAAGGGAACTAGAGGAAATAAAATTATTGGTCCATAGGGCTACGAGTTCAGCCCCTTTACGAGCAACATTACCCGCGTTGAGTTCCGCTTAATGATAAGTTGAGACTTCCCACATAAGACGGGACCGGGGATCCAACAATATTTATTAGACCTTTCCTTGTAATAGTTGGTCGAGTCGACTTCATGCGAGGGGAGGAGGATGAAGGACGCTGTCTACTCTTCCTGGAAAGTCTACACGGAGATACCAATGCATGGTTTGCAAGCTTGCCCTTGGACTCGGTTGGATGCTTCTCCGAGCTTCGAGGAGAACTTGATGTAGAGAAAGTTCTCCCTAATTAAACTGCAAGTGTACAGTTAAGGAAATTGTAGTATACAGGGTATTGTATCCAAAGAGACTTTTTAGAACACAATAATTTATAGTTTCTAATTAAGCTAGGCAATTATTAATGTAAAAACAGTAAAATTGAAACGCGATGACTTTTAAGTTGTTAAACTGATTCAAAAAAACACTAGGTCTTGGGGTTTCTGTGGGATATCTGAATCATAGCGAGAATCTGCTAGGGAATCTAATTAAGAACCTTCCTAGAACACAAACACGACTCTATAGAAAACCAGCTTCCTCTGCGAAGTTTTAACTATGCCTAATTAGCTAAATTACCAATTGTAATCTAACAGCTAAAGCATGCATTCAAACAAGTTTGTTAAGTTCACTAGCTATCTAATCCAAATTCCTTTGCAATTAGAATCAATAGCTACATTAATATATAATCCAATTAACTAACTCCACTTTCGTTTCCTTAGCTAGTCTATAACTTATATCTAGGTGATCATACTAGATCTAAGTAAATAAGTGTAGATCAATTGAAGAACCCTAAGTTTTCCCTAGTTTGCGAAAACCCTAATTATGATTCATAAATCCCTAAAATCTCTTAACCTAACTGATGACTTACTCGCTCATGGTTTGAGAAAACACATACATGATTGATAAAGAGTATTGCATAAGAAATCAAAACAAGAGAGAGGGATAAAGAAATCTTCTCCACAGAATCCGGATTTTGTCTTAGGTTGCAAAACTCACAAGAACAAGAGTCTTCTCTTCAAAAGCCAAAGTAAAACTTCCCAAAATCTAAACCTAAAAACTCCTTTTATATGTCTAAAATTTATGACTAAACATTGTGCTCAAATATGGAAACAACAAAGCCAATATTGTAAGAAAAAACTCAGAATAGGAAATCCCGTGCTGCATCGATCGATGCACAAGACTGCATCGATCGATGCACTCCTTAAACAGATTCTAGAATCTTCTCTAAAACCTCTAAAACTCTTCATTTCTGCTCCACTTTGGTCCGAGTGCTCCAAGCTCCATATTATCCATCTAATACCTGTAAAAGACTCTAAAAGACAAAAAAAAACGCAAAGACTCTAAAACCATAAACATCACAATATATAAGAAGTATTCTTCAAGCAATACATACATCGTGATCACTTCTTGGTTTTATAAAAAGGTTCAAGGCCATCTAATCCCGACTCATGTTCGCTGACGATCTAGCAATAGGAGCTCTTATCGCAGCAACGTGGTACTCATCGAGATTCTGGGACGAGTTATCCGCTTACTATCCTCAGACCATGAATGCCGCTTTCATTGAGCAAACATTCATATCATGATCTAGGAAACCAGAGCGTAACTGGCTAAGACTCATGGGACGCTGAGGACATCCCGAGAACCAAGAATTGAAGAGAAATTAGAATCAAGACACATTCTGAGAGAGAAAATGCTAAGAAAGAAAAAGCTAAACCGGAAGTTAGGCTCGAGATTCCATAACTACAACATAAGAAAAAAATTACCTACCATCGTGACCCGAACATACCCGTTCTCCCATGGTCTGACTACCACAAGAAGCCGTGTCATAAAACAGAAATATTTTCAGAGTCTTAAGGAAATCCACCTTTCAAAGTATAAGGGAGACCAATCTCGTTCTAAGTCGAAAGGGAACGAACGCACATCTGAGTGAACGAGCCACGATACGGAGGAAGAGTTGGACGATGGAGAGGTTTTATTGCCACCCCCCCCCCCGCCCGCCCCCATCATCCCAAAGAAAGTGAATTAACATTATCATGGGAGTATCTAACTGTGAGGACACAATACGATCTATCCAACGAGCATATTTAGGTTGACTGCAGAAAAAAATCTCAAGGATTTGCACTCTCCAGAAGGAGTGGGTTTCACTTCCGATGACCTCAAAGGAGTAGAAGTTCCGCATAATGATCATCTGGTAATTAAGTTACAGGTTGGAGACTGCGATGTTCAAAGCATCTTCGTGGACACTAAAACTTGCATAGATGTTATCTCTCCCGATACCTTACAACATATGGAGATAAGAGATTAAAAAATTAAACATATAGTGTAACATCTTATGGCATTAGGCGTAGATACGTTTTCAATAGTATAAATGATTAAGTTACTAGTCTCAGCTGGAGGGGTAACTAAGATCGTCAAATTCGACGTGGTAGAAAAGGCGACCATCTACATGATGTTCTATAGGGAAGCAGAAGTATCTAAATTTCCCGACCCCTAAAGGATTCTTCATAATTCACCGGGATCAAAAGATAGCGCGAATATGCTTCGTGACCGAAAGTAAGCTCCCTCGAGTGGCCCAAGAAAATGTTGTGTCAACCGATCCCACTCTCACAGTAATCCTTCTGAGTAAACACCGACTAACATCGGCCGAGATCCTCACTAAAATCCTCAAGAGAAGTGACTACCTGAAGAGGAAGCCGAACAAAAGGTCTCGTGTGGTAGCAGAATAAAAATCAGCAGATAGAGGGAGTCTCCACATGAGAGACTAAAAAAAAAGTTCTACAAGCTTACTTAGGATTTCAGCACGTTGATAGCTTCCATGATTTTAGAGCTGCTAGAAAATTTTGAGGATTACACCAATGCAATATGAACTACGGTTTGGCGTGATGCCGTCTGAAGTTACATAGGCAGTCCTCCTTGGATTTAGAAATATTTTATTCAATATATGTGCTTTTGTTCTCATAGTTCCTCGAACTTAGTCATTTAATATATATGTTGGTGCCCTGATCAAGCATCTGATCAAAATCGGATCTTACATCTGCATGTTCTCCACGGATGCAGTGGTGAATTAATCCACAGTCAACGATCTCATAGCTTGATAAAGTAGAATCGATGGGTCAAAAGGTACTAAGTCGAGTCTGTCCCGAGGCGTTCCCCATGAATGATGTGGTGAAATCATCTACGTGAAATCGTTAAATTCGATAAAGTAGAATTTAACACACTAGACATATAAGCCGAGTAATCCTCGCATTTAAAAAGAAAACCGGACATGAATTTAGGTCTGAGTACGACGTGTGTTCCTAACACGGATAAAATTAAGTGTCGGTTTGATAAAGTGGAATCCGACACAAAAGACACATAAGCTGAGCGATCCTCGCATTTTAAAAGAAAACCTTACATGAATTTAGGTCTGAGTACGACTTATGTTCCGAACACGGATAAAAGTCGGAGTGTCAGGTTTGATAAAGTAGAATCTGATACAAAATACATATAATTCGAGTGGTCCTGGCATTTGAAAAGAGATCGGATGGTTTTTAGGTTTATTATGGCTTGCATACCCAACTCAGGTAAAGGTTAAAGCATTGGGTTCGGGAACATAGAACCCGGCATTCAAGATTCACCTTTGGCCAGTCTTCAAAACTTCAATAAAAAATCGAATGATGCTCGAATCGGAGAAAATTAGCTAGTTAGTTAGATACAAATAATAGTACCCATCTTCTAGGCTTAAATGATCAAACCGAAAAAAGTTTTATTGAGAAATCCAATAATAATAAGTTGTGCGACAACGGATAAAAGTTAAATATGAGAAAAAATTGGAGTGGGGGGGGGGGGGCGGGGTTTACACAATTTTCTACAAATTTCTACTCCTATAAAAAAAAAGATGAGTAATGGCATCAGGGCAGCATTGGCACCAACACATGTCCAATCGCATTTTGGTTCGGCATCTGCTAGTACAGCTTCTCTCAATATTTCCCCATTTTTCAAAAGAGAACGAAGATTCTCAGCAACAGCTCTCGCCTGTCCGTACAAACTTGTTGCACGGAAAGTATTGATAAAACTTTCCATGTAGTAAATAGCTCCTTTTAGCTTTTCCTTACAGATTCATAGTACTGTGTTCTTACCTAGATCTATTTCTTGGATAAGATCTCAAATATCCCGTTTTGCATTCACCAGACCGAACGTGAGTAGAGAGTTCTCCTAGAAAAGCCGAGCGGATGGGGATCCTTCCTCCATTTGGCTCTTCCTAACATCAGCAAGGGTTTCTTCATAGGATATTAGCTCGCCTTGCGCCACACAAAGATCATTTTCACCATCCATGGCCTTCTTTTCAAGATCGTTGTTCTCCTCTGTAAGTCCCTTTGTTCTTGCTTCGGCCTTGGCGATCCTAATTTCATTACAAATGTAGGATTGGCTGATGTACTTGAAGGAATGGAAAATAAAACACAAGTTCAACAGCTAATCAAAGATGTAGTGGAAGACATTCGGGTGAACATCGTACCCGGAGCATGAAACGTGAAAGTGCAGCGCAGATCTCGGCCTCGCATTGATCATCCGGCATACAAGAATAATATTCACTCGATTTATGCACAAGTTCTGTACACTTTTATTTTTGAAACAAAAGGTGTGATGTTCCCTAATCGGCTTTTGAACGTCTCTAATGGCAGCATGGTCAACGTAAAGTCGCTCGGTAACCTTCTTTCCTTTTTTCTGCGCTGGATCATTTCGACTGCCTCTAGAAGATACATGAACCAACATGGGATGTTTAATGGAAGAAGGAATGTTCGACATCGAGCAGGGCTCACTGCGGGGTTCAATTTGCTCTCAATCATCTCGTCCTAAAGGGAGAAACAAACTGTCAGTGTAACTATATCTTCTGCCTTTTGTGAGGTGGAAAGAAAGCGTACTTGTCCAAGAGATCGCCTGTGGGATAAGCTGCGGCGGATAAGCTGCGGCTCGATATTTCCCCACTGAAGAATGCCTTCAACTTTCAATCTTTTGCACTCTTCTATGAAATTTCGCGGAAATAGACCAAGCCTAAGCGGTTTCACTGCATGCAAAGGTCAATGGAAACTTAGCCAGAAGGTAAAGTTGAAAAGAAGACCATAGCCTAATTATCTACCAATCTCCATGGTCCATTTTCTAAAAACCAATGCATTCGGGTTGTAGATGGATGCATGGTTCAACCGTACATAAAAGCAACTCTGATACCAGAGCTTGGCTCGGGAAGAGAATCCAGTCTTGATTTTTCTATTAGACTTCATTTGTGTTTAAAACATTATGTCATGATTGGTGGATACATTTAGATCCATTAGTTCTTTGAACTTCAATGAGTTCATGTGAATGTTGCACTTGGCGGATAAAATCAGTAGACCGGTCATATTCTTGAAATAAGCTGAAGTCAATTGAGAATAGGTCATCCGCCAATTAGCGAGTAGCTGACCATCAGTTGTGGAATCGAAAACCATAGTGAGCTTTAGTGAAGTAGCTCTCGCATAAACACATGTAACCCGAGGAAGTCTTTCACAGCCTTTGATCTGATGTAGGAATGACTATCTCTATGTTGGTTGTGTCTTGCACACATAGTTTGATTGTTTCTATGGATTCAGTGCGGAACACATTAGGCCCCATATCGTCTATGGTAAGCCAGCCTCCCCGATCAAGTAATCTTCCCTCAGGCCGTCTCATTGGGATCATGTCTGGACAGTTTGACCAGAATGGTCGCCACTCATGTCTCTTTCTACCTTAGTTGTGGAGTCTATAGTTTCTATCAGGGATTTTCGATTTTCATGTGGACGAATAGTATATCGCGTTTCATTGGTAGGCATTAGTCCGAGCGTGGGTTAACGGGTTGACATATAAAATAGTAAAAATGGAAACCGAGCATGAAAAGTTGCAGAGGGTAATGAATCCTTAATCCGGAGAAGATGCGAATGAAGCAAAATTGAAGAATATAATACAATTTATAGGAGAAATCAGTTGCATTTAAGAGGAAAAAAATGCTTCGTATTTTGTGACGAGATGTTTTTTCAGTTTCTTTTCATGAGAAAGCGACACGCCATAGCCGATCTCTCGTTTCCATTTCTTTACCGCCAAAGTTTGAAATTTGAAATTTGAATTATGAATTTTGGAGCTGATCCGCTAATAAAAGTAAGAGAATAGCTGTGCAAATGGCATCGTTTGAACGAATGAAATCTCGATTAGCTCCGAGCTATAGGTTATGAAAATTCGTTGAGTCATCTTAAGTTATTCATCAAACCAACCTGGGGGGACTTACTGTTGATGGTGGGAGTATCACACATTATCAACAACTCGACAATAATTGAAATTTGTGTCTTTTCGAACCCCTGCTGATCCGAACTCAAGTTAACCATGCTCAGCAACTGAAATCAAATATTTTCTCGATTTCTTAAATCTCGGAAAATAAGGAAACTATCCTTGTCTTACGTTTAGTCCATGAGTTTTGAAATACCAACTACCTCACCTATATAATAGGGGACCCTTGACCCCAAGAAATGGCATCCAGAATCCGAGAGAATGACCCAACATAACCTTATTCTTCTCTTATATTAAATTGAGCTTAGCATTCTAAACTCATACATTGTACTTGTTCGAACATCTATAAAACTTCTTTTACTTAATTATTTTTATGAATCTTTTAATTGATAATAATTAAACGTTGAACCCCCAAATAAACAATTATGCATATTAAGTAGAACATCTTCTTAGATTGTTTTACTTAAACCACGATAATTGGAACATCAATTTTCCATATTCATAAGAAAACAATTAAAATACTAGTAAATTCAATTGAAAAAATACATCAAAGATAAATTGTAGATTTGGCGTTGATAAATACAGTTGAATTTTTAATTTGATTTTTTTTGTATTCACCTAATTAATTAATAGTTTATGATTTTATATATTTAATTTGTTGAATTCAATTTCATGAAACTATATATATATATATATATATATACTTTATGTGGTATAATGTAATATACATGTAGAATACTATCACTAGTTTACTATATTAAGAAAAATTGATTTTTTGGTTTATTTTCTTAATTATCGAAACTTATCTGAATCCTACAGTTTCTAAGAAAATATACATATGGTTTATATGGTATAATCATTATCCATCCATATTCTCTATATTGGTATGGATTGGTTCGGTTCGGTTTTACCCTTTTGGACACCCCTAATCTTTATCCAGATGAGCCTTCTCGATAGGAATTGGTAAGGCTTGGGTTGGGCACGAGGCTTCGTAATTCCTAATCTTATGGAGATGCGTAAAGACCATTTACCTGAGCTTCATGGAGAAAATTAGTCGCATGTCATGGTAGATCTTCAACAATTGCTAGGGTATGCGATTTATCATTATTTTTACTTTTTTAATCCATATATTTAGTTTTTTTTAGGATTCTTTTCAATATATATAATAGGATAGTAGGTACTTACCACGCCATGGAGGATTTGGAGAAGATTTATACTTGAACTTGAATTGAAGAAAGTCTGATTCAACACTCAAACTGTCGACTAGTTGTTTTCTCCTCATCGAAAAAATAGAAAAGTTTAACCTTTATGTTTTTTCCTAAGTCTTTGTTGTTTCTATAAGTCCATATACGTCCTTGAGAACTATATCATCCATGTTAGGTCGTCGAAAGAAACAACACATCTTTAGAGAAAGAGAGAGAGGGAGAGAGAGAGGGAGAGAGAGAGATTTTACTATTCTTTTTAGGGTTTTCTACTTTTTCGATTCTTTAGGGTTTTTTTTTTTGCTTTGAGGAGAGAAGGATACCATGTCATGCATGGACTCTTTCTTTTCTCCGCACTTTTCAGTTTAATTGAAGTATTCTTTTGACCATGTTGTTTGTTTCGCTCACTATGTGTGAGTAGTTCCCTTGTCAATTCTAGGGTATTTCAACGGATAGTTATGAATCTAAAATAAAATTTCAACAAGATATATATAATCAGTAAAATTATTTATGTAAGTTTTTCTTAAAGCTTGCTCTGAACTGATCACCTAGAGTTTGAGATCTTAGACTAGTTAACTCAGAGGGATCTGTTTACTTTACTAGAAACAACTCTTGTAAGTAGTTTTGCTTAAGGGCTTTGATATAAGAAAACTATGGACATATTGAATCAGTACTTAATGCTTGAACTATCTTTCATTAGCTTTGAAAAGGGATTTGTGATCTATGTTGTTATTATTTCTCAGGAGTTGGTTTTCTATACTTTAGTACTCTGAGTTCTAGAATCCGAATGATTTTGGTTCTTGATCGCTTCTTGATTCATGCTTCCTACGAATTCACCTTAGGTTTAACGCTTAAATATCATTGAATTTAAACCGCTTAATGTCAGTTGATTTTTTTATTCTCCAAAAGTTTTTGTGACACATTATTGTCAGTTTAGATTTGAAATCCAGTTAATCTATAGGGATTAGATACCTAGAGTACTACAACACATCACTGTGCACTTGCGATATTAAGGTGAAAACAAACACCACATCTGTATGATATGGTTTGTTCTATAGAATCCACATGAAGAAGTGGTAGTCTTACATTATTTTGGAGACCATATTGAAAAGAACAGACATGTTGTTTGGTAAAGATGAAGCCGAATATGAGTAAATAGTGTTTCCATTTTTTGAAGACTTTGGGAATATGATTGAGAGTCGTGGTATGAAGGAGCAACCAATTAAAATCAACATACATTTTGGAAAAGGGTCCAAAGGAGGATGCATGATCTGTATATTCAAATGGATCAATGTTTTGGAAACAAGAAGTGGTTCAACAAACTTTTGGCTTCTATATAGCTGCTCTAGCTAAGAAAAGATCATATCAAGTGCTTGTTTTGGTGAATTTGATGGCTTCCCAGGTATTACAGGGGATAGTTCAGGTTTGAATAACATGTGCTATGGAAACCTATTCTTAGTGTTTCAATGTCAAAAACGTGGTCTTCTCCCAGCTATGGTGATAAGCAATCTGTCTCTGAAAAATTTCAAAGTTGCATGGGGGTTTTAAGTGCTCGGAAACAGATCAACTCATACAAATCTTGAAGACAAGATTCATTAGATTGGTAATGCATTGGAAACCCAATAATCATCCACTTTCACATGCTTCCACCTGATGTGAATCGAGTCTCAATTATCTATGAAACCTCACAACCTATCAAAGTGCAAGTAGCAATGTGTAGCTTGTAAGGGTCAAACCCAAATGAAGGACTACGCTATTTACAAGGAATTTGGGAAATGAATCAAAGTAAAATCATAATTCAATTTTATTTTTTAATTAAATCCTAGTGAAATGGCCAAAATGCATAAAACCAAACTAAACTATAAAAGATACTAACTTAAAAATGTAAGATATGAAGAACAAATACAACATGATGCAAAATGACAATAACAAAGTTACCAAAATGCAAGGGTAAATAAAGAAAGCTTAAGAACCAAGAGCATAAAAATTCAATGCAAATAGTTCAAATAACTAATGATATAGATGAAGGCAAGGATTTGGTTTGATTATAAACATCCACGATTGGAGATTAGCTTTTTATTTGAGATCATTGCAGGTTTAATCTAGTAGTTTGAGAGTCCAATATAAATTAAATTATTTCTATGATATTAACTATCCAATGATCAAATGATAAACTATGATACCTTATGCAATCAATTCACCATTGCTCATTAAAAACTAACATAAACACCCTAAAAAATCATGTAGCATATAATCCCTTAGGCTAAACATGAATTTCTCAGTTGGTTTTGGTTGGAGAATTTTTACAAACAGTTAGTAGGTATTTGATTCCCTAAGTTCTAAAAAATAGTTAGCTACTTCTTTTCTAGAATTTAAGCATAACCAAATGAAAGAAACTATAAGATATACCTTTGAAAACAACATCCAAATCCAATTTTCTCTAACCAAGGATCCAAGCCTCAGTCCATGATGATTTTACTAACACAATGAGAACTTGATTCCATGGTGATCATGAAGAATATAAGATGTAAAAGGTAGAAATGCATAGAGAAAATAAGATTTGATAACTAAAAATACTTGATCCATAGAAAAAGTTGAAGGATCTAAGAGTTTTCCATAAAAAAACAATCATAATAAACCTAAAAACTCTATCAACATCCACCTAGTCGCTGAAAAAGGGTTTAGGAACACTTAAATACATAACCTAGGTTAAACGGATTGACCCGGATCCACCGAATGCATATCTAGTTCAAAAATTAAACTGCATAAAACAAGATACTGGAGGAGTGGAGGGCGCCATTATTGCCCACCAATTTGGGTTTTGGCCAGTTGCCAGTCGGTCATGACTGCACGAGTTTGATGTTTTTGCTGATGGCCAAGACTGCCTGCTAGGGGATTGGCGAGAGCCAGACTGCCTGCCATGGTCGGTCACCGGTTTTTCTGCTTGTGCAAAGGTGAGGCTAGGCGGATTTGCGGCCACCAGAAAAAAAAACCACCATTTTGGACTTCCCGTGCTGGACTGGATTTTTCCAGGTTGGCGGTCGCAAGATCTACCCGCCGGTTTGGCTTAACATTTCTCTGCTTCTTGTTTTGCTCATATCTCCCTAACCATAAACCTAAATCATGATCCATTTCGAGCCATGACTTCATATTTCTGTGTTCTTGAGTCTCGTTCAAGTGGTTTGCTAAATATTTGAGCCATTTATTCAGGGCTTGACTTAGTGACCAAAAGTTCGAGCCACAATAAGGTTCCACCGGTCAAAACTCCTAACATCTTAAATTTTAGTCACATCAGATCGTTTGTGGTTATTCTTCTTTGTTTTACATTTTAAGCTAATTCCAATGAGTTCTCAAGTTAGAATCCTCCATAAGGCTTCCATTCAAGCTCCTTAGCCACCCATTTCAACCCGGAAGACAGTAAATGAGAATACATCAACATCTAGGACTTTAAATAGAAAAGTGGCCATATTTACGCTAAAAAGCATTATAAAAATGTATAAGAGTGGATTAAGACCTAAAAAAAAATAAGATGAAGCTTAAAAACACTAAAATGTTGACATATCAACTCTTCCAATCTTGCCATTTGCTTGTCCTTAAGTAAAAAAAAAAAAAAACTAAGAAAAACCGGAAGAGAGAAGACTAAAAATGGATCTCGTACCTATAAACTTAAGGTCCTTTAACCAAGAATTTCATAATGATGAACCATTTCAAATCCTTAGAGCCTCATTAACATTATCATAATTTCACCATTCATGTAGATGCTTCTCTATACATACACACTCGTAGTCTTAGATCCTTAACGTTCATTTAAATACTATGGATCTCACATTGCACACATCAAGCAAAATTATTTGGTTTAGAAGGTTTTGAAATAAATGTGATTTCAAGAGACGATTACTCTATAGTAAATGGTTTTTTAAACAAATAAATAAAAAAATACTAAGAGTAAAAAAAAATCAATGCATACAAGGAGTAACCTTTGATTTATCCTTACCCCTTTTTGTATTTGAATTTTATATATAAACCCAAATAAGTTCGAATTCTAAAAATACTCACTTCACTAGGCATTTTTTCCTTCTGTAACCAACTCTTTTCACCTTCGTTCTTTTCTTTTCATTCCATAGGGAACTATTCGCTTCATCACAACTATGAGGTTTTGTTTATTTTATTTTCCACAAATCTATTTTCACTTTTTGATAGTTATTCCCTTACTCATCCTTTGGATTTTGAAGCCTTTTGGCCTCTTCCTTTATTTCTGATAAAAAAACGTCCATTGCCACGTGTACACGATTCCTTGCATATTTGGGTCTAATGGGTGAGCTCAAGGCACTATGGTTTTCGTGGCCTCGAGGATAGCGCCAGTATGACGGCGGTGTGATTATTCTTCTATGAGTTGAGGGTGCACTCTAGTGTGATTTTGAGATTTCGGGGTGAGCTGGAATGTGATGTACAGTGGGGTTCGTCCCGCTGTGCAGCAAACCTCCTACAACATCAAAGCGAAATCAAACTTGAAGTCTCCATAAAAGACACAAAGGGTTTGTGTTTCCCTAAGATTCTTTGACGCTTAATTCAGTTATTTGACAAAGAGACTGATGTTGAAAAATGGGAGTAAAATTAGGAAAACATAGAGAAATTAGTTTAACTCTGGTCCTAAAAGGCTAAGTGGTCCTGGAGTTTTCTAATGTTTGGGAAGGCTCTTTTAGTGGAAAGATCAAGAGAGAATGCGCATGAGCGGGGTAAGGTCTAAGATGAACGGAAAAGCTCTTATCGAATAGGAGGAACGATCTTCCGGAGCGAAAAGGTTTGAAAATGGCAGCCTTTGGACCTTTATCTCTCTACAGCCTCGAATTATTTTAGAAGTTCAAGAATTTAGAGGTGTTTGGAAAACGATAATCAGTTAAGTGTTGCCTAAATGTCGGACTTTTTAAAAACACAAATGTGGAACAAATTACGAGGGAGGTCGGTTGCTTTCGAGAAGTACTCTTCAAGATCCGACGATATCTCTCCGGTGAATACTTAACTAACTAAGAGAAAAATCCGACTAAGAACCTAGGGCAGAAAGCTCTCTATGAGAAGAAAAAATAAAAACTAAACCAGAGCAATCTTATCATGCGCAATGAGTAAACTATTAACCTAGCCTTTCTCGTAGCGATTAAAGGATATATTTATTGAAGATACCTGACTCAGATTTGTAGACCAGGTGATTTTAGTTATCTAGATGTGACCGATTTGGTTATGGTTCGGGTCGCTTTGGTTTGGTTGTGGATAGGATAGACTCGCTTTTATGCTTTCTACATACCTGTTGATGGTGGGGTTCTACCCCTTATCAAAAGTTTGGCAATAATTGGAGTTTGGTACATGCCGAGCTCTTTCCTAATAACTTATTAGGTTATAAGTCCCGACAATAGGAATATCAACCCTCGGCCCAGATGACCGAGGAATACTTCGGAGAAGATGAGTCAAATTTAGTGTCTCACGCGGGGGTATAAACGAACATCGTCCTAGGCCGAAGTCTATGCTCGGACAGTATAAGATAAAATCTTATCACAGATTCCCTAGTCTTGGAAAAATGGAAATATTCCATTTTTCCGAGGTTAGCCCATGGGCTTATTAAACCGACTATTAAGGATATATAAATACATACCCAACCCCCATTAATAATATTCATTCAGAATCGAGAGGAGAAGAATTAGATTGCCTAGGTTTTACTTCTCTTTGATAAAGTTAACTCGGCATCCCGAATTAATAAGCATTGTAATCGCTATTATTAATAAAACATCCTTTTTCCGATGTTTCCTCTTTATTTCTCTACAAAGTACTTTCCTAAAAACGAACCCCTCTAATTATAAATAATTAGAAGTTGAACCCAGTATCAACATTTGGCGCGCCAGGAAGGGGGGGACTTCTATTGAAGAAACAGGAGAAATTCTGAGGATTGAAAAATACATCGGGGTAGTTCTCAATGCTTCGGATTCCAAAGGAATTATAAAGAATCGTATCCGAGAAATACGAAAGATTAGATCTACGAGCCCGGCCCTAATGTATCACTCTTCGGCAGCCTTCACTGATACAGATCTCGAGGGAGTCGTAATTCCCCACAACAACCCTCTGGTCATCTGCGTCTTCTTAGCCGGGAATCTCATGGAAAAGGTACTCATAGACACAGGAAGTACGGTGAATATATTAAGCCTAGAAGCCATGAATCGAATGAATGTAGTATCAAAAGACATGGAGGTAAGAACGGAGCCCATAACGTCACTTCCGGGGAAGAGAGAAGTAGCGGTGGGAACAGCGGTTTACCCAGTATCAGTTGGAGTAGTCACTATGGATATAATGTTTCATGTGGTATCAGGACCCCTCGTATTTGACGCGATTATGGGAGTTCCTTGGCTAGCGATGATGGAAGCAGTTCCTTTAACCTATCATCAATGCCTTAAGTTTCCAACCCCACACGGTGTTTGTTCAGTTAAAGGAGACAAACGAATAGCCAGAATCTGCTCCATGCCCCCGAAGAGTCAGTTACGAACTATCTCGTTAATCTCGGAACCGGAACGTCCCCTTGGCGAGAAATCGAACCTATCAGTAGTAAGAGAATTGGACCCAAACGCCTTTGAGAGAGATTCGTATGAAAAAATACTTGTCGACGAGGAAAAACCGGAACGCTTTTTAACTATAGGAGGAAATTTAGAGAAAGAGACGAGAACAAGTTAATTGACGTGCTGAGAAAAAACAAAGGAACGTTTGTCTGGTCATCCGAGGATATGGTAGGAATTGATCCCACAGTAATATCACACCGGTTAAACGTAGACCCTACCCACAAACTAGTAAAACAGAAGAAAAGAAAGTTAGGACCCAAGAGAGTAACGACTGTTAATGAAGAAATCGACCGACTACTAGCAAAAGGTTCAATAACCGAGGTCCAATATCCGAAATGGTTAGCTAACCCAGTCGTCGTAAAAAAGAAAAATGGAAAATGGAGGATCTGCGTAGATTTCACAGACTTAAACAAAGCATGTCCTAAGGATTGTTTTCCCCTCTCAAGCATAGAAAGACTGGTCGAGGCCACGGCTGGGAACGAACTTCGTTCCTTTTTGCATGCGTTCTCGGGGTACAACCAGATTATGATGCACCCAGACGATAGAGAGAAAACCGCCTTTATCACTGACAGAGGAACCTATTGTTACCGAGCAATGCCCTTCGGCCTGAAGAACGCAGGGGCAACATATCAAAGGTTGGTCAATCGAATGTTTGCGGAGAAACTGGGTAATACGATGGAAGTCTACATTGATGATATGCTAGTAAAATCTCATGTAGCCTCCGAACATATCAATCATTTACAAGATTTTGTTGATATCTTAAACTGTTTCGGCATGAAGTTAAACCCGGACAAGTGCACGTTCGCAGTAACCTCGGGCGAATTCCTCGGATATTTGGTAACGGAGCGAGGAATAGAGGCTCACCCGAGACAAATCAATGCAATAAAGAATCTACCGTCACCAAAGAACTCAAAACAAGTAAAGAGGCTGACTGGACGAGTCGCAGCTCTAAATCGATTCATCTTCCGATCAATCGATAAGTGTCTACCCTTTTACAATCTTTTAAAAGGGAATAAACAATTCGAATGAAACCATGAATGCGAGGAAGCTTTCCAAGAGTTAAAAAGACATTTGTCAACCCCTCCAGTCTTGAACAAACCCGAAGATGGAGAAACCATTTTCCTTTATGTTTTCGTATCAGAATCGGCTGTAAGCGGCGTGTTGGTCCGAGAATATAGGGGAGAACAAAAGCCAGTTTTTTATGTAAGTAAGTCGTTACTCGATGCCGAAACTAGATATCCAGCTTTAGAAAAATTAGCATTTGTCGTAGTAATAGCAGCTCGGAAAATTTGACCATATTTCCAATCGTAATGACAAGCCATCCTCTCCGAACAATACTACATAGTCCCGGACAGTCATGACGGCTGGCAAAGTGGGCGGTCGAGCTTAGCGAGTACGACATTGAATATCGAACCAAAGCAACAATCAAGTCCCAAGTGTTAGCGGATTTCTTGTCCGAACTACCCCCAGAAGTAATGACGATAGCCCCTCAGAACGAACGATGGACCCTCTACGTCGATGGATCCTCATCCAAGATCGGATCCGGGATCGGAATTTGGCTGAAATCTCCAACTGGAGAAGTTTTAGAACAAAGCTTCCGCTTAGCTTTTGAAGCATCGATCAACGAGGCAGAATACGAAGCTTTAATTGCGGGACTCCGCCTTGCAAGACAGTTAGGTGCTCAGTATCTTCGAGCTTGCTGTGATTCTCAGTTAGTAGCCAACCAGTTTAGTGGCGAGTTCGGAACAAAGAACGATCGAATGGAGGCATACGTGAAATTGGTGTGACGTTTAGCCGAACATTTCAAAGAATTTGATTTAAAACGGATTCTCCGGAGAGAAAATACGATAGCAGATTCATTGGCCGCTCTTGCAATTGCGACGGATCCTCATCTACAGAGAACAATCCCAGTCGAAACAATTGACTATCCAAGTATCAGTAATAACGAACAGCACATTTTGGTAGTTGTGAACGCAGAAGAAGAAGATGCTCAACCAGAAATCCTAGGAGAAAACAAAGAAGATTGGAGAACACCAATTGTTCGTTATATCAAAAATGGTGAGGTCCCACTGGATAAATGGGCAGCGTGTCGATTAAAGGCTGTAGCCACCCAATATTTAATAATTGACGATGTTCTATTTAAAAGATCCGATGGAGGGTTGATACTCCATTGCATTGGTAAAGAAGAAACAAATGAAGTAATGACCTCCACCCATTCTAGTGAAGGAGGGAATCATTCGGGAGGAAGACTTCTAGCTGTAAAACTTCGAAGACTAGGGTATTATTGGTCAACCATGATGGCCGATTGCGACAAGTTTACAGCACGTTGTGAGAAGTGTCAAAGACATGCCCCCGAAATTCACGCACCGACAGAGTTACTTATGGCCGCAGTACCTCCTTATCCGTTCATGCGATGGGCTATGGATATTGTAGGACCTTTTTCGAAGTCGACAAGCGGGAAACGTTTTCTTCTAGTTTTGATTGATTATTTCACAAAATGGGTCGAAGCAGCAGCTTATCCGAAGATTCAAAGCGGGGAAGTCCAAAGCTTTGTCTGGAAAAATATAGTTTGCAGACACGGGATTCCTAACGAGATAGTAACAGATAATGGTTCTAAAATCATTTCAGATAACTTCGAAGCTTTCTGCGGAAAATGGAAAATCCGTTTAAATAAGTCGACTCCGAGGTACCCACAAGGAAATGGACAAGCTGAGGCTACGAACAAAAAATTGGTTGCTGGAATAAAGAAAGACTCCTTAGTAAAAAAGGAAGATGGTCAGACGAGTTAGAATGAGTGCTATGGTCACACAGAACGACTCATAGAAGTGCGTCCGGACAAACCCCCTTTTCGCTTTCTCATGGAATGGAAGCCATGTCTCCCGCCGAAGATAGGGTTCCGAGTTTGAGAAGAACCCTAATGATACACGATACCGAGGTCAACGATGCAAAGTTAAAAGAACGGAATGACGAAATACAAGAACTATGAGACCATGCATTACTTCAAATTCAAAACTACCAGCAAATCGCTTCCCGATACTATAACAAAAAAGTCCGAGATCGTTCTCTCGACGAAGGAGATTTAGTTTTATAAATGGTGTTCGAAAACACAAAAGAGCCCGGAGCTGGGAAACTCGGAGCTAAATGGGAGGGTCCCTAGTTAATCAAAACAAGAGTAAGACCTGGCGTTTATCGTATGAAAACTATGGAAGGTGAAGATATTCCTCGGGCTTGGAATTCATTCCATCTGAAAAGATATCACTGCACCGACGAACCATAAAAAAAAAAAAAATTAAAAACCTAGTAAGGTTCGAACTACGGATGGCTTGATCCCTCTTGGGTACGTAGGCAACTCTTCGGAGTACAGCTATAATTAACAAAAAAACCTAGTAAGGTTCGAACTACGGATGGCTTGATCCCTCTTGAGTATGTAGGCAACTCTTCGGAGTACAGCTATAACAAAATCGATACCTTGATCACGTATTCGATAATAGGGTTTATTCCCTCCTAACACATTCTATACCGAATGCAGCTGAAGGTTTCGGAGCCTGATAAAGTATAACCGAGGAATTCTAAGGCAAAGTCGGGTCATTCCCGCATATTTAAAACCACTTCAAGTACCGAATTTGATAAAGTAGAATTCGGTATGACAGATAATGGTCGAGCATTTCTCGTTAAATCAATTCCTAAAATCGACTAAAGTTTTAATGTGATAAAGTAGCATTTAAACCGAAGTCTTTAAAAACAAAAGTTGTATAAATGAGTACAAGACAGAAATACAAAAGAAAATTACAAAGTAAGGAATGTTCCGTAACAATTATACACCCCAGGAGGTAGATTCATCTTCACATCATCCGATCGACGTTGAGGTCCGAGGTTTTGAACAAATAGAGGCGGAGCTTCGAGATCCGAAGGACTAAGGTAAAAAGTCGGAAGTTCATTCAACCGACGTTCGAGGTTGGTTAGTTTGGAGAACAATTCTTCTTTCATTACGGAAGGAACCAGAACCCTCTCCTTTTCAAACACCTCAATCAGATCGCACTTTCCTTTCACCTGATGAAATAAGTCAGTCAGAGAGTTATGAAGCTGGTTTGCGTCGATGTATTTCCGAACCTTTTCGAATTTCTTCGCACATTCTCAGAGAGCATTTAGGCGACCGAGTATATGTGGATCAAGGTTATTACCTTTGTTTCCGGTTGCTCCAGAAGTTGACGGCTTAGACTGGCGATCATCTTCCAGCTCACGTTTCAGACGTCGAACTTCATCAACGTGCTTAGCAGACTTCTTTGATTCCTCCGCAGCCATCCGACAAACAACTTCAGAATCCGCATTAGACTTCTCCACATAAAGCTTCAGCAAGTTAATTTCTTTCTTCATCGTCGATTCTCTCAGTTCAGCATCCGATAGAAGACGATTGAAACATGCAGCTGTCTGAAAATCGGAATAAAACAGTTAATCAAAAATTGGCGGAAATTGAATGTATAGAGTAAGATGAGGATCCTTGAAAAAGGCAGAAGTCGCGTTCTTAAGTAAAGAATCCTTTTCAGCACCAGAGAGGAGGGGAAGAGAACTGTCTCGACCTCCAAGTCTACCAAAGAGCTTTGCACATTCTCCTTGGTCCTCGAATAAAGGAACATTCTTTCCGAATGAATATCGGAAAGAGTGGTGTGAAGTCGGAGCAGCAGAACCCTATTGGGAAACTTTGGTTGGTCCTTTATTAGAAGTCTCAGGAAGCGGCTTCGAGAGACCTGTTGTAGTAGAGATGGGGGCGGTAAAGCTCGGAATATTGGACTTCGGCGGAGGCATGTTCCCGAGAATTTTATTATGATCCTTTGAAGGAGTCTCAGTGTCTCTCTTCGAGATGGCAGGGTCTAAACCCCGAATGACAGGATTTTCCTCCAAAGGTATCAGATTCGGGTTTGTCTCAACGGCGGTTGGATTAGTCGAGATGCCACTTGGAAGAGTAGAACTTGGTGGAGCTGAGGGATTTGGTGTCGAGGAGGTAGATGGAACGAGAGACTTCTCAGAAGAGGTCTCGGTTTTTCTTCTCTTCGACTTCTTCTCCGGAGTCTCCGAAAGCTGTCGTTTAGAAGCTTTAGTTTTTGGGGTACTCACTTTTGGAGAAACAGATGTTTTGTTCGGGGTTTTCTCCCCCTCAATTTTGGATTCCTCGGGCTGTGCTATAAGTACCCGAGGTTGGTAATTTTCAAATTCTTCATGAAGGAGTTCGACATTCTAGAGATAGAAAGAGAAAGGAGAATTGGGAATTTTTCTGTAAAAATGAGAGCTGATAATTAGGTTTAGGATTATTTATAAGGGCACAGATTGTCCATTCCAATTCCCCATTTAATGTGCCCGGTCAAAATAAGACACGTCAAGGAAGCTTTCTGTGAAATCGAGGAGTTTGCGTACATCAACTTTTCGTTATCCGGTCTTTTCCCGCCACATTTAACAACGAAGATTTTTGAAGTAATTGAAGACGAAGATCAATTGGTCCCGAACTTCATTTATCGACAAGCTATTTAAGGTGGAACTTCGCCAAGGCTGCCCGAAGACATCATAGGACGAACTGGGGGGGACTTACTGTTGATGGTGGGGTTCTACCCCTTATCAATAGTTTGGCAATAATTGGAGTTTGGTCCATGCCAAGCTCTTCCCTAATAACTTATTAGGTTATAAGTCCCGACAACAGGAATATCAACCCTCGGCCCAGATGACCGAGGGATACTTCGGAGAAGATGAGTCAAATTTAGTGTCTCACGCGGGGGTATAAACGAACATCGTCCTAGGCCGAAGTCTAAACTCGGACAGTATAAGATAAAATCTTATCACAGATTCCCTAGTCTTGGAAAAATAGAAATACTCCATTTTTCCATTTTTCCGAGGTTAGCCCATGGGATTATTAGACCGACTATTAAGGATATATAAATACATACCCCCCCCCTCACTAATAATATTCATTCAGAATCGAGAGGAGAAGAACTAGATTACCTAAGTTTTACTTCTCTTTGATAAAGTTAACTCGGCATCCCGAGTTAATAAGCATTGTAATCGCTATTATTAATAAAACATCCTTTTTCCGAGGTTTCCTCTTTATTTCTCTCCAAAGTACTTTCCTAAAAACGAACCCCTCTAATTATAAATAATTAGAAGTTGAACCCAATATCAACACTACCATCCTAGTCGTCATGGCCAGCTGACATGTCGTGCACTCCCGAGGCGTTTAAGGTCCGTAACACAAATGTATGGGAGGTGCTACGAACCATTTTTCGTCTGATGGCAGAGACCTTCACCGTGCCTTTTACGTCTATCGAGGCGCGCATATTGTCCATTTGACTATATCCTCATGTGGGTACCTGAAACGTGGACGAGGACCAGCTCTTATCAGTGTTATTCCAATTTAACTATGTTTGACATACATTTTAGTTATCAACTAAGGAAATATCTGAATGGTGATACTCCACCCATGTTGTGTTGTCCTTTTTTCTACGCTCCCCATGTCGGATCGCCTCTCCATTAGCACATCTTCGGACCAGGGTTAATGTCGAGTAAACCCGTTTAGGAGGGCATCAAGGGAACCACCCCCATGCTCTGAACCCATGTCATTGTAGAGTCAAGTATGAGCACAATACTTCGTTGGTCACGCTGCCCCCAACACGCCTAGATGGATAGTGTAACCACACTATCGGTACTAGGGCGCAAGGGTTCGGGAGACCCTACTTATAGAGATGCACGGTTCCTCACGTAATCAGACATGGCCCCAAACTAAATTACACATGGTGCTACAGTGATTCGCCTAACTATATTCAACTTGACATTTAGAGATTCGTCTAAGATGTTTTCCATGTCAATACATAAATCGTAAATATTAAAAAGAGTTAAATTTACCCTAATACCTTTCTTGACATTAAGAAACTTAATTCTTTGCAATACTTAGAGCTATTGTAATTTTACATAAAACAATTCCAAATTTTCTTCTTTCCCTATCATTTCTTCCCTTCTTTTCTTTTCGCTTAAACTCAAATTATTGGATTACCCCTCGTTGATGCATAAATCCATAGATCCCATTCTTTTCCTTATTCACACTCTTTTTCCTTGGCCTTTAAAACCTAAATCTTCAATCTTTTCAATCATAAAACCCCAGTTACCAATGTAGTAGACCTAGCCTAAGTCTAGCTCGAACTGACTATGTCATATTGAGTTTAAACTCTTGTTCACAACTGATTTTATGATTATCCTTGTGATTCGAATTTTGGAAACATCAAGATAAACATGACATAAATTTTTATCATCAATAAAATAACATAGAGCGACTTGGAATATAAAAAAATATTAGTGCTAAGAAAATACATTGAGTAATATACATTTAGATAGAGAAGTGAAGGAAAAATCATGGAAAACTGCAAACAACAATTTTCTCATCACTCGAAACCAATTTAAATCGGATGATTCCCATAGATGATTTATTGTCATATAGTTATCAATCATGAACGGAAAAATGTTTCTCTTACTCACTTCAACAGTTATTTTGTAGATAATCCTTTATTTCCTAAAATGATGTGCTGTAGATTATTTTTCCCTTGTTTTTACGTATTTATGATGCTATATAAAGACATGCCAGTTACTTTCTAGTCCATAGATAGTGACGATAAACTTAGGTTGTATGGGTTACAGAAAAATAATTTTGTTATTTTGAATATTGGCGTACAATTTCCAGCGGATTCCACCAATGAGCCTATCAAAATAGGGGAGTCTACAGCTATAGAAAGATTGAAGTGCTTTCTTCATGTTGTTGTCAAGGTGCTTGCCAGTCGCTATCTTCGATCCCCGATGTTGCACGACTACTCCACATTTGTCAATGCCAAAAAAAATTCGAGGTATGTATTTTAGATTGTATGCATTAGAAATGGAATAACTGCCTAACAATTGAGAGTTTTTTGTCGTACAGATATCCCACTATCATTCAAGAGGCCATAACTGATTATAATCTCTAGATTTGGCATGCATGTTTTGGTCTACAAGGATCTAACAATGATATTAATGTGTTAGAGGCACATCATTGATATTATGTAATTATTTGGATTTTAGAATCCTTGTTTTTATGTGTTTTAGAGTCTTTTGTAGGTATTTGGGTGGTTTTTAGGGTATTGGAAGCATTTGGAGCAATTTGGACAAAAATGAGAAAAATGGCGAAATTTGGCTAAATGTTAGAAAAAAGAATCGAGCCTTTGAGTTTGTGTCGTCCGACACGACTTAGTGTGTCGGGCATCACAGTCATTAAAGAAAAATTCTCATTTTCCTTTCTTTGACGCTTTGGGTTTTGCTATTTCCATATTTTTTATCCAATCTTTTGAGTCACGACCTGTATGTATATAAAGGCGGTTTTAAAACAAAATTAGGTTACCATTTACTTTGGCTTTTGAAGGAGATTAGACCTATTGTGAGTTTTCCATCTTGAGACAAAAACTCGGAATCTACTTGTTTTGGAGATGATTTATTATCTTTTTCTCTTTATTTGTTTGAATCTCTTTATGCAATTCACTCTTATTAATATGCTTGTGTTATCTTCTTACATGTCTGAATAAATCTTTTGTTAGGTTTAGGGTCTTCAAAGGTTAAACTATGGAATTAAACTAGGGTTTATCATTAGAACTTCTTCATCTGATATGTGCTTGATACATGAATTTGGAGTAGCTAACCAGAGTTAGAATTTTATATTAGAAAATCTACAACGGAAGTTGAGTCTATCTAATTGGGACATAATCTAGATGAACAATCTATCCTAATCACAAAGAAATTTGGACTATGAAGATTGTGAACTTATCAAACTTAAATTTACTTTAAGTGGTTTGTGTTTTTGAACTGAACTTAATTTCACCCTAGAAATTATCCTGGATTTAATCTTGATTTCCTACGGATTACCTGAAAACCTAGATTCTCTCTCATAAGTTTACAACAACGGTTTTAATTTATCTGTAAATTGCTGCTTTCTTTTTAATTATTCATTTGCTACCTAGCTAAACTAGAAACTAGAATTTATTGTACTCTATAGAGTCTTTGTGGAATTCGACCCCTATATACTACATATGCATTCAATGTCCACTTGCAGTTTTGTAGAGTAAAACTTTATCTACATCAATTGTCTTTTTGCTTATCTAGCTGAAAGAACTGTTCCACCTGCTAATTTATGTTATTAATGAAAAATATTATCATATGGGTTATTATCTAGTTGATGGTATATTTTCAAAATGGTCCAATCTTGTTCAAACAACCCACGATCCACGTGGTTCCAAAAAGAAATTACTTGCAAAGAAGCAAAACCATGTAGAAAAGACTTGGAGCGTGTATCTGGAGTATTGTAGTTAAAAATTTTAATTGTGGCCGGACCAACATGCTTTTGAAGTTAGAAAGTGTTGATATATATCATAATGCATAATATGATCACAGGGGTGAACCTAATGTTGATGCAACAGCAAGCAACCCGACACTTCTTTTAGGAAAGCAAGCGATACTTAATGAAAGAGTCGAAGTCCCAAATGTATAAACTGAGATGACGTGTGATAATGATACTCGATTTCAAGAATTCTTTTCTCTACATAGACAGATCAAGGACCGAGAAGCTCATTGTACTTTGAAATGCATTAATTGAACACTTGTGATCCGAATATACTAATCATGGGAATAGTACAATTTAATTAAATTTTCACAGTTTTTATTTATCGATCGTAATCTTATACTCAACTAAGTTAACCAGTTATAAGAATAATTATTATTTATCAAAAATATTAAATATAAACAAAATTATAACACATTTTGACCCTTGTTCTAAAAATCGGCCTACGCGGCCTGATACAAGAGTTTTTGCACTCTTTGAGAGTATCAATTACCTCTTAATCGATGTAGTATAAGAGGAATCGAATCCAAACTCGTTATGATTGACACCTAAAATGCAAGGATTTTCTTAATCTAAGCTAATGAGGTTTGTTGTTTGTTTCAAATTAACTAAGTGAACTAAATGCAAGTAAATTAAATGACTAAGTTTATGCAATGATTAAAGAAGCGTCATTAGATGAGTTATTGGTGATTTGAGTTCACTACGCATGGTTTAGGATGTCTAACTACACTAATTAGCTATTCCCTAGGTTAATGATCCATTTAATTGACTAATTCATTTCCATGTAATTAATCACTTCACTAATTATAGCATCATTAGCAAATTCTCATTTGTGATGATGATAACTAATGAGTTTAAATCCAAATTACTAAATCGACCTAATTAAGACCTTAACCACCAATCCGTTGGACTAAGAATCATAATTCCAACTCTAAGTTCTCTTGTAAATTTCATCAAACACTTGGTATCCATAGAATGCTCCATGTCATCTTCTTCATTTCCATGCAAGAAGAAGCATTAAGAACTCTTAGAGAATGATGGAATGTTTGATTTAAACCCTAAACTAGCCTAATCCATGCTTAGATCACCTTCATCTAACCCATCCTTAAACCCTAATGAGACTACTCAAGACTCATGGTGATTCTCCCAAAATCAAGGTTGATTAGAAGAAAAATCATGATGGGTAATGAGTAGATTGGATGGGAAATTATAAAAGACAAGATTACTAAGAATAAAATGCACTTACTATTAAGAATCTAAAAGAGTATTTGAAACAAGCAAGAACAATAGAAAAAGCTCCTAAAAATTCAACATAAAACTCTCAGTAGGATTCGAACCCAAATGAAGTTTTGACCATCTGTCAGAGAAAAAAGAACGAATGGCTTTTGTAGGATTCCCAAGAAATTCTTCGCTTTCTTCCGGAAGCATATGATTATTCATTCGCAATATGAAAATAAGTGTTAAAAATGGGGTTTTAGACACTTCTAGGTCGGACCGGGTCGACCCGGGACAAACCGGATTTCGATCCGATTATCTTTTTGTCCGGATGAATCCGCAGTGGTCTGTGAGTGCCCGCTACAAGACCGCTGCGGCCTATTTGATTTTCAGTTCCAGAAACTGGCAGCGGTCACTCCTTGACCGATGTGCCTTCAAACCGATGTGGCCTTCTGCAGCAGTCACTCCTTGACCGTTGCAAGCTCCTCAGCTCTTCCTTGGCTCCAAGTGATTCTCCATTCATCCCAATGCTCATCCTAGCTCCTCTCGTTGTTTGTTTGTACCAAATAAACATCCAAATGCACCAAGAGACTCTCCTAGGACCTAATGCAACACCTAGAACCTATATACAATGAAATTCATGACAAATGTAACAAAACTAGTCTAATATGCAATAAAATCCTACTCTAATGTAAGTTTAAATGATGCATGTTATGATAATATCACGGCCCTATGAAGGGATTAATGGGCCAGCGGGTCAAAGTCAACGCGACTTGTACTTAATCGAATGATAAATCGGAGAAGCTTAAAAACTCAATTTTTTTTTCTTATTTTATGCTTGAATCAATAAATCAATGTCGGATCTGTAGATTTTCTGATAAACAACCAAAAAAAAAATACAACAGTTGAATTTTGCTTAAAAAACCAATGGCAACTGGAGTTTAAGTTAACAAAAATCAATGTGTCGAAAAAGACAAAGATATGATTACTTTTAATCTTTTAAAGAAAAAAAGAAAAAAAAAACCCAAAAATTGGAATTCTTGAGCATTGTGTTTTTTACCAACTAAGTTATGATTGTTTTGATGCATAAGTATTATATATATATATATATATATGATAAAACTCTAAGACTAAACCCTGCTTAATACCCGACTAATGTCAAACAGTAGACGTAACCCAATTGTCTATCTCGTATCTAGTGATTTTTTGAATCGTGCATTTTATATAGGTTAGTCTTTAAGGATATCTACTCGAATTTAGGAGAATGCATTTGCATAACGATACTCGAATTTAGGAGAATGCATTTGCACAACGAAAATAGGGTTTGATGAGAGTAAACAGTAAGATAATTATGATAATTAAGTAGTTTAATTTTGAAACCTATAGTTTTCAAAGTTATAATTTTGTTTTATCAAAACATTATTATTGTCAATTTGGAATCTATAAAAAATAATCATCCAATGATAGGCCAAAGACAAAGCAAAAAAATATTCCGACAAAAGTTATATATGTATAGAATTAAATGTGTGTTTGTAAGTCATATAAGTCACAGGCAGAAGAGCTGAATTAGCTGGCCACTCGTTATTATTCGTTTTCTTTTTTTTTGATAAAAATAATATTTCCATTTTTTCCCCAACGGGTTCTCTGAAACTAGAACTCGAACAGAGAATCCGGATGCTTTTCTAAGATTCTACTCTTTCCTAATATACTCGTTTTCCAAACCGATTTTCTCGGGAAACAAAAATCCATTATTATTTTTCTTTTTCTCGAGGAAAACTTACGATCTGAAGTCAATTGGGATTCTTCAAATTCTTATTTGCTTCTATTGGAGCTGAAAGAAGGAGGGATAGGGAGTTTATTTCGGGGTCTGTGGATCGAGAAAGGTCTCTGGCTTTGATCTTTGGGTACACGTGGCGTGGAAATGGGACGGAGTCGTGTTGATGCTGTCCAAGTCCCAGATTTCGTGTAAACATTCTTCTTCTGTCTCCAATGCCCTTGTCTTGTTTCTCCTACTAGTCTCCCAAAACTCTTCAGATCCGTCGTTTTTTTTAAACTAGTCGGTCCAACAAAATTGAGAGGAAGATTCAAATAGTTTAGTTTAAATAAAAAGATGATGAAGATGATGCGGACCAAACCGACAAATCTTCCGGCGGCGGCGATTAACGGCGGCGGCAGGGAGTCAGGCGGGCATGACTGGGAAATGAGACCCGGTGGAATGTTGGTTCAGAAACGAAACCCGGATTCGGATCCTACCGGACCTCCACCGCCGCCGATGATCAGAGTCAGAATCAAGTACGGTGCGGTGTACCATGAGATCAATATTAGTCCCCAAGCTTCATTTGGTCAGTCTCTTGATCTTCTTGTCATTCTTAAAAACTCACAGGAGAGATTTGGGAAATTAGAGAGGTGATTTTGAATGATGCAGGGGAGCTGAAGAAGATGTTGAGTGGACCGACGGGTCTTCACCATCAAGATCAGAAGCTTATGTACAAAGACAAAGAGAGAGACTCAAAGGCCTTCCTCGACGTCTCGGGAGTGAAAGATAAATCCAAGATGGTGCTTATGGAGGACCCGATTAGTCAAGAGAAACGCTTTTTGGAGATGAGGAAGATTGCCAAAATCGAAAAAGCGTCTAAAGCCATTTCCGATATTAGCCTCGAAGTCGATAGGCTCGGCGGACGTGTAATGATGCCCCCTCCTTGTACTCTCGTGGATTCATCAAAAAATCTTTAATATTTCTTCTAATGCGTAGGTTTCGGCGTTTGAGACGGTTATTAAGAAAGGAGGGAAAGTTGCGGAGAAAGATCTTGTAACTGTGATCGAATTGCTGATGAATGAGTTGATCAAGTTGGATGCGATTGTGGGTGAAGGAGATGTGAAGCTACAAAGAAAGATGCAGGTACTGTTATCAAAATTAACGATTGCGCAACGTTCTTGGGTTAATGAGATTTTTATGTGTGTGCAGGTGAAGAGAGTTCAGAATTATGTGGAAACGCTCGATGCATTAAAGGTAAAGAACTCTATGGCTAATGGGCAGCAGAAACAGTCAAGACTTGCAACGATACAAGAAGATAACATTGGACAGAGGCAAGAAGAATCGCTCATGGACATGCCAATACAGTACAAACAGAACAAGGAAGAGATTGAGGAGGAGCCGAGGAATTCAGACTCTTGTACTAAATGGGAAACATTCGATCATCATCCATTGACCTCAACTACTGCAGCAACTAATCACGTCATCCCGCCAAGGTTCAACTGGGAATTCTTTGATTAAAAAAAAAAACTCATATTTGTGAGAACTTTTCTTTTCTATATTTTTTCTCTTGTCTGCTGTGTGGAGGTGTTTTTTTTTTTTTTTAATCAGGCGTCTTCTTCATCATCATCATAATGATTCTTTTCTTGTACTTAGATTTTTGTGCTCCTTGTTTTTTTATTTCGTTATGGGAAATAAACGGAGACGCTTCAGAGCAAGTGATTATGAAGATCGTGATTCATGTTGTTATGTCTGTTTTTCTTTCTTCTTGCAAATTTTCGTTTGTTTTTTTTTTCTTCTGTGGCAAGGGACTCGAACCTTCTTCGGCAAAGAGAGGGTTTCTTTCTCTCTCTGTCGGTTAGTTTTGTTCAACGTTGAATTGAACGATTCAATAAGTGGGGGCTTGGGGACAATGAGTGGGTCTTCTAATTCCTCTTATTATTCAGGCCGACGAAAAAGTGAAACCTGTTCTCTTTTCGTCTTTTGTCGTCAAGACGATTTTTACTTTTTTTTTTCTTAGAAATACGAGGCAAAAAATCATATATATCCAAAGTGGGCCATTCGATTATGTCATGAGGAGAAAAATGTCGAATCAAAGAATTTCGCATAGAGCCAAATAGATCTTTCAAGTTTTTGTTATTTAACTTGTTCTAAAATGAGAGTAAATGCGAATTTTGTCTATCAAAATGTGAGCTAATTAGTAATTTGTGCAGACGAAGAGCAGTATCGACACTGTTTAGGGAAATAAATACTTGGTGTGGTTCACTTTCCATAAAATGTATAAATTAGTGGAATCTACTAAAAATGCCGGATATTTTCAAAACTTTTGATACTCAAAATTAGTTAAATATATCACGAAATTTGGACAGAAACTAGAAAGTGTCGGAATCATTTTTTGAGTCTAGTTATCTGAAAAGTATCGGAGTATAGTGATCGCTATCGAGGTCTGTTTGGTTAGAACTCTTGCTCTAAGTATAATTTATAACCGAACTAACTAATCTACAGCTTGATCAAAGAAAGATCTATAATCATAACATAGTAATGATCGATCCGCGAGGAGGCGAGTCATGTTAATTAAGATTAATCTATACTTAGAATCTAAGTAGTTTGAATTTTGATTAGATAAGGACTAATCAATCGTAAGAGAATAACAATAATGCAAGACAAAATACTAAAGAAATGTATTAACCTAAACTAAGCAAATGGTTAAGGGCAAATAACAATGATAAAGGTAGAACCAAGAAATTAGTAAAGTGGATCACTTAAGAGTCCATTATGTTTGATGAATTGAGGTTTATTATCATTAAGTACAATTTAGCAATTTGAGTTTCTTAACTAGATAAGCCATTCGATCATTAGCCATTTCACAATCATTACTTTCAATACTATGATTCATCATGCATAAAAAGAGATGTGAAATATAATCTTCAACTTAAATATCATACAAATCTAGTTCTCTGGTATTTCCATGTTGATAACTAAAATTAGTATGAAATGAGTTCTTTCAAACATTTCATCAAACATGTTATGAACAATAAAATCCTAAAGTTAGGATTAAAGTGATCAATCTTTTTCCTATCATTTTACACTACCCAATAAGTAGATTTAACTATCATATCATCAAAACCATCAATCCCAATTTTTCTTAAGATCTACTACTAAACTCAATGCTCTAAAAGAGACTATTGTTTAGAGACTACTCACAAGTGATCATTAGTTTGATCATCATAAGAGTGTTAGTTAGGGATTTAGATACTAAAATAGGAGTAAAAACTACCTTGATGTTGGGAAGAAAAAAATTATGATTTCACTCTAAAAATCCAACATTTCAAAATATCTCACTAAATCTTAATAAAACTTCACTCTCCCTAATAATTTAGAGTTTATGTTTTTATATAGAAGTTCACTTACAAATGAATTAGGTTATTTTAGGAAATGAGTCAAAATTGGACTTAAAAGGTGAAAATGGGTTGGGAACCGCAACAGGAACGGCGCCACCGGTCTGGAACAACATTATGTCAAGATTTTGCCTCGTCTAACAGGACAACTTCTTTCTTTGATCCTCATTTTCTTGATCTATTTCTTCATGTGACTTCTTCACAACAAGTACTTAGTCCTAAGATCGGTTTTGCTCCATCACTACACATCAACTAAAACTCCATATCTCAGACTCTAAGTCCAGTAAGATTGTCCCTATCTGGATCATTAAGTGATTCGGACATCCAGTTCAGTTTTTAAGTCTATATTCCATACTTAACCAAATTGTTAAATTTATTTTGTGATCTAATACTCGAGTCAATGTACGGAATTCATAAATAAAGTCGATATGCTTTAACTAAGAAGTACTAAGACTTTATGTAGATAATAATAGGATTCGATACAACATGTATAGGTTTTGCCCTTAGGCTTACATAATGTAAATCGATCCTAACACTACCCATTCTTCACACCACCCATCTTTATTGGGCCGCCAATCCATCGCCTAGGCACGATCCTTACCCTGATCACTATCATTTCTTGAAATTCCACAGAGACGTAAGTAATTCGACTATTACTTAGTGAATCCTAACCGATATATCGTATTTCTCTGTATATGTATTAGTATAGCTATATGATGTTTTACTTTTTAGTGTAGATTGTTGTAGATTAGTTATTAAACAATTTTATTTACCTATATTTCAAGTATGGTAGATAATATCCAATAGGTCAATGAATTGACACCAACAAATAAATGTCTCAATGAATTACCTATACTTTCTCAATGTCTCAAGGACCTATGTCGTCGTTTTGAAATGTGGAATTATTGACAAATGAATGAACATTGGTTTATGCAAAGAAATTGTAAATCCAGTTTAACTTTTGACTATTATTATGGTATGCGAATGTAATCTTTTTGTTTGTAAAACTAACTCAAGAAAATTTCTGATTTTTTTAAGGGTGATCGAATCCAGACGGACGTGCGTGGTGCAGAGTTAGTCGACAAATTCTTACCAAAATTCATTAGAATATCCTCCGTGATTATTCAATTTTACGAAACAATTCAAGAATGAGGTCCATATCGACCAACCAAGCATGCTCTCAAAATTAGGTTCATCTGGGAAACTATTGTTACACCATTTTTCGATATACCTAACCACAACTGGTGTTCATCTAAAAGACTTTCAAGAGATTATTAAAATACAAGACATGACTTATTTAGTGGATAGTATTTCTAATCTTTTATAATTTTTTAACATCTGTTGTAGTGTCTTTTTTTTATTCAATATCTATCATGGATGCATTATGCACATATTTGTAAACCATGTTTATGAGTATTTGTTTGCTTTTACCAACTCAATTTTTGATAACAAATCTTGCTAAATTTAAAATATTCACTCTTGCAAAACCGTCTAATACTTACTACTCTGTTCCAACTTATAAATCATATTACAAAATGGCACAAACACCAAATATTTAGAAAATACCAAATTTATATTATTTTTTAAATATTTTTTACCATTATCTACACATAACTTATTATCTTAAAATAACATATCTAAATTTATTACAAAACATCTTTTACCATTATCTACACATAACTTATTATCTCAAAAACACATAACTTATTATCTTAAAATAACATATCTAAATTTATTACAAAGCATCTTTTATCATTATCTACACATAACTTATTATCTCAAAAAGCAATGAACGACATTTTAATTTAACATAAATAGTTCCGTTACTCAAAATTTAACGCCGCGTTTAATTAGACGTTGTTAACTTAAGTTCGTGATTAAAATGAAAAAGTCAAGATAATTAGAGTTTTTTTTGTTGTACAAGTCCAATTGTTGGAGATTTGTGACTTTTTTTCAGTGAAAAGACGTTTGATTCTTCTCTCCTCAATAACAGAATACAAAATTATGTCGATCTGGAATCCAACTGTCTATTTCAATTAAGTTTTTGCTATTTCGGACACCTCGAGAGGCCTACACACAAAATCATATATGAAACTGATCATGTCGACTCTCTTTTGTTGTTGCACATACAATTGAGGAATTTTAAAACATAAGCTGCGCTCATAAAAACATCTAGAGTCAGAAATCTTAATACAAAGCAAAGAAACAGTTTTTACCAATCCTAACCATGACAAGCGAATTCAAATGAGTCGAATAAAGTTTACAAAAGCACTTGACAGAAACCCAAAAGACAAAATGCTAAAAACTAAACATGACCATAAAAGCAAAGACCTGAGATACAGCTACTTGGAGAAAGAGACATCGTTTGTGAAACCGACGCATAGAAGTAAGCTCCATCCAATCACTCCTCTGTTAGCGGCGAAGGAGAGCGGCTGCTAAGTTCCGACCACACAAAAAAAAAGCGTTAAGTAATGATATTTGATATAACATTCACAATATGTAGGTAGTTTAAAGAGAGATGGTTTGTACCTCTCGCGTATCGGGCTTCCTGCTGCTTCTTCTTCCATTATCTGTCCAGGGCTTTCGACTTGACCATTCTCAGGGCTTGACTTCGACCTTGATCTCTCCCTCCTCTTCTCATATGGAGGAGGACTCCTGCTTTCACTACGTCCTTTTCTTGGACTTCGGTTCCTCACTGCTCCATTCTCCGGGCTAACCGGTCTCTCCCTCTCCCTCTCCCTCCTGCGGTCATCCCTCTTATAGTCAGGGCTAACCCTGGCCCTCCTGTAAGGACTTGGGCTGCGTCGTCCTCTGCCGTAATCAGGACTAGTCCTTTCCTTCCTGTGGGCAACCGGACTAGCACCCCGGCCATAGTCAGGGCTGCCTCTTTCTCTTCTGTAAGGACTAGGTGATCGCCTTCTCCTCTCAGGTGACCTATCACGGCGTCTTTCAGGACTGTATCCGTTCCCTCTCGAGTCATCATCCTTCACCGCGTACTCCACTGAGATCACTTTATCCATCAGCTTACTGCAAAGGAAAAGGAAGAAAAATTAGACATGGACAACGAAAGCATTTGGGACAATACGAGATTGTGAAATGGAAAGAAATAAAACCTAGAGTTTGTAGCATCCAGTGCTCTGGTGGCGTCTTCTTGCAACTCGTATTGGATAAATGCAAAATTCCTTCTGATTCTGACATTTACGATTTTCCCGTACGGCTCAAAGTGTCTCTCCAAGTCGCGGGTCCTGGTACTCTGTGCATCGAAGTTGATCACAAACAGAGTCTTGGAAGGTCTCAAGCCCGACGATGATCTCCTTGAACCACCTGATCTTCCAGCACCTCCACGCTCATTCTATACAATTTGCACGTCATCACTAAATCTGCAAGTGATAGTAATAACGCCTCAAGTGAATATCCTACCTTTGTCCACTCAACACGTAGTCTGCGTCCCTTGCGGCCAAACTCAAAGCGATCAAGTGCTCGGATGGCATCTTCAGCATCTCTTTCGTCTTCCATGTACACAAAAGCAAACCCTGGGAAAAAAAAACAAATCAGAAAATTGGAAAAAGCATAAGAAAGTTAAAAGAACCTCCTGCAAACATGGAGACCGTTCCTCCTTTCCTTGGTAGGCCTTACTTAACTAGTGTGACAAATAAAAATTTTCAACATTCGTCGATCCCTATAAACTGTGCAAACTATTTAAGTGACTAGTGAAGCAATTACAGACCTTGTATTGTGGAATTAATATTGTGAATGAACAACAACTGAATAACGAGGAGATGAGACGGAATTGTGAAGAGAAACAGGGTGGTGCATTACTCCATTTTGATCTGGTGCCTCTGCTGTGAGAGGTTGGTATGCATGTACAAAAGTCACGAGGAATGAAATGCAACTAAGTCGGAGGGGGATATGGGAAGAAGGTGGTGCCATTGCGGATCAGGATTGAGCAGGAAATACCGATAACATCCTGCGCCAAAGAAAATGTTGAGTATGGCGGTTATACCCTAAAATTACTACTCGATCGTTTCTCTTCTCCAAATCGCATGTCGGGTTGCTCCAAGGCCAAGGCAGATGCTGATATCAGACGACTGAAGAGGAACCAATGTGGGATCTCCAGAGATTCTCATGGAAGGGGGATATTATGAATTATGCATTTGAAATTCGCTTGCTCATCGGATTTGTAGTGGTTTACGAGACTTTGTTTGTCAACTAAGAGAATTTAAACAAGAAAAACTAAGAGCCACGAAGACTTACCAGCTTTCATATCCACCCTCTCAACCTTGCCATATTTTCTGAAAAGCCGCTCAAGATCACTCTCACGAGCATCATACTCAAAGTTCCCACAGAAGACTGGCCTCATGTTTCCTGCACAGACACCATTTTATGGTTCACACAAGTTTTACGTTTCCCAATTAGCAAACAGAGCACGGATCTTCACCATTAAACAATTTAACACAAGTAAGAATGGGTTTGTTTGAATTCAATTATTCACAATTATATTCTGTGTACCAGCACTTTGATCAGATTTTACTCTAAGATTTCAAATTTACAATTATATATTCAAACGCCAGTATATCAAAGGAGAGACAGCTAAAGTGTGCATGCATCCTATCCAGCTTAATTGAAAATGATAAAACCTCAGATCTGAAATCAGTCATGGGAAAAACCAAAACAAAACAAAGCGTGAGACGCCAAGAATTTTCAACAGTCAATGGAAACATACGAAAACAACATAATTCAAAGAAGATAACGAAATAGGTATCTCTGAAATACGGATTTTAATTTGGCGAACAAGAAAAATGAAATACCAGACAGAGGTCAAATTCAAGATTTCTGAAGCTAAAGACGGCAAACTCTATTTCAATTTACCTTTTAACAAGCTGTTGAAAACCTTATCGGCCGTCGAAAGTTGAAAGTCGAAACCCTAGAACTTAACTCTTATTAGATATTTTGCTTGCTTCGAGGTTCGGGAGATAATGAAAGCGTAGGGTAGAGGCATATCTCAATAGATATATATTTTGGGATATATTTTTTTAATATTAAAGTCTAAAACTGACTCCCTCTCTACTTTTTCGTCAATGACTAGAATCCAGTTTTGGGCCGATGTAAACTAGAATCCCATTTAAGATAAGCTGATTGATTCTCTGGGCCATTGAAAAATAGGCTGTCTCATAACCAACTCTTATTTCTAATCATTCCAATCGCAAAAACTTCAACTTGTGAAGAAATTTAACGAAAGCGAAACAAAAAAATAGAGAGAAAACGAAACCAAAACCTAACATTCTGGTCTTCTTCTTCATCAATGTTTTTAGTTGTAGTAGGTTTATAGATAGAGTATACATTTAGGTTTACAATCCAATATATGAGTGTATGTCATAATTATGTGCGATTCGTATTGATTTAACCTTAAAAAATTAGGACATCCGAAATATCTAATGTCACATCATCACGAACAATCTAATATTATATCACCAATGTAAATCACACCTAATAAATAGTAAATCATTATTTCATAATGGTATTGTAACTAACATATTTCATTAAATGTGAAAGTGCAATACCGTGTTTCAAACCCCCTCCAAAACTCAACAAGTAGGAAAAATTTCACCTCAATTACTAATAATGAATTTTATGACATTATTATTTTTTCAAGTCTTTAATAAATGTCATTTCTATTTCTTTCTTCGTTCTAATTGCTTTAAAAGCTAGAGATGTTGTATGTGTCTTGAACTGAGAGACAATCAATCAAATTTAATAATTTTTATTTATCTATTTACATTAAGAAAACATTCATTTTGAGTATATGTTTCTTTTATATAAACATATTAACATGATGTGTTTTTTTGCTACGACTAAACCTAGACGTGAACCTCAAAATCTCTCATATTCGTGTGTTAAAAAACAATAATGAGAAAGGAATCGAGATTATACACCGAAGTTGTTTACAAGGAGTTGACGTACAATGTGTAGGCTACGTCTCCAAGGCTAAACTCATTTTAGCAAGATCACTATACGTATAAAGAAACACGGTGTCTCACAAACCACAATATCGCCGAAAAAGAGGAAACAAATCTATGAATGCCGATACAAAATAAAAAAAATTCCCCAACTTTGTTTGTTTACACATGGTTTAATCCCAACAACCCAACTAAAGGTAAACCAGTAATGAACTTCAAAAAAGAGCTAATACATGAAATAAGAAACACTTTGAATGACTCAAAAACTTAGGAAATGTTGACTTCTTCTTAGATTTGAAATATAAGACCACCATACTTTAACACTTCACCTTGTACTTAGATGAGTAATTCTTCTACTTTTTAAGTTATCTTAAATGCATATTGTAACGCCTCAACAACCACCGTTCGTAGGCCATTGCTCTATTGGTCCGTGGGACCCACCTTCATTCGACGGATGATGCACAAAATTTGGGAGCTTGAAAAACTTGTTTACTATTACTACACATCACCATATGATCTTTTCTCGTGTTTTGTCCTCACTTGAGCGGTTTTGAAATTCAATACCCAAAAGTTCACCCATCCTAAAATTTTCCCAATTGAAGCACGCTTAACTCTTGAGTTCTGTTAAGATGTGCAACCGAAAAGATAAGTGCCCTTTGGTAATATAGGTCGTCAGATTAATTCTTTTAATCCCTTCTTTTAATCTCTCCACATGCACCGCCATTTTCCACAAACTTGTACAATTCACCCTCATTCACAAATCGCAATGTCTTTGTTGCGCGTCAGAACTGTCACCCCCGATGGTATGAGTCCACACGACTCCATACTTATCTGGGTTCAGTTCTGTAATCAATTCTAAGAAGGTCACCCATCCTGAAATTTTCTCAGCTCACGCTTAACTCTAGAAATTTATCATGATGTGCAACCGAAAAGATAAGTGTAGTTTGTGATATATGAAGTTAAATCAATTCTTTTAAACTCTTCTCATGCACCACCATTTCCAACAAATCGGGGTGTTACAATTCCCTCCGACTCACATAGTGCCATACCCTCGTTCCGAGCCAAAACTGTCACCCCCGACAATGTGAGTCAACAAGACTCTACACTCGTTTGGATTCGGCTTTAATACAAAATGTAAAACCCCGACTTCCGCCGTCTGTGGGTCTATGCTCTCTCAATCCGTGGTCCCCATCATTGTCCGGCAGTCAGTCCTCTACTTCCAGGAGCTCGAAATATTTGTTTACTATCCCCACATGATCTTTCTTTGTGTTTTATCCTCATTCGCGATTTTGAAAATCACTTTCCAGAAAATCATGCACCTTGAAATTTTTCCAACTCACACATACAACACGCTTAATTCTAAAGTCTATTATAATGTATAACCAAAATGCTCCATAAATCTGAATGTTACATAAATGATTCATATATGTCTTTGACTTGCTTCTCGACCACTTCTCAGTCAAAGTGACCACTCATTCAAAGCCTATTATAGTATCTTATTTTGTAGGCTTGTGAATCAATAAAAAGGAAAACAAGCCTAAAAATAAAAAAAAATATATGAAAACAAGCTTATAGGATAGTCCTACATTGAATTTAATCGTGTGGAACATTCTTTCATTTTTTCAATTTTTTATTTTTCTTGTGTTCAAAGAACACTCGTTCTTTTATAATCCTTGACTGACCAGCTGTGGCTGGCTTCCTTAAGTGCTCACCATTTCCCATTAAATTATTTCTTGACTTTTATCTCTTTTCTTTCTTTCTTTTTTGGCCTTTTTGGTTACCCTTAATTATTTCATTACTTAATATTCTGTATCGAAAGTCACAAGGAGGAGGATAGTTATTTATAATCTTTTAATTTTACTTTAGAAAATCGGGTAACGTACGTGTTCAATTCGCATCCTCGTTTTGGAGTTATTTTAAAAGGTTGGCAAAAGTGGAAAGAAATATCTTTTGGTACATATACTAAAGTAGTGATACGGTATTCATTACGACTCCAACAAAAAAAAGTTTTGATATGTTCAGTTTTCTCTAATTTCTTGATACTGGATTTGAAAACAATTTAGAAAACTACATGGGATCGTCAAGCTTTTTTGGTTAACTCGATTATATTCATAAAAAGTAGTTCGAAGGACCAATACAAAAAGGGTGAATCAGTGAAATATGAGTTAAGTGTTGTTTGTTTTGTCCTGATTTTTAACTCTCATTTAAGTATATAATTAAGTTAATTTAGTGTTTACAGAAAATTTTGAAATTCCAAAAATAAAATTTTCTATAATAAATTGGAAAATAAATAAAAATATATATAGAAAATTATGGATTTTTCTTTTTCAAATTAACAAATTATTAGTTTATCGATAAGTTAATAAAGTATTGTAATCTCGACATTATTAGTTTATAAAGTTTATACTGTACTAATCTACTAACATCTCTTTACAAAGAAAAAGAGAACTAAAGTTAAGTAGTGATGCAATATAAAATAATGCTGGAAAATAAACATATGTTAAATTTTGGTTTTCCTACTTTTCAAGATGACGTATAGATTTGAATCTAATAGAACAAGAAATAAAATATAGTATATTCACAAATTCATAAATCAAACTCAACTCTTTTAACTATATGCTTTGTTTCAACCCAAGTTTAAACTTAAACTTTGCGGAACTCCATCAAAACCAAAATGCACCAACAATAGCTTCAAAACACTCACAAAATTTATCAGCACAATCTTCACCAAAGAATCACTCCAAAACGATCAACACAACAATTGACACGACTCATCTCTATCGATCAACACTCCGATACTTTTTTTATTTTCTCTTTTGTCGTGTCGTCCAATTTCTTCTTTTTATATTAAACACACCAAACTCTAAACTTAAACACTAAGATTGAACTAATAATAAATCAAAATCCATAAACAAATAAATATAACTCATTAAGTTAGATATTATTTTTTCATATGACCTTTTTTTCTTTTTTTAATGCTCCTAGCATATCATGAGTTACTTTCTGACTATGCGTTTAGTCGCTTAGAGAATATATGGGTTGTTTGAGGTCCGAAAGTGAGGCTCACACCTTACTTTACGATTAAACATATGATTACTTGCGCAGTGTTGCTAGATGAGGAGGATGATGAGTTTTTCTTCTCCTTTTTGTATGCATCTAACGGTGTAGAGGAAATAAAGGAGTTGTGGGATGACTTAAAATCACACCATGATTCTCTGATGTTTAGTAATAAACCTTGGATTGTCTATGGAGATTTTAATGAGATTTTACATTTTGAGGAGTATTCAAAATTTTGGGAATCCCCTTTCCCTTAAGGAATACATGCTTTTCAAGATATGGTGAAATATTCCTCGCTTGTGGATATGAAGTTTCACGGACCTCACCACATGTGGAGTAATAAAAGGAAGGACGGTTTGATTTGTAAAAAAATTGATAGAGTTTTGATAAATGATCAGTGGAAGAATGTGTATGGTCATCATATTTTGTATTTGAGGCAGGAGGAACCTCTTATCAATTGAGATGTCGCATAAAAATTAAAAGAGAAGAAATAAAGCCCCATACACCTTTCAAGTTTACTAATGTTTTAGCTCTTCAACCTCAGTTTTTGGGCATTGTTAAGGGCCATTGGGAAGAAACGAAGCCTCTATTCCACTCTAGGAGAGCATTGCATAAGTTCTCAAATAAATTAAAAGCTTTGAAACTGCACATGAGGATTTTCGGTAGAAACCGTTAAAGTGATATATCATAGAAGACAAAGGAAGCTCTTGAGAAACGATGTGAGTATCAAACTAAAACTCTCACTAACTTGAAAAAGAAGGTAATGATAAAAGAAAAGGATGCTTATGTTAGATGGAGAATATTAGCAGATCGCGATTCCTCAAGAAAAAATCAAAAATTGAATTGGTTGCAAGTTGGTGATGGCAATAACAAGACTTTTCACAGAGCAGCAAAAACTCGAGAAGTCTATAAATCGATTAAAGAGATTAAATCTCCTGATGGTACTTTCGTAGAGACGCATGAGAAAATCAAAGTGGAAGCAGAGCGTTTCTTCCATGAGTTCCTTGCTTATGAGCCACCTGGTTATCAAGCAATCGTAGTCGATGAACTACGAAAGTTGCTGGACTACCATTTCAGTGACCAAGAAGCTAGTAAAATGATATGTGAGATAACGAAAGAAGGGATAAAAAAAAGTGTTGTTTGCTATGCCAAAAGATAAATCTCTCGGGCCTGACAGATATACGATGAAATTTTTTAAAAATGTTTGGTTGGTGGTTGGAAAAGATTTTGTTGTGGCTGTTCAAGCCTTATATTTACGGGGTTTATTTTGAAAGGTGTTAATACGAAAGTACTAGAATTTATACCGAAGAAGGAAGACGCAACAGAAATGAATGACTATCGCCCAATTTCCTTGTGTAACGTGATGTATAAGGTAATTTCAAAGATCTTTGCTAACCGGATTAATGGTTTCTTACATGTCTTTATCTCGCCCACACAATCATCATTTGTAAAGGATCATATCTCGTGGAAAATGTTATGCTAACTTTAGAAATTGTTAAAGACTATCATAAAGATACGGTCTCGCCTTGTTTCGCGATGAAGATTGACATCTCAAAAGCAGTTGACTCGGTTCAATGGCTATTTTCAGTTTCGACTCTTGAAGCTTTAAACTTGCCTCCGATGTTTATAAAATGGATAGAGCTATGTGTTACCACTGTCTCGTTTTCAGTTCAGGTACATGGAGAATTAGCGGGATTGTTTTGAAGTGCGCAGAGTTTGAGACAAGGTTGTTCGCTGTCTCCTTACATATTTGTCATCAATATGCACGTTTTATCGAAGTTGATTAAAAAAGCCGCTAAAGAAAGTATAATTGGTTATCATCCATCATGTAAAAAGCTGGATCTTAAGCATTTGTGTTTTGCGGATGATATCCTCGTTTTTACATATGGAAAGAAGAAATCAATAGAAGACGTACTTAAGGTGTTTAATTACTTTGATGCTGCTTCAAGCCTCTGAATCAATGTAGAGAAGTCGGCGATACAAATGACTGGTGTACTTGAGACTAATCAAAAAGAAATTATGAGCATATTTCCTTTCGCTTCGGGCCTTTACCTGTTTGATACATTGGACTCCTCTTGTTGATGAAGAAGATGAATGCACATGACTACTCTCCCCTTATTGAAAAAAATTGTTCTCGAATTGCATGTTGAACTGCGAGGTTTATTTCTTTTGTAGATCGCTTGCAACTTATCGGGACAATCATACACAGTCTTATCAATTTATGGATGGTTGCGTTTAGAATACCACGCGAATGTATATGGAGATAGATCGAGCTGCTCTGATTTTTTTTGGTCGGGGCCGGATTTGAACTCACATAAAGCAAAAGTTGCGTGGATGGATGTATGTAAGCCTAGAGAAGAAGGAGGCTTGGGTCTTCAGTCTTTGAAGAAGGTAAACAAGGTTACTTTTTTGAAGCTTATATGGCGTATTGTATCGGTGAATTCGTTATGGGTTTAATGGATAAAGAAGCACTTGATTCAAAAAGGATCATTTTGGTTGATTGATGAGAACAATTCATTGGGGTCTTGGATGTGGAAAAAAAAAATACTCAAGTACCATGGCATAGGAGAGAGTGTTGTGAAAATTGAAGTAGGTGATGCCAAGAGTACTTCGTCTTGGTATGATTGTTGGTCGTTCCTAGGCAAGCTTATCAGGATTACGTGGTATCACGGTTACAGGCCATCGTGGTGTCATTGACATGGGACATGGTTCGAACTTACTCTATAATCTATTGTTAATATGCATAGAAGAAGGCGACATCATAAATCGATCCTAATGGAGATTGAGGATGAGACTGTTGATCTAAAAAATAAAGGTTTATTGCCGCAAAAGAATCGTGTTATGTGGAGGAATTTTAGAGGAGTTTTTAGGCTGTAATTTCGAGGCAAAGATATCTTGCTTGCTACACATGTTGCGTCCCCCCAATGCGAGTGGTTACAAGGTATTTGATTTTGGCACGCAACGTCGAGATACTCATTTATAGCGTGATTGGATATGTTTGATAGGTTTTCAATGCATACTCGAAAAAAGCGATGAATTACTGGAGTGATTTTATATTTGATTAAAAAAAAAAAAAACCTTTCTTGAATCACCACCTGGCTAAAAGCTCACAAGCCAATAGAAGAAGCACTATCCAATTTGAAATACCCAATTTAGATGTATATAAACTATTGCTAAGTGTTAACTATCGAATCGACAAGTGTTTAGCTGTGCGATTTGGTCCTCTAAAGTGGCTGTCTCTAAATGGGGTTCGCAATTATACTTTAATTGGAAATCTTGGTTGACATTTTAAGCGATGAGTAGACAATTCCTTAAAATATTACAAGTTATAAGAAAAATATTTATGTTGAAACTTGAAATGAGCAATGAGGTAGGAGGAAAACTGCAACTTCGCTCTTTAGGGTGATAAAACAAATAATCTTTGTGAGAAAAAAGGTCTTAAGTATTAAATGTGGAACAGCTATTTTTTTTTTTTTTTTGGGTTAAATGTAGAACAGCTATGTCATTTAACAAAAAACGGAGGACCATGCGAATTCCCCACGGTTTAATTTTTCTACTCTAAGAACATCCGTCATATATATTGAAGCACACATTGACGCAAAACAGAAACATACAAATTAAGCTTCTTTGGTTCTATTTCTATGTCGAATAGTAATCCTCCGATGACCGGGAATCAGCAAACAACGTCGATTCGTGTAGACTCGACTGCGTTGTCTCCTAGAACTTCTGATCAGTCTCCTCAATCCTCCCCAGGCTCATCTTCTTCTCCGTCACCGAAACCTTCTCTTGCTGCCATTGAATCTCCGTCGAGGAGAACAGCGACCGGATTGTCCGGCCGGCACTCTGTTTTTAGGGGAATTCGGTTGCGGAACGGAAAATGGGTATCGGAGGTTCGAGAACCGCGTAAAACGACACGAATTTGGCTGGGGACTTATCCCGTGCCGGAGATGGCTGCTGCCGCCTACGACGTGGCAGCGCTAGCCCTGAAAGGATCCGACGCCGTCCTGAATTTCCCCGGTTTGGCTTTGACTTACGCTGCTCCGGCTTCCACATCTGCCGCGGATATTCGAGCGGCCGCCGCGAGAGCCGCGGCGTTGAAACAGCCGGATCCGGGTGGAGCTGAATGTGTAGTGGAACCGGGTCAACCCGGAAAGGAGGAACCATCATCATCTTCGTTGGAGTTTATGGACGAGGAAGCGATGCTGAATATGCCGAATTTGTTGACGGAGATGGCCGAAGGGATGCTAATGAGTCCACCAAGAATGTTAGCTCCGACGCAGAATGATTCGCCGGAAAATCATGAAGGAGATAGTCTCTGGAGTTACAAATGAATCCATGGAATCGAAAGCTGCCTTCTTCTCTTTTCTTTTGTTGGATGAGAGTTTTTTTTTTTTTTTCCTTTTCGGGTCGTTTTATGATCTATAAATATTTCAACAAATGTTGCATGCTGTATCGCTCCATAATTCTTATTTTATATAACTATGATCTATATTATAATATAGTCACGGGTTTCATATATAGTTCTTCTAAATTGTTTTTTCTTTCAACCGGAAAATTTAAGTAAAAGCTACTCAGAAAAAAATGAACGTTAGTTCTTGCGTAAGCTAGTATATCAGTTCTACGATGGAAAAATTGGAAAACTAACACATTGAAAAGAAAAAAGAAACCGAGCATGTAAAGTAAAAAAAGCATAGCCGGTCATTAATGGTGAGAAAATCATCTTCAGAAAGTCTAAACAATTTGTCTCGGAGGAATATTTATGAATTATAGCAGTCATTCCATAGTCCGAAAATGAGTTTCAAATATTGCATGGGAGAGGAGAGAGAGACTTATTCGATGACTCTTGACTCATGATGTTGAGATTAGGGATGTTAGTACGGGCTACCTATATTCATTAATACTAGTTTAGTCTAAACCCGTTTAGAGTCTGCCTGTTTAGAATTCTTTTAGCCGGAGTCTATTTATAACCCGTTTAGTCTTAATCCATTAACACAAAATTCATTTAAGTCGAAGCCCGTTTATATTTGATTTTAAGAGAAAGTGCAAAAGTGCTAAAGTAACTGATGTTCATACAATCACACAAGAGAAACTTATAAAATCATATCTATCTACTTATAATATGTGATAATGTAGTGATAAAGATGCGAGGACAAGAGAAACTTAAAATGTTAAAGATACGAGGTCAATGTACTGTAGACTCTGGTTTCGTAGTGTCATAGAGCCCATCCACACCTACAGTTATAAATGCATCAATAAATACAAAAAGAACTTTCAGTGAAGATTTTTTCAGTTCAATATATAATCATTTGAGACCTTTTAAGTTTTTTAAGCTTTGGAAGTTAAAGATTCTCAAAATAAACCTAAGACCATAAAAGACAACAAACGTAAAAAGTTCAAAGTCTATTATAAAGATTCACAAACCATATATAACAAAAGTCAAAACGTTTCAAGCGTTGAATCATAGTATACAACAAAATCAAAAACCAATTTGAACTAAATTAAAACCAAACTAGAGAAGCAGAGAAGTAGACAACAAATTTATTCATCAAGAGAAAGTTACAAAGTCATTTAAATTCACATACATGAATCTCTTGATATGGAAGACTCTACTCCTGAGCTACTAAGAGTCTTTTTAGCTTCTTCATCGCCATCTTGTATTATAGCTACAATACAAAATGTAATTAGTTGTAAAAATTAATTATATTAGAATTTGTTGGTTTAACAAAGCTTAGTTTTCATAATCCGCAAAACCGCGTAGCCAATTCCTAGTACAAAGCAAAGCTTGCACATTTTTGGAAAGTAAGCGGTTTCAATATGGCGTTAAGACATGATCTTATACTAAAAGCAGACTCTGAAGCTACAGTAGTTATGGGAATACTTAACAAATCCTGAGCCATAAAAGATAATTCACCAAATTTATGCCCATTCTCTTTCAAAAACTCTAAAACATCTAAATTTGAGAAAATTTCCTCTCTAGCCTTGGCTCACTTATATATATAACTGAGATTTTGTGTTAGCTACACCAGCATTAATACTTTTTTCCAGTTCAAGAAGATCCTGTCACAAGTCATGAAAAAATGACAAAGATCATATACGTGAAAGTATTGAAGATCTTGTGTTTAAAATCTTGAAATTTTTTATGTAAATACTAAAGGATATTGCAATATTTTATGCGAAATATAGCTAAGTAATGTTAGTTAAATATAGCTAAGCAATATTTTATGCGAAATATAGCTAAGTAATTATGCGAAATATAGCTAAGTAAATGAAAAAAATCGAAGCAAATTCAAGAGAAACAAAAGCAAACACAAGCTAGTTTTATCTTATCACACATGATCAAACACTAAACAGATACGTGAAAGCCTCTATTTCCATTTAAATCAAGCTAGTTACAATGTCAAGATCATCAAGTGGTGACTCTGTAACCAGCTCATCCGAAATTGGTGTCACTGAAACTACTGAAAAACTTGTAGAAGACATCATTTGATAATCTTCATAAAGCTCAGTCATATTCCTCTTAAGTTCTTCAACTTTTGACTTAGAAGTAGTTGAATCAACCTTCTCATACGCAACTTCAAGCATTTGTAGCTTCATCCTAGGATCTAATAATCCCCCATAGCCAAAATGAAACTGTATTGCTTCCAGTACTTGTCGAATTTAACCATCATATTCTTAGCCATATTATTCACAGCAACATCATCACAAGTAGAATATTTTATCAGCAGCAATTCAATTTTCCAGACTTGCGTAAAATATATATGCGATGTAGGATATTTTGAACCAGCGAAGTGTGTAGTAACAACACTAAATGGTTTCAAAATTTCCTTAAACTTGTCTCCATGGTTTTATTCTTCATCTGATGGTAAATACTTGTAGTTTGAATCATAAGATTTCATGCTTGCAAATGCACTCTTAAATCTCAAAGCTCTAACAAGCGTTAGATGCGTTGAAATCCATCTAGTTTTCACACCAAGAGAAAGACCAGCTCCATCAGATACATCTACTCTCCCTACACAGGCTGCAAAAGCCTCTATCCTTGACTGAGAGGCTTTCACGTATCTAACACTCTTCCCAATGTTATGGAGAACATCGTTTACTAAAGCTAGGCCACATTTAACTATCAAGTTCAAGACATAAGTACATCACCTAATATATATGAATTTTTCATCGCAGAAAAAGACCACTTCCACTAATCATTTGTAGCTTGCCCTTGAGAATTCTCAACATGATTCCATAATTTGCAGCATTATCCAAAGTAATTGAAAACACCTTTCTTTATATATCCTATTCTTTCATATAATCTAGAACACAATTAGCAATTGATTCACCTGTGTGAGGAGTCTTGAGATCACAAAATGCTAGAATTTACTATTAAATCTCCAATCATCATCAATAAAGTGCGTAGTAAAACACATGTATCCCATGACGGTGGCGTTGGCTGTCCAAAAATATGATGTAAAGCATATTCGACCACGATGCTTTCTAAGAACTTCTTTCAGCTTCAATTTTTCCATCTTATACTTCCTAAAAACATCTAGTGTTGCCGTTTGCCTACAAATAGGCTTACAATCAAGATTAAGATAAAAATCTCTTTCCCTAACTTTCTCATATTCACAGTAATGGAATGGTAAATCATGGTATATGATTACCTCACTCAGGATATCACGATCTACTTTATGATTATAAACTTGCCTATATTTCTTCTTATCGGGATTCTTGAGACAACTATTTAAATGACGTCTCAAGTGATTCGTCCCATGTGTAGTAGTGTTTATCACTAATTCAACACCACAATAAACACATTTTTCTCTTTCTTTTCCATCTGCCTCAACTCCTACTGACTTAAAATCAACCCAAACATTTGAAGTTAAACACCTCTTGTGCCTCTTGTGTGTACCTTGACTTGGTTGCACTTGTTGAGTATCACTTTGATCTGCAACTGAATTCTCTGGTTCATCTTCATCTTCATCTTCATCCTCACTCAACTCAATGTTTTCACCCATTGTATCTTCATTTCATTTATACTTATATATTGATATACTCTACTTCTGCTTGGAGTCTTGCCACTGTTTCTATAGATTTGAATCCAACATTCTACAAAAGAAGAAAAAGAGACACAATGAGATTTAGACACGATGAAAGCAATCAATAGATAGCAAAGTAAATTTGTTCAAGAAAACTTTTTCCAATAGTTGACTAAGTCAATATGGTAACAAACACAAGCCAAAACACATTGAGATTTACTAAATTACAGGGTTCTTGATCTTAGTAGAGACTCAGCACAAATATAGGTCTTTCTTGCAATTCGAGTGTCTGAGGAGTGGAGAAAAAATGGCACAAAAGATAATTCAATACGATATATTTCAACTTTAAGAAAACATTGAAGAAAATTCAATACGATAGATTAATTAAAAATGTCAAAGCACACAGGCCAAACAAACATGCCAAAACATGATGCATAACAAAACTTTAACTAAGTTAAGAAAACCCAAAATCTAAAACGAAAACCCAAAATAAAAAAGCTTTGATTCTGCTTCAACGTATCATGTAGGTCTGGACATTTTATTCGAATCCAAAACTCGAACCTAAACAGAAAAACCCAAAAAATTCCGAACCCGATTTTACTAAAATACCCGAACGGATTCTATGAGTCTACATCTGAAAATCCAAAAATCCGTAAAAATCCGATCCAAACAAATCCGATCCGAATAAAACCCGAAAATCCGAATCCGAATCCTCATTGTCTGAAATAGTAATATTATATTCCTTTGTGTAAGATCTTATTTTATTTCTATATAATAACATCTTACATACAAATGAAGCATTTGATACTCTTTTGAACTTTTTATTATGGTATTTTCCTTTAAAATGTTATAATTTATCGCGATCATGTTTAATTGGTTTTAGTACTTGATATATGGATACGGTTTTGGTTATTACATTATGTTATTATTTAGTTTTTTTTTTGGGTTAAATCGGATTTTATTTTTTAGTTTTGATGTAAAATATCTTAACCAATTCGAAACATGAATAGTTTTGAGGTTTCATCTAAAAATCCAAACCCGATCCGAATCCGACACAATCCAAACCGTATCCGATCCGAAATCTCAAAATACCCGAATGGGTTCTATGAGCTTACATCCAAAAATCCATCAAATCGGATCCTAATCCGAACAGATATCCGAACGCCCAAGCGTAGTTTCATGTTTCATGTGTTTACTTGAGCAAAACCCATAAATGTTCCAGGCTTTGTCGAATTGATGAACCCAGAAATCTTCCGTTTTGACACAGGTTTTTATTCAAAATCCGATTTCAAACCCGACCTGATTGAAAAAATTCTATAAAATAAAAATAATCGAAAAAAATTCTAAAAGAATTCAATAATTCAAAAATAAATTCTAAAAAATAAAAAATATCGAAACATTAAAAAAAAATTCAGAAAACTGGGAAAACCTTCATAAAATTCAGAAAATTTTAAAATAAATTATAATAATTAAAATAAACTTGAAAATTTTTCAAAAATTCAAAAAATCGAAAAAGAATCAAAATAAATACAATTTTTCCAAAGAATTTACACTATTATAAAACACTACAAACTACAAATATATATTTCTAACACTGTATTTTTTTCACGGGTTATTAAATAGTTACTATAAACCTGTATAAAGATAAAAATTCTAAATTAACCTTATACATAATATAAAAAATATAATATATTTTCCTATCCCAATAAAAGTAATTTAAGAGATAAGTCAAATAACTTATGAGATTTTATCTTTTAATAATATTTTATTCAAGTAGTTAAATTATAAATAGTTAACTATCAAAACAAAATATTACAGACATCGTTATGATAAAATAAAATAATTAATTATCTTAAATTTTCATTCCGAAAATCCAAATGCTAATGGAAGAATAATCGAATTGTTGAATTCCGGCTGAAATTCTTCAATTTTATCAATACTATATCTATGTATTTCATATCATGAGTTAATTCCCATGAGTTTTTTTGATGAATAGTGCATGAGAAAGTTTTGAGGGGATGATAAGTGACATATCATGAGTTTTTTTTTTAATTTTGTTTTGGAATTTCTTTTGGGAAATTCTACAAAATGCCATGAAAAACTAGGATGTGGACAAAAATGACACGTTCCAAAAATGTCACTTTCGTTGGACGATTTTTGTTTTCAGAGACTTAGGATGAAAGATTTTTATATTTGGGAAGAAAAATATCATATTCAGTCAACCGTCCTAAATTTAACTTCTAAAATCTTAGTTATTAAGAAGAAATTTTGTGATTTAGGATGAAAATAGTTAATATTTGGGAAGCAAAATGTCATTTTAAGTAAGGTTGTCCTAAATTTGATTTTTAAAACATGATCCTAGCGTTTAAGAAGGAGTTTGTTGATTTAGGATGGAAGTTGTTGATACTAATTATGACCGTCTTAAATTTGACTTCTAAAATCTTAGCTTTTAAGAAGAAATTTGGTGATTTATGATGGAAATAGTTGATATTTGAGAAGCAAAATGTCATTTTAAGTACAATCATCCCAAAAAACGTGATTCTTGTTTTTTATGAAGAAATTTGCTTATTCAAGATGCAAGTTTTTGATAGTTTAGGAAGCAAAATGTCATATTAAGTACAACTATTCTTAAAAACCCGATTCTTGCTTTTTAGGAAGCAAAATGTCATATTATGTACAACTATCCTCAAAAACTTAATTCTTGCTTTTTAGGAAGCAACATGCCATATTAAGTATAGGCATCCTTAAAAACTTGTGTCATTTCTGCAAGTTTTTGATATTTTAGGAAGTAAAATGTCATATTAAGTACAACTGTTCTTAAAAATCCGATTCTTGCTTTTTGGGAAGCAAAATGTCATATTATGTACAACTGTCCTCAAAATCTTAATTCTTGCTTTTTGGGAAGCAAAATGTCATATTGAGTATATACATCCTTAAAAACTTGTGTCATTTCTGTCCATAATGGCGAGTTATGTAATACGATAATAGCCACGGTATCTATATGCATTGTTTGACAAAAAAAGCGTAAACGACAGTCGAGTCGACTGTTCGAATTGACAACCATTTAGCTATGGTTCCGTCATGGCTTAACCGTGGCTTTTTTGCATATAACCACGGTTTTTATGTGGCTAATCCGTGGCTTTTTTTATAGTTCATATTTGCTTTCTTTAGTTAATTTTTATTAGTGTCTAATATTATCCGAAATTAAGCTTTCATTATGCTAATATTATTATTAGTGGCTATATCGATATATATATAAGAATTAATTGATCCGACATTTCAAAAATACAAAAACCGATAAGTAATTTTGATTTAAACGCTTCACCCAACTTTCCACAACAATATCATGCTCATCGACATCGTCCTCTCTTTCCATTATTTTCTCCAAGTTATCCTTCTCTGCATTTGTAACTACGAACACACTATTAATATCATGTGAATTTATACAATTAAAATTAGTATTACCAAGTTTACATATCTACTAGTATTACCAAATTATACATATCTAATAGTATTACCAAGTTCTCCTAGTGTTACTAATATATGTTACTATGTTAGTATAACAAAGTTCTCCTACTTTTACCAATACTAGATTATAACCCGAGCCGGGAGCCCGGCTCGGGTATTATGTATTCATAAAATAATTCTATAATATATTTAAATTAAATTAGTTTGTATAAAATTAATACTTAATTTATGGTATACTAACATTTTAAAAATACTTATATGATTTATTAACACATATTATTGCATAGTTGTAACTTTTTGTTTCTTTGAAAATTAACAAAAAAAGTATATATAATATAAATATAGATATGTATCAATTAGAGTTTCATTATATCAAAATAAATTTAATAACTATGTGACATGATATACTTTATAAATTTTAAAAAGGAAATAATGAATATGAAATTTCGAAACTTGTTATAAAAACATATCCCGTTTGGTGAAGATATTTGAGTGATGAGCGGAAATCATTTTTGGTCTATAAAAGGAGATGGGCCACCAATTCTGAATGAACTGCTGTATTACATATTTTATCTATTAATGGGCTATGAATTTTTAATAAGTTTAATATTTTTTTAATGACATGGCTGAATAGAATGATTTCATTGGTTATTTTTCTTTAAATTACTCTCAATGAGATATGTGGCTTAGTGTCTTATCAATTAATATATAGGGGATATGCGTAATATAGCAACGTTATCCAAGTATTACTAATTCATGCTAATACTACTAACCTTAGTATCTCCGAGTTTTTCGTAGACTGTCTCAAGAGGCCACCCTCTCAGGTCGCATTTCTGCCACTTGTACTTGCACATCTTTGGACAACCGTCATTAGGAAATGATACTGGCTCTCGGAAGCTGTCTCTAAGTTGTGGAATGGTCTCCAATGACAAAAGCTACAAACACACACATATAATTAGTCTTAAAAAAATAGTTAAAAACGCCAAGTTCAACTTTTTACCTCCAATGGGATACAAAAACCCGAAATTGAACTGGGAACTGACAGCTTCCCTCTGTAATGATTCATCGAGTTGTTAATGGACTCTAACATGTTCTCAAACGAGAATCTCTCCCAAGGAAATGTTTGACATAAATTCAGATCATTCACATATCTTAGAAATACGTCGAGCAAGGATTTAGCTTGATTTCCAGTTTTTATGGGACTATAAACGATGATGCTCAAAAAATACAACACCACCATCTATAGCCTATCTCTAGTCTCATCCTGTCCCATTTCCTCAAGCCTTTTTCACGTCTTCATGTTTTACAACCTTCTTATCGAAATACTTCGTCCTGAAGGCCAATGAGCCTTGTCGCTGCCAATTGATAAGATGATTGTGACAGTTGAGTCATGATATCAACAGGTGCTCTTGTAACCCATAACAGGTGGGAACGCCACCACAAACGCAGCCTCCTTTTTTCTTTCGATTTTAGCGGTATGCAGCAGAAGCATCCACATGGGTTGAGACTTGTGATTGCTCCTCGGCATGTGATAAAGGTGGGAGAACTTTGGATGCTCCTCAAACCACGATCTCTCGGTCGGAGTGAGATTCACTTCATCAAAAGTTTTCATAACTTCCTCGATGAAGCACCGCATCGATACCTTCACGTTCTCGCTATACGCATTGGGCTTGAAGTACACATTAAGATGTCGAAGGGCTATCGTTTCTTCCGAGAAAACCTCAAATCCCTGAAAAAAAGATATAGAATTACCAACAGACACATAGTATTACCAAGTTATTCTAGTTTTTCCGAGTATTACTTATACTTCAATGGGATCGATAAAACTCTATTCTATTTCTACTCACCAGATTCTTCTAATACTCTACTTATAATACAATTCTACTTACTGGATTCATGTCGTCGGTCTCGCTTTCCTCCTCCGATTCATCCGCCTCACTCTCTACGACTCCTTTATCTACATTCTTTCCTTGATCTCATCCTCCTCTCTCTTCGTCTTCTTGTCCTGACTCTGTCACCTCACCGTTGGAATCATCTCCTCCTTCTTCAATGTTTTTTTTCATTTCTCTTCTTCGTCTCCTCTACGTTTTTCTCCGTTATCCTCTCTGTCGCATCTCCTTCAAGACGAGGAGGAGGAGGAGCCGGAACTGACGCCGACGCTTCTTATATTTCTCCTGGCACTTACGCCGACGTTTCTCCCGTCTGGGTTTTACTTTTCTTCGGGGTTGGCCTCTGCCGCATGACTCTTCAGCTTTGTCTTCCTCGAAATCCTCGTCTCCACCATCTTCAATTTCGATTCTCTTTGATTTCACGCGGTAAATTTCTTCTCTCTGCAGAGATTTGGATTGGAGAGGTAACTTTTCGAATCCAGTAAGAGAGAGATACGACCATAAAAAAAAAATTAGGGATTTAGGTTAAATTTGTTCCTCCTAATATCTCAATATCTCGAGTAGAACCCGACTTGGTCAGTAAAACCCAGATTTCTTGGGTAAAACCCGAATACGGATACATACTATAAATATGGTACATTTGCTTGATTTCTCCGTAATTTTTCTTTTTTCCAATTAAAAATAAATCAAAACGATTTTTCAGTTATAACCGGGCATTTGAGATAAAGTTTTCCTCATAAGGGCATTGGAGGAGTTTCTCTAATATTTTTGTTCATGTTAAACAAAATCTTAATGTAGTTGCTCATGTTGACCAATCCTCTCGGGTGGCTAAGCCCTTATTTGTACCAAGACTAGGCATTATTCGGTTTGATATATAAAATCTAACTTCCGTCGAAATTTTTTTTTTTTTGGCAGAAGGTAACTCTTGAAATTATGATCTTTAAGGATAAACTTTTGTTAGCCAGCATATCCGCATAGCCGTCGTCTTCCTCGCCGGACATGCTGGATAACAATCAACACCCAAACTTGGCCAGCAGAGACACAATCTCTGAATCGCGTACACGAGACCTAAGGATTCTTTCCTAATCTCATTGGTAGTTCGCTTCTCGCTCCTCCAGAGATAAAGAGGTTGTTCCAATGAGTTTGTTCTGTAATTCGGTTGAGACTCTTTATCCGAAACCCTTTCTTCCCCGGAAATCTCACTTGCTTTCCTTCTCAGATCCAAAATTCCGAAACCCTAGTTTGGTCGGCTTTCCGATTTGTCGTCCATGGCCGATCAATTCATGCCTTCAATCGGCGTCCACGTCGGAAATCGATATGGTAAGGACCAAAGAAGGTGTGTTCGCTCCTAAAGAGAAGAAGGTAGTTGTCTTATGGGACCTCGACAACAAGCCGCCTCGTGGTCCACCGTACGAGGCGGCGACGGCTCTTCGACGAGTCGCGGAGAAACTCGGCCGAGTGGTGGAGATTTCCGCTTACGCCAATCGCCATGCTTTCATCCACTTACCTCACTGGGTTGTGGAAGAGCGGCGCGCAAGGCGGAATCTCGATTTCATGGAGCGGAAAGGAGAGGTGATTCCAGTGGAGCCTTACATCTGCAGCGTCTGTGGCCGGAAGTGCAAGACAAATCTCGATTTGAAAAAGCATTTCCGGCAGCTTCACGAGCGGGAGAGGCAGAAGAAGGTGAACCGGATGAGATCTCTCAAGGGGAAGAAGCGGCAGAAGTACAAAGAACGCTACGTCTCGGGGAACGAAAAGTACAATGAGGCGGCGCGGAGGTTGCTGACGCCGAAAGTCGGGTACGGGCTGGAGGCGGAGCTCCGGCGAGCGGGGGTTATGGTGAAGACGGTGGAGGATAAGCCGCAGGCGGCGGACTGGGCGGTGAAGAGACAGATACAGCACTCGATGACACGTGGCATAGACTGGTTGGTTCTTGTTTCGGATGACAAGGATTTCTCGGATATGCTGAGGAAAGCACGAGAGGCTGATCTCGGGACGGTTGTGGTCAGCGACCGGGATGGAGCGCTGGGCCGGCACGCCGATTTGTGGGTCCCTTGGATCGGAGTGGAGAATGGAGAGATCGGGGAGGCGGATTTGATTCCGGAGAGGAGACGGCGGATTGAGGAGGAGGAGGAGAGTGAAACCGGCGGGGTGGATGGGTTGTTCTCGTTGTCTTATGACGAGGAGATGACGGCGGAGAGTGATGGATTGGGGAGGTTCAGTGTGTCGGCATTTTCAGAAGATGAATGGGTGGAGGATGAAGAGGACTTTGCGTTAAGTGACAGTGATGATAGTGACGATGAGCTCTGACTTTGATATTCATGGAAATTTTGAGTTGAAAGAAGAGTTCTGTGGTTGAATCGCAAATTTTTTTGGCAAAAATAAAAGATTTGCATAAGCAAAGAGCCATGGGAATTCAAGTTCATGCTTGCTAGTTAAGCGTTGTATGTAAGTGAGCCACTCGCACATGTGGGGATTAATCAAGTTTACTCATATCTTTGATTGTATCAAAAGTTACTCTTCTTGTATACGCGATTCAAATGCTTCAGCAATCTTGGGCACATTTCAAAAACCTGTTGATGTAGAAATATTGAGGCTAGACATGAAGACCTTTAAAAAAAGCAAACGTTCACCTTTGAACCGTTTGTGTAGCAACTACCTCAGATAAACATACGTAAGTAGTAAAAACCAGAATCTGTGTTTTGCTAAATCATATACATGGATTTGACTGCATGTAAAGAACATCGCCACAGGATGATGTTAGCTTCGTAGGAGTCATACACTTAACGAAATTGAGGGTGATAAGACCCCGAACTAAATCTAACCGAAATTCGTTTAAAACCAAATCAAACCCAAATAGTGCAATAGTGTTGAATAAGCTTAAGAATACTCAAACAAAACATCACAACAAACTATTTAAATTCAAAAATTTGAAAAGGAACACATTTTCATATATATTTTAAAGATCATAACATATCAAGTTCTACACTGTTAACCAAATTCGTTTTTAAATTCAATCAAAAACAAATCTAGTGCAAATTTCCACTCCTCCATGTATTCATATATGATCCAATATTTCAAATGGACACAATTCAAATAAATATAACTTGGCAAAAGCAAAAAAGAATCAGTTTTTAGAAATTAGGTGTTCACAGTTTATATAATCTTGCGGAAATGACATATCCTAATTTCTAATTTGTTTCAAGAGTGACTACTATATTTTTAAGTTTTTATTTTGTTGCTTATCTGAAAAGAAATCTCAGACTATGGCATAATCTTACCTGGTATTTTTTTTTTTTTTCTCTTTTCAAGCTTTACTATAGTCGCACCTAAATAAACTCAACATCTTATCTACAAGTTTTTTTTTTTTTTTTGAACTAAATAATAAATTATGTTTAATTTTTAACTAAGATGTTGTAGAAAATTGATACTCTTCCTATAATCACATAACTAGTTGTTTGAGCAAATAATTAAAGAACACAAAGAATTTAACGAGTTCAAATCATGGTGTGCGATCCTACGTCTCGGTCTGGAGCTTTTCCGGTAATCCAGTATATCAAAGATTACAACAATTTAGGGTTTCTCACAATCTCTCTAAGAACAAGAAAGATCTCTCAAAAGCTTTCTACTTTCTGATAACCTAAATCTCACACATGCTCAGCTTTATATAGCTTAAGACAATTACAAAGATAAGGAAGTTTAACATAAACCTTAACCCAATAGGAAACTAAACTCATTCCCTATTTGACTAATACCTAAGTCGCGGGCCTTGTTAACACTCAATGATTTTCATCACCAAAGCAAGAGGCCCCAAGCCCAACAGACTCCACCTTGATGACAATCACTTCAGAGTGTAACACCTTCATCTTTGCATCTCATGTGCCACTCCAGACAAACCAGCACCTTAGTGCACTTCTAAGTTGAGAAAGCTCAAAACCTTCTCAAACTTATCCACATGAATAACCTTTGTCAACATATCAGCTGGATTCCTCTAAGTCGGAATCTTAGACAGCTTCACTTCACCTGAAGCAACAATATCCCTAATAAAATGCATCCTCCTGTTGATATGTTTCGTCCTCTCATGATGAACATTGTTCTTGGCCAGACTCAAATCACTTTGGGAATCATCCAAGATTGTCTCTGCCTCATCATCCTTGACAGCTGACAACTTGAAGTGCGACCCAATAGGTGTAGCAACAGATCTATACTCATCCATATTGAATACCTGCAAGACCTTCTTGATATAACTAGATTGACTCAAGGTGAGAACTCCACCTTCACGATCCCTCGCAATATCCATACCAAGAATCCTCCTTGCTGCTCTTAGATCTTTCATCCCAAACCTTCTGCTCAACAGATCTTTTACAACATGTATCTCATTCATATCCTTTGATGCAATAAGCATGTATTCAACATATAGGAGAAGGTAGATAAAACACTTACCTTTGCTCTCCTTTATGTAAACACAGTGATCAAACTCACTTCTTTTAAACCCATGACTAACCACAAATTGATCAAAGCACTTTTTACACTGCCTTGGAGCTTGCTTAACCCCATACAGTGCCTTCTGCAACAAGCAAACATGGTTCTCCTTCCCCTTAACAACAAAACATTATGGTTGCTCCATATAGATCTCTTCTTCAAGTAGTCCATGAAGAAATGCAGTCTTAACATCAAGCTGCTCCAATTCCAGATCCAAATTAGCACAAACCGAGAGAAGAAACCTGATACTTACATGCTTCACAACCGGAGCAAATACGTCCTGATAATCAATACCCTCCTTCTGAGAATATCCCTTGGCTACTAATCTAGCCTTGTATCTCGGTTCTTCAACTCCAAGGATTTCCGGTTTTAACCTGAATACCCACTTGCAACTAATCACCTTTCTTCCATGAGGCCTTTTGACTAATTTCCAAGTCTTGTTCTTATCCAGAGAACTCATCTCTTCTCCCATACCTCCAGTCCAGAGAATACTATCCTTAATCTCAATTGCCTCCTGATAATCCCTTGGTTCTTCGGAACTTATCTCAATCGCAGTGATCATAGAAAAACTTGCACAATCATAATCATTTAGATTGGAGGAGGTCTTGTAACTCGCCTAGAAGAAGAACGAGTTACTACTGTATCATCTTGAGGTATATCATCTGCATCAACAACTCCACCTGAAGATGAACTTTGGTTGTTATCTTCAGAAACTGGATATGTCGTTTTCTGACCTCCCTGTCGATCGACATAAGGTGTGTGTCGATCGACAGAGGTCTCGTGTCGGTCGAACGAAGGGGTCTCGTGTCGATCGACCGAAGGGGTCTCGTGTCGATCGACAATGCTCTCGCAGATTTTTTCTTTCTCCTGACTCACCTGTCGATCGACACAAAAAGTCCTGTCGATCGACACAGAAAAACCTGCCGATCGACACAGTCGTTGGACTCGGATTTTCCAGCTCAGAATCAGCATTAGAACCCTGATTCTTCAAGTCTTTGAACACTTTATCTCCCACAAAGACTACATTCCTGCTAACCACAAATTTTGATTCATCCAGGAGCCATACCTTGTACCCTTTGACTCCTTCCGAATAGCTAGTGAAAATTCCCTTCACCGCTCTTGATCTTAACTTTCCTTGATCTACATGGACATAAATTAATGACCCATATCTTCTCATGTGCTTATAACTAGGCTTTCTTCCCAGCCATAGTTCTTCAGGAATCCTGCCATCTAATGCAGATGAGGGGCTTCTATTTATTTGGTACACAGCTGTGCTCACCGCCTCAGCCCATAATTCTTCACCCAAGCCACTCTCATCAAGTATACAGCGAACTTTCTCCATTATTGTTCTATTCATGCGCTCAACCACTCCATTCTGCTGTGGAGTGTATGGACACGTCTTGTGCCTCTCAATCCCATGCTGCTTGCAATACCCATTGAAGTCTTTGTTCACAAACTCCAACCCATCACTTTCTTGTTGATTCTATTCTCAACTAGTTTCTTCCATTCACAAAACTTTGTGAAAGCTTCACTCTTAACAGACAAGAAGAACACCCACACTTTCCTAGTGTAATCATCAATGATAGACAGAAAATACTGCTTACCAGAGATACTTGGAGTAACAGATGGAGATCCCCAAAGATCTGAATGTATATACTTCAGTGCTTCATCTGAATTGTGTTTTCCAATGTTGAAGCTCAATTTCTTCGTCTTCCCCATAACACAACTCTCACATAATTCCATCTCTCCAATCTTCCTCTTATCAAGGATGCCCCTTTTTGCTAGGATCATGAAATTCTTCATACTCATGTGTCCTAACCTTCTATGCCACAAGATTGTCTCAACATTGCGAGGTTTACCAGAAACACATACATTTGACTGTCCTTTCACAGTCTCTCCATCAAACAAGTATAAAGAACCACACAAAGAGCCTTGTAATCCCATCTTCCCATTCATTTAGAACCTTGTTTTTCTTTTGCCTCCAACATGACTGAACCCAAGTCTATCTAAAGTAGTGGCATATATCAAATTTCTCTTCAGCTTGGGAACATACCTGACATTAGTCAATGTCTTCACCGTGCCATCTTTAGCATTGATGTTGATTGAACCAATTCCTTCAACAGCAACACCTCTATCGTCTGCTAGTAGCACTCTTCTAGAGTTGACTTTCTCAAATGTGTCAAACCAGTCTCTTCTTGAGGTCATGTGATAAGAAGCTCCCGAATCAATCACCCCCCTCTCAAGATGCCAATTTTCAGAGACTAGTAATGCATCAACTCCTGTTGATTGGTCGATGACAACTGCTGCAGTAGCATCTTCCACATCGGCGCCGTTTCTCTTCTTCCAGGCAAAACAATCAACCTTCCTATGTCCATCCTTCTTGCAGTACCAGCAGTTGAGCTTTCCTCCACTCGATTTTGACCTGCTCCTGCCTCTATTCTCATAACTTCGCTGATCCTTGTTTTGTTGTCTACCTCGAGCCACATGTGCTTCACCATAACTTTGTGAAGTTGATATACCTTTAACTTTAAGCTCTACTTCTTTTTCCCTTGCAGCATTCACCACATCATCAATTGTAATTGACTCTCTACCATACTTCAAAGACTCCTTCATAGAATTATATTGTGGTGGCAAGGAGGCGAGCAATAGTATGGCTTGCACTTCATCTTGAACTTTAGCTCCAACACTAGATAATTCTGACATGTTCTTTAACCAGTCATCGACATTCTGATCAATGGACTTAGAACCATCACACTTGAATGTATAGAAATTATACATCAAGTGGATCCGACTTGGTAGAGTCTTAGTGTTATACAATCTCTCTAAAGCATTCCAGAGATCACGTGCAGTCTTGCAATCTTCCGTTTTCCTTGCAACCTTGTCCCCTATGTGCAGGTCCAATATATCCTTAGCATGCCTTGCTCGCTTCTTCCTCTTGAGTTCATCTGCTTTGACTCTTGCTGCAAAATCTTCTATTGATTCATCTTTCTTGACTTTTAGCTTTTCCGACTCACTGGTTGGGGGTAACACCTCTTCCTCTAAGTCATTAAGACTTAAGTGGGCTAACATCCTCCTTTTCCACATACAAAAATCTCCAGTACCTTCAAAGATGGCTACCTTCACCTTTGTTTCTTGTATTCCTCTTCAGACATCTTGATCAATCGAAGTTACTACCGTTTTGCAATTAGCGTGTCGATCGACAGGGATTATGTGTCGGTCGACAGAGAACCCAGACGAAGATTCCCAATAAAACCTAACTGCGTGTGTCGATCGACATGGATGGTGTGTCGCAACAGCGATGTAGGAATTTGTGTACGTTTTATAACTTTTATGAAACCCGAACAACAAATTTAATCCCTAGGATCTAGTGTCAATTGAATCTATTAATCGGATCTCGAGTATACCTGGAAGTTATGCAGCGGAAGAGATCAGGTATGTCGAGATATGAAACGCCTCAGATGCTGCGCCTCTACTGGTATCAACACGCACACAAACTGGAAAGCCGGGATGCTAGTGCCGGAAAAGAGATCAGATCTCTTATGAAAGCTTCAGGGATTCCTATGTTTAGGTTAAGAGTAAAAGTAATGCCTAATCTCTATATATAGGGATTAACAAAGACCTAATTAACAATCGGGGCAAACCCAAGTCTAATTAAGGCATAAACCAAAACATGTCGTTTTGGACCGACACAACTATTGTGTCGATCGACACACCTCTCAGAAACACGTGAATTGTGTATATCAAATATACACTGATTCGATCATAACATTAATAATCAATCCCAATCTTATTTATCCAGTTTGCTTAGGTGTGTGACCCTGTAAGATCATATAATACTAGCAATGAGTTCTTAACTCATAGATTACAAGAGACTTCTAGCAAAGCATTATAATCACCTAGTATCATATGATTGTCTTATCTCGACAACTATATACAAGAGTAAAAACAAGTGTGATTTCAGGACATTCCCAACAATCTCCCACTTGTATTGGAATCAACTATTCCTATAATCCTTTGTCACTATATCTCGATCTAGCATAAGGCAAGAGCTCGTGTCATCCTTATTAAGCTAGACCATTTTTATCGATCTCTGATTTATACTGATAAAACAAATGACTGACAATCACCTCGTTTGAGCGCGGCCACGCATTTCTCAGTATCAAATCTTCGATAGGCCCAGAGATATTTATCTCCCATTATATAGGAGGGACAAATCCCATCTTGTTCCATCTCTGTTCCTTACACACTTCATGACAAGCACAATAATGCCTTTATAATCACTTGTTACGGCTGACGTTTGACAAAACCAAAGCAGACCAATTCATATGTAAGAGAAACATGATGAACTCAGGTCTAAGGACTATACTCTATAGTCGTAATGAGAAACTCTTATGACACTCATATAATATTCTTGTAGAGTTCTTATTAGCGGGTCATATCCGATATTGTGTTCACTGACACATATCTATGTGATTGACTTTAATACCCTTATTAATGACTCCATGAAACTTAGTCATTAGTCACCTCACATACTAGTGTCTTGCGGTTATTAATGTCACACTTTAATAACCTCAACTAGGGACTTAGATAATTTATGTCATTCATTACTTATAAAGTTTCATGATCAAATCACGTATTTGATGACTTATAAGAATGTCATAAATCATTTTGGGACCATTATTTAACAATATAATTAAATAATACTGAAACAAATTTCATTAAATAAAACATAACCAAATGTATGTCTACAAGATCATCATAACATAAACATAAATAAAATATAACTCCTATTAGAATCAAGATCACATCTTAAGAAATCTAATGCCTATAGCAGCAGTATGGCTCTCATGCTTAGGTCGTGGGAGAGGCTTAGTCAAAGGATCAGCAATATTCTCGTCCGTCAGAACTCTACTGATTTTCACATCTCCTCTATCAATGATATCACGAATAAGATGATACCTCCTTTCTATGTGCTTGGATTTCTGATGTGATCTGGGTTCCTTTGCTTGAGCAATGGCACCATTGTTGTCACAATATAATGCCACTGGCTCATTAATGCTAGGAATCACACCAAGTTCAATGATGAACTTCTTAATCCAAACAGCCTCTTTGCCGCTTCTGAAGCAACGATGTATTCAACTTCAGTAGTCGAATCCGCTACGGTGCTCTGCTTGGAACTCTTCCAGCTGACCGCACCGCCATTCAGACAAAAAACATATCCAGACTGAGATCGGAAATCGTCTTTGTATGTCTGGAAACTCGCATATGTGTAACCACTCACTACTAGCTCATCACTTCCTCCGTACACCAAGAACTTATCCTTAGTATTTCTCAAATACTTGAGGATGTTCTTGACTGCTGTCCAGTGACTCTCACCTGGATTAGACTGGTATCGACTCGTCATGCTTAAAGCACAAGCGACGTCTGGACGTGTACAAAGCATGGCATACATGATAGATCCCATAGCATAAGCATAAGGAATCCTAATCATCCGCTCTTGCTCAGCCTGTGTCGAAGGACACTGCGTCTTGCTAAGAGAAATGTCATGAGACATTGGTATGAAACCTTTCTTATAATCATGCATATTGAACCTGTGTAAGACCTTATTAATATAAGTATCCTGACACAATCCAATCAGCTTATTCAATCTATCTCTATAGATTCTTATTCCAAGAATGTAAGCGGCTTCTCCCATGTCCTTCATCGAGAAACAACTTCCGAGCCAGGTCTTTACAGACTGAAGTAACGAAACGTCATTTCCTAGAAGAAGTATGTCGTCCACATACAGTATTAGAAATGCAACTGCACTCCCACAAGTCTTCTTGTAAACACATGGTTCTTCTTCGTTTCTCACGAAATCAAACTCTTTGATCACTTCATCAAAACGAAGATTCCAACTCCGAGATGTCTGCTTCATCCCATAAATGGATCGATGAAGCTTGCATACTTTCCCAGCATTCTTAGGATCAATGAAACCCTCAGGCTGTGTCATGTACACATCCTCTTCCAGAATCCCATTCAGGAATGCGGTTTTCACATCCATTTTCCAAATCTCATAATCATAATAAGCGGAAGTTGCCAGGAGAATCCGAATAGATTTAAGCATAGCAACTGGGAATAGGTTTCATCATAGTCAATACCATGAATTTGCTTGAAACCTTTAGCCACCAATCTAGCTTTGTAAATTTGTATGTTTCCATCAACATCAATTTTCTTCTTGAAAATTCATTTACACTCAATGGCTTTCACACCATCGGGCAAATCCACCAAAGTCCATACTTTGTTCGGTGACATGGATCCCATTTCGGATTCAGTGGCTTTAAGCCACTTTTCGGAGTCAGGGATCATAATTGCTTCTTTGAAATTCGCAGGCTCGTCACTATCCACGATCAACAGATCGTGACAGTTAGTCACGAGAAATCCGTATCTCTCAGGCTCGTGACGAATCCTTCGGATCTGCGAACTTCAGGCACCACAGGTGTAGATACTACGACTCTTCGTAAATCTAACTGCTGTTCGTCCTGAACAGGTTGAACAGCTTCTTGTGATTCTCGAACTTCTTCGAGTTGTAATTTACTCCCACTGTTCCTTTTAGAAAGAAACTCTCTTTCAAGAAAGACACAGTTCCGAGCAACAAACACTTTGTTCTCAGTTTGGTTGTAAAAGTAGTAAGCCTTGGTTTCCTTAGGATAACCAACGAAGTAGCATTTCTCAGATTTTGGGCCGAGTTTGTCAGTGAACATTCGCTTGACATAAGCCTCACAACCCCAAATCTTCAGGAAAGACAAACTTGGAACATTTCCAGTCCACATCTCATGTGGTGTCTTTTCAACTGATTTTGATGGAACCCTATTCAGCATAAATGCAGACGTTTCTAGAGCGTATCCCCAGAAAGATAATGGAAGATCGGTGTGACTCATCATTGATCGAACCATATCCAATAGGGTCCGATTCCTCCTCTCAGACACACCATTCCATTGGGGTGTTCCAGGAAGAGTGAGTTGTGAAACAATTTCACAATCTCTCAGATGATCACTGGACTCTTGGCTTAAGTATTCACCTCCACGATCTGACCGAAGAGCTTTGATACTTTTGCCAAGTTGGTTTTGTACTTCATTACGGAATTCCTTGAATTTTTCAAAGGATTCCGACTTATGTCTCATTAGGTAGACATAGCCATATCTACTGAAATCATCAGTAAATGTAATGAAGTACCCAAAATTCCCTCTAGCACTAATGCTCATTGGGCCACACACATCATTATATATTAGGCCCAACAAGTCACTGGCCCTTTCGTTAGTTTTGTTGAAAGGGGCCTTAGTCATTTTGCCCAACAAGCAGGATTCACATTTCTCACATGATTCATAATCAAATGAGCCCAAAAGTCCATCAGTATGGAGCTTTTGAATCCGTTTCTCGTTGATGTGGCCCAAACGACAATGCCAGAGAAAAATAGGATTGGAGTCATTAGACTTGAACCTTTTAGTATTTATGTTATAGACAGGCATAGATTGGTTTAAATCATAAAGCCCATTCTCTAATGGGGCGCTACCATAAAAAATACCATCACGATCAAAAGAACAAAGCTTGTCTTTAATCAAAAAATGAAAATCATCCAAATCCAAAACAGAAATAGAAATGATGTTTCTGCTTATAGCAAGTACATAGTAGCAATTCTTAAGTTCTAAAACCAAGCCTGAAGGAAGAGACAAATGAAATGTTCCTATAGCTAAAGCAGCAACTCTAGCTCCATTTCCAACGCGCAGGTCCACTTGTTCCTTCTCCAAAGTCCTACTGTTGCTTAGGCCCTACATATTAGTACAAATATGAGCACCACAACCAGTATCCAATACCCCATGAGGTAGAACTTGAAGTAGTAACATTTACTTCTATAAAATAAATACCTGAGGAAGAAGGCTCGTAAGTCTTCTTCATCTTCTTAAAATTTTCCAAGTATTTCTTGCAATTTCTCTTCCAATGCCCAAACTCCTTACAGTAATGGCATTTATCAGTATCAGAAGGGCCAGACTTGGGCTTGGGCTCGGGCTTGTCCTGATTCACAATCTGGACAGCCTTGCCTTTAGCCTTGTTCTTAGGTTTCTTAAACTTCTTACTCCCTTGTACTAGAAGTACATTAGGAGTGCCCTTCTTGATATTGGGCTCAGCTGTCTTAAGCATGTTATGCAGCTCAGTCAAAGGCCTTGACACATTGATCATGTTATAGTTCATTATAAACTGATCATAGCTTGGCGGCAATGACTGCAGAATGATGTCAGCAGCCAACTATTGGCTAAGGGGGGAGTCTAGTTTCTCTAGGTTTCAATATAACCTATCATCTTAATGACATGAGCACTAACTGAACCGTCCTTTGGTAGCTTGCACTCAATGAGAGACTTAACCATCTGGTATCTCTCAGTTCGAGCCTGCTCCTGAAACATCCCTTTCAGGTTAATGATCATCTCAATTGGCGACTCCACGTTCTCATATTGCTTCTGCAAGTCTGAGTTCATGGTAGCCAGCATGAGACAACACACATCGACCACATCATTTGAATGCTTATCCCAAGCATTCCTCTCTGCATGTGGGGCATTGGGCATCGGTTTAGCAGGGAGAACACTTTCAAGAACATATTCTTTCTTCTCTTGCTTGAGAACAATTCTCAAATTCCGATACCATTCGAGGAAATTCGATCCATTCAACTTTTCCTTCTCAAGGACGGATCTTAGGGAGAATGAGTTATGTTGAGTGGTTGACATAGCTGAATCAAAAGAAAGGAAAAGAGATTTAGTTATGATGACGAAGAAAAGAGAAATCTTAACAATTAAGAAAACTCGAAATATACTCAAAACAATGTTTCCTCAATTTGAATATAGTTATCCAAGATCCATACTTCACTAAAATTTGAGTGAGCTTTGACTCATCGCCCAAATCTTAGCTATCTAGGTAAGCAACAACTTTTGCTAATTACATCCAGTGTAACTCTTGGTCATGAATTAGGCATCTCATGTCTAATCCACTCCTATGTCTCTAAGCCCAAAACCGTTTTGATGGCTTAGTCAAGTGAACCAATCTCTTCAGTCACATGGTAACGATTACCATCTGTCTTACTCATGTAATTGTGGACACCTTGCTTTGGAAAGCCCATCGCACAATGAAACAAGTCTAGACAGTAGACAAGATTGGAAAAACATCAAATTACTTGATATTAGTTTGAGGAACGGATCTAATACATATCAAATATGTATTCTAAAAATGTTTTAAATAAAACAATCAATCTAATTAAGTTTTAATTAATCTAAAAGATGGGTTTTAAGTCGCTGAGATTGTTCACATAAAGCTTGTCTCGGTCGACACAACTTAAAAACAATCTGCGAATGCTTCGTCTGTCGACACAACTTACTTGTGTCAGTCGACACAGCTCATGTGTGTCGATCGACACTGCTTTAGTATCGGTCTACACGACAACCCGTACAGAGCCAACCGCGAAAACCGATCCAATCAGATTGAACCAATAGCGATCAAAGCTTGCGTCGATCGACACAACAATTGTGTCGGTCGACAGAACTAGCTGGTGTAGGCCGACACAACCATTGTGTCCGTCGATACATGCTGTTCAGGGAAGCTCGATCATCGGATCGAGACCTAAAGTTTTCGATCGGTTATGGGAGTGTGTCGATCGACACAAGATCTGTGTCGGTCGACAACGACAACCCAGAAACCCTAAAACACGAATTTTAATCAAATTCTAGCATGCTTCCTATATACAAACTTTCATATATCGTTTTGAATTCACTTAATTCAATTAACATGCATTAGATTCAATAAAAACACTAGGCTCTGATACCATTGTAGGAATTTGTGTACGTTTTATAACTTTTATGAAACCCGAACAACAAATTTAATCCCTAGGATCTAGTGTCAATTGAATCTATTAATCGGATCTCGAGTATACCTGGAAGTTATGCAGCGGAAGAGATCAGGTATATCGAGATATGAAACACCTCAGATGTTGCGCCTCCACTGGTATCCACACGCACACAAACTGGAAAGCCGGGATGCTAGTGCCAGAAAAGAGATCAGATCTCTTATGAAAGCTTCAGGGATTCCTGTGTTTCTGGTGGCTGTAGAAATTAGGTTAAGAGTAAAAGTCGTGTCTAATCTCTATATATAGGGATTAGCAAAGACCTAATTAACAATCGGGCCAAGCCCAAGTCTAATTAAGTCATAAACCAAAACATGTCGTTTTGGATCGACACACCTCTCAGAAACACGTGAATTATGTATATCAAATATACACTGATTCAATCATTACACTAATGATCAATCCCAATCTTATTTATCCAGTTTGCTTAGGTGTGTGACCCTGTATGATCATATAATACTAGCAATGAGTTCTCAACTCATAGATTGCAAGAGACTTCTAGCAAACCATTATAATCACCTAGTATCATATGATTGTCTTTTCTCGACAACTATATACAAGAGTAAATACAAGTGTGATTTCAGGACATTCCTAACAAGCGAAACCCGGATCGCGATTCTTCTTCTTCCTCGCGACGCCTGTTGATTTCTTTTTTCCCAGAAATCAACACAAAAGCCTAATAACCGTCAATAGCCTCTTTCCCAGTTATTAACCCTGATCTAAAACCTAGATCTCAGCAGAGTTCTCTAACCCTTACTCAGGAAACCTTTAACCTGGCTCTTATATCACTTGTAGGGAATTGATACTCTCCCTATAATCATAGAACTGGTTGTTTGAGCAAGTAATTAAAGAATACAGAGAATTTAACGAGTTTAGATCAAGGTGTGTGATCATACGTCTCGGTCTGGAGCTTTTCCAGTAATCCACTATATCAGAGATTACAACAATTTAGGGTTTCTCACAATCTCTCTAAGAACAAGAAAGATCTCTCAAAAGCTCTCTACTTTTTGATAACCTAAATCCCATACATGCTTAGCTTTATATAGTTTAAGACAATTACAAAGATAAGGAAGTTTAACAGAAACTTAAACCCAATAGGAAACTAAACCCATTCCCTATTTGACTAATACCTAAGTCGCGGGCCTTGTTAACACTCAATGATTTTCATCACCAAAGCAAGAGGGCCCAAACCCAACAGATGCCATATATTTTATTCTCTCGAGTTAATGTTATAAACTTATTTTGAAATATTATAAACAATTTTTGGCCATCTAACTTAAACTTTTTAAACAAACATTTGATAATACATTCATAAGTTTCTTCTGCTCTGATATATTTAAAAAAGGTTTTTTGAATCCATGTGAAATCTTTAAAACCCAATAAAATATTTGGATAAGGTTTATCGTCTTTAGACGCGAGTGTTTATTGGTTTATTGATTTCTTCAATACTTGTTTCTCTTTCAAGATTTTTTGAACTGTTTTGTTGGTGTTGAAGCTACTCAAAATTTTCGTGTACATTAATGATCTTATTGATCATATGAAGATGTCGGATGCAATGCCAGTAGCCACCCATATGGTCACCACTTCTCGTATTCAACTCCTCTACGGAACATTCTTATCCAATCCTTCTGAGTATTGAGCGGTCGCATATACATCATCGAATCTTCAATGGGTCACATACCCTATTCATGAATCTAGATATACTTCAACGATCACTTCAACTATCTACTGTGAAAATGTGAGAGCTTCCTATCTTTTCAAAAATTTTGGTTTTTTTAATTTTGTATGAGCCATGTGGTTTTAGATTATCATTTTATCAAATAACTTGTTCAGTATGGTTCTCTTCGTGTTGTTCATGTTTCCATCAAAAATCAGCTTGTCGTAGCACTCACCAAGCCCATCTCTCACTCATTTCTTTTTTGTCACTCATCTCAGTTATGACTTTATTCGGCCGCCTATCTTGTGAGAATATATAGAGAAAATGAAAAAATATATATTATAAATATGTTATATTTCTTTTTAAAATAAGCTTAGAATATTATCTATTCGCGAAAGTGTATATAGAGTTGTAAATTCATTTTTGAATGATGAATGATGAGAAAATATATTTTATGTATAAGATATAGGTGTATTGACTATAGACGATGAAGGATTAGGTTGTGAATATTTTGAAATCAAATAATTATTGGTAAAAACTCAATATGATTAACACATGCTGAGAAATCATGAGATACTTTGATATCTCTAGTGGAGATAAGATTAACATAGAGAAATACTCAATGTTTTTTGTAGGCCGTTAAGTTGATACAAAAATTGACTTAAAGAAGAAAAGAAACATCCTGATGGAAGAATTGGTATGGATCAAGGGAGTTATGGACATGAAATAGGAGAAAACTAAGCGAGACCGTTATCATAAAAAAAGTGAGGATACGAAATGGGAAGTTTTGTTGATTAAAGATATCAAATGTTACTGAGAAATATAAGGTTTCCTCATGTATTAGAGAAGGTAAAGGAGTAACACAAATTTTTTCAAAGCTAATGGAGAGATCTAGAAAACAACAAAAGAGCAGGGATATCTTTAGCATGTGCAAGTGGAGTAGTCGAATAAGATCTCAACTCAAATATGAAAAATAATTTCATTAAGAAAATTTAACTATATATGTGAATTGGGACCATATTTTTATGAGAAAACAACATTTTATTTAATATGGCTGAAAAAATTCTTGCACCAAGAGTAGTTTTCTATGCTGGAAAATTTATGTTGAGTATGTTTCTTGCTCAATTATTTTGTAGTCTTTTTTAGGTTTTTGTTTTGTATTTGCATCCGGATATTTTTCAGTTGAACATTTAATCCAAACTATAAGTAGACTATATATGTAGGCTTCTAAATTGATTCATTTGGAAACAAAACTCTCTAGTAGCAAATGCCAACTTTTTTGACGTCTAGAAATTGATATTAATAACTAGGAGAATGTGTTACAAATGATAAAAAAAAAACCTTTGCATATGAAAGCAACACATAACCTATATCACTAGTAAAAGAATTACATGAGAAATTGGAAGCCGAATACCTTACTATTCTAATATTATAATTACACATTCATAGGGGAATCGACAAAATTAGGTGCAAATAAGCTCTCAACAATCAAAGAGGAAGTTAGATTATATCATTCTGAGTGGAAACTGCTGAATTCAAACCATTCAAATGACATACAATGTTAAAACCCCGGCCAAATGATGGCACACAATATCCCAACACCGACCATATTAAGGCTAATTTTTCCTTCCTCCTTGACACATGAACCTTTTTTTCTAATTATCAGGCTGACCCTTGTGCACCTGATTGGACACTATGCAACCAAGAGATTAAAGTCCAATTAATGCTTTTTTAATCCTGAAAACATTCCATTAACTTGGCAAATAAATGCTATGCTATTACATTCTTTTGTTGGGTTTTTGGTTTAAATTCCCTTCCGGTATCGATCTAATGTGAATATACATTTGAACTATGCGTCAATGTCTAAACCCACATGAACTAAGTATAATTTTGAATTTACGACATTAACTAAATAATCGATGTTGATTCTCCGAAATTAATGGATTCTGTTTAATATCCGTTAACCGAACACTGACTAGATTGCCACTAGATAAGAGAATCGGGTCGGGTTGGTTAAATGGGTTGGACTCGGATTGTCAATATTATATATGAGCTATGTTAATCAAAATACGAATGTCTTATGTAGCCTAGTGGTAACCAAGCCTGCCTTTGGTATAGTGCCTGAGGTGCTTTTTGCACCAGATAGGCACAAAATCAAAATTATTTATGTTACATTAAACCCAAAATTATTAAATAATAAATCTAAAATATAAACCACACGTTTCTAACTTTTGTTTTTCTTCTCCTTTTCTTTACAGATATAAAAAACCTACGACGTTATTTTTCTTTTTTTTTGGCAAAAATCAATGAAAAGCTCAACAATCGAGCATGTAAAGCATTGACTTTTCTCCTATGAATCTAGCCGTTAGATAACCTCTTATTCTCTATATATATATTTTCATAAATCAATGGTTTTCTTATGAGTTTTTGTTATAATTTATTCTTCTTTGAATATTCTTTGTAGAGATTACTTGTTTCACCTCACTCAGTTCTTAATTTCTGAAATTGCCAACAAAATCAGGTAGGATATTGTCAGTCTCTAAATTTTACCCTCTATTCTTCATAACCCAAATTTTGTATTTATTTGACAATGTAATTTTTGTTCTAATCAGATTTGTAAAAAATAATTAGTTGTTTTCATGACTTTTTCTTTCTTCTACCACACCGGTACCACCGACGTTCGAGCCTACTCCATCCTCCACTGAAACCATTCACGCATAGTTCATGTCTATATGTACATTGAGTCAAACCAAAGACCTTTGTTTTACTAGTCTAGTTAATGCTTTCTACTTCAAATTAAAAGATGACCGATCGATAGAGACGAAAACATTAAAGCAATTTTGTAAAATCGAGGCATCTTAGGGGTAAAATAGTAACCAAAAGATTGACGTCAAGCTGACGCTACTGGTTCTAATTTCTTTCTCTCTACTAGTTTTTGTCCTCTCTTCTATGAGGAACCCAAGCTTATAAACTAAATCCGCTCTGAGTTGCTCTTTTTTTTCTTTTCAGTTTTGTCTCCTTTTTCTACTTCACATTCTCAAACATTCCCAATTTATTATTTCCTCTACTGCGATAATTTGATCATCTCCTTAAGAAAACCTAGCTGTGAGAGATTGATTATACCGAGAGGTAAATTTTTCTAGGGTTTCCTTCAATTGATGATCGGATTTTGAACAAACACCGATCCGTTCCAATATTACAGGATAAAACCATGGATTCTTATTTTTAAATCCCTTTTCTTCTCGTTGTTGTTGTAATCTAGATAGAGAGTGAGGAACACAAAAAAAGAAATCATGGATTTCGATTTGGAAGGAGGAAACAAGCGAGTCTTCAACAGACTCGGCGGGTCGACTCGGCCGACGGCGCCGTCGGACTCAAGGCAGAAGGTTTGTTTCCATTGGCGAGCAGGCCGGTGCACTCGCTCTCCTTGTCCTTACCTACACCGAGAATTGCCGGGACCGGGTCCGGGTTACACGAACAAAAGGGTCGCCGAGGAATCCGGTTTTGCGGGTCCGAGTCACCGGAGAGGACCTGGGTTTAATGGAAACTCTAATAGCTGGGGGAGATTCGGTGGGAACAGGACAGTGACGAAGACGGAGAAACTTTGCAATTTCTGGGTTGATGGGAATTGTCAATACGGTGATAAGTGCAGATTCTTGCATTGCTGGAGCAAAGGAGATAGTTTCTCGTTATTGACTCAGCTAGATGGGCATGAAAAGGTCAGTTACTATATATATTGATTGTTGAATTAACGGATAGAATCGAAAGTATGTGCTGGATTTTATTCTTCTTGTTGGGGGAATACTGATTGGTTTCCGAATCTTTTGATGAGAAGCTCGTCAGTGGGATTGCTCTGCCTTCTGGGTCTGATAAGCTCTACACAGGAAGTAAAGATGAGACGATGCGTATCTGGGACTGTGCTTCTGGACAGGTTTTGATTCCAATTCCATTTTGTACATGGACCTTTTTGTTTTAAAGCCTTCCTCAATGCCATACATGTCTTGCCTTAACTGTTTGGTTAGGATTTAGAGTAACTTGAGAGAATGCTATTTGTTACGGTGTTCTTGTTAATTGTAATCCTCTCTAGCTAGAAAACCATGTTTAATTATGAAACCAAACTAGTCTTTTCTTTCAGATGAATGAAGAATGCTTTTCGATCTGGTGAGAGACTGTTTTTATGTTTACTTATCGTGGACACTGTTGTTTTCTCTTTCAATTAGTGCACAGGCGTAATAAATCTTGGTGGGGAAGTTGGTTGTCTGATTAGTGAAGGCCCTTGGCTATTGGTTGGCATGCCAAATCTTGTAAAGGCAAGTTCGGAGTATTATTCTCTTGACTGGGGAACCACTTTTATTACTCTATCCATGACATGTTGTCAATGATACAGGCATGGAATATCGAAACCAATGCAGACCAGAGTCTCAGTGGACCTGTTGGCCAAGTATATTCTCTTGTTGTGGGTACTGATCTACTCTTTGCTGGCACACAGGTAAAAACTCCAAGTTTGTTTGCTTGATCGCTGCAAAGAAACATCTGTGTCAATGGCTACAAAATATGTCAGCTTTTGGTGAAATAAGTCGCAACAACTTTATATGCAGGATGGGTCTATTTTAGTATGGAGATATAATGCTGCCACTAGCTGTTTTGAACCTGCGGCGTCACTGAAGGGCCACACACTTGCAGTTGTTACCTTATATGTTGGGGCAAACAGGCTTTATTCCGGCTCCATGGACAAATCTATAAAAGTAAGCTTGAACTTTCCCATTGTTTTTGTTTATGTATTGATTTGAGCTAATCGTTTTGCTTTACATGTTAATAGGTTTGGAGCTTGGATAATCTGCAGTGTATACAAACGCTCACGGATCATACATCAGTTGTGATGTCTCTCATTTGCTGGGATCAATTTCTTTTGTCTTGTTCATTGGATAACACGGTCAAGGTTAGGTTTATTGTAAAATATCCTATCAACCTTGTGAAAGTTTGAATATTCCGTTGTTGACGCGCATTTTCTGGGTGTAGATATGGGCTGCAATTGAAGGAGGCAACCTGGAAGTGACATACACTCACAAAGAAGAACATGTACTTTTTTCTTATATACTCTCCGTTGGTCCTTATCTGTATGTAATATAACTAACAAAAATTCTGGCTGGATTCAGGGAGTGCTAGCTCTATGTGGTGTACATGATGCAGAAGCCAAGCCGGTTTTGCTATGCTCTTGCAATGACAATTCCTTGCGCCTCTACGACTTGCCATCGTAAGTCTTGAAACACGGATTCCGTTACAGTTCCTTCTTTTGGTTTCTGAAAGGTGAGGTTCATTTTCTTAGATTTACGGAGAGGGGGAAAATCTTTGCAAAGCAAGAGATACGGTCGATCCAGATAGGTCCCGGGGGCATATTTTTCACCGGAGACGGAACTGGTCAAGTTAAAGTATGGAGATGGTCCACCGAACCAACCGCTGCTTCTTCGTCTTGAGAAAGTTCCATTTTTTGTTCTTCTTCCGCGGAGTTTCTTTTCAACGATCTTCTTGTACCATTATATATGGGTCTATTGAGATGTTCTCTTTCTTATCGATGTTCTAGTAAAGGCCATGGCCTGTTGAGATGGGCAGTGACCAAGATCTGAGACAGGTTTGGGAGAATTTTGGTCCCTTTTTGTCTAATTTCAGGATTCTCTGTTTGTAATTGCATGGTCTGTTGAGATGGACAGTGACCAAGATTTGGGGGAGATTTTTGGTCGCCTTTTGTCCAATTTTCCGCATTCTGTGTCTTGTAATTGGTTGGATTTGTATGGTAAGTTAGTTTGTCACAAAAGATTATATATTCAGAAATCAATAAAGATTTAGTGTTGAAGTAAAGCATCCTTATTGTTATTACTGAACAATGTTTGTTAGAAAAAGCAAAGATTTTAAACATAACTTTGATGGTATTACTCCCACGAGATTTGATCTCAAAGCCGTCGTCTGCTTCCTCTAGAGAGAAACCAAATGTGTGGATTATGTGTAACATCCTGTTCCCATTTTTCCGGAAAGATAGAAATGTTGGATAAGGGGTGTTGCGAGAATCCTAGGAGGATTCATGGAACGGAGCGAGAAGAGGAGGTAGCGGCATGCGGAACGGTCCAATGGAGAACAAGTGCGCGTGGGAAATGAGGAAAAAGGGGCGTCGGGCCAAGGAGAAGGGACAGCCCGATCGGGATGGACCGAGGAGCCGGCGCTAAGGCCCGAAATGGAGATAAAGGGGCGGTCAGGACATTAGGATTATTTCTTTTTTATTAAAAAGAAATAATTAAATAATTAGGAAGAATGGATAACTATCAGGGAATAATTAAAAGAAAAGGAAAGTGAATAATCATGGAATTAAAGAAAGGATAAGCAGGAATAAGGGGAGATAATAAAGGAATAAGGAAAGAATAAAGGGACGGCTCCCCCTATATATATATGAGCCGCCAGCCCTAGCTCTTTTCAAAGAGAAAGAGACGGCCCCAGAGAGAGAGAAGAGAAAAGAGAGAAAGAGAGAAAAAGAGAGAAGAACCGTGAGGAAAGATGAGAGGAAGGGGAAAAGGGAGAGGAAGAGGACGAGGAAGAGGCAGAGGGATCGAAGGGGGAGATGCACACGGGAACATGAAGAGGAGATCTTCGAGGTGCAGGAGAGTGGAGGAGGCGATTGACAACTTGTGTGAGTGGATTGAGTGTTCTCCACGGCAACCAAACTCAAAGGTGAGTGCGGTTCTCCCTATGCCTTGGATCTAACTTCCCTTATTCCCTGTGAATAGAAATTCCTTAGGAAGTGTTGCAAAACACTAAGATCTAATGTTAAACATGATCTTGAGATGATGATCTAGTATATAGGATGATGCATGTGATAATGAATTGTTTGGGATCTGTATGTCTTGCTTGCAGGTTGCTTGTTTGATTGTTTGTTGAGTGTTGCATGATAGATTAGGGGGCGGCACACTAGGGTTCTCAAACTCTAGTGGTGATCCGCATGCTTGACATGTAGGGGGCGGCAACTCTAATTGTGATCTGTGAATGATGCATGGGAAGGGTAGAAAGGGGCGGCACAGCTAGGGTTTCCAAACCTTAGATGTGATCCGGCCCTGGTTAAGGAAACAAACTGATTAAGGAAACTAGACAAGTAGGGGCGGCGGCTAGGGTTCTTAACCCTAAGACGGATCCGCGTTAAGACTGATTAAGGAAAGAGGTTAAATAAGGAAAGTAGAGAATATGGAAAGTATAGGAATGTTTAAGGAAAGCAAAGATATGGAAAGTAAAGAAATGTTAAGGAAAGTTAAGGAATGGGTAGATTCTGCATGTGTTGATTGTTGATTGTGATTGATGTGAATGGAAAAGAATGATGAGGGTCCGAGGGCCGGGAACACAGCTTGTCAGCCGGAATTAATGTCGATGGGTCACCAGACCGGACTACGATATTCGGATCGGTAAGCCATCAGCGGGATCACGACCATGAACCGTGTGATTGCTCGGTGTGTCGAGGACCGGATCGCAGGACGTGATGGTTGATACCGGTAAGCTTGATTCCGGGATGCGGGATGTGGGATCGGTCCAAGGATTGGAAAGGAAAGATGTGGAAGTGGACATGGAGATCCGCGGGCCGAGGTTACTCACGGGCCGGACATAGATAATGTCGATGGCCTTCGCGTTGTCCGGATGGTCAGGATCGGTAAGCTATCCTGCGGGATATGTCGAGGACTCGGCCGTCTGATGCATCGAGATAGGACCAGTAAGCTTGTTTATGGTCGGTGGCGTGAGACAGGCTCACAGATCGTATATGGAAACGAACATGGATATGTAATAGGCTTCGGGCCTGGTAGTTCTACGGAACGGGATGGACTCCGCGGGTCTCGGATTAATGTCGATGGCTCCTCGGTGTGATGCGTCCCTCGGGATCGGTAAGCTATCCTACGGGATATGTCGAGGACTCGGATACGGATCACATCGCAGCGGGACCGGTAAGCTTGATCGGGATTCGAGGGATTCGGAACGGACCAAGGATCGTCGAGGATCACGTCGGGTTACCGATGAGGGCATAGTGACTGGTCAAGGAACGGACGGATTGGTCCCGACATGTTGAGGGCGCGTGCGGCTTTAAAACCCGCATGACCGGTAAGCTGACGGCTAAGATTCCCCCGAAGTGACTAGACCGAGTCTTGATGCCTACGATCAAATGTGAATGTGAGGCTTGTGGATCGACGGGTTCATAAGTGTAAAGTGACTTATAGATCGACGGGTTTATAAGTGTTAAGGCATGGACTTGCCACGATGAGTTAAGGCATAGACTTGCCACCACGCGCGTAGCTTGGACTTTGGTCGCAGGTGCAGCTTCGGCTGAAGCCCAATTAGGTGGGGGCGTGATTGTTAGAAGTGATGAAATGGATAGATAAGATGAAAGAATGTTAAGTGGATAGAGGAACTGGAAAGGATAGTATAGGATAGACGAACTGAAAGGATAGGATATGATGCTAGAACTGAATGAACTGAATAAGCTAAACGTATAGGGTAGATTGATTGATGTGATTAACCGGACTGCTTGCTATGTGTTGTTAGGTTGTTAGATGCTTGTTGTAGGTAGAGCCAATCTCATGAGTAATTCAATTACTCACGCCTCCGTCTTATGGATGCAGGTAGTGAGTTAGTACAAACTGGAGCGCAGGACGTCAAGACCATCGGACTGAACGGGTTTCCAATCGGTTTTGCCTTCGGGCTCGATAAATTTTCTAAAATGTTTTACAATCGGATTTCTCTCGATAAGATTTTTAAAACCACGTTTTCAAAACCCGACCGGTCGGACAAACCGGGGCAGGGTTTTACATTATGAGTGCCTTTATATCATCTTAACGCTTGTCACAAACTCTAGACACAAAGGAACTCACCTAACCACATCCACCTCCTTGTTTAAAAAAATCGTGAGATTGTTATAGAAAATCCCCCAACTGAGGTTTGTTACCTTCCATTTGCAGCCGTAGAAGTGAGAGGGCCAGTCATTACATTGGGACCCATCAAATGGCTGCTTATGCCGTTGGCATGCTGTTGACAGTCCGAATCAACTATCTAACAATAAATATGTTTAGGAGTCGGAGATTCTTACTGATAAGCAAAATTCTATGTTACAAGGAAACCAGGAAAACAAAGAGAAACAAACTTAAGCAAGTAGATATGGGGAAGTAAGTTTGGTGAAGTGGTCTCTCTCTTATCTAACGATTTTTAGATGGCTTCCTCAATGAATCCTCCTCCCTTCTATATAAGTCTTATGGCGGTCTTCTACTTGCTGAGCTTTTTCGTTTTCCTTTTTCTTCGAGATCCAGAGTTATCTCTTATCTTTGAAGATTTGGAGTTAATTGAAATATTTCCATTTTTATTTAATATTGGTGCTGACCTAAGCAATGCCAAGCTCGTGATAGAAAGTGAACATGGCCAACCTCGGAGGTCGAGCTTAGCAAGATCGGACAGACCAGTGTCGATTTTTACTGAGTTAACCAACAATTTCTCTTACTATATCTGAGAGGCTTATTAGCTTGTTAAGAATTTTGAATCGCAATCCCGAGATCGGCCTTTAAACATTGCTTTTGTTTTTCTTTTCTTATTATTGTATACTAGTTTTGGCAGGAATCTGTTACCAGGAAACTGAAAGTCGCGTAGAGTTGAGAAGACGAGACGTCTACTAGGGTTAATCATTACTTTTCTCTCCATCTTCTTATATATTCTCCACCGACCTTTTCTTTGTTCATCTCAACACAAAAATATAGATTTTTTTCTCTATTTTCCTTTGAATTTCCCCGATCTATTTTCATCGAACTTCGACACTATTTTTAGTTTTTTGGTCAAAATCTCGATCCGTTCGAATTTTCTAGTCAATCTTCAAGCTTTTCTCAAAGTTCTGTTCGACAAATTTTCTTATGGTCTCTCCTCAAGTTAATAGCTTTGTACTTTAAACTTGGATTGATTTGATAGAAATGGATGCTCAGCATGGGGCTGAAGAGAATTTGACTCGGGCCGACTTTGTTATCCCTAAACTTTGGGGTAGCACTAAAGGAGAAGAGACATTCAGAAGAAATTTTCGTGGAGGGACGTGATTTCTGCAGCCAAGGATGGGTCAAGAAGGTCGATCTTACGACTTTGATGTGGGGTAGTCTTTATTTAACCAGACTTCCCTTGATAAGATCAACAATCTCTCAACCAACGCTGCCGACCTTGAATATAATCTTCGGGGAGGAGGACCGTCTATGAACTCTTCCTCCAGGCTTTATGTGTTCTTACAAAGGTTTTTTTCTTTGCTGGAAACTTTGGTTTCTAATACCTCAACTTCTTGTCGGGTACTGCATTTGTCGGGAAATTTTCCCCACACAGCTATCTCCTAATCGCAATTAAAAAAAAAAAACTTGGTAGGTCTCCAAATCCTAGGCTTTGAGTGCAACATTCGCATCACATGCGAGCAGTTCGAAAATATGAGATCCCTTACCCAATTTTGAAGACTACCGATACCTACTTCGTGAATATGAAGCAATATCGTATTCCATAAACGCACTAAACACACATGTCCGATTTAGAGGAAAAGCGGACTAAACCACCGTTTAGAGTCATCAAGTTTTTTTCCATTTATCAGGGTCACAATTTTTCTCTAGTATCAGTTGCATCAACACAAAAAAAAAATTCTCTAAACTAAAGCTTACAAGATAATGCATGTTCGTTCTCAACACCAACTAGTTGATGTTCTAACAAATCTCTCTATCATGCACCATTCTGAGAGTTACTTGTTAAGATGGAAGTTTTGCAATATTTTTGCACCTTCATCTTCAAAGGAGCAGGTAAAATAGTTGGTTTTGTATTAATTAACTTGTGCATTTATTTAGTTTTTTGTTTTGTATCGGTCTTTATTGGTTTATTCAGGTGTAGATAAACCTCAAAATCCCTTCACTAATGATAATTAGATTTTGATCCGTGTGACTGCGAGAGAGTTAATTTTTTTATTTTTTTTGTAGTATTAAATTTGGTTTGTAGATGTTTCATGGTTTTATAAATGTGATAGGTGATAATGAAAAGAATATGTTAAAATTGTTGGTTTTGTATTTTTGTCTTGTGTGGGTTGTAGAATTTGAAATTGAAAGTAGATGGTTTTGAAATCTCAATTGGTATGTAGTTATATTTGGTTTAGAATTAACCAAAGAAATAGTGATATCTGGTTGAAAAAAATAATTGAGAACGAAGACGTAGATAATGGACAAGATGTTAAAATATGTAATCGAATAATAAAAAATAGAAATTTAATTCAACAATTTCTTACGGTTGAAACTGAATTCGAAATACAAAATTTATAAAATATAACATATTTGACATAAGTTAACATTGAACATATTTCACATATTTAAAATTGTTAAAGTAAACAAGGTTTGTATATTTAAACAACTCAATACTATAATTCAAAATTAAAAAGATTTAATTCATCACCCATCCAAATATATTAAAACGAATCTATCAATGGAGATGAAATCGTTAAAAATAATAATGATACCATCCTTCCTTCAAAATTTTTTTTTTTTATAAAAAATATCAAATAAATCCCCAACTTTTGCGAAAACACTAAAAAAACTTATAAAAAATTGTGGTATAAAAAAAACTCGAACTTTTATTGACTTTCTCATAAACTCGAAAGTTTGCGTTGACTAAGCTATTTTAGACCCGCCGTTAAATCAACATTAACGTTGTTAACATTTCGTTACAAAGTCAACAAAAGTACAAACTTTTTTTAGCGTCAACAAAAGTACAAACATTTTTTAGCGTTTTCTAAGAAGTTGAAGATTTATTTGATATTTTTCTCAAAAAAACAAAAAAGAATGTTAACTTGAGATTCGAACCCATGATCTCCAAGACAAAAAAAAGTCATCTATCATTTTGTCACATGAATAATTGTTGTTGTGACAAACAAACAAATAAAACTACTTTATAAATTTTTGTATTATGAAAATTTAAGTTTATATCATAAATAATTTTTGAGAACGCATTTATATTAAACAAGATTATAATTTTTGTTGTCGAATTATAAAAATATATTGATGACAAAAAAAAAATATTTATAAAAATATATTTCCATATTTTCTATTAAACAGGATTATAAAATGTTTTAATTAAAAATTGTATGATTTTGAAATATTTTATTAATAACCATAATAATTTAAGAAGTACTTATACTATTTTTTTTTATCTTTTATAAAAAAATTATGAAAATTTTGTTCATCTATATTTTCGTTATTCAATCATTTAACTATTTATTTTATCCATTATTCATTTAAGATACAAGTTGAATTTTCATGTTTTTAAGTTAAATCAATTTTTTAAACATACAATATTTCTTGCTTCAATTTGATAAAAACATACAGTTTATACAATACCATACTTATAAGCATTTATAATACCATACATTTATAAGTAATTTTATATTATTATGGTCATTAATAAGACGTTTCAAATTTCTTACAGTTTTGAACAAAATAATTTTAAAAATTGAAAAAATTTATCAATCGAAATAACATTTTTTTAATTATGTTTTAATATAACATCATTTTAAAATATTTGTAGAACATAAAAACAGTTTCTACTTTCTAGATTTATAAATATATTTTGAGGCTTGATGTTATAGTATATATATTTGTTTGTTTGTTGTAACATTAATAGTTCATGTGGCATAATTGTAAAAAGCTTGTTTTTGTCTTGAAGGTCATTGGTTCGAATATCAAATTAACAAATTTTTTTGGTTTTTTTGAAAAAATATCAAATAAATCCCTAACTTCTTAAAAAACGCTAAAAAAAAACTTGTACTTTTGTTGACTTTCTAACGGAATGTTAACACTAACTTGTCGATTAGTTAGTCGATTTAACGGAGAGTCCAAAATGGCTTAATCAACGCAAACTTTCGAATTTACGAGAAAGTCAACAAAAATTTGAATTTTTTTTTATACCACGACTTTTGACAAGATTTTTTTTAGCGTTTTCGTAAAAGTTGGGGATTTATTTTACATTTTACTTTTTTTTTTTTTCGCTGAATATGCATTTCATTAACTGAAATGAGAACTTGGATTCTGTACACAAGGCATAAAGCCATAACAGGCCATAAAACAATCTAAGAAAGATGAAAATTTTTTAAGACAAAGCAAACTTGGAAGTAAAACAGAAACCAAAAGTTGGATGACATAGATCGTCTTCTACAATGTCCCGAGCTAGAGTTTTTTGCGTTTTTGTTTGCTGAAGTGAGGCATAGCTTATCAACCTTGAACGAAATTTAAAACTTTGATGAAGTGTTTCTCCATTCACCAACCAATGATGACAAAATCATGGATGATGAACATAACGGTAGGATCAGTGGGAGTAAACTATTAGAGAATGGTGAAACATATCTGAAAAACTCCAAATTCTACATTCCCTTGTTTAGAACAGAGCTTGATGACATAGCGATCAGTGGCCCTAAGGCTTGTCTACGACACCAAGATGTTAAAAACAAGGAAGGAAATCGCCGTAATTAAGAACATGGAACATTGGAGATTTTGATACGCTTCGAAATCTTAATTGTCGCACCTTGAGCGATATTGGTTACACTTCTTCTTCATCAACACGTTCATCACCATAACCAACCTCAAAATCATCTCTAAATCCAGTAGTATCACTACGATACCCAGATTCATTACACATATTTGAACAATCTCGGTCGCAACGAAGCCGAATCCAGGAACCTGCCATCTTGCTCCTTGCCACCATACTCTTTCAAAGTTGTCCTCTGCCCTCCGTTTTTCAGATTTGAATTTCTGAAACGTGAAGTGGCTGGCCTTTGAATCGAGAAAGAGATTAAGTCCACACATTGCGCTGAGCCTTCTAAGTAGTATCATCCCGGGATCGAAAGGCTTTTTACCGATCCATTCGATCCAAAAAGCGCTGAGACGGTTATCCTCCACGGTTCTGAATATCGGTGTGGCGGAGATGATGGTGGTTGTATCTTCAAGAATCCATTTTGTTGCTAGCGCATAATTGATTTCAGAGATCATTGAGATGAAAGGATTGGGAAGTGGTTTACAGAGATGAGGAGGAGAGGTTAACGCCGAGGAAGATGATGGCAAGACCACCGGAAAACATTTAGATAACTGCTTTTGCCTTTGAAAACGCCCCACTCCGATGAGAGGGCCTAGAGATTCTCCAGTCATTTGAGAGAGAAAACGGTTACCCGATTTGATAACCATGGACAATATAGTGGGATTTGTTCTCCTAAAAAAATAGTTTAGCACTCGGAAATATCAACTGGCAGAAGCGACGAAGACACGACAACGACTATCATCACTCTCGAAATATCAACGTGTAATACTAAGCATGAGAAACCGCTTGATATACTTAAGGTGAATGCGGTTCATTTTTACCTATTTATTTATTTCTAAACTCTCAGATAATAATGGAAGCAGTTGAGGTATGTAACGATCGGAAAAACTGCACCAAATCAGCAATTGAATCTCACATTGCCTCCAATCAGCTCATTATTCCTCCATCCCATTCAACGCTTCTCAACTACTTCATCAATCAGATGAAGTCAAATGGGCAGATCGTGATGAAGAAGAAGAAATATGTGAAAGTAGATCAAGACTCTTAAATATCGGAAATTGAATTTCATGCCTAGTGTTCTGTTTTCCGATCTACGAATGGTTCACGATCCCTATCCATTTTAATAATATGAGTTTGGTTCAATGAAGTCTAAATAATTAGAAAAATAATACCGGTTTTGTATACCAAACCGTTAATTTTCTTTTCCGGCCTACGAATGGTTGACTCTTTCTATCTATCTAGTTTAATAATATCTGTTCGGTTCGATCAATTCTAAATAATTATAAAAAGAATACCAGTTTTGGTTTCTCAAAACCGGTTCTTTTCTATGTCGATTGTAATTGCCATAGGCCTTTTATTTGTATTGAATACTTGGTGTCTATGAAAAACATGCATAGGCATTGTTTTGAATGAAAGAGATATTTATTGTATGATTTAAGTGATCTATGATCTTAATAGAAAAAAATTAAAATTTAATTGTTACCATGTTGATTAACTGACTAAAATATAAAAATATAGTAAATAAAATTCCGGATACATTTGTTAAAAGAAGAAAATTAAACAATGAAAGGGAAATGGATGAAAAGCCAAATACTAATTGATAAACACGTAAAAAATGACATAAAGAGGTAAACTAAGAAAACAAGTCAAAGATATTTAACTAATGACCGCAAATTAAGGTCATTAATTGGCCCTCATTAATTAGAACCGGAATCCAACTGCTTCAACATCTTCTTTGTCAAATTATCGTCATTTGCTTCATTTTCTTCGCTGACAGACAATATATGTTTCACATCTATCAGACCCAAAGTGACCCATCATCAAATGAAGTATTAATGTCGAAAAAGCGCTGCACATTGCTAACTCTAAAGGTATTGTAATTAGCAATAGAATGCCATGCATGGACCAATACCAATAGTGAAAAGGGATTAACTTCCGATCAACTTTGTGAAGGTTTTGTAGGCATCATTTTTGTCAGAAATGAAATTTCTATAATTATTACGACAAAGAGAATAAATTATCATTGACTAATTGATTTAAATAATAATAAAACATTTCTCAATACAATGCATTATGCATGTTTTTGTTGTTGTTAAAGGAATGCATTATGCATGCTCCTCAAGACAATGCATATGTTTGTTCTTAACACCACTAGTTGATGTTCTAAATCTAACTAAAGCTCTCGATCATTATGGGAGTTACTTGTCAAGATGGAAGTTTGCAACATTGTAGCACCTTCATCTTGAAGGGAGCTGGTAAAATAGTTTGGTTTGTTATTGACTTACTTGTGCATATATTTAGTTTCCGGTCTGTATATGTCTTTATTGGTTTATTCAGTTCTAGATAAACCTCGTAATATCTTCTTCTTCTTCATTAATGATAAAGAGTGCATTTACTTAGTTTTGAGTTCAATCGATTCTGTCAACAACAAACTCCCCTCCTCTAATTATATTTTACAATAAATATAACTAACATTTGATAATCTAACTAGACCTACTCTTTATTAGTACCTTTCTCAAAATACCCACACGCTATAAAAATTACACTTAATGACACTGTCATAACTAGATCAAAATTAAATTACATTCTCCTAACTAAACCACCTAACACTACTTTAAACATTAATTTGTACTTTTATTTTGTTTTGTTTGGTTGTGAGAATATATATATGAGAAAAGATTGGGAGTATTGGTTGAGCAAAACTTGAGACATAGATTTTTGTGGCCTCACAGATCAATAAAACGGTCTAATCCACAAATGCACCGCTGTTTAAACGGCCACGTCGCAGCGCTTTCACAAATATAAATTTAAACTATTTAAGAAAACACATATTTAATTTTATGGCCAAATTTTAGATTTTTGAGTCCCTATTGTAATATCGTCGCAAATCTTAGCCCTTTAATTTTACGGAGCAACACAAAGTTGTATTCTGAAAATTGAACGGATTTGTTGCAAAGTTGTCAAAGATCTTTGCTAAAATAAAAAAAAATCCAGATGTTTACTTCTTATAAACAAATTAAATCAAATGCACAATGTTTATTCATATCCATTTTCCTTACAATCCACTAACATCATCGTCATCAACATCATATCATATGAATTTTCCTTCGTTAGCGTCACCATCTCGATCTGTAACTTTTGTTATATCTTTGATGACCAGTTAGTGGATATGCACCGATAGTTTGTTCCAAAAATGTTAACTCCATGTATATTCACTATAGAGGCTCTGATTGGTTTAAGATAGCGTTTATAGAGGCTCTGATTGGTATAATAAAAATAAAGTGGTTGAAATAAAACGTGTTTTCAAAAGCTACAATAAAAACGTTTTTTTCAGTTTTTTGTCACCGCTTTCACCAACAGCTTTCTTCCACAGTTTTACACTATTTCCCAACCGCTCACCACTTCCGCTAACCGCTAATAATTCCGCTCCGCTTTTGTTCACCAATCGGACTCAAAAATGTAGATGCAATGTTTAGTTTAAGATAGTAATGGTCGGTGAAAAACGCTATGCATAGTTGCTGCAGGAAAAATAATTTATTTTCCGTTAAATGAAAAAATAATCATTTTTTCTTCATTTTCCTTGAAGAATTTTTTTTGTGTTTAATTCTTTCATTTTTTCTCAATCTTTTCATTTGCCCCTTTTAGGTCAAAACGAAGGAGGAGAAATCAACGCCGACAAGCTTTGCATTCATCATTTTTCCATTCCAAATATCTCCTTTCTCTCTCACAGTTACGACGGCTTTCTTCTTCGATTCTCTAATTCCAAATCTCTACTCTCTCGTTTTGTTGGCTTCCGACTCGTAAAAATATATCTCCTCTGATTCAACATCTCCAGCGGCTCCTATCTCCGTATATTCCCCTAGTGCTCATGTAATATCTCTCGCTCTTTCTAATTAACGCCTAATCTTAGGGCTTTAGATTTTTTTTTTTTTTGTTATGTTTTCTTTGAGTTTATATTGAGATTTTGCGGAACTGGATCCGTGTCTTGTCGAAAAATCTTTTCTTCCATTTGAGTTTAAATGATTTATCGCCTGTGATTCCATTTTTTTATTAAAATTATGGACTTCAAAATTTTTCTAGGTCTTCATGTGGATTTATCTTCTAGAAGAGATTAATTTAGAATTCCACACACTTAATAATTTTGGTGTTCATGTCTTGGTTCTCTTTAGATTTCTCTTAGAGTAATTCTCCCATATGCATATTGTTCTTTCTCTTCTCTGATAATAATAAATATAAATAAAGATAATCTCATTGGTTTTAGAGCATGATTCTTTACAAGTTTTGTTGATTTTCCTCTTTCATATATATTTCATGCTTATGATTTTCTTTTGGAAAGCTTAAAGTTATATATCTTTATCTTTTGTCAAATTGTTTTTTTAAGTGCTTAGTTGAAATGGATGCTGAACTTGGTTGTTACTTCTGTTCCAGAAGAAATAAATTAGCGTCTTATTGATTCAAAGTTCACTGTATGTATCAACTGTGTTATATCTCATCTTTTTTTATAGCTAGCTGCTATATCATAAAAGAAGTTTGAATTTTTTTTTGCGTAGGAATTGAGCGAATCAAGGACGGAACTGGTTCACAAGATACAAAATCTAAAACAGGTTTAAACACTATATTTTCCATCTTAACTTTGTCATGTTGTTTTAGAACAAGCTTCCATCTATTTATTTGCTTTATTGCTACATGACTTGCAAAGTTGGAGAGGTAAATTGGATTCTCAAGTTAAATTTTATCGCGAGGTTAGTTTCATTTCTAGTTTTCTCAATACATATTTGTGTATGTGATCCGTAGCTATCCGATCTCTTCTTCAACTATTTTGACCATTGTTTATCATATATCGGGAATGTTTACCTCTATGTGCTGAGACAGTGTCCTTGTATGTTTCATCTGTTAGAAATTTTGAAGGAATTTTCATCTAATAGTGTCTGATTTTATACTTTTTTCTCAGCTACTTAAAATAAATGCTTGAAAAGAGGAGTAAAAGAAGTTGTTAATAGTATAAGACGTGGAAACAAAGGGTTAGTGTTTATCTTATGTTCCATCTATTTGTTTCTGAATGTTACATGTGACTGTGGTTATTTTTTTTTTCCGTGTTTTGAAGTGATTTACTATCACAATTGCTAATCTTCGATTTCATCTTTCTATATATGCATTCGTTTGTTTTGTGTTATAAAGTTTATATCATGTATTTGAGTGTTGCTTCAGGTTCTGATTCAGTTTTTTATTTGTTCACTTTGGCAATGTAAAAAATAAGTATAATGCAAGCAAGAAAATACCTCATTTGCGGACTCCCGACATATCGAATCATACCACAACTCCACTAAAAACCACAACAAGCAGATGACGATCAAGCAAGGAGATACCTCATTTCCGGACTCCCGGTAAACGTTATAAAACCATAGCTGCAACAACAACCACAACAAGAAGCAAATAATGATCAAGAAAGTGATGTGGAGGAGATCACAAGAGTAGAGTTCAGACGCTTCATGGAATACTTGATACGCGTTGAGGAAGCGGAAAAAGACGTCAAACCTATGTTCCGAGACTTGTCCAAAAAGTCAAAAAAATTGAACGCATTTCTGCTCCAATGAAATGCCCAAAAACAAGAACAAGGAGAGTTTTCACGAGGCAAGGATCGTCGTCGAGACTAATGCATGGTATTTTTCTCTATTGCTGTTTGAATTGAAACAAAAGTAATTGCTCAAGAGAGATTTTTTAGCTTGGTTAACCTTTCTTGATTGTAGTTTAGTTTTTCTTCTTATTCTTTTCCTTTGTGTTTGCGCGGCTGATCTTATAACCTTCCTTTTGATTTCTTTCTTCTCCTCTTGAGGTGGATCGCGAGTCGGTCGACTGAGTGATATAGTCGGTCGACTCGGGTGTTCGTCCTCTTCAATTGATCGGCTTTGCGTATCTCTTTCCTGATTCATCATGAGTTGTACCTGTATCAAATCAGAATATAGGTTTCCAGTCGTCTCAATCGAAAAATATCTTGATGCAGTGTTATGCGAAATCTTAATGCAAATTTCCTAATGAAAACCAAACTAAACATCGAAGCTCCCCGGCAACGGCGCCAGAAAAACTTGATGCGTGCAGTTATTCACCCAAAATTAACTGCAAGTGCACAATATACAGTTGTAGTATTTAGGTTATCGATCCCACAGAGAGCTATGCCTACTTTGGATTCAGATGTAAATGTAACCGAACTATGACAATTCTAATATGCTAATGACTTGTGATGTGTTGCAAACTTTAAAAGAGACATTAGATCTAAAGGAAATCAGTTGGGAAAACTCAAGATCACGGTTATTGGTGACTTCTTGAACTCTAAACACTTTAAAATACTAAATCCTATTGGTGTACTAGAAAATAGCCTTTATTTAAATCCCTAAATCTCAAATCTCTTTGGATTGTCGCTGGAAGTAAATAAGCTTTAATGTGAACAAGTTAGATCTGTTCACAAGGTGTCTAAGAAAACTCTCGTTTGACTTAGAACGCACCTTGCTCACTACAGACTCTTCCGGCGTCTCTATCTCCGTCTCCGGTAGAAAGATCGACCTTGATAATCTAAAAGTGGTTAATTACGTCACCTCTAAATATGAAACACTGTTTGTAGTGAAGAATCATGTGGCTTATTCCACAAATCAGAACCGTTTAGAATGATCCCTTGTAAACCCTTTGAAAACTCTAGATCTAATGAATAAACTACTCAGACATGGTTTTGTTAAAACAAATAATCTTTTTATGAATGAAGTGCATATAAAACGAATTAGACAACAGAAGATCAGAGGTTCACGAAGCTCAAATGAGAAAGAACACTTCTCTAACATTCTTCAGAGTCTAGAACAATGATAAGAACAATATCTAAAAGCTAAAACAATGGAAACAAAAAGCAAAGATAAACTTGTATTGCTCTGAGTTCTTCTGGGGTGTCTCGTCGTCGTGCCTCTTCTAGTGCTTAAGAGGTGTTTATATAGGTCGTGAATGAGTCTTAGAGTCTAGGGTTCCGCGAAAGGCCCGATAAGAAAATCTTCTAAATTAAGTCGGCGTCACAGTCGGTCGACTGCATCTCTTCCAGTCGGTCGACTCGGGGCTCGCAGCAACATTTCTTCATTTTGGCTCCAAATCTTCTAAGTCTTCTCAATTCACGTGAAAACCTCCATAAAACCTTCTTTCTAGCTCATTTTGCTTCAAAGTGTGTTTTGCTAGTAAATCCTGCATAAATGTTCAAAACATGCTACAAAGACTCCATAAAACCTACTATATCATGGTAGAAAACCGGTAAAATCCATGATACATCACAAATACAACGTTCACCAAAACTCTATGCTATCCTGTCATAGTGTTTTACAAAGGTTATCTATGTAACATTTTCTTGTAATGTATGAACGTAATTATTGCATTGAAGCATTATAAACTACATGAAAATATGTCATCTAGGATTAGCTTTTATAGCACACAACGAAAAATGGTAACGACAATCAAGAATCCAAAGGTACGCAATGTTTCAGGTAAAAACGGGCTGGCTCGTTGCGTCTTTGATCCTTGAGCCTTGAGTTTGAGAATAAATATTTCACAAGGCTTTTTCTTCAGGGACGATGTAGGGCGGATTTCGAATGGGTGAATATTGTTTTTAAGTTCACCTTGGGTGGACTCTGGACACTTCGGGGTGTGTCTCCAAGTACGCGGTATAGATGATGCTAGAACATGACTCACAATGAGGTTCGCTACCATGTAACATATCTCCTTACGATACATTGCGTAAAGTCATGAAAAAACACAATGGATTTTTCTTTTTGAAGATTCTCCAATACTTAAGGTATAATAGGAAGATAAAAGAAGAGAGAAAATATGAGACCGAGGCTAGGAAACGGAAAGAAGTTTGGAAAACATAGAGAGAAGAAAGGTTAGTTGGCTCCGGGAAAGAAAGAAAGAGTGCTCACTTTCTATGTCGTTTTGAGAGGCTAATTTGTGAAAAAGAAGGAAAAGATTAGTTTTGGGTGGATTAGGCCGTGAACGACCAGAAATGTGTGATCTGAGAGACGCTTCGAAGGAGAAATGAAAGGATTTTCAGAGAATAAGGAAAAACAAATGTGTTCGGCTGAAAATATCAGAAATGTCAGCCCTTTAGAGTTTTTAAGTGTAAGATATAAGAACTTTCTGGAAACCCGATGGAGAATAAAGAAATTAGTGAGAAAAGCTTTAATTTTAAGTATAGTGGAAAAGATCCGACCCTTTCTTGTATTGCGATAGATTAGTATTTATAGAATTTTCCTGACTTGGGTAGTACACCGAGTTGAACAGAGTATCCGGCGGTTCAGGTTGGTACAAAGCACTCAAGTTCTTTTCACCTTACTCATTTTTTCTTGCTGGAGAGCTGGCAGACAATGTAATTTTTAAGGCATGAGGCGCTTCATACAGTTTGATGCGTGATGCATCGTCCTTACTTCTTCAGTTGTCATAGAGTCCTTGGCTTGCTTTCTATGTTCATGAGACTTGTGGAATTTTCAACGAGTGTTTGATCTTATTGAATCATGACTTGTGGAAGTAGAGAGCGTTAGAGTCAAGTTTTCTCAAAAAAAAATATCTTAAAGGGAATAAGTGAAAGTAACTTAATAAATAATATGAGGAAACCTAGCTCGGGTTATGATCTCAACTAGAGCAACGAATACCTCCTATTAGCGCTCCACATGTAAGATATGTTCATACTTCTCTAGGCAAGGATGTAAGATCGATACACCACAACCAAAAGACCATCATGCCACCTCCTCCAACTCTGCTAGAAAAGGGTAAAAGTGTGGAAAGGGGGTTTTCTTCTTCTAACCTTTTTCTTTGTTAGAGAAGATGATGACATATGAAGTCCATCAATCTCTACAAGATGAGTAATCAAATTTTGACCCTTGCCTTTTTAGGGGGATTTGAATTTAGAAAACTCTCCAAGGTAGGTTCGATTTGTTGCGCCATATTCTGTCGCCTCAGGTGTCGTGACATCTAACAATTTTCTCCTCTTGTACTAATATTTTAGGTCTCAAAATTGGTATAATTATATTTTCATTCACTCAATTACATTCATTAGGATTCTCGGTTGAAGGTTGTTGATTTGGAGACAAATCGAGTTAAATTTGCAGAGGTGGAGAATGAAACAAGTTCTTCCTGTCTTCTTATTATGGAGGTCAAGAGCATGAAGTTCTACCTGCTGTTTGAAGACGAACTAGCTAAAGGCTAAAGATATGGTGGTAATGACCAAGGATTTCGAGCTGATGGAAAGGGAGGCTAAGATGCAGGCAAAGGATGCAAAGCTAGTTGTGCTGTACTGGCGAGTCGAGCTGATAAAGAGGAGCTACATTCTGCTCGAGCCAGGATTGAGCCACTAAAGGAGTATCACTCTAACCATGCAGTATGATGACTTTTAGAAGCGACCAATATTCCTTGGTCTAGTTGTGTCCTAATGAGGAGAAGCTCATTTACGACGTCGATATATAAAGGGATAGGAGAAACATCAAGATATCCGTCACAGTACAAGCATGATCATTGATCATTAGGTATTGTATTTTCCAATCACAGGACGAGCATAACACCTTGGACTTTGAGCTGGGATGTTGTACCTGGAATTGCCATAAGGCTCCAAACTACATGGAGAAGACAAGGATAGCTCGATTTCATTTCCATTTAGAGACAATGAAAGTGAATAATGTGAGTTGATAGCCGCCGTGTGCGCAAGGCTGCCCCCTGAAGGTTGGGAAGACGAGGTGTAGCTAAGTGAAGCTCAACACAATGAAGCCTTGGCAGAAAGAAACATCATTCCTTTCAAGTCTGAGGATCCTCACGCCCCTTCCTATGAATTGATTTCCCATGATGTTACTGTGGGTGAACGCGCTTCTTGAAACTGACCTGAGATGACTCTTCATGTATTTTTGTTCCTTCTTCTTGGTTATTATCTTTTTGGGCCTTGTGGCTCTGATTGTCGTCCTTTTCGTACTTTTGAATTTTTGGTATTCGTTGGTTCGTTTAATTTATATATATATATATATATATATATATATATATAAATGAGAAATAATGCGATTTTATGAAATCTTATATGTAATATAACTTAAGACGTGTGGTGTTCTATGTGAGCTGAAGTTCGAGCCCAATTTAGTTCTTGGAATTTGTAGACCCCTATTCCAGTCACACTTATAACTATATACAAATCTCTTATTCGAGTTGAGCTTCCTTTTTTTTTTTTTACCTTCATATTTTGGAAGACAATCCTGAAGACCAGTTGTGATAACTTGAATACTGTTGGTCGCACTTTCTAGATAGCAAAATCACACTATCGGGTTCTGATGCATATGGGTCATGGTGGTCTCATTTGCGTCTAAACTAATTTTTAAAAATTTAAACTAATGACATGTGATCCTAGAAGATTTGTTTAAATTAGATTTACACATCACGTTAAGAGATTTTTCTAAACTAATTTTACGCATGATGCTACACTATTTTTCAGCCTCCACCTACCACGATTTGAGGCTGTTCGGTTTAAAAATCAGTGGTCTTGAAAAAACAAGTTTTTGCTCATATTAACTTAAAAATCTGAGTGTTCTTGAATAGACTTATCATTTGTGGATACAAACGCAAAGAAAAAAAAAAAAAAAAAAGAAAGAAAGAAAGAAAACACGAAGCCACCTAACATTTTTAGGTTTTTTTTCGTACTTCATGAACAAGAAGATGACTATTAAATATCTGTTCTATCCTTCATTAATGTTTTAATTTAGAAAAGCCTTACACATTCTATGTTCCAACTCGGGTCTATGATATTTATCTTTTAATATTTCCATGATTTATTAACGATTCTACCTTGTGTCGTTAGTTCCCCAACCTAATTGAATGGATTTTTGGATGATTCTTTTTTATCAGAAGTCACCAATAATTTAACAAACACTGATAAAGTTTTTCGTAAACTTGTGGCAAGTTTGTCTCAATTTAGCTGAGATTCCAAATTCATTGAAAAAATCCACTATAATAACTTTGTTTTTTTTTGTATTGATATATTAATTTGTCAAAGTGTTTATAGTTTTTAAAGTTTATGAAAGAACTGTATTTAGATACATAAAAAGTTCAATATCTACTATTTTTTTGTTTACAGTTACCAGCTACTATTAATACAGAACTAGTTACAAATCTATGTCTTAATGTCCAGTGTAAATTTGTGGGAGTTCCTTTAACCTAATGGTTATTAAGTTGACGGTAAAAAACTGAAAATGAAATTTTTGATGGTATTAACTTGATGATTGGTACTAATTAAGACGGTATACTTCTTACCGCAATGATAACATCTTACTGATCATATTTATAATTTATATAATAAGTATTGTAGTGTGGTGTTTCTAAACCTCGATATTTATACTTTTGTATTAGTTAACAAAAAGTTCTGTACTTTAGATCTGTGGTTCTGTCGAATTGGAGACTAAACATGTTAACCAGTCTTTCTTGGTGTACAATCCAATAATTTGTAGATGGTTAGCTTCACTAATTTAGTTGCTAACATTACCGATTGTGGCAAGATGTTTCATGTAAAACTTAAAACAAAATAACTATTATTATTATTATTTTTTTTAAATAACTATTATTTGAGCGTGACTAATTTCTGATTTATATATGAAATGTAGATTAGTTTAAGTCAAATATAGTTTTATTAAATATTTTTTTCTGATAGAATCCTTTAGCGACTATACGTAGTTATAAGAGGATTGAAAAATGCATACTGGCGACGGATCAAATAAATATCTTCTAGAAACAAGAAAATTTCTTATAAATAAAACAAACTTACCAAGACCCTAAAATCTTTGTATGAATCTATAGAATCAATAAATAAGTGTTGTTGAACCACAAACGCTCCTCTCATAAAGATGAGCGAAAAGAGTGTCATGCTTCTCATATTATATAAACCCCATCAAACCTACTCAATTTTTTTCTCTAATCTAAATATAAAGAACAGTTCAAACATATTCTTTCACTATAATGAGTTTTCAAACATTTCGTATAATACTCGTCGCAACATTCATCTTCCATGGCTCGTGTTATTCAGATATAGGTACAAAATATAGAATTGGTTCTTTATGTATCAATGTGTGATCTATACTATATTTATTTACATTTGGAGTTTCTTATTCTTAATTTCTTTTTTTTTTTTTTACGATGAAGCAGGGTATTATAGATTTATGAAAGATGCAATATTTGCACCAATGTTCGCTCGCTTCGACTACATAGTCATCGGAGGAGGAACCTCTGGGTGCGCGTTAGCCGCAACGCTATCTCAAAACGCTAGCGTGTTGGTCTTAGAACGCGGCGGCTCCCCTTACGAGAACCCAACGGCCACAGATATCGGAAACTTCGCCAACACGCTCTCCAACATATCTCCGAAATCGTGGTCGCAGCTTTTCGTCTCCGAAGACGGCGTTTACAACTCACGTGCGCGCGTCCTTGGTGGAGGCTCGGTGCTAAACGCGGGGTTCTACACACGTGCGGGAAATGAGTACGTGAAGGAGGCTGAGTGGAAGAGTGATGACGTGGAGGCTGCTTACGACTGGGTCGAAAAGAAAGTGGTGTTTAGACCGCCGGTGATGGGATGGCAATCGGCGTTGAAAGATGGACTTTTGGAGGCTGGAGTTTTTCCGTACAACGGTTTCACGTACGATCATATCTACGGGACAAAGATCGGTGGTACGATCTTCGACCGTGCGGGCCATAGACACACAGCCGCAAATCTGTTAGAGTATGCTAACCCTGGCACGATTGTTGTCTACTTGCACGCCTCTGTTCACAAAATCCTCTTCACCACCAAAGGTATTTGATTATTTGATTTATCTACACACTTTCTTTGTTTTTGTTTTTGTTTTTGTTTTTATACTATTCAGATTAGCACTCCGGTTTACCTTTTCAGAATTTAAGTTCGGTTTGATCGAAACTAGTTGTAGTATGGAAACTAAAGTCTTTATCATTTATAATAAAAAAGAAATTAAAGTCTTTTTTATAATGAATTTCGCTCTGTTCAGTTTAGTATGTTTCAGTTATATCAAAAGTGATATCAGTTCGTGTTTTTAAAAACCTTACTATTCAGTTTCGTTGGTTTGGTATTATGTGAGTTTCTACGTTGGATATGAAAATTATGTTTTGGACAGGAAGACCAAGGCCAAAAGCATACGGAGTGATATTTCAAGACTCAAATGGAATATTACACAAAGCAGAGCTGACAAAAAACGCAATGAGTGAAGTGATTTTGTCTGCGGGTGCTATCGGGAGCCCGCATTTGTTGATGCTGAGCGGTGTGGGTCCTATGGCTCACCTTGTGGCTCACGGGATTAAACCGATAGTCTTAGATCATCCAATGGTTGGGCAAGGGATGGCTGATAATCCGATGAATGCCATCTTTATTCCTTCTCCTAACCCCGTGGAGGTTTCCTTAATACAAGTCGTTGGAATAACAAAGTTTGATAGTTACATTGAAGGAGCAAGTGGTGTGATCTTCTCTTACAGTTGGACCCGTAGTTTTTTCGATGGTGTTTTGAATTATCTCAACGAGGTATGAGATATAACTAAACACACTAAAAGTTATTATCTATTCATGAGACTATATATGCTTAGTTTGTTCTTTCTTTCATTGTTTATGGTGTAGACAAGCCGTACCTCTACATCCAAAACACTCTCGACTCAATCCATCACTGATTTTTTTAAATCAATAGATCCTCTACTGAACGCGACCACAAAAGCTGGTGTGATCCTCCAGAAAATCGCGGGACCGGTTTCGAGAGGTCATTTGGAGCTCAGGAACACAAACCCAAATGATAACCCTTCAGTGAGGTTCAACTACTATCAAGACCCAGAAGATCTTAAGAAGTGTGTTGAAGGGATCAACGCCATTACTAAAGTGATCAACTCCAAAGCCTTTTCAAAATTCAAATACCCTGATGCGACCATACACGGCCTGCTCAACCTAATATTGAGTGTTCCCACCAATTTAAGGCCGAGGCACGTAACCTCGGTGTTTAATTTGAAGCAGTTTTGCATCGATACGGTGATGACTATTTGGCATTACCATGGAGGTTGCCAAGTTGGAAGAGTGGTTGACAAGAATTACAAAGTTTTGGGAATTGATTCTTTAAGGGTCATAGATGGATCCACATTTCTCAAGTCTCCTGGAACTAATCCCCAAGCCACTGTCATGATGCTCGGAAGGTATGCAACGAACTCATTGTTCTTTTTTCCCAAAATGAACCAAAACATCTTAAATATGTGATACAAGAAAAATTAATTGTTTTGAGTGTTGTTCTTAGGTATATGGGTGAAAAGATTCTTCGAGAAAGGGGGGCTTTCCAAAGAAAAGATGAAGAAGCATAAGACTACTTTGGGATATCTATATGCTACAAAATTCTTGAACTTGGAAATGTTTTAAATCAATGTATGATGAACTAAAAGAGTCTGAATGTGTACATCTTTCCATGTTCTGTTTCTATTTTGTATAATAACAATGGAATCTTTGAAATTCAGATGGATATCTCTCTCTTTATATGAATTTTGCGTATATTATATTTGCCCTGATTTTAAATTTCTTTATCTTTTTTTTTTTTCATAATTTCTCTTGCCTCTTACACTTTCAAAGAAGTGGCTTGGAAACTGATAGAAGCAACTGCTATTTTTCAAGGAGGAAAATACTAGAACATATGTGGTTGATGGTTAGAAAAAAATTGACGAAAGAAAACAAGTAAAAGGGAAATCAATTTTGGCAAGGAAAAAATAACCGGCAAGAGAACATTTTTTCAAAAGTCTAAACTTAAGGCTTTGCCAAAGGAGAGTTTCCCTTTTACTATTTTGATTTATTTATTTATTTTTTGATAATTACTATTTTAATTTTTGATTGTGTTTGGTGTATGTTTTGAAACCAAACTTTCTTCTTCTTTATGGACTGCCAAACTTTTCTTCCTCTATGAAATGCTTCTTTGTTATAAGTATGGATTTTTAGACATAATCAATATTGTATTTATGATTTTAATATGATCAAAACAACGAACTCTCTACTTTTTTTTGTTTTTTTCTCAACATTATGAAAAGGGTTCATGGTCTTTAACAAATAACATCTTCAAACCTGCAATTAAAGCACATGAATTCCCAAAACCTGCAAAGTCTAAAACTCTATTATGAAATAAGGAAGTACTTGTATTGTATTATATTAATAGTAACTCAAAAGAAATACAAGTTTTGAGAAATTACTTTATAGAAGTCCTTCTCATCCTGTTACAACTCTTCATTCAATACAATTCAGAATCACCAAAGTGGACAGAGATGTTTGTTTTCCATATGTTTAGAGTCTAGACAGAGATTTTCAAACATGTTTTTACCATTTATAATCTCTTCATTACACCAAAGTTCAACTGTTATGCATGGTCGGCCAAACAAAATTAAAGACCCTAGGGCGAATTTTTTTTTTTTTTGCCGCTTGTTTAAATCACATAAAATTTAAAATTTTTTAAAACTTTTATTAATACTTAGGAAAAAATATAGGCATTTTTCTAAAATTTTCTTCATAAAATGGGTCCTATTTTTAATTGTTTCTTCAAAAATGGACCATCTTCAAATTTTCTTGAAATATTGGATCATTTTATGTCTAAATTTTTTAAAAAGAAGATGGGCACACACCTCTCTCTATCCTTTTGGACTGGACATGATTTTATGCGAATAGTAATCGAGGTGTTGAACTACAAGAAATAGATTTAGAAAGACTAAGAATGCAAGACAGTGCTTAATTCTATAACTAATTATTCTTAGTTTTATATAAAAAGTTTTAAGTACAACAAATTAAACTACAGCGAGAAAAAAATAAAAAGATGCAAGAGACAAAGCTAAACAAGAAATAAAAAAGCTTTCAAATTTAAGAAAAGTCAAAGAAAAATCAAATAAGTCAACACATGCTAGAAATTTTGAATTTGATAAAGATAAAGGCTTATGGATCTTAGCTACGTAACTGTGAATTAGGTTACTAACAAGTAGGTTATGCTTCATAGAAAGTTTGTTGCCTAGTTAATCTAAAGGTTAAACTCATAATTAGACTATTTTCATAGCATTAAGTCATTCACTAATTATTTTAAGATTTCTTATTGCAATTAAGACACTTTTGATAATTGATTACAATGCTTCTATGACATAGAATCTCCGTCTGAATAGCGTTTCCAGTTTTAGGAATGGAAATGAGGTGAAAATATGATGGAATTGCGATTTCTACAAAAATTGTTTTGGAAATGTGATTGAAACGTCGTTGAAACGTGATTAGAAACCTATGTTTTTTCTTTTGAAACATAATTTGTAAATTTTTTTTACAAAATATAAGATTATGATTGATATTTTGTTATTGTTTGATAAAAAACCTAACTACTATGAGAATGAAGACGTATTTTGAATGTTTTGATATTTATCTTTATCTCAATTATTTAATATCTATGTATTGGATTTTTCTTGTCTCAAATTCTTTGTTTTTTTTTAAATGGCTAGACTTATGTTTAATATGATTTTTTTTTAAAAAAATTTATGCTTTTTGTTTCGTCATATATTCTTATCCAATTACTATTACTTGAAGTGTCGTCTAAGTTTTTTCGCAGAAATGTCGTTCTGTGATTGGCGTAGAAGGGAAAGTTTATGGCGTGTAAATATGACATGCATTAATATTATAATTTTGTTGAAAAAAAATCGTTTGAAATGATGACATGTAAATCGACTTTTTGAAATAGGTCAAAACCAAAAGCTTTGGATATTATGACCCAATAAAACAATGGGACGCAGATCATTTGAGAAAAATAGATCTGATTGGTTGATACCATTTTATCTATTTTTTAAAAACCCTAAATCGAACTATCTCTAAATGAGATGAGGAAACATAATATTTAGTTATATTCCACCTCCATAATTAACCAATCAGATTACAAAAACAAACAGTTCAATTATTTAAAACATTCTATCATTAAAGTTATCCAATCAAACTAAAAAACGAAAAGTCTTTATATTATAATATTTATTTTTCTATGAAACGAGGAGTCTCTTCACTATTTTTCGTGATAAGTATAAATTAAACGAAGAGTATTTTGTAACTAATATGTTTTTTGAGAATCTGTCTGATGTATTATTTTTCTTGGTGATGGAAGAACAAAAATCAATAGACGGCAATGATACAAAAACTTTATCACTACCTCTTAGGAAATATAACTCAAAAGTATTTTTGTTTAAAGAAATTAAAAAACCAAATGAAATTTTTATCTATGTCAGCAACTGGTGCTTATTTTTCGATACTAAAAGGTAAGTTTTTCTTTCTAATTTTATTTCAATGACTTGGAGTCATTCGATTAAAAAAAATGTGAAGCCTTTATTTATGATCTCTTAAATGCCAAGGTATTTTGAATAAGTGAAATATCTTACGTCATAAATTCTAACATATTTATTCCCTTATTTATTACTCAAGTTATTTGAGAATCTAATACAAAATATTACAATATTCATTACACCAAACAATAAAATACTATTTTTTATATGTATAGTAAAATTGATAACAATAAATATACTCTAAATATTTTATATCATCTCATTTTTAGTAATTTCATCTTAGACCCTACATTTTGTATCAATACCATATATATTTTAACGTCTTTTTATTGTTTATTAATAAAGTGTATCTCAATTAAATATGATTTTTTTACATATTATATCTTTCAGTTGAAGAATGTATATTTACAGATCTATTCTTAACTAATTATATCCAAATAACTCACAAAGCTGATAAAGCTGACATTATCGTTTATATAAGGTTTGTTTCGTATTATAATTTTTAATAAAGAATATAGAAACTCAATATTGTATATCTGATGTACTGTTATTTTTACCGGTTTTCATGATGATATTTTACGCTGTTTTGGAGATTTTTCTGCATTTTATATAGGTTAAATGGAAGATTCCACATGCTGAGGTGTTTTACAAGAATCTAGAAGATTTGGAGCTAAAAATGAAGAATTTTGATCCGGAGCCCGAGTCGACCGACTGGAAGGAAGAGTCGACCGACTCAGAGGCCGCCTTAGTAAAAAGGAAATTCTTTTTGGGCCTTCTTTTCGAAACCCTAACTTCTAGAACTTCTTTGCCGACTCATGCATGACCTAGATGAGCTATATAATCGACTTTAAGCAGAGAAGAAAGAGAGATGACTTCCATTAAGCTTTTGAAGCATTCAAGCATCTCTTTCCAAAAATCACCAAAAAGTTACTTAGATCTTGTTTTCAGGGAACACCCTTATGTGAAGGTTTTCTTGTGCCCCTGTTCTCTTGGTTTTACAGAGAGAGAGAGCCATGTTTTGCTCTGATCTCTTTTTGATATTACTTTCATATTGCAAACTTTTGATATTAATGATTATGATTGGTTTGTTTGCTATGTGTGAGTAGTTCTCTAGTTAGATCTAGGTTGTCAAAGGTTTTATGGGTCATTAGGTGCACAAATTGTTGTTGAATTCGTGACTACTCTCTGCTTTAATATTAATTCATACAATATTTGGACATGATCATTTAGAATATTGAATTTTAGGGTTTGTTGCATCATACACCCATTTTACACTAAACCCGGAACATTGTTTTTAGCAGGTGATCTCGTCTTTGTACAAACGAGAGTTTGGCTTGGAAGATCATGAACAATCAAATCCATTCGCAATGCATGTATTAGCTATATAGGTTGAAAAGCATCCTTTTTGATCTGTTGGTTGATTAATAGTGCAATACGCAAAGAGATTTGGTATTATATACATTTGTCTTTTGTGTTTAAGAGTAGAGTAACATCTAATTTCGTGCATGGCCCATACTACCCGCGATTTACCTAAGTCTAGCGTTTTTAATCCATAAGTTACACAACTAGTTACCAGATAGATTGCATTCTAATAGAATCGAAACTCGACATAATCTCTGTGGGATCGATAACCTAATTTATACTACAATTGTACACTGTGCACTTGCAGTTAGTTTTGGGTGAATAATTTCGCACCATCAATACCAAAATTTATTTATTTCTATTATGCCTTAATAAATGCTTACGTCTTTTACAATAACATGTATCTCCATAAGTTTTAGTATAAGCAGGAGGGATTCGCAGATCCTCTAGACGTAGAACAGCCAGGGCTTAGACAGCCAAGAGGTTTGCCTAGAAGCAGCCACCCTTGAAAGAGTGCGTAATAGCTCACTGATCGAGCGCTCTTGCGCCGAAGATGAACGGGGCTAAGCGGTCTGCCGAAGCTGTAAGATGTCAAAATGCATCAGTAGGGGAGCGTTCCGCCTTAGGGGGAAGCAACCACGCTTAGCTCAGGACCCCACTACTCGTCGTATTTTATAACTAAAGAAAACTCGCGCGATGCGCGAGTATTGTTATAATTTTAATTCATAACATGAAAATATATGATATTCCACTTGAAAATACAATTTTATTTATATGATATTATTAATATTATTTTATTTTTTCCGTTTGTATTATTTATATATCATAATTTTCATCTTGTACTATGAAAATGTGTTAATGTTTTATATTGCTTTTATCTTAGTTAGTAGTTTTAGTGTTCAAGAAAAAAAAATTAATATAACACATAGTCATGTGTGAGAAATAATAAACATAATATTCACTTAAATACAAAAAAAAAGCTTTAGATTCCTCTTCACAAGACGAAAATATTACATTCTTCTTCTCTTTTTATTAGTCTCAATAACCTTATAGCCCTACACCCACTATGCGCTTATGTTGTGTTTCACAATTATCAGTCCCGAGTCAAGTGTAGACCTCTAAACTAAATATAGGGAATGATGAAGTTATCAGAAAATGGAGCAAAAAAGACTTTAATTTGAAATTGTAGCAGGGGGTTCTTCTTCTTCCAGTCGATAGACTTGGAGCAATGTGGGTATTTTAAAATGCATTAAGAAATCATTCTCCAAGGTTGAAATTGAGGTTGTATACTCGAATTTTGCTTCATAACTTGGTCGACCAAAACTTTAGATTTGAAAGAGATTTTTCTTCTGATTTTTTACTATATTACCATTTAGTTTCAAATGTCTATTTTTGACGGATGATTTGGCTCGGAAATGATGTTTGCTATAAAAGTCATGGTAGGAGGACTCTAGCACTCCGGTGTGCTATTGACAGTTGTTGCTGTAGACATTAGATCCAATCTTACTTTTTTCATAAAACTTTGAGCTCAATATCTTTATTTATATCCCTATTTGTGAAAATCTTTGTTGGAACCTTGATTTGATATTACTCCAAAGAAGAGGGTTAAACAGGAACTGAACTGAAATTAGAGGTAAAGTATATTAGAATCCTCATTTTGGAATACTCATTTGAATTGCGGTTATCATTTCGTTGTTCTATTGTATGTTGCCACATGTTAGTAAGTTGCCACATGTACGTGTTTGATTTTAAAAAGAAAGTTTGAAGTTATTTACTTATGATTTTTTTGACCCTAACATCATGAGACGACGAACATAACTTACGTGGCTCAATTTTTTCTATTACGCTTCTTTACTTATGTACTTAAACAAAAAATTGACGATTTCTATCTTAACCCTAATTTACATATACGATACGCAATGACGATTATTTCTTCACAATACAATTTTTAACTTTTAAAATTCAAGATGAACATTATATTCGCTGATTTCGATGTAATTAACTCGATCGACATAATGTATGTCAACTTAAGATATTTGTTTTGTACGACAATTTTGATCCAGATATTGATGGATTGCTTTATCGAAGAGTCACAATGATGATTATTTCGGCGCGTGGGTGGTAATATTATAATATTGAATTTTATTTATTGTATTCATTCAATCAAAATTATGATAAACTTATGCGCCTAATTCACTAATGAAAATGTGTGCGTGATAATGTCATTTTAAGCCCTACCGTTTGTATATTCCCCCTTACTATATTATGAAGTTTTGTATAAGTTTTTTTGTGTTGAAATAGCTTTCTCTAATTGGCTTAGACGGAAAAGTTTATGACGTTTAAATGTAACATGAATTAATATTATAATTTGATTGGAAGATAATCGTTCAAAATGAAGACATGTAAATCGGCTTTGTAGTCCTCAACACCGAGCATCACAAAAAGCATCATCCCTTGGGGTAATATTATGAACCTATAGAGTAATAATTTGTCATCGTTTCACTTTATCTAGTTTGCTATAATAAAAAGTACTTGCTTTGGTGTTTTGCTAGGTTAGGTTTGGTCTATTGAATTTGGTTTGCTGAAATTTCACTTTTCATGTGTATTAGACTTGTTCTGATATATGGAATTTATGTCTGATAGAGTGTAATCTGTAGCAAATCTAGTGCGCAGAGTAAATGTATGATGTTAGATGTCAATAACTCTAGGGAAGTCGTTGCAGAAGGTAAACTTTATCTACCAATCCTGAAGACAAAGTTCATTTTGTTCCATTGGATCCAAATGCAAGCAAGATAATGGTGGAATTTGTGAAGGTTGGAACTGCATATTTTTGGAAGCCAAATTCAGAGATGGAATTTCTTTCTGATGCAATGGGATCAACAGTAGCATGGCCTAATGATAAACTTGTATTCATGTGATTGTGTTGAATTTTGTTTACGATTTCAGTGTTTTTTCTTTTTATGTAAGAATTCGTATGTTAGACTTGAGAATGTGTGTTCACTCTTATGCTTTTAAGTTAATCGTTTGACAAAACAAACAAAAACTAGACCTTACCATATAGTTTTCATGGTTCAGACAAAACAAACATAAATTTGCCTTAAAAATTCAATTGAGCCTTAACATTGTCATCCAAAACCCATTACCTTTGTTGATTTAACAAATATACTCTTCGCATTTGTTTTTCTCCTTGTCTTAGAACAGAGTAGATAAGGGTTTCTCTCCGTAGATGTCTCTCATCTGTTGACCACACTGGGCTTTCGTCGGCTTTTTATATCCTATGGTGAATTACTCATCTCTATAATATATGTATATGTCTAACTCTTTCTGACCCGTTTAGCCCTTACATCGATCCTCATTGATAATTAGGGTTTGTCTCTCAATTGTTGAACCCATTTCTGAATCTTTGCCGTTTTCGAGGTACACAATCTTCTCTATCGTTGGTGTGTTCTAGTAATAGATTTGGGGATTTTCTTACTAGGTTTTTTATACATTTGTGTCAGGGATCCGAATCATTGCCGGAGCCGACAGAAGCAGCGACCCAGAAGAGGTACAACCGATTAACTTTTCCGATCTTATTTGATACAATTTCGATCTTCTTTCATACAATTTCTGATACGTTAGCTTCTACTTTTTCGAGCTTTGCTCACGGTTCGAGCACGAGCGACCCGACTCGACAGAGAATCAGATTTTTAAAGGTTAGGTGTTTCCTTACTCTCTCCTTTCAAAAACCCTACATGAGACTATTTCTAGACAGCAACTGATTCACTTCTTTGTCTACAGGTTCATAATTCCGGTTTTTTGCTTCAATTCAGGATTTCATATCAGGTTAATATTTCCCAACTGATTTAAAATCACAGTTGCTAATCGTTTCTATATTCGACATATAACTATCTGAAGTTCACTTAGAAACTTCCATCCTTAACCTTTAAAAGTTGAATGACTATAGGATTGATCATTCGTTCTATTCATTTGAAACAAATATCTTTGAAGAATCTTTCTCCCTACTCTGCCAAAGGTAATTGACATATTTGTTCTGATTTTTAGTTCAATTTTACTTGCAGTCTTCGAGATGTAATTATGATTTAGGTGTTGCTTTACGTTTTGCTTCAGCAATGGAAGCAAGGAGATGCATAATTTGTGGACTCTCGGCAAACGGATTCATACCACAGCTCCACCAACAGCCACCAGAAGAAGCAGATGATTGTAGGAATTTGTGCACGTTTTATAACTTTTATGAAACCCGAACAACAAATTTAATCCCTAGGATCTAGTGTCAATTGAATCTATTAATCGGATCTCGAGTATACCTGGATGTTATGCAGCGGAAGAGATCATGTATGTCGAGATATGAAACGCCTCAGATGCTGCGTTTCTACTGGTATCCACATGCACACAAACTGGAAAGCCGGGATGCTAGTGCCGGAAGAGAGATCGGATCTCTTATGAAAGCTTCAGGGATTCCTGTGTTTCTGGTGGTTGTGGAAATTAGGTTAAGAGTAAAATTCGTGCATAATCTCTATATATAGGGATTAGCAAAGACCTAATTAACAATCGGGCCAAGCCCAAGTCTAATTAAGTCATAAACCAAAACATGTCGTTTTGGACCGACACAACTATTGTGTCGATCGACATACCTCTCAGAAACACGTGAATTGTGTATATCAAATATACACTGATTTGATCATCACACTAATGATCAATCCCAATCTCATTTATCCAGTTTGCTTAGGTGTGTGACCCTGTAGGATCATATAATACTAGCAATGAGTTCTCAACTCATAGATTACAAGAGACTTCTAGCAAAGCATTATAATCACCTAGTATCATATGATTGTCTTATCTCGACAACTATATATAAGAGTAAATACAAGTGTGATTTCAGGACATTCCCAACAATCTCCCACTTTTACTGGAATCAACTATTCCTATAATCCTTTGTCACTATATCTCGATCTAGCATAAGGCAAGAACTCGTGTCATCCTTATTAAGCTAGACCATTTTTATCGAACTCTAATTTGTACTGATAAAATAAACGACTGACAATCACCTCGTTTGAGTGCGGCCACGTATTTCTCAGTATCAAATCTTCGATAGGCCCAGAGATATTTATCTCCCATTATATAGGAGGGAAAAATCCCATCTTGTTCCATCCCTGTTCCTTACACACTTCATGACAAGCCCAATAATGCCTTTATAATTACCTGTTACGGCTGACGTTTGACAAAACCAAAGCAGGTCAATTCATATGTAAGAGAAACATGATGAACTCAGGTCTAAGGACTATACTCTATAGTCGTAATGAGAAACTCTTATGACACTCATATAATATTCTTGTAGAGTTCTCATTAGCGGGTCATATCTGATACTATGTTCACTAACACATATCTATGTGATGGACTTTAATACCCTTATTAATGACTTCATGAAACTTAGTCATCAGTCACTTCACATACTAGTCTCTCGCGGTTATTAATGTCCCACTTCAATAACCTCAACTAGGGACTTAGATAATTTATGTCATTCATTACTTATAAGGTTTCATGATCAAATCACGTATTTGATGACTTATAAGAATGTCATAAATCATTTTGGGACCATTATTTAATAACATAATTAAATAATACTGAAACAAATTTCATTAAATAAAACATAACCAAATGTATGTCTACAAGATCATCATAACATAAACATAAATAAAACATAACTCCCACTAGAATCAAGATCACATCTTAAGAAATCTAATGCCTATAGCAGCAGTATGGCTCTCATGCTTAGGTCGAGGGAGAGGCTTAGTTAAAGGTGCTTAGGTCGAGGGAGAGGCTTAGTCAAAGGATCAGCAACATTCTCGTCCGTCGGAACTCTGCTGATCTTCACATCTCCTCTATCAATGATATCACGAATAAGATGATACCTCCTTTCTATGTGCTTGGATTTCTGATGTGATATGGGTTCCTTTGCTTGAGCAATGGCACCATTGTTGTCACAATATAATGCCATTGACTCATTAATGCTAGGAATCACACCAAGTTCAATGATGAACTTCCTAATCGAAACAGCCTCCTTTGCCGCTTCTGAAGCAGCGATGTATTCAGCTTCAGTCGTCGAATCCGCTACAGTGCTCTGCTTGGAACTCTTCCAGCTGACCGCACCGCCATTCAGACAAAAGACATATCCAGACTGAGATCGAAAATCGTCTTTGTCTGTCTGGAAACTCACATCTGTGTAACCACTCACTACTAGCTCATCACTTCCTCCGTACACCAAGAACTTATCCTTAGTATTTCCAAAATACTTGAGGATGTTCTTGACTGCTGTCCAGTGACTCTCACCTGGATTAGACTGGTATCGACTCATCATGCTTAAAGCACAAGCGACGTCTGGACGTGTACAAAGCATGGCATACATGATAGATCCCATAGTAGAAGCATAAGGAATCCTACTCATCCGCTCTTGCTCAGCCTTTGTCGAAGGAGACTGCGTCTTGCTAAGAGAAATGCCATGAGACATTGGTATGAAGCCTTTCTTGGAATCATGCATATTGAACCTGTGTAAGACCTTATCAATATAAGTATCCTGACACAATTCAATCAGTTTATTCAATCTATCTCTATAGATTCTTATTCCAAGAATGTAAGTGGCTTCTCCCATGTCCTTCATCGAGAAACAACTTCCGAGCCAGGTATTTACAGACTGAAGCAACGAAACGTCATTTCCTAGAAGAAGTATGTCATCCACATACAGTATTAGAAATGCAACTGCGCTCCCACTAGTCTTCTTGCAAACACATGGTTCTTCTTCGTTTCTCACGAAATCAAACTCTTTGATCGCTTCATCAAAATGAAGATTCCAACTCCGAGATGCCTGCTTCAACCCATAAATGGATCGATGAAGCTTGCATACTTTCCCAGCATTCTTAGGATCAATGAAACCCTCAGGCTGTGTCATGTACACATACTCTTCCAGAATCCCATTCAGGAAGGCGGTTTTCACATCCATTTGCCAAAATCATAATCATAATGAGCGGCAGTTGCCAGGAGAATCCGAATAGATTTAAGCATAGCAACTGGGGAATAGGTTTCATCATAGTCAATACCATGAATTTGCTTGAAACCTTTAGCCACCAATCTAGCTTTGTAAATCTGTATGTTTCCATCCACATCAATTTTCTTCTTGAAAATCCATTTACACTCAATGGCTTTCACACCATCGGGTAAATCCACCAAAGTCCATACTCTGTTCTGTGACATGGATCGCATTTCGGATTCAGTGGCTTTAAGCCACTTTTCGGAGTCAAGGCTCATCATTGCTTCTTCGAAATTCGCAGACTCGTCACTATCCATGATCAACAAATCGTGACAGTTAGTCACGAGAAATCCGTATCTCTCGGGCTTGTGAAGAATCCTTTCGGATCTGCGAACTTCAGGCACCACAGGTGTAGATACTACGACTCTTCGTAAATCTAACTGCTGTTCTTCCTGAACAGGTTGAAAAGCTTCCTGTGATTCTCGAACTTCTTCGAGTTGTACTTTACTCCCACTGTTCCTTTTAGAAAGAAACTCTCTTTCAAGAAAGACACAGTTCCAAGCAACAAACACTTTGTTCTCAGTTTGGTTGTAAAAGTAGTAAGCCTTGGTTTCCTTAGGATAACCAACGAAGTAGCATTTGTCAGATTTTGGGCCGAGCTTGTCAGTGAACATTCGCTTGACATAAGCCTCACAACCCCAAATCTTCAGGAAAGACAAACTTGGAACATTTCCAGTCCACATCTCATGTGGTGTCTTTTCAACTGATTTTGATGGAACCCTATTCAGCGTAAATGCAGACGTTTTTAGAGCGTATCCCCAGAAAGATAATGGAAGATTTGTGTGACTCATCATTGATCGAACCATATCCAATAGGGTCCGATTCCTACTCTCAAACACACCATTCCATTGGGGTGTTCCAGGAAGAGTGAGTTGTGAAACAATTCCACAATCTCTCAGATGATCACTGAACTCTTGGCTTAAGTATTCACCTCCACGAGCTAACCGAAGAGCTTTGATACTTTTGCCAAGTTGGTTTTGTACTTCATTATGGAATTCCTTGAATTTTTCAAAGGATTCCGACTTATGTCTCATTAGGTAGACATAGCCATATCTACTGAAATCATCAGTAAATGTAATGAAGTACCCAAAATTCCCTCTAGCACTAATGCTCATTGGGCCACACACATCAATATGTATTAGGCCCAACAAGTCACTGGCCCTTTCGTTAGTTTTGTTGAAAGGGGGCCTTAGTCATTTTGCCTAACAAGCAGGATTCACATTTCTCACATGATTCATAATCAAATGAGCGCAAAAGTCCATCAGTATGAAGCTTCTGAATCCGTTTCTCGTTGATGTTGCCCAAACGACAATGCCAGAGAAAAGTATGGAGTCATTAGACTTGAACCTTTTAGTGTTTATGTTATAGACAGGCATAGATTGGTTTAAAACATAAAGCCCATTCTCTAATGAGGCGCTACCATAAAAAATACCATCACGATCAAAAGAACAAAGCTTGTCTTTAATCGAAAAATGAAAATCATCCAAATCCAAAACAGAAATAGAAATGATGTTTCTGCTTATAGCAAGTACATAGTAGCAATTCTTAAGTTCTAAAACCAAGCCTGAAGGAAGAGACAAATGAAATGTTCATACAGCTAATGCAGCAACTCTTGCTCTATTTACAACGCGCAGGTCCACTTGTCCCTTCTCCAAAGTCCTACTGTTGCTTAGGTCCTGCATATTAGTACAAATATGAGCACCACAACCAGTATCCAATACCCATGAGGTTGATGAGGACATCGACCCAAACAGCATAGACACTTACCCGGACAGCCTAGAAGATATGCTTGCTGTATCTGAGGTCACAAACATGGGAGGTCCTCCTAAGACGCGATAGAGCCCGGAATGAGCCATTTGAAGGCCAAGTGATGTTATTCTCAATTCAGCCACTTATGAGCCCAACTTAGGACGCCCCCAAGCTTCATAAAATGACTCTAAGGTATGTTTTTCATTTAGATATTTGTGTTTGCTCATTTTGCAGGTTTTAAAACTACAATAAGTTCTTTCCTTTTAAGATCAGATTTGTAGCCGTTGTAATAGTTATTACGTATTGGTTTTTCTGTCATTTAAGAGTTGCTGTACTAGGGTTCCACTAGCTGCATGAACCATTATATAAGGTTCCTTTAGCAGCCTTGTAAGATACACATTTTGATTAATAAAATAACATAGTTCTTTCAAAGAGAGTTTCTTTGAGAAAATCCTTTGTTCTAGTCTTTCCTTGTGAGTGATATCAAGGCGACTCTAGTTCTGTCTTATCACAAGTATTTCATAGCTTGTGCGGCGACCCTCAACCCATCTTCAATCCCACGTCCATCCACTTTCTGTTCAAGGAGAGACCTTAGTCCAATTGAATAGAACCATCCATCCATCATCGATCATCTCTTGTCTTAGAAGAGAGTGACCTTAGTCCAGCTTCTTAGACCCACGTCTATCCACTTGTGAGATCATCCCCTTGATCTTACATCATCTGGTATCAGAGCCTAACCGCTCCAAATAAGGTATTTTCTTTTCCTTTTCATAGTTTAATCGCTTTGCTTCCGTTTGCTTAATAAAAAAATAAAAAAAAATTGCTTATGTCTTTGTTTCACTTATTTAAACCATAAAAGCCAAAAGAATTTTGATTTCTACTTTGTTTCTCTTTGTGTCTTTGTTTTTGATTCAGGAAATTCAAAAAAAAATATAAAAAGAAAGAAGAACAGTTCGCAGTCATCACCATACCGCTCATTCGTTCACTTCAAGTTTACCAGGTTTTTCTAGGGAAATTCTTGAACCATCTTTTGGATTTAGAAACCCTAAGATATTTTCTGAGTTTGATCTTTGAAAATCCCCATTTCAGTCGTGCTTACTGTGTTTAGAATCATCCAGCTCGTATTTTCCATATTCGGTTATCGCAGATTTTGAGATCTTTCCTTATCGGGTTAGAAAACATATTTTTTGTCCAAATTGACTTTGATTCGGTTTTATTTGGTTTAATCTACTTAATTTGAACCAGGTTTGATTAGAATTAAGTTGGTTATCCATTGGATTGATTTAAGTTAATCAGAACCGTAATTAGTTGATTCAAATCGATTAATTCTTCGGTTTAGATTGGTTAAAACGTTCTTGTTCCTTTAGCACTTGATCTTTCTTGTTTAGTGTGAGTACAGGACGTGAAAAATGGCTGGGGAAGGTCCAGACCCTAATGCCGCCCTACTACAAGCCTTAGAAACCATGAAGAATGACTTAGCCGCGCAAATAGGCCGCATTGATCAGCGTGTAGAACGCTTGGAGATTCCAAAAGATGATAGGAATGGAAGGAATCAGAGAAATGAAATACATGAGAGGAATAATGAAGATGAAATTACTGATGAAGAAGAGGAAGAAGAGCCACAATTTGATAGGAGGAGAAACAACCGCAATGATAATGAGGTAAACAGAAATGCTAGCAAAGACTTGAAACTAACTCCTCCAACTTTTGCAGGACGTGTAAATCCTCAAGCATATCTGGATTGGGAAAGAAGAATGGAGTATATCTTTGACTACTACAAGTATAAAAACTCAAGGAAGATTGCTCGAGCTTCAGCTCAACTCACTGATCATGCCTTATCATGGTGGGATAGAGTTGTTCAAGACAGGAGAAGAAACGATCTTGAACCAATTACCACTTGGGCTACCATGAAGTGCAACTTTCGCCAGAGGTTTGTGCCACCACACTACCATAGAGAGATGCAGAAACAATTCAGACAACTATCTCAAAAGCATAGGAGCGTGGAAGAGTACTTTGAGGAATTTGAGCAGCTAAGAAACCGGATGGCTTTAGATGAAGATGAAGAGGTTCTTATGGGTCACTTCATCAATGGGTTGCAAGATAGAATAGCCAGGAAGGTGGAGAGACAGACATGCCATGATATGAACGAGCTCTTACATGTTGCTGTACAAGCTGAACAAGGCATCAAGCGCAAGACAGCCACTGCAAGTCGTTCCAGGCCCAACAATTCATGGAGTAATCCACAAACTAAAGCCAACGACAAAGGAAAGGCCATAGAATCAGATTCTAAGACAAAGAAACCAGCCTTTGACAATGAAAAATCATCTCGACCAGAATCAGGTAAGTCTTCTAACCCATCTAGGATGCCAAGAGATATTACTTGTTTCAAATGTCAAGGCAGGGGACACTATGCAATGGACTGCCCAAACCAACGTGTAATGATCCTTACACCGGAGGGAGGCTATGAGTCTCAAGATGAGATGGATCGCACGGAGGTTACAGATTCTGAAGAGGAAGTAGCTTTTCCAGAAACAGGAGAAATGCTGGTAGTATGTAGAGCATTGAGTGCTCTAAGTGATCTAGAAACTGTGCAAAGAGAAAACCTTTTCTTCACACGCTGCATTGTGCAAAACAAGGTATGTAGCATGATTATTGATGGAGGTTCTTGTACTAATGCTGCTAGCAAGATTTTAGTTGAGAAATTAGGTCTTACAACAAGCAAACATCCAAGACCATACCGCTTAAGGTGGCTGGATTCCAACACAGAAATCAGAATCGCTGAACAAGTCACAATCGCTTTCCACATTGGAAAGTATCATGATGAGATTGTGTGTGATGTGGTGCCAATGCAAGTAGGCCACCTGCTCCTAGGTCATCCATGGCAATTTGACAGGCAGGTTATCCACAATGGACGCACCAACACTCATTCATTCACCCACAACAAGCGCAAGTTCTAGCTTGCACCATTGTCACCTCAAGAGGTACATGAGATGCAATCCAAATTTGCTGCTGAGTATAAGGCGAGTAAAACTAATCTCTATATTACTCCTAGTACTGTTATCAAAGCTATTGATCATAAACAAACAGTGCTACTAATGGTATTCAAAGATTTGGTGTTAACAGGCTCCGAAGAGATAGTACTTGCACCCGAAATCTCTTCTTTGTTAGACAGGTTTAAGGATGTATTTCTTGAAGAGATACCAGCTGGATTACCACCTATTAGAGGCATATAATATCAGATTGATCTTGTACCAGGTTCCGCATTGCCAAACCGACCAGCCTATAGGATGAATCCCACGGAGACTAAAGAGTTAGAGAAGCAGATTCAAGACTTGCTGACTAAAGGATACATTAGAGAGAGCTTGAGTCCATGTGCTATACCTGTTCTTTTAGTCCCAAAGAAAGATGGAACATGGAGGATGTGTGTAGATTGCAGGGCCATCAACAACATCACCATCAAGTATAGACACCCTATTCCACGTTTAGATGACATGCTAGATGAACTACATGGAGCAACCATATTCAGCAAAGTGGATTTGAGGAGTGGCTACCATCAGGTTCGTATGAAGGAAGGAGATGAGTGGAAGACTGCCTTCAAGACCAAGCAAGGTCTTTATGAGTGGCTAGTCATGCCATTCGGCCTTACCAATGCCCCAAGTACATTCATGAGGTTAATGAACCATATTCTAAGGGTCTACATCAGTAAGTTTGTTGTAGTTTACTTTGATGATATCTTAATTTACAGCAAATGTTTTGATGATCATGTGAGGCACCTTGAGCTAGTACTAGGGGCACTCCGCAAGGAAGGTCTTTATGGAAACCTTAAGAAGTGCACATTCTGCACTAATGAGCTAGTTTTCCTAGGTTTTGTTGTGAGTTCTTAGGGCCTACAGGTAGATCAAGAGAAGATCAAGGCAATCCAAGAATGGCCAACACCAACAACCATCAGACATGTTAGGTGTTTCCATGGCTTAGCTAGCTTCTACAGGAGATTTGTCAAGGATTTCAGTACTGTGGCTGCACCATTGACTGCTGTAATAAAAAAGGATGTGGCATTCAAGTGGGGACCATCTCAAGAAACCGCATTCCAGCAGCTCAAAGATCGTTTAACCCATGCCCCGGTTTTGGTACTTCCTAACTTTGATAAAACCTTTGAAATTGAATGTGATGCTTCTGGTCTTGGTATAGGTGCTGTACTTACTCAAGGAAGACGTCCAGTAGCCTACTTTAGTGAGAAACTCAGTGGAGCAAGTCTCAATTATCCAACATATGACAAGGAACTCTATGCGCTAGTGAGATCGTTGGAGACTTGGCAACACTACCTGCTATCAAAAGAGTTTGTAATCCATACTGATCATGAAACTCTAAAGCACTTAAGAGGCCAAACCACACTCAAGAGGAGGCATGCCAAATGGTTAGAGTTTTTAGAGACATTTCCCTACATAATCAAGTACAAGAAGGGAAAGGACAATATAGTTGCTGATGCTTTATCAAGAAGAAACATGCTGATCACAACTATGGAAGCTAAAGTGTTAGGATTTGAGCACATGAAGGATTCTTATGAAGAAGATCCTGACTTTGGCCACATCTATCAAGAATGCCTCAAATCACCATCAGGTCCTTTCTATACTCATAATGGCTATTTGTTTAGGGACAAAAGACTATGTATTCCACAGGGATCCATGAGGGAGTTGCTAATAAGTGAGGCACACAGTGGAGGACTCATGGGACACTTTGGAGTTGACAAGACTCTAGGTGTTTAGTGGAGCACTTCTTTTGGCCACATTTGAAGAAAGATGTAGAATAATTTTGTTCTAAGTGTGTCATGTGCCACAAAGCCAAATCCAGGTCACATCCACATGGTTTATACATGCCCTTACCTATTCCTACTATGCCTTGGGTTAATATATCTACGGATTTTGTTCTTGGCTTACCCAAAATCCGAGGAAAGGATTCTATCTTTGTTGTAGTGGACAGGTTCTCAAAGATGGCTCATTTCATTCCATGTGCTAAAACTAATGATGCCACTCAAACTGCTGATCAATTCTTTAAAGAAGTTGTGCGCTTGCATGAGATTCCAAGGTCAATAGTTTCAGATAGAGACACCAAGTTCTTGAGCCACTTTTGGAGAGTACTTTGGAGAAAGCTTGGAACCAAGCTTCTATTCTCTACAACTTGCCACCCACAAACTGATGGGCAAACCGAGGTAGTAAACAAAACATTATCCACTCTTTTAAGAGCCACGGTTGGTAAGAATTTGAGAAACTGGTTAGATTGTATTCCATTTCTTGAGTTCGCTTATAACTATGCTAACCACTCTGCTACTAAGCTTTCACCTTTTGAGATTGTGTATGGTTTTAAGCTAGAGACACCTTTAGATCTTGCACCACTGTTCCCTCTAGAGTTTACTAATCAGGATGGAGAGAGCAAGGCAAATATAATCAAGAAGTTACACAAGAAGGTGAAGGAGAACATTGAGAAGAAAACAACTAACTACAAGAGAGCTGCTGATAAAGGATGCAAGGAGATCATCTTTAATCCAGGAGATTGGGTTTGGGTTCACATAAGACAGGAGAGGTTCCCAAATCAAAGAAAGAGCAAGCTAGCACCAAGAGGAGATGGTCCATTCAAAGTGCTAGAAAGAGTCAACAACAATGCCTACCGTCTTGAACTTCCAGGTGAGTTAACTATATCACAAACCTTCAATGTTGCTGACTTGGCTCCTTATATTGCAGATGATAGTGTTCTGAGGTCAAAACCTTTTCAAGAGGGAGGGAATGATGAAGACATCGACCCAAACAACATAGACACTTACCCGGATAGCCTAGAAGATATGCTTGCTGTACCTGAGGTCACAAACATTGGAGGTCCTCCTAAGACAAGATCAGGAGCAAGAAGAGTTAGAGAAATTTTTAACAAGTCAATTCAAAGCATGCTGGCCCAAAGAAATGAAGAAGAAGAGGCTGGACATGGAGATGGACGCGATAGAGCCCGGAATGAGCCATTTGAAGGCCAAGTGATGTTATTCTCAATTCAGCCACTTATGGGCCCAACTTAGGACGTCCCCAAGCTTCCTAAAATGACTCTAAGGTATGTTTTTCATTTAGATATTTGTGTTTGCTCATTTTGCAGGTTTTAAAACTACAATAAGTTCTTTCCTTTTTAGATCAGATTTGTAGCAGTTGTAATAGTTATTACGTATTGGTTTTTCTGTCATTTTAGAGTTGTTGTACTAGGGTTCCACTAGCTGCACGAACCATTATATAAGGTTCCTTTAGCAGCCTTGTAAGATACATCTTTTGATTAATAAAATAACGCAGTTCTTCCAAAGAGAGTTTCTTTGAGAAAATCATTTGTTCTAGTCTTTCCTTGTGAGTGATATCAAGGCGACTCTAGTTCTGTCTTATAACAAGTATTCCATAGCTTGTGTGGCGACCCTCAACCCATCTTCAATCCCACGTCCATCCACTTTTTGTTCAAGGAGATACCTTAGTCCAATTGAATAGAACCATCCATCCATCATCAATCATCTTTTGTCTTAGAAGAGAGTGACCTTACTCCAGCTTCTTAGACCCACGTCTATCCACTTGTGAGATCATCCCCTTGATCTTACATCAGAGGTAGAACTTGAAGTAGTAACATTTACTTCTATAACATAAATACCTGAGGAAGAAAGCTCATAAGTCTTCTTCATCTTCTTAAAATCTTCCAGGTATTTCTTGTAATTTCTCTTCCAATGCCCACACTCCTTACAATAATGGCATTTATCAGTATCAGAAGGGCCAGACTTGGGCTTGGGCTCGGACTTGTCCTGATTCACAATCTGGACAGCCTTGCCTTTAGCCTTGTTCTTAGGTTTCTTAAACTTCTTACTCCCTTGTACTAGAAGTACATTAGGAGTGCCCTTCTTGATATTGGGCTCAGCTGTCTTGAGCATGTTATGTAGCTCAGTCAAAGGCCTTGACACATCGATCATGTTATAGTTCATTATAAACTGATCATAGCTTGGCGGCAATGACTGCAGAATGATGTCAGTAGCCAACTCTTGGCTAAGGGGGGAGTTCAGTTTCTCTAGGTTATCAATATAACTTATCATCTTAATGACATGAGCACTAACTGAACCGTCCTTTGGTAGCTTGCACTCAATGAGAGACTTAACCATCTGGTATCTCTCAGTTCGTGCCTACTCCTGAAACATCCCTTTCAGGCTAGTGATCATCTCAACTGGCGACTCCACGTTCTCATATTGCTTCTGCAAGTCTGAGCTCATGGTAGCCAGCATGAGACAACACACATCGACTACATATTTGAATGCTTATCCCAAGCATTCCTCTCTGCATGTGGGGCATTGGGCATCGGTTTAGCAGGGAGAACACTTTCAAGAACATATTCTTTCTTCTCCTGCTAGAGAATTATTCTCAAATTCCGTTACCATTCGAGGAAATTCAATCCATTTAACTTTTCATTCTCAGGGACGGATCTTAGGGAGAATGAGTTATGTTGAGTGCTTGACATAGCTGAATCAAAAGAAAGGAAAAGAGATTTAGTTATGATGATCAAGAAAAGATAAATCTCAACAATTAAGAAAACTCGAAATATATTCAAAACAATGTTTCCTCAATTTGAATATAGCTATTCAAGATCCATACTTCACTAAAATTTGAGTGAGCTTTGGCTCATCGCCCAAATCTTAGCTATCTAGGTAAGCAACAACTTTTTCTAATTACATCCAGTGTAACTCTTGGTCATTAATTAGACATCTCATGTCTAATCCACTCCTATGTCTCTAAGCCCAAAACCGTTTTGATGGCATAGTCAATTGAACCAATCTCTTCAGTCACATGGTAACAATTACCATCTGTCTTACTCATGTAATTGTGGACACCTTGCTTTGGCAAGCCCATCGCACAATGAAACAAGTCTAGACAGTAGACAAGATTGGAAAAACATCAAATTACTTGATATTAGTTTGAGGAACGAATCTAATACATATCAAATATGTATCGTAAAATGTTTTAATTAAAACAATCAATGTAATTAAGTTTTAATTAATCTAGAAGATGGGTTTTAAGTCGTTGAGATTGTTCACAGAAAGCTTGTGTCGGTCGACACAACTTAAAAGCGAATGCTTCGTCAGTCGACACAACTTACTTGTGTCAGTCGACACAGCTCATGTGTGTCGATCGACACTGCTTTAGTGTCGGTCGACACGACAACCCGTACAGAGCCAACCCAGAAAACCGATCCAATCAGATTGAATCAATCGCGATCAAAGCTTGCGTCGATCGACACAACAATTATGTGGTCGACAGAACCAGCTGGTGTCGGCCGACACAACCATTGTGTCAATCGGTACACGCTGTTCAGGGAAGCTCGATCATCGAATTAAGACCTAAAATTTTCGATCGGTTCTGGGAGTGTGTCGATCGTCACAAGATCTGTGTCGGTCGACAGCGACAACCCAGAAACCCTAAAACACGAATTTTAATCAAATTCTAGCATGCTTCCTATATACAAACTTTCATATATCGTTTTGAATTCACTTAATTCAATTAACATGCATTAGATTCAATAAAAACACTAGGCTCTGCTACCACTGTAGGAATTTGTGCACGTTTTATAACTTTTATGAAACCCAAACAACAAATTTAATCCCTAGGATCTAGTGTCAATTGAATCTATTAATCGGATCTCGAGTATACCTGGATGTTATGCAGCGAAAGAGATCAGGTATGTCGAGATATGAAACGCCTCAGATGATGCGTCTCTACTGGTATCCACACGCACACAAACTGGAAAGCCGAGATGCTACTGCCGGAAGAGAGATCAGATCTCTTATGAAAGCTTCAGGGATTCCTCTGTTTCTGGTGGCTGTGGAAATTAGGTTAAGAGTAAAAGTCGTGCCTAATCTCTATATATAGGGATTAGCAAAGACCTAATTAACAATCGGGCCAAACCCAAGTCTAATTAAGTCATAAACCAAAACATGTTATTTTGGACCAACACTGTGTCGACCGACATAACTATCATGTCGATCGACACACCTCTCAGAAACACGTGAATTGTGTATATCAAATATACACTGATTTGATCATTACACAAATGATCAATCTCAATCTCATTTATCCAATTTGCTTAGGTGTGTGTGACCCTGTAGGATCATATAATACTAGCAATGAGTTCTCAACTCATAGATTACAAGAGACTTCTAGCAAAGCATTGTAATCACCTAGTATCATATGATTGGCTTATCTCGACAACTATATACAAGAGTAAATACAAGTGTGATTTCAGGACATTCCCAGCAATGATGATCTCGTGGAGCTCACAAAAGTACAATACCGAAGAGCTATGGGATATTTGATTCAGGTTCAGGAAGACGACAAATACATCGAACCTATGTTCCGATGACTAATCCAAAAACTCAGAAATGAATAACAAAGGCTCAGACATGAAGAGCTCAACTCCGCTGCAATGAAAAGACTAAAACAAAAGCAAGGAGAGTCATCAAGAGGCAATAGTCATCGTCCAGACTAAGGAGCAGAAATTAAAGGTATTAGCAGGTGAATTTACTTATGTACTTGGGTTTAATTATCATTATATTATTTACTTATGTACTTGGGTTAAATTATCAGTGAGTTTGATAATATGGACAATGTTTTGTAAACCTAAAATTAGTGAATTTTAATCTATTTTGCATTTTATAATTGTTCTTTTAAAATTAAATGTTTTATAATTAAATTTCCGTAAATTAAATTAATATTTACAAAATATTATGCTTGATAAAAATCAAAATATGTTAATGATTAACCGAGATATATAACATTTAAAGATTGCTATGTTTAATCTATAGATGAAATTTTACGATTGCTATGTTTAATATATATATATGATATTTAAATACTGCTATTATATAGTTAATTCATAATATTGAATAAACGTTATTATAGAATAAGATATCTTAAAAATATATACCATAGCACTTACCAAAAATGCTATCAAAAATCCCTGATTTTTTATCGCGGTCGATGACAAAGCGTTTAACTAAACGTTATCGTATCGATACATAGTGTTTTCCGGCTGCAATTAATACGCGATTTTCTTGTAGTGAACTGTTGAGAGTCGGTTCAACTTCTAATTATTTATAATTAGAGGGGTTCGTTTTTTAGAGAAAGTTTTAAGTAAAAGACAAAAAGGAATCCTCGATAAAATAGCTTTATTGATTATTGCGGTTTACAAGATTGTTAACTCAAAATGCCGAGTTAAATTTTATCAAAGAGAAGTATTAAACCTAGGTTGTCTAGTAATTATTTTCCGCGATTCTGAATGATCTTCTTTAGTAAAGGGGGGCGGGGTTGTATTTATATATCCTAGTAGTCGGTTATTAAAGGGAATGTGTCCTGGAGATCATACTTGTATTCATTCTAGTATAGTTGTGAAGTCGAGAGATAAGACTATCATGTGATACTGGGTAGTTATAATGTTTTGCTAGAAGCCGCTTGTAGCTTATGAGTTATGAACTCATTGCTAGTATCACATGATCCTATATGGTCACACACCTAAGCAAACTGGATAACAAGTACTGGGAATGATCATTAGAGTAATGATCTCATCAGTGTGTAATTGTTACACATTGATATGGAGGTTTTAAGAGTATGTGGATCGACACACATGTTAGTGTTGGTCGACACAGCTCCGGATTAAAGATACCAGATTTAATTAATGACTTAATTTAAACCGGTTAATCCATCGGTTAACTAGGGATTCTTCTAGGTCGCCATATATAAGATAGAGGCACGACCTAGAGAGTTTCTAACCTAGTTTTACAGCCACCAAAGACTCCTGAATCCCAAGAGAATTGTTCTCAAGGCACTAGCATCCCGCTTCCAGTTTGTGTGCGTGTGGACTTTCTGTAGAGGCGCAACATTTGAGGCGCTCCTGATCTCGACATCCTGATCATTTCCGCTGCTCATAAACTCCAGGTATGATCGAGATCTGATAACATAGATTCAATGAACATGATCTAAAGGGCTAAGAGGAATCATTAAGATTTTAGAAAAATTTTAAAGCCTACTCAAATTCCTACAGTGGTATCAGAGCCATATGTTTTAATTGAATCTGTAAAATGATGTCTAAATGCTTTGAATTCAAATTTGATTCATAAAATTCATACATGATGCATGTTAGATCATTTGGATGCAAAATCGTTTTGAAAAACTCAAAAAATTAGGGTTTCTGCGAAAAGGCGTGTCGACCAACACAAAGCGTGTGTCGATCGACACGGCCTGTTGATTCGCGAAACGGCGGTTTTCGAAAATTTTCAAAACTAGGGTTTTCTTCTCGGTCGTGCGTGTGTCGATCGACACAAAGCGTGTGTCGATCGACACAAGCCTTAAAGCAGAGTAAAACTGTTAAGTAACGATCAAATGATCGATATTCCAAGAAATCGCCTCTGTCGATCGACACACTGTTCGTGTCGGTCGACATGCGTCGATCTCCATCGGTTCAATTGGATTGAACCGGATTGGTATGATCGGTCTAATTTGGTTTGGTCGATTTCATCACGATTTCAAACCGGTTAGCTCGTGTCGACCGACACAACTACTTGTCGATCGACACAAACATATACCGACACCGGTTCAATTGGATTGAATCAAAATTGATCGGTTTAATCAGGTTAAATGGTTTAATCGCGATTGAACTGGTTTAGGTGTCTCGAAGTGTGAATTAGATTCAGCGCTTTAGATTTAAATCAATTTTAATTAGATTAAAACTTTTTGAATTAAATCTAATCTTTCTTAAATATATATGTGATATGTTTTAAGATCAATGTTCAGTTCCTCAAACAAAATATCAAGCATCCTTGATGTCTTTCCATATCTTGTCAGCTGTCGGGTCTTGTTTTGTTGTGTGATGGGCTTGCCAAAGCTAGGCATTCACAATTACACAAGTAAGGCAAGTGGTAATCGTTACCACATGACTCGAAGATTGGTTTGCTTGAATGGGCTATCAAAATGGTTTTGGGCCTAGAGACATGAGATTGGATTTAATATAAGATATTAATCCAAGACCAAGAGTCATATTGGATATGATCAGCAAGAGTCATAATGCGAGCAGTCTTAAATATTAAGATTTCTCATTCCTTGAACATCAAAACTAATTAAACTCTCTTTTTCTTGATCCAGCTATGTCTAACAACAACAACTCAAACTCATTCACGTTGAGATCCGTCCTTGAGAAGGAAAAGTTGAAAGGATCCAACTTCTTGGAATGGTATCGGAACATAAGGATCGTTCTCAGAAATGAGAAGAAAGAATATGTTCTTAAGAAACCTCTTCCTGAAAAGCCCAGGTCCAACGCCCCCATTGTTGATAAGTTTAAGTGGGAAAAGCATTCGGATGATGTGACAAATGTGATTTGTCTAATGCTGGCCACGATGAACTCCGAACTGCAAAAACAGTTTGAGAACGCGGGGTCACCGATCGAGATAATCACAATCCTGAAATTTATGTTTCAGGAGCAAGCTCACACTGAGAGATACCAAACGGTTAAATCTCTCATTGAGTGCAAGCTGTCAAAGGGCAGTCCAGTGAGCCCCCATGTCATCAAGATGATGGGTTATATCGATAACCTAGCTAAACTGGACTCTCCCCTTAGCCAAGAGTTGGCTACGGACATCATCCTGCAATCTCTGCCGACTAGCTTCGATCAGTTTGTTCTAAACTACAATATGAACAACATGACGAAGTCTCTGACTGAGCTACATGACATGCTCAAGACGGCAGAACCCAATATCAAGAAGGCTGCTCCTGATGTACTTACGGTACAAAAGGATAAAGGGTTTAAGAAACCTGCTAAGGGCAAAGGAAAAAGCAAGGGTGTCCAGGTTGAGAACCGGGACAAGCCTGAGTCGTCTTCCAAGCCAAAGCGCAGGCCCAGTGATACTGACATTTGTCTTTACTGCAAGAAGCCTAGGCATTGGAGGAGAAACTGCAAGGAATACCTGGAAGGTTTGAAGAACCTGAGGAAGTCGTATAAGACGGCATCTAAAGTATTTATGTTATAGAATTAAATGTTACTTTATCAGGTTCTAATTCTTGGGTATTGGATACCAGCTGTGGTGCTCATATTTGTACTAATATGCAGGGCCTACACTGCAGTAGAACGCTGAAGAAGGGACAAGTGGACCTGCGTGTTGGGAATGGAGCAAGAGTTGCTGCATTAGCCGTTGGAACTTATCATTTGTCTCTGCCATCATGCATGATTTTTGAGTTGGAGAATTGCTACTATGTACCTCCGATAAGAAGGAATATCATTTCTATTTCTGTTTTAGACAAGAATGGTTTTGAATTTTCGATTAAGAACAAATGTTGCTCTTTTATTCGAGATAATATATTTTATGGTACCGCCCCATTAGAGAATGTGTTTTATATTCTCAACCAATCAATGCATGTTTATAACATAAATAACAAACGGTTTAAATCAAATGACTCATACCCGACCTTTCTCTGGCACTGTCGTTTGGGCCACATCAATGAGAAAATGATTCAAAAACTCCATCATGATGGGCTTTTAGACTCATTTGATTATGATTCATTTGAGAAGTGTGAATCCTGCTTATTGGGCAAGATGACAAAGGCCCCTTTCAACAAGTTTAATGAGAGGGCCAGTGACTTGTTGGGCCTTATACATACAGATGTGTGTGGCCCAATGAGCATTAGTGCAAGAGGAAACTTTAGGTACTTCATCACATTTACTGATGATTTCAGTAGATATGGTTATGTCTATCTTATGAGACATAAATCGGAATCCTTCGAAAGGTTCAAGGAGTTCCAGAATGAAGTACAAAACCAACTTGGCAAAAGTATCAAAGCTCTTCGATCTGATCATGGAGGTGAGTACTTGAGCCAAGAGTTCGATGATCATCTTAGAGATTGTGGAATCCTTTCACAACTCACTCCTCCTGGAACACCACAGTGGAACGGTGTGTCTGAGAGGAGGAATCAGACCTTATTGGATATGGTTCGATCGATGATGAGTCATGTGGATCTACCGTTGTCCTTCTGGGGATACGCTCTTGAAACGTCTGCGTTTACGCTAAACAGAGTTCCAACAAAATCAGTTTAAAAGACTTCATATGAGATGTGGACATGAAAGGTTCCAAGTCCGTCTTTTCTTAAAATCTGGGGTTGTGAAGTTTATGTCAAGCGATTGATATCTGATAAGCTAGCACCCAAATCCGATAAGTGCTACTTCGTTGGTTACCCTAAGGAAACCAAGGCATACTACTTTTACAACCGATCCGAGGACAAGGTATTTGTTGCTCGAAACTGTGTCTTTCTTGAGAGAGAATTTCTCTCCAAGAAGAACAGTGGGAGTAAAGTACAAATCGAAGAAATTCGAGAATCACAGGACACTGTTCAACCTGATGAGGGAGAGCAGCCGTTGGATTCACAAGAAGTTGTTGAACCAACACTTGTGGTGCATGTAGTTCGCAGGTCCGGAAGGACTTGTAATGAAGTCGATAGATACGAATTTCTCGTGACTAACTGTCATGATCTTCTGATTGTTGATAGTGATGAACCTGCGAATTTCGAAGAAGCAATGTTGGGCCCTGACTCCGAAAATTGGTTTAAGGCCAGTGAATCCAAAATGGAGACCATGTCAATCAACAAAGTTTGGTCTTTGGAAGATTTGCCCGATGGTGTAAAAGCCATTGAGTGAAAATGGGTCTTCAAGAAGAAGATTGATGTGGCTGGTAATGTACAGATGTGCAAAGCTAGATTGGTGGCAAAATGTTTCAAACAAGTGCATGGTGTTGACTATGACGAAACCTATTCCCCAGTCGCTATGCTTAAGTCCATTCGGATTCTCCTACGGACTGCCGCTTATTATGATTATGAGATTTGGCAGATGGATGTGAAAACCGCCTTCCTGAATGGGATTCTGGAAGAGGATGTGTATATGAAACAACCTGAGGGTTTCGTAGATCCTAATAATCCTAGGAAAGTATGCAAGATTCATCGATCCATTTATGGATTGAAGCAAGCATCTCGAAGTTGGAATCTTCTTTTTGATGAAGCTATTAAAGAATTTGGTTTCATCAGGAACGAAGAGAAACAATTCGTTTACAAGAAGACTAGTGGGAGCGCAGTTGCTTTTCTAGTATTGTATGTAGATGACATATTGCTTCTCGGAAATGATATTCCGTTGCTTCAGTCTGTTAAGACTTGGCTTGGAAGTTGTTTCTCGATGAAGGATATGGGAGAAGCCGCGTGTATTCTTGGAATAAGGATCTATAGAGATAGATCGAAGAGGCTAATTGGACTGTGTCAGGATACTTATATTGATAAGGTCTTACACAGGTTCAATATGCATGATTCCAAGAAGGGCTTGTTTCGAATGTCACATGACATTACTCTCAGCAAGAAGCAGTGTCCTTCGACACCTGCTGAGCGAGAGCGCATGAGTAGGATTCCCTATGCCTCTGCGATAGGATCTATCATGTATGCCATGCTATGTACACGACCGGATGTCGCTTATGCTTTGAGCATGACGAGTCGCTACCAATCCGATCCCGGTGAGAGTCACTGGACTGCCGTCAAGACAATCCTGAAGTATTTGAGGAATACTAAGGATAAATTCTTGGTTTACGGAGGAAGTGATGAGCTTGTGGTGAGTGGATACACCGACGCTAGTTTCCAGACGGACAAAGACGATTTCCGATCTCAATCTGGTTACGTCTTATGTTTGAATGGAGGTGCAGTTAGTTGGAAGAGTTCCAAGCAGAGCACTGTAAAAGATTCCATGACAAAAGCTGAGTACATTGCTGCTTCAGAAATGGCAAAGGAAGTTGTTTGGATTAGGAAGTTCATCACTGAACTTGGTGTGATTCCTAGCAGTTCTGAGCCTGTGGCGTTGTTGTGTGATAACAATGGAGCTATAGCTCAAGCAAAGGAACCCAGATCACACCAGAAGTCCAAACACATCGAAAGAAGATATCATCTGATACGAGATATCATTGAGAGAGGAGATGTGAAGATCAGCAGAGTCCCGACAGACGAGAATGTTACTGATCCTCTGACTAAGCCACTCCCACGGCCCAAGCATGAGAGTCATGCTGCTGCGATAGGAATTAGATTTCTTGAGTAGTAATCTTAATTTGAGTGGGAGTTGTTTGTTTTGTTTTGATGTTCAAGTAAACATACTTTGGTTATGTTTTACTTAATGAAATTGTTTCATTATTATTTAATTGTGCAATTAATTAATTAAATAATAGTCCCACAATAATTTAAGGCATTCTTATAGGTCATCAAATACGTGATTTGATCATGAAACCCTATAAGCGATAGATGTCATAAATTACTGAGGTCCCTGGTAGAAGGTTGTTAAATTGGAACATTAATAACCGCGCGAGACTAGTATGTGATGTGACTGATGACCAAGTTTCATGGTGTCATTGATAGGAGTATCAAAGTCAATCACATAGATATGTGTTATGAACACGGTATCAGATGTGACCCGCTAATGAGAACTCAACAAGTGTCATATGAGTTTCTCATTACGACTATAGAGTATAGTCCTTAGACCTGAGTTCATCATGATTTTCTGCATATGAATTGGTCTGCTTTGACTTTTTCAAACGTCATCCGTAACTGGTGATTATTCAGACATTGATTGGGCATATCATGAAGTGTGTGGGAACAGGGGATGGAACAAGATGGGATGTGTCCCTCCTATATAACGGGAGTTAAATATCTCTGGGCCTATCGAAGATTTGGTACTGAGGGAATGTGTGGCCACACTCAAACAAGCTGAATGTCAGTTGTTTGCCTTTATCAGTATAAATCAGAATTCGATAAACGTGATTTGGCTTTATAAGGATGACACGAGTTCTTGCCTTATGTTGAGTCGAGATATAGAGACAAAGGGATTATTGGAATAAGTTGATTCCAGTAAAAGTGGGAGATTGAAGGGAATGTGTCCTGGAGATCATACTTGTATTCACTCTAGTATAGTTGTGAAGTCGAGATAAGACTATCATGTGATACTGGGTAGTTATAATGTTTTGCTAGAAGCCGCTTGTAACTTATGAGTTATGAACTCATTGCTAGTATCACATGATCCTATATGGTCACACACCTAAGCAAACTGGATAACAAGTACTGGGAATGATCATTAGAGTAATGATCTCATCAGTGTGTAATTGTTACACATTGATATGGAGGTTTTAAGAGTATGTGGATCGACACACATGTTAGTGTTGGTCGACACAGCTCCGGATTAAAGATACCAGATTTAATTAATGACTTAATTTAAACCGGTTAATCCATCGGTTAACTAGGGATTCTTCTAGGTCGCCATATATAAGATAGAGGCACGACCTAGAGTTTCTAACCTAGTTTTACAGCCACCAAAGACTCCTGAATCCCAAGAGAATTGTTCTCAAGGCACTAGCATCCCGCTTCCAGTTTGTGTGCGTGTGGACTTTCTGTAGAGGCGCAACATTTGAGGCGCTCCTGATCTCGACATCCTGATCATTTCCGCTGCTCATAAACTCCAGGTATGATCAAGATCTGATAACATAGATTCAATGAACATGATCTTAAGGGCTAAGAGGAATCATTAGGATTTTAGAAAAGTTTTAAAACCTAATCAAATTCATACAGTTATCCAAACCCATGGGCTAACCTCGGAAAAATGGAAATATTCCATTTTTCCAAGATCAAGAAATCTGTGATAAGATTTGATCTTATTTTATCCGAGCTTAGACTTTGGCTGGGAACGAAGTAGTTTACATCCCCGCTTCGGATACTAAAATCGGATCGTTCTTCACCAAGGTATCCCTCGGTCATCTGGGCCGAGGGTTCTAATCCTGTTGAAGGGACTTATGACCTGATAAATTATCAGTGAAAGGTTGGCCGGGACCGAACTTCAATTATCGCCAAATTATTGATAAGAGGTGGTAACCCCACCATCAACATGAACCCCGCCCCGAATCATATTCCTGCACACCCCTGAGATTTAAGGATTTCCCCGAAGTGCGTTCTCTAAACTATGAAGTTCACACACATCGTTGTCTCACACAAACAGCTTCGCGACCATGAAGACAGGAGAGCCAAAGTTCAACCCGTGGTGAAATTAGTGGCAGATTGACGGACCCCCTTTTACATCTGCCCACACATGCTCGTGGCCCCACATACTTCACTCCCAATTGCTTTCAGACCCATATCTATGCATAATATTGAGAACGTGGCATGTAACCTTTTTTACCCGAAACATTGGCCCTTTGTCCCACAATTTAGGGGGTTCCAACACCTTGGGTTTTACCACACGGGGTTTTACCGCCTATATTTGACCACACCTTAGACTCCTACATCTGTGTTCTACGGGAGAGAGGTTTCAACACCCCTCAGGCTCCAACACCCTTTTTATCTTCTAACATTTTCAGGTATGGCAGGTAGCGGTCATGTTGGCGAGAAACTCCATTTACAAACTTTCTATGAAGGGAGTGAGAAATACAGGGTAACAAGACTGCGCTCCGTGAGCCTGTTAAACCAAGACTCACGAAGTAGGCGAAAACTATTGAGGTAAAAATTGATCTCATAGTATTTAAGAATTACGCAACAACACGTGAAACTCAATTTACTCAGATTTCTCAGAGCGATGTGTAACTTGTTTAGGTGAAAAATTATGTTTAGATAGGCTTACTAACGATGATAGTTTTGTTCTTTAAGATGTCAAAGAAAAACACAGCTAGAAAACCTTAATTCTTTGCATTCATAAATTTACCATCTCTGGTTATGTCACTTGGTCTCTGTTATGTCCAATTAGATGTCGTGAAGCATTGGTGGAGAAGATTTGTGACGTTGAGAGCTCCACATACAATATAAACTCTATAAATTAATATTCGATAAATTAATAAATACGATAAATTAATAAATTTCTCCGGTCCCGAGTTGGGTCAGTGTAAAATTTTACAAAACTCGATAATATAATAAGATAATGATGTTTTAGAAAACCTCATGTAAATATGTGGTCCCAACAATATCATAAATTTATAATTATGCATATAAATTTATGCATACATGGTTAAGGTAAATCAATTTAGTCAAATATGACTTTAGTTTTTTTGTTTTGTCTTGAAACAAAAATATTGTTGGAGTTTATCTCTAAATTTTTTTCTTATTGCATCAAGTACTTTTGGTGTTTCTCGAACTACATAAAAGAATTGTGAAAACCTCTAGACGCGATAATTGTTTTCTTACATATAACTATTTTTTATAAGGTATTGTAATATCATCTTGAGTCTCATCATTAATATTAACGATTCTAGTTACAATTTCTTCTCATAATTCGAAATATAGATTTATTCCTTTAAATTAATAAATTAATAATAAATTTATAAATTAATAATTCTATAAATTAATAAAATATCACCATTTTAACATTATTAATTTATAGAGTTTTTACTATATTCTGTTTTTGTCAAGGAAATGTCTAAAGAATAAAAAGAACTTAGAACGAACACAAATAAAATAAATAATCTTGGTTTACGATTCATAATAAAAAAAATAAAATAACCTTTAAATTAGCCAAAAGGAAGGAAAAGGTGACCAATTGAGTTGGAACACCGAAAATAGAGGCGGATTATGAAAAAGAACTTCTTCTCTAAAACACGTCACACGCTTCAATCAGTGCCGGCTAACAAGGGTGGACAAAAAGGACGATGGCCGGGGGTCCATAATTATAGGGGGCCCATGAGGAAATTTTTTATTTGGTTTAGTGGCCATTTATGATAATTTTCCAAGACATGCATTAAGAGTTTCTTTAAGAAAAACATTTCATCTCCTCTCCTCTCTTAACAAATCTCCACAATTCAAGTTTACTTAATTTCTTGTAACTTTTCTATTTAACTCTTGATCTTTCTGTTATTTTTATAATTGGATTCTCCGTTTAGACACAAAATTAATTTCTTTGTTCTGTTTTCACTATATTTTTGTGTTTTTTTCTGCATTTCCCTAATGATCTTCTGAGTTTGGATATAGAATATTAGAGAAAAAGTTCAATTGATTTGTGATTGTGAAGCATGAAATCAAAAGCCTGGAGCCATGTTTCTTTGAGTTAAATATTTAATAAAATTAGTAAGTTGCTTGTTATGATTGAAGCACCGTTATTCATGATTTTGCATTAGTAAAGCTCGAAGAAACCGTTTCTCTAATAATCATTTTTCTGTTTTGGAATGACTACTGGTTTTTTTTTCTTTTGTTCACAGATTTTTAAAAGATGGTGTGGACGTCTTTGCAGCAATTGAGAGTTACCAGAAAGCTAGGAATGGAGGAGCATAATGGAAAATTAAATTGTTTTTGGCTGTATACTTTTTTAGCAACAAAACTGATGATACGATTATTAGTGTTTATTTTGTCTTTTAATGGTAGACAAATTTTTTTTTCTTTGTTGGAATAAATGGTATTGTTCATTATTGTGATATGTTAGGGGCCCTTTTTTTTATCTTTGCCCCAGGGCTTAAAAAAAAGTTAAGCCGGCCCTGGCTTCAACACCATTAGAGAACCTTCTTTGTTCTCCATCGAATTCACAACTGTGTTATTCTCCTTCTCGACATTGATAATTCTATGCAATTCAGTAAATATGAAGTTCCAATATTGTTTCTGTTAATGCATGTGAGATGACGAAGTAGACAAAACAAAGAATATGTTTCCATTTTTTTTTTGTATTATTGAGTAAAATACCCTTAACAACTCAAAAGCTCAAGACTTGTGTGTAACTCTTAGAACAATCTTTGAATTTTTGAAGTGAATGGAAACCCACAATTCTTTGAAGAAATCTTAGAATTTGTAAATGGGTTTCTTAATTTTATTCATTAGTTAATAGACTTATTTATACATAAGATCAACTTGACACGCAAGTTCTTTACATAAGAAAATAGGAAATATTCTTAACTAGAATATACACAAATATGTCAACTTTCTTAATTTAATATATTGAAAAATATCAACATATTTCCATAACCGAATCTCGATCTTGGTTCGTATTTTTCGTCGATCTCGGTTCGTAATCTCGTGTGCTTCAGTTCGTAAAAAAGCTCATATGTGGTAGCAAAATAATTCGTTGACTTTTTAACCCTCTATCCGACGACTCGAAACCAAACGCTTCGGATCTATTTGATTAGGACATAGTAGGACGCGGATCCTAACAATTTTTTCGATTTTTTTGTTTTAATTTTAAAACAAAAAATCTGAAGAGCCTCTTTGAATTACGTGTCTCCCATTTCCCTATTTCTTTTTTACTTATTTATGTACTTAAATTTTAAATGAAGTAATCGAAGAGTCTCATCATAAACCCTAATTTACGTTAAACATGTAAAATTTTAACAATAACACAACATCATCCTACAATTCAATAAAATTTAACATTTTATACGAAACTAAAATTTATAACTGCAAAACTACCTCTTTCAAGTCTTTAGAGAGATATGTGACAGAAGATTTCAAGAACATCTCACCAAGAGAGTCGAAGAACAAAATACTGATATAAGAGATGAGTCGAAAATTCTCAAGATCAGATAATACCTAAAATATAAACAAAAGAAAATAAGTATTAAAGAGTTTAATATAACATATCGTATTTTAATTGATTACCTAGAAACAACATCTTGTACATCTTGACAGTCTCTACAGTAATAAACATCTTTCACAGAAGGATCATCGAAATCTTTAGCATTAGGATGCATTTTGAATTTGCAGACATTGCATACATAATAAAACCACCTGTTTGAATTCTCAACACATTCGACTGTGACACACAAATTTTTTTTTACAGCCTACCAGAAGAGTTACAGATATTAATAATATAAAACTGACTAATCGTTTAATCATTTATATTGTTACCGCTCTTGTTTTTGTTAGCCCATTAATATCCGTCCTGTGATTTTTGACAAATAACTCTCATGATAATCGAACCAATTATTGATTCAAATTCTGTCGGATAATATGTAGCGCTTGTTGATCAAAACTGCAGAGGAAAAGTCGCTATGCTTATGAGGTGATACGATCTAATTTTAACCCTAGAAATAACTGCAAGTGCACGGTTATGTAATTGTAGTACTTAGGGGACGAATTCCACAGAGACCTATGGTTACACTATGAGTTTATCGGTTCAGATTAAGCTAAGACGAAAATATTATAATTAAAACAATTAAAAGACTAAATGTGACTTAAAATCAATGGGAAAGAGAGCTAAGCTTATGGTATTTCTAAAGAGAATCCAGATTGTAACTTAACCAAATTATAAGAGTTTGTTCAATGAAGTGTCATATAGAACTACAAGCACAATTATGCGCTCGCCAACTTTCGCTGCGCGAGATACCTATATCTAGAGACTAAATCACCGAGTTTCTTATGCGAGTCTTTCGAGTCTAAGTATGCAATGGGCACAAGTTAATTGGTTCACAAGATCCCTAAAATGAGTTTCTACGCTTTTAAGCCACCTTGCTATCCTAGGGTGGATTAGGTTACTCAATAAAACTTTCGCATCTACTGTATAACCCTATTGGCTCAAACCCAGGTAACTAAGCTAAATTCAAGTAATTCAAATACCTCTAGTAGAAGATCTATTATATAAACCCTAACAATTCAGTTTCATTGACAATCATTCATCAATTCAATGGAAACCCTAAATCCAACAAACAAACTACTCAAACATAATTAATGGAACAGAAAATCATAGGTGAAATATAATACATAAAAGAAACCAAAAGAAAGAAACACAAGGGTTCAGATTCTTCTCTGAAAAAGTTTAGACTCTTCTCCCTAAAACCTAAACAAAAAAAATATACAACGTAGCCTAACAAGTGGCTGAAAAATCTCTAATATATGTCTAAAAGTCGTGCATAGGTTTCTAGTTACATTAGGATTCGCGGTGGGCCTTGCAAGGAGCGTGTCGAGCCAAATTTGGGTCCAGAAATCCCATCAGATTGGACATGTCTTTTAGTAAAGTAAGTATAACTGGAGTTTCAGACATCGAAATGACCTCAAACCACTTTGATTTGAAAGCTAACTTCCATATCTTTCTTTTTCCACCAATTTAGTCGAAATTGAAGTTCGGGAAAGCCTCCAACGGATGTGAAACTTCTGAAACTTATATCTGAAACTGCATGTCTTCTTTTGTCTATTTTGTTTCGTTTCACTCCAATTTAACTCTAAAAGCTCCAACTCATCCTTAAACCATTGAAACATACAAAAAACACCTAAAAGACACTAAATATACACTAGGACTCTATAAAGACCATGGTTAAAACCATAAAAACCCGGATATACCAACTCCCCCGGACTTAGATCTTGCTTGTCCTCAAGCAAACTAAAACCTAAACCCGTCGAAGAGGTTTGAAAACATAGGAAACTCATCATATCATAAGAACACCACATCAGCTTTCACTATTGCAACACTTACTATAATGACTTACTTAAATCAAGACCACAATCTAGTTCTTCTAAGCTTAGCAACTTTATCATACTTGCACCACAATCTAACAATTGATTCACCTAGTTACCATCATCGCAATTTCTACGCCACATAAGCATTGCCAAAAGAACTAAATTCTTTCCCTTTCCAATACCAAGCTAAAGGAGTCTTAACACAAAAGTTTCGTCCCTCTCCCCCAGACTTATTACTTTGCACAAAATTTAAATCTATAAACATGGCATGTATTTTTGGATTGTTACATCCTCAGCATACTCTAGTCCCTTCCTAGATGAATAATGGATTCCTTGGATTGTGAGTCCTCAGTCTCATAATGGGTAAGCACCTTTATTTTATTTTATTTTTATTTTTATGTCTAGAGGGAGAGCTAGAAACTAAAGTCTCAGACAATCTTAACAAAGCACTAGACGAGTACTAGCTCCTATAATGAGAAAGTTTCTAGCTCTGGCTTACTTGAGTTTTATGACTAAAGATATGAGCAATTGGTGGTTGATTGATCCACTTTCGGGTTTCCACTTAGTCTTAGACTTAAACTAAATTTCTGCAGTAATGGTGCATCAAATTCCTGTTAATGTGGTTTGTTCCTCTAAAATCATTGTTTTCAAACAAATTTGACTCAATAAAAATGTTTTTGACTCGAAAAATCGAATAAAAATCAAAGAAAAACATCAAAATAGATAACATTAGTAGCATCCTTTTAAACATACTTCAAACTGTCCCTAGTGGGAAAATAAATCTAGTTGAGGAAAAAAAAAAAAAAAATAAAAAAAAAGATAAAAAGAGAAATTTGAGACCATACCTTTGCAGAGTTAAATGAACCATGAATGGGAATGGAAATGGATAGAGTTCAAAAATTCGTATGGAAATCACTAAAAAATCATTCAAATCAGCTAAGAATTGAACAAGTTATGAGTAGAATAATTTTTTTTTTTTTTCATCAATCGATTGAGACAAATTAAGTGTATCGAGCGACATCACTCGCAGATTAATATGATGATGATTATGAAGAGCATCAATCCACACAATTGTGACGACCACACAAAAAAAGGTTCTTTTTTTCATTTTTTTGTTTTTTTGAAAAACCAAACCGAAACATAGTAAAACGCGACTAAACATCCTGACACAAATAAAAAGAAGAAGAAACATAAAGAAAAAAGCAAAAACATGTACCCAGATGAAGTGAATTGCCTCCCACTAAGCGCTTGTTTAAGGTCTATAGCTTGACCTTTGAGCACAAGTGTTAGTCCAACGAATCGAAAGGGTGAGCCAGTGCACCTTTTGTCCTTCTCCTTATTCTCCAAGGAAGAAACTGTACAAAACGAGGCACAACAAACCAAGCAGAAGAGACAAAGAATTCACAGGAGAAATCTACTACAAAAGTAGCATAAATCCTGAAATTATCTCCGAAATTCAGATTCACAGAAGAATTAAATGTATTTGATGGAAAAATGAAATCAATATCAAGTTCGAATGAATTCATAACAAAATATTAACATCATCCCCATCAATCTCATACATAACTAAATTCTCATTCTCGTCTTTCCTCTCAAGATACTATCAATGTCAATATCATCCCCTAGATGCAAATAAACAAGAGGTAAACTATATTTTTCAAGTTCCAGAAGCTCAGATTCTAGTTGAGATTTAAATGAATTAAATCTGTATTCAAACCCTATCTCAACATTATAGCGTCTAAAATCATGGTGTCTTTTTCATATGTTTATGATTTCATAAAATTTAGCTCGAAACTCATGGATTAAATGCATACGCGAACTAAAAATTACCTCTTCTTGTCAATAACCGTAGTAACTATTAGTTCTTCCACCTTCCAACGATGCTCCTGAAATATACATGAAAGAATTCTAGAAACAAGTTAGTAAAAAAAAAAAAAAAGTATGAATAAAAATGTCTTAGACTAAATCCTAATACTAAAACTCAAAGGCAACACAATAGGTTCACAAGTCAGCTATTGAGCTCACCGGGGTGAACTTTAGACAATCCAGTTTTCGAGGTTGTAGATGAGATGGTGGTGTGTCCGGACTCCGGGAATTTCTGGACACACCTCGTGGTGGTTTTGGAATATTGAGAGAATGCTGAAATGTGATGTGTTGCAGGGTTCATCCCGCAGGACAACAAACTTAATACGATCTAATTTTAACCCTAGAAATAACTGTAAGTGTACTAAGGGGTCGAATTCCACAGAGACTTATGGTTACACTATGAGTTTGTCGGTTCGGATTAAGCTAAGACAAAAATATTATAATTAAAAAATATTAAAAGACTTAAAGTAAATGTGACTTAAAATCAATGGGAAATAAAGCTAAGCCTAGGGTATTTCTAAAGAGAATACAGATTGTAACTTAACCAAATTATCAGAGTTTGTTCAATGAAGTGCCATATAGAACTACAGGCACGGTTATGCGCTCGCCAACTTTCGCTGCGCGAGACACCTATATCTAGAGACTAAAGCACCGAGTTTCCTACGCGAACCTTCTGAATCTAAATAAGCAATTGACACAAGTTGATTGGTTCACAAGATCCCTAAAACGAGTTTCCTACGCTTTTAGGTCACCTTGCTTTCCCAGGGTGGATCCGGTTAGTCAATAACACTTTCGCATCTATTGTCTAACCTATTGGTTCAAATCCAGGTAGCTAAGCTATATTCTAGAAATTCAAATACCCCTAGCAGAAGATCTATTATATAAACCATAACAATTCAGTTTTATCGACAATCATTCATCAATTCAATGGAAACCCTAAACCTAACAAGCAAACTACTAAAAAATGATTAATGGAACAAAAAATCAAAGATGAAATAGAATACATAAATGAAACCGAAAGAAAGAAACACTTTGGTTCAAATTCTTCTCTGAAAAAGTTTAGACTCGTCTCCCTAAGACCTAAACAAAAGAATATACAACTTAGTCTAACAAGTAACTGAAAAATCCCTAGTATATGTCTTAAAGTAGTGCCTAGGTTTCTAGTTACATTAAGATTCGCAGTAGGCCTTATAAGGAGCTAGTCGGGCTAAATTTGGGCCCAGAAATCCTATCAAATTGGACATGTCTTTAGTAAGTGTGTATAACTAGAGTTTCAGACATCGGAATGATCTTAAATCGAATAACAAATACAATGAAACGCTCATCGCTCTTTTTCGTATAATCAAGAACTTTCTTAACTCATTTCCCCATAGAGTGCACTCCAAATGATCACCACTAAAAGATATATTATTGTTTAGGTTTAATTCAATTTATGAGAGTGTATAAGGAAACATTATAATAAAGGTGTACTTGATGTCTCGAAGAATGACATCCATGTGAGCACAAGTTCATAATTAGATTTGGCCTTTACGATCTGACCTTCGACATCTTATAAGAAAGAAAAAATAGCAAGCAATCAATAAATAAAATAACGTATATAAAAATAATTAAAATATTATACAAATGATTTCACCGATCAAAACATTCGTGTCAAGGCTATTATTCATAATCTCCGAGAAAAAGATAGCAAAATATTTTCGGAAAGTTAGTCGAAAAATTATCAGATCGTTGTCTTGTCGAATTTTGAAGAAGATATATGTTATAAAGCAAATGACTTGGCCTAAAACCTCCATCCCCATAAATCGGATTGACATCATTGATATGATTATTAATTTTCCTTCTTTGAGGACGTTTAGATGCTTTGAAATAAAATCCCCTTCGATTGAGCACTGAATTCTACTACTCTGGAAAAATATGAACAAATTATATAGGTAGACATTACGGAAATTAATAAGCATTGAGTGTTGAACATGCAAATGAATAAGTACCTTTGTCGGCAAAAAATGATCTCTAGAGAATAACCAGTTTGTATATGGAAAACCTTCCACATTCGTAATATTTGAACCTCAATCTTCGCTTTTTTTCGGTGAAATCGATATTTTTTAGAGGAAAAAATATAAATGATTGTTTGGTTGCTAATATCCTATCCATTTTTTTTTACGATAAGAAATAAATGTCTCGAATGCTTCAGTACCGTTGCCCTCATAAGATATATATATATATATATATATATATATATATATATATATATATATATAATACAATGGGCAGGGTTTAAGTTGAGATTAGGACGAGAGCATATTCCATTGGTCATTTTTTTGGTGATAAATCTTATCATAATTTTTATTAGCTGATTCAAATTTTACAATATTAGCGTGAAGAAATAGTCATCATTGCGTCTCTTCGTGTATGTAATTTAGGGTTATTAAGGGACTCTTCATTGTCTTCCAAAAATTTTAATTACATAACTAAAAAACGTCATAGGTGAATAAAAGTCACGTACGATAAAGAGATTCTTCAGTTTTTATCATTTTAAATTTAAATACATAAATCAATAAATGTGATAGGCGAATAAGAATCACGTAAGATAAAATATTTTTTGATTTTTTCGTTTTAAATTTTAAACATATAGAAACTTAATAAAAAAATAAGATCCACATCCCATTATATTCGTGTCTCAGCGTTTGTTTACGGTCGTCCGAGAGAAAACATAAAAATTCGATATTTTTACTAATTATTTACCAATCAAATTATAACATTAATATATATCATATTTACATGTTATTAATTTTTTTTGTTTAAGTCAATTAAACAAAATTATTTCAACACAAAAAATTTAGACTAGATTTCTTATAATATATATAATAGTAAGAGATTAAAATTAAATTAAAAAAAAAATTGCACATACATTTCATAGCACATCAGTGTTTCGAATATTTTATTCAATGTTTTGAGTTTGTAGAATTGTGTTTGCCCTCTCTACATAACTTACAACTTTATGTAACATTTTATAATAAAAAAACAGTGAAATGTCTTAGCATGTAAGCATTGTTAATATGTAAGGAAACTAAAAAGGATAAAGAGACACTTTCTTGACCACTAAAACCTACGCCTTCTAAAAAGAAAACTCGTGAGACAATACAAAAGTGCACCCTTTTTAGTCTTTTCTTGATAGTAATTCCCTGCTACATTGCTTCCCCGTTTCTTTTTTCTCTTAATAGTTTGTGTAAGTAAATTGAGAAAAAAGGAGCGTCACACCTATTTTAACTACTACCACTCCGATGATCTCATATCATTGCATAACACCACTACGATTTAAAAGTTACTGATACTGTTTGTTTCCTTTTTTTTTTTTCTTAAATATTAAAATATCATATCATTCATCTACCTCATCCAAAACAATTAAACCGAATCGGAGAAGATTTTTTGAACCAGAAAAACCTAATGGAACATATTAAATCAAAACTTTCGGTAACCGCCACGGTATACCATGTTTCGGATCTCGACTACCAACAACTCCGGCGGTTTTTAGTCTTCCGCTTCCAAAGACTCAACCGCTAAACAATTTGTACCAGTTCGGAGAATCGACTCCTGCTGAGTACGCGTCCCATTCCGCTTACCAACTCCAGATTATGTGAAACCACCGTTCTAATCTAGTCACTGTTGGTGTAGTCCTAATTGCCGGAAAAACCTCACCACAAGTTTAACTAAAGAGGACCTCAAATCTCCATCTTCTATCCAACCACGAGAAATACCAAGTTAATCGACACGACAAAGGTGTTGAAGCCTCACCAGTAGCCACCGTAAGATTTCGCTGGGTCTGGTTAGATCTGCTGGAGTTTCACCACAAAGATTTCTGCTGCCGTCCTCTAGCAACATGAGTTCAGGACCAACAACTCCACAAACCTCTTAGCTTCTCTTGGCTCGCCGTGCCACCCTCGAAACCAGAGCTTTTCTTGAACGCATAGTCACAGCTGGTCCTTCAGCCATATCTTTTAGGATGTCACCACAAAAATCTCCCCCGGTATCCTCGAATGATGCGAGTTCAAGACCACCAGCTCAATCGCGCTTTCACTGCCTTGCCACCACTATGCATCGAAACTCAGATTCTTCCACACCTCAACACAATAGGAGAGTGATAGACTTGCATTTTAGCATTCTAGACCCTTTGTTTATCACTAATTTAGCACTACTTAACACCCATTTAGGTATTTTCGTGCATCATTCTACCACATTTTGCATCATTTAGTTTTTAGGACCACATATTGCATTTGCATTTGGGTTTGGTTCCTTTTTGGTTATTTACAGGTGCTTAATGGAAAGGAAGGAGCAAAGGAGGACTTTTGGACCGGATTCAAGCTCGAACGATGGAGGAAGAAGCAAATGAAGTGAAGAACAGCCGGAGATATAAATACAATATCGATCGGTATAGGGAACCTAAACGCGATGAATCAATTAGACCGACCTTGTTCCATATCGACCACCAATATCAGTCGATATGGAGGGACCATAGCATAAATTACCATTTTACCCCTGACCGACTTATTAGCTCTATATAAGGACCCTTTGGGGTCATGTGCAAAGAGAGCTAACTTGCTACTTTTAACTTTATTTTTAATTGGTTTAGTACTTTGTTCTCAACTCTTTATTTTATGGTAAGAAGATATTTTTATCTTAAATCTCTTTTATTTTATTAAGTAAGTCAAAATCAATTTCATCACTCATCATGGTTTACACACAAACCATGTGTGAGTAATGCACCTTATGACCCAAAGTCTAGTAAAGAGGGAAAATCAACTAGGCTAGACTAGAAAATCATGGATGATGAGGTTAGAACCTATTGTATTGATTGAAGCATGCTACCAAGGTTGGGACTAGCTAACTCAATCTTGGGAATCTAGGAACTTTGGAAATTAGGAACCAATTGTTGATTTGAGAAGGAAGGAGGTGTTGATCTAAGAATAGGAACATCATATTCCCCTTAAATTTACCTACTAGGTAATTCAATACAAAATTCCTCTTGAAGTTGACCCAAAGATAGAAGCTTCAATGAATGGTGTGGGGATCTAAGCCTGAACACCTTCTAGCTAGTCTAGTTCATAGACTAGAAGATAGGGAGGAGTTTATGATCGTGATTAACTCGAAGATCTATGTCTTGAACCTCGGTAAAATCCTTCCAATAGGCTTAAAATGGTGGGAAATAGGGGATAGAGGTTATCCGTTGGAAACAAACTAGTTAATTAATATCTAGAATCTAAGAAATCACACGATACCCATATAAGGGACGTTACCCTCTAAACACCTAGGTTAGAATCTCACCATCATCCATAAGGTCCATTCAGCTAGTCAACCTTTCCTCCCTCTAATGTTATACCTTGGAGCATAACTCTTAATCTTGTATTTCAAATAATCCTAAAAATCTTCTTTTTAGAAGCTATCTTTACCTAAATTAAAGTAGAACTTCCCTAGTGCAAACTAGGACCAAACCAACCAATTATAAACCCCCTCTTTTTATAAATCGGCTTTGATAAGTGGTTTTCAACGAATTGATAACTTCCGCGCTCATTTGGGTTCGATCCCTCAATTCCTACAACGAGTATAGCTTATACTTGGGCTAAGATTGAGGTATTTTATAAATTAAAAACTTGAAAACACCGACACATCAGGGACTATGGGTGTAACCTCCGCTCAGATGATGTGAAGATGAATTTAGCTTACAAAGTTTGTAATCCTGATGGATCTTTTCACAATATGTAATCTTTTTTCTTTTTATTTTTGTACGAACATATTCCGAAGTTTTTCGGAATTGTTTTGTTTTTGTTGAAAAATTTGATGACTTTTAACTCAAATGTTACTTTATCACATTTTAAGCTTCATTTATTTTGAAATATTGATTTAACGAGAAATGTTCGACCTTTATCTGTTATACCGGATTCTACTTTATCGAATTCCGGTACTTGAAGTGGTTTTAAATATGTGGGAATGACCCGACTTTACCTTGAAATTTCTCGACTCTACTCTAATGAGTTCCCTAGGTACCCAAAAGAGATCAAGCCATGCATAGTTCTAACCTTACTATGTTTTTTTTTTTTTTGAATTCTACGGCCCATGAACTGCAAATCGTTATTTGTCACTATCTCATAAGGAATTATGTGTCGACAAACAATATTCTTCCAAACGAAACTTTCAACTTCATTACTTTGGATCTTCGGATAAGCTGCTGCTTCGACCCACTTGGTAAAATAATCGGTCAAGACTAGTAGGAAACGTTTTCCACTTGTAGAATTCGGAAAGGATCCTACAACATCCATCGCCCAGTGCATGAATGGGTAAGGCGGTACTGCGGCCATAAGCAGCTCTGTCGGTGCGTGAATTTCTGGAGCATGTCTTTGGCATTTCTCACAACGTGCTGTAAACTTATCAAAATCTGCCATCATGGTAGACAAGTAATATCCTAACCTCCGAAGTTTCACCGCTAACACTCTTCCTCCTGAATGATTCCCTCCTTCACCAGAATGGGTAGAAGTCATTACTTCATTTTCTTCCTCTTTTCCAATACAATGAAGCATGAGTCGTCCAGCCGAACGTTTGAAGAGAACGTCGTCCATCATAAAATACTGAGCAGCCAGAGTCTTGAGTCGGCATGCCGCCCACTTGTCCGATGGAACCTCGCCGTTTTTAATATACCAAACAATGGGAGTTCTCCAATCCTCTAAATCTTCTCCGAGAGGCTCTGGTAGAGCTTCTTCTTCATCCACGTCTTGAACTTCGAAAGAATGTTGTTCACGATTTTCGATACTCGGATGATTAAGTGTTTCAACCGGGATTGTCCTTTGCAAATAAGGATCTGATGCAGTAGCCAGGGCAGCTAAAGAATCTGCCATTGTATTTTCCCTTCGCGGAATTCGTACCAAATCGAATTCCTTAAAATTTTCTGCCAAGTGTCTTACCAATTCTACATAAGCACTCATCCGACCGTTTTGTGCTTCAAATTCACCACTAAACTGATTTGCAGCCAACTGCGAATCACATCAATCTCAGAGATTTTGAGCTCCTAATTTTTTTGCGAGACATAGGCCAGCAATTAAAGCTTCGTATTCCGCTTCATTATTAGAGGCTTCGACCGCCAATCTGAAACTCTGCTCTAAAACTTCGACCGCCAAAGAGGATTCAACGCTCATTTTGTAGTGCCATTGCTACCACCTCCGGAGACAGTTCGGAGAAAAATTCAGCTAAGACATGGGATTTTATAGTTGACTTGCTTCGATATTCAATATCGTATTCGCTGAGTTCAACCGCCCATTTCGCCAATCGTCTTGATTGAACCGAGCTGTGTAATATTGTTCAGAGGGGTTGACTCGTCATTACAGCTATTGGATGCGATTGAAAATAAGGTCGGAGTTTCTGAACCGCAATTACTACGGCGAACTAACTTCTCTGACTAATACCCCACTCACTGTTGATTTGGATAATAAAATGTAAAGGAAAAGAGTCTCTCCATCTTCTGGCTTATTCAAGATCGGAGGAGTCGAAAGGTATTTTTTCAACTCCTGAAATGCTTCCTCGCATTTGTTACTCCATTCGAATTTCTTATTTTCTTTCAGAATATTGTAAAAGGGCATACATCTATCTATTGACCTTAAAATAAATCGGTTCAGAGCCGCGATTCGTCCAATGAGTCTTTGCACTTCGTTAGAATTCTTCGGGGATGGAAGATTCTTTATTGCATTGATTTGTCTTGGGTTGGCTTCTATTTCTCGTTTTGTTACTATATATCCGAGAGAATCTCCAAAAGTAACTGCAAAGGTACAGTTATCTCCATTGAATTTCATACTGAAACGATTTAAAATATCGAAACAATCCTGCAGATGAGTGACATGGTCAGAGGCTACTTGTGATTTTACTAACATATCATCTCTATACACTTCCATTGTGTTTCCGAGTTTCTCCGCGAACATCCAGTTAACTAACCTTTGATACGTCGCACCAGCATTCTTAAACCAAAAGGCATTATGCGGTAGCAATATGTTCCCCTATCCGTTATAAAAGCTGTTTTTTTCTCTATCGTCTGGATGCATCATAATTAGGTTGTATCCCGAAAATGCATCCATAAAAGAGATAAGTTCATTCCCGGCAGTTGCTTCCACCAGTCTCTCTATGCTCGGAAAAGGAAAACAATCTTTTGGACATGCTTTATTCAAATATGTGAAATCTATACAAATCCTTCATTTTCCATTTTTCTTCTTCACTACTACGAGATTTGCTAGCCACTCCGGATATTGAACTTCGGCGATCAAACCTTTCGCTAATAGCCGATCGATCTCTTCATTGACGGCCGTTACTTTTTCGGGTCCTAACTGTCTCTTCTTTTGCTTGATTGGTTTGTGAGATGGATCTACGTTCAAGCGGTGTGATATTACCGCAGGATTAATCCCTACCATGTCGTTTGATGACCATGCGAAAGCTCCTCTATTTGTCTTTAATAAATCGATTAACTTGTCACATACTTCTTTCTTCAAACCTCCACCTATGGTTACACATCATTCTGGACGTTCTTCATCGATACAAACCTTTTCATATTGATTTTTCTCGAAGATATTTGGATCTAGCTCGCCAACTACTGATAGCTTCGGATTTCCGTTATCCGGAATTTCTGGTTCCAATATTAATGAGATGACGTGCGGTTTTGTCTCCGTAAGCATGTGGGGACGAACTTGAGACACTGGTGATAGGTCAATGAGACTGCTTCCATCATTGTTAATCAGGGTACCCCCATAACTGCATTGAAGACAAAAGGTCCCGAGATCACATGAAAAACAGTATCCATATTTACTACTCCGACAGACACCGCGTAGACTGCGGTTCCTACCGTTATATCTTTTTTTCCCGGCAGAGAAATTATTGATTCCGTTCTTACTTCCATATTATTTAAACCACATTCATGCGAGTCATTGCTTCTAAGCTTAATAAATTTATTGTGCTCCATGTATCTATTAGTACTTTATCCATAGGGTTTCCTGCTAGAGAAATTCGAATGACCAGGGGATCTTTGTGAGGAAAGGTAATTTCTTCGAGGTCCACGTCCGTGAAAGTCGCTGAAGGATAATAGGTTGGAGCAGGGGTTATTTATCGAGTCATCGGTATCCTCCGAATACGTCTCTTTATGGTTCCCTTGGAATCCGAGCTGTCTAGAATTGTGCCAACGTATTTCTCCATCTTTCTGATTTTTCCAATGTCTCTTTTATTTTTTACTCAAAATTAGAACTTCCCCCTACCTGGCGCGCTAAATGTTTATACTTGGTTCAACTTCTAATCATTTATAATTAGAGGGATTTATTTTTGGAAGTAAAATAAGTAAATTAGAAAGACAAAAGATTCCTCGGAAAAATAAGTATTATTACTGATATTGATTACAAGGGTGTTAACTCGGAAAGCCGAGTTAACTTTATCAAAGAGAAGTATTAAGCCTAAGTTTGCTAGTAATTCTTCTCCCAGATTCTGAATACCTATTTTAGTGAAGGGGGTATGTATTTATATATCTCTGTAGTCGGTTATCTAAACCCATAGGCTAACCTCAGAAAAATGAAATATTCCATTTTTCCGGAATTAGGGAATCTGTGATAAGATTTGATCTTGTTCTGTCTGAGCTTAGAATTCCGCTTTGGACAAATGTTTATACCCCCGCTTCGGACACTAAGATCCGAGCATTCTTAACCGAGGTATCCCTCGGTCATCTGGGCCTAGATTTCTAATCCTATTGAAGGGACTTATAACCCAATCTGTAATTAGGGAAAGATCGGTAGGGACCGAATCTCAATTATCGCCAAGCTATTGATCAGGGGTGCTAATCCCACATTTAACAGTCTCGGCTCGTAATCTGTTTCTATTGAGGCATATCGCACTTCATTGGTTGGCGTATTTTCTTGCATGTTGTGGAAATAGGTTGCTACTTTGTAACTTTCACGAAAAATGGTTGCTTGTCAATTCCTATGCCTAGCAATCGCGCTTTCGTATGATTCATTATTCCCCCAAGTTGCATAATCATCAATTAGTCCATTTGCAACCATTTCCTTTCTGACATCTTCCAATGTTGCTCCAATGAAATGATCTCGAATCAGTGCCAACGGGAACATGAGATTGTTCACTTTTGTGAGAGTGATTGATCGTTCAGAGAAATCAACCTTTGCTTGAACCGTGAATAAGAAAGGTCGACCAAGAATGATTGGTGTGAGCTTCTCCGATTTTCTTTTAAAGATCTTAAAGTCGCACAGTATGATGCATCCATCGAGCTTTAGCGGGAAGTCGATTATTTCTTCCGATTTTTCCTCATATGTATCCGCCATGTCAAAATGCTTTAAGAACGGTTTCGAATGCTTCAATTTAAGAAATGCGAGGTGATAAGTTTTCATGACGTCGACATTAACTCTGTTGTCGACGAAAGCTCCGAATTCGAATGATTTAAGTACCATCGGGATCAAGAATTTTTTTGGATCTTCTTGCTTGACAAGTGTTTGTACTCTGTGTATGTCCTTCCTACCATTTCACTAAACTTCTCGATCCACTTCTCGTCGCTTTCTTCAGAAATCTTACCAATGAAATCTTTAGGGTTCACTTCGACTTTACCGAGTAGCTTTCCACTTGGTGGTTTAGAAGTTGATGCGATTTGGGCGACTTGATTTTCGAGCCCTTTGAACCATGTAGTGAGATTCTCATATTTGTCGTTGAGATCTCCATATATCACATATATCTTGTTGCTGATTGCAACAAAGTGCGTATTAGTGTCTACGGTTGCCTTATTTTGACCCTCGAGAACAAGAGATAGTAGTTGCTCAGTTTTTTCGCTTTGCATTGGTGGACGTGTGCCAAGCAAGAAGATCCCAAAAATTCTTGATCCCGTTGGTACTTAAATCATTCGAATTCGGAGCTTTCGTCGACATCGGAGCTAATGTCGACGTCATGAAAACTTATCACCTCACATTGCTTAAATTGGAGCATTCGAAACCGTTCTTAAAGCATTTTGACATGGCGGATACATATGAGGAAAAATCGGAAAATATAATCGAGGACTACCCGCTAAAGCTCGATGGATGCATCATACTGTGTGACTTCATGATCTTTAAAAGCAAATCGGAGAAGCTCACACCAATCATTCTTGGTCGACCTTTCTTACTCACGGTTCAAGCAAAGGTTAATATATTGTTGTTCGTTTTATCTACTAAACTAAGAAATAAGTAAAGATGTAATTTAAAATAAGGAATTAGTAAGAGAAATTGAAATTGAAGCAACAAGATTAATGAGTGAAATAACAATAATAGTAAAAAGCTTTGGGACTTATATGGTTAGGATGAATTCAAATGGGGGATTAAAGATAATCAATCAAGCTCAAAATAGTGCATCAAAGTTGATAATTAGATTGGATCAATCTCTTGATCACCAATCCCTTCATTAGATTTCATAAAAGACAATTAGTGGGTATTAATAAAAAAATCTTAAATTTCCCCTAACAAGCTTTTGCATATGAGAAATACCCGTTCGTTCTAAGCGTTCCCCCATCAACTATGGATCATAAGAGACATGTTCAACATATTAACTTATATCCTCTACACTCTTTTGTGATAATAGGTTTTAATCCTTCAAAATGAAACGGACATCTCACCGAACATCTCTCGGGCGATGAAATGCTTACAGGTTTAAACATAGGTTGATCAATCATAACTTAATCATTGATACACATAGACGAGGTAGTCTTCCTTAGCTTCCCTAATCGTTTCTCGGGTAAACTAAAATCGCGTTGGTCCGGTCCTTTTACTGTTAAGGAAATCAAACCATATGGAGCTATTTTTTTTTATTGGCAAAGACGGCGAAAGTTTTACTGTAGATGGACAGAGAGTCAAGCCTTACAATGAAGATTCCCTAGCTTCCCTAATCGTTTCCCCAACCGAAAATCATCCAACCCAAAACTCTAAGTCAATCAAATCCAACTACTCACACATGACCATTTGGATCATCATGAGCCTCAAAGTAAAGCAATAAATTAAAGGCATAAAAATAAAAATATTAGAGAGTATAAGAATATTGAAAGCATAATGATTGTCTTTACCACAAGAGATCTTGAAAGATCAATGTTTTTTTCTCCAAAATCTAAGATGAGGGATCATCTACTATAAAACCCACTTTTAGACTGATTTGCTTAATTTGACCCGTATCTAACCCAAATGGATCTAGGTTGAGTAGCATTAGGGAGGATCTCTTTCTTTAGGGTTGGAAATTTTCTTACACACGTTGTGTTTGTAAGAATATCCAAAGAAAACTTAAAAATCAAATACATTTCAATACATCTAATTGTATGTTTGGAGTAGTGATTCGTAAGGTGTTTAAACATGAAATTAATGATTAATATATTTCTTTTAGAAAATGAAAAATCTTAACATGTTTAAAAATATGAATGAATGAGTGCGATGAAAATTGATTTATCTAGAATTATGATTTTAAACTACTAAACTAATGTCTTAATCATACCAATAGGAACCAAACCCAATTAATGACAATTTACCTAACTAAAAAAATCCATAAACCTTTTGTATTTTTCTCTTTGACTTTTAAATTAACTTTTGTTAACTTTTTCAATAAAATTTTGTCATCTTGCAATTTTTCAATCATATGTTATAAAATACTAAATTTATAAAATCATGTATATGCAAATCCTAATTAAAAAAAAGATAAAACCAAACCATTAAAACCTATATTAATATATTTTGAACTGCAAAATTTACTTAAAAATTTACTATCATGATCGAAAATTTTTCTAATTTTTTTTTCTAAAACCTATTCATTAATACCAAATCAGATGAGTTCATACATATAAAAAAATATAGAGAACATCAATAACCAAATCAACATACATTTTCAAAAAAAAAACGATCGCCTAATAAAATAAAATATAAGAGAAACACATTTCAGCGTTATGGATTAGCGAATATTTTCACGACTTAACGGATCAAGACGTAATGACCTACTGCTTAGGCTTCCATCCTTTACATTTCTCGTGTTTGCCTTATAATTTGATATATGCTTTGTAAGTCTTTCTTTTTCTTATGTTAAAATTTAGTAGTTTATTATAAGTTATCGTAATTTGTTTTAAATATGGACCATCCCGGGTGAGACCATAGGACTTCGGAAGTCTTTCCTTGTGACTTCCCAACTTTGTTTCGGGAAAGATTTTTTACCTTCATCCATGTAATCCTCATTTGGAAAATGTGAATGAGAAACAATGATTCCACTATAAAAAAAATAACACGTTTTAGAAAAGAAAAAAAAAAGCGCTTTTGTCTTAGGTGTGGAGTGGTACTTTAGAACTTTAGACTTTGGCGTATTTAATAAAGAGCAAATTTGCGACAATTACAGAACAAACCAATCTTTTGTCACCCAAAAAACAAAAAGAAATGCAGCGACCATGTCCCGGAGATTCAGCACCACCGAACTGCCTTCACGGCTGTTTCTCGTCGTCAACATTTGACGGCGCTACCTCGGAGTCGGAGCATCCGCCAGAATCTACCCCCACGGCTACCGTCACTTCGGCCACTCTCCGCCGTAATTTCGTGGAAAGCACCGTCTCCAGCATCTTCCCGGACACCCATTTCGCGGACCCAAATTCTCTCCCTTCCCTCCGGGAATCCTTCTCCGATTTCATTCAAGCTTACCCGAAATACTCCGACACGTACAAGATCGATCGCATCCGATCGGACCATTACTTTCACCTTGGCATAACACAATACACGTGTGTTGATTACATTGGAATTGGTTTATACTCCTACTCTCAGTTGCTCAACTATGACCCTTCCACTCACCAGATCCCCTCTTCCTTGTCCGAAAGTCCGTTCTTCAGTGTTTCTCCCAAGATCGGTAACCTGAAGGAGAAGCTTCTGGAGGACAGAGGTGAGGAAACAGAATTCGAGTACTCGATGAAGAGAAGAATCATGGGTTTTCTCAAAATCTCTGAAGAAGACTACTCGATGGTCTTCACCGTCAATAGGACATGTGCTTTCAGGCTCGTGGCTGAGACTTACCCGTTTAATTCAAAAAAGAAGCTTCTCACGGTTTACGACTACAAGAGCGAGGCGGTGGATGAAATTAACAGAGTATCTGAGAAGCGCGGAGCCAAAGTAGCTGCAGCGGAGTTCTCATGGCCAAGACTCAGAATCTGTTCGTCGAAGCTGAGAAAGATGGTGACAGCTGGGAAAAACGGAAGAAAGGAGAAGAAGGGTATTTTCGTCTTTCCGCTTCATTCTCGGGTGACAGGATCTAGGTATCCATATCTATGGATGAATGTCGCGCAGGAAAACGGGTGGCATGTGATGATAGATGCGTGTGGTTTGGGACCTAAGGATATGGACAGCTTCGGTCTCTCGTTATATAACCCTGATTTCATGGTGTGTTCCTTCTACAAGGTGTTTGGAGAAAACCCTTCCGGATTCGGTTGCTTGTTCGTCAAAAAATCAACCATTCCGATTCTTCAGTCTTGTACTGGTTCAGGTATGGTTAACCTCGTGCCTACCGACAACCCAATTGTACCTGGGATCCAAACAGAACCGGAATACAGCGGTTTAGACCATGTGGACTCACTTGGCCTTGTAACCACAGCGAACAGGTCAAGATGCTTGGTCAATTGGTTGGTAAGTGCTCTTTACAAACTCAAGCATTCCACAGCTAGTCGCCTCGTCAAAATCTACGGTCCTAAAGTTAATTTCAATCGAGGACCAGCCATTGCGTTCAATCTATTCAACCAAAAGGGAGAGAGAATCGAACCTTTTATCGTGCAGAAGCTAGCCGATTGCAGCAATATCTCACTCGGACAAGGGTTCTTGAAGAATATCTTGTTCCTAGAGGAGCACCAAGTTGTGAACAGAGACCATGAACCTGTTATTTCTGTTCTCACTGCTGCGTTAGGGGTGCTTGCCAATTTCGAAGATGTTTATAAGCTTTGGATCTTCGTTTCTCAGTTTTTGGATCCTGAGTTTGTGGCCAACGAGAGTGGGAGATGTGGAGTTCATGTTTTTGAACACAATACTCGCGAAATACTCTAAGCCTAGTTTTTGTGGTTCATCAATGAAATTGAAAACTTTGTTTCCGAAATTTTTCTACAAATTGATTGGTAAACATTTTAACTAGAGATGTGTTCGGGGCCAAGGCCCATTGGTTAAATAGGCCCATATTGGACTATAAACTAAACGAGGAACTTGAGGGGCCCTCCATCCATCTTTGTAGGGTTCGTGGAGAGGATAAGGTGTGGTGGAGATTTTTCTACTTTCTAGGGTTTTCTCACTTTTTTCACTCTTCTTTAATTTTACAAAAATTCCAAGACTTTATGATTCTTTCATCTGTCAAATTATTTGTTCCTGGAAACAATCAGTAAAAAATAAGTTGACTATCCGACTACATTTCTCTGGGCGATTTTGAATTTATTTCTCGTTAGTCAAATCTGAGTTTCAGATTTCTAGGGTTTGGGTAATGGAATCGAATCAAGAAGGCGAAGCCATACGAGAGATAGACGATAACGTTGTCCTCGCCAAATCCGACCCTCAATTAACCATGGTCCATCTGCCTGACTCGGACCTGGAAACCGACCCGGCTTTGCTCATGAAGGAAGAACACCTAACAGCGTCCCAGGAGCTCACAGAAGCTTCTCTACCGCTCGAATTTCTGCAGCCATTGACGAATTCGCTCTGCCTACAGAGCAAAACGGCCCCCAAGAGAGCTTCTAAAGACCGTCACACGAAAGTAGAAGGTCGAGGTCGGAGAATCCGAATGCCTGCTGGTTGTGCCGCCCGGATCTTCCAATTGACCCGTGAACTCGGCCACAAATCCGACGGAGAAACCATTCGGTGGCTGCTTGAACGGGCTGAACCAGCGATAATCCAAGCAACCGGAACCGGAACAATCCCAGCTATCGCTGTTTCGGTCAACGGAACCCTGAAAATTCCGACGAACTCTCCACAGCAGCTTGAGAGCGACGGCGGTTCTGGTGACCCAACGAGGAAACGGAGGAAGAGAAACTGTACGAGTGACTTCGTAGACGTTAACGAACAGGACAGCTCCGTTACTTCTGGTCTAGCGCCGATAACGGCGTCCAATTACGGGTACAACATGATGAACGTCAATACGCAGAACCTGGTGCCGTTTTGGCCCATGAGTAGTACTGCGTTCGTCACTGGTGGGCCGAACCAAGCGGGCCATATGTGGGCCATCCCCACCGTTCCTACTGCATCGTATCTGAACGTCCCCGCTAGACCGGTCTCTAGCTATGTCTCCGACGCTTCAGCCGCTGAACCGCAGATGGAAACAAACGGCGGTGCGACGCAAACGCTGAGAGACTTTACGCTAGAGATTTATGACAAAAAGGAGCTTCAGTTTTTGGGTGGCTCAGGGAACACATCGCCGTCTTCATGACTTAGGAAGCTTAATTGATTTTGTTTTAGGTAAGTTTGATTCCTTATTGAGTAAAAGATTGTATAAGAGATCGGAGAGGAGAAGAACAGCTAGAGTTTAAAAAATCTGCTTTTAATTGATAATCCGGTTAACGTTTTTTAAGTATCGTCTAGTCTGCGATAGTGTGAACTCCAAACAATAAGACATATCCTGCGTATTAGTTTGGGAATTCATTCAAGTCACTAAGATTCTTTGAATCTTTTCAGTGGATGCCAGGTTGATAGTCATGTGCTTCTAGGAACCTGCACGCGCTTGTTCCAAATTCGTCATGACACGTAATTCAGCATTTAGACTTATGTTTTGATCCATTCTATCTTTATATTTCTGAAAATTAATAATCGAAATCATTGATATCTCCATCACCGGTCCTTCTTTTGTCCGGTCTTGTCTCTCGTGCTCAGTTTTCTTTAAGTCACCACCGATTTCTCACTTCTCTCATCGCTAGTATTGAGCCTCTCTTTTTTTACGGAAGTTATGCAGGATCATCAATGACAAGATGCCATGAATTTCGTAACTCTTGACGAGTATGAGCCTTGGCTCCTGATAAAAAAAAAAAAAAAAAGTCATCATATGCAAATGGGTGTTTAAAACTAAGCATAAACTAAATGATTTTATCAAGTGCGATAAAGTTCGTCTTGTAGTTCTTGGAAAATAAGAACTTGATTATGCCGATACTTTAATTTTCGGTTTTCAATTTCTGAAATCTTTTTCCAAGATCTCTAGATTTAATTTACCAAACAATTCTCATGTAGGAAAAACAGAATGAATTACATTGATCCATGCTTATGTTAAAATCTGGGGTTAATCAGAAATTCCGTGGGAGAAATTTTCGAACTATTGTTTATGTTAAGAAAAAGTAACTCTTCAACTTCGTATAACAATAGTACACTTTCATGTCCAAAATACATAAACATACAAAATATTAATTTTATACTTGGACTTTTGTCAAAATTCACAAAAAGCTATGTTGTAAATTAGTTTGATAAGTAATTTGCTACATGTTTTACTTAACATCTAAATCAAAATAAAATAAAATAAAAACAGCTCCAATCATAAAGATATATGAAAACAAATTGCTAATTTTGAAATATATTGGAAAAACTGCTAAAAAAACCTCAATTTTATGAAAATGGCCATTTAAAATCCGAACTTTTGATATACCCAAAAAATATTAATTTTTGTTGACATTTAAATTAAATCGCAAACTTTTGAATGACCAAGTTATTTTAGCACGTTGTTAACTGGGTTAACAAACTATTAAGACGTTGTTTATTTTTTTCCGTCAAAGCAAAACGGTTTCGTTTTGGCTGTGTGAAAAAAAAAAGAAATTTTATTACCTCGACCTGGATCGAACTCGAGTACTCTATGAAAGAATTAGTCGTTTGCCACTAAGCTGTAGGTATTATTACTGACCCAGATAAAAACATCAAGTATATATGACAAAAAATGCCATGTCTTCCAAGTTAACTAAATCCGAGAATCGACATTCACATTTGACTCAAGAAAAACTAGGCCTGGGGATATTTACCGAACCCGAATCTCGAATCCGAACCTGACGCGAGAAAAGTAAACCGAACTCGAACCCGAAATCGTAAAATACCCGAACGGGTATTCAATTTCAAAATTCGAAATCCCGAACCCGAATCCGAACCGAACTGAAAATCCGAAATACCTGAAATACAATTATATACCCAAATATAATAATTAGATTAGGACTTAATATAAACTTGTTAGAAACTTATTATACTTTTAGTTGTCATGGGAACTTATTATACTTGTTTTTGTTTTAAACTTAATATTTGTTTTTAAACTCCATATGTCTTTGTTTTATAGAAACTTAGGGATTTAATATTGTGCATTAAAGTGGATTAGTGTTTTGTTTTTCTTTTGTTCATTTTACTTTGCAATATTTTTGTGAAATATATTTTGGACTTTTATTTTTATTTTGTTTAATATACTTTGGTTGTTATTTGAATAAAAAAAATATTGCAAACTAAATTTCAAATTAAAATTTGAGTATTAGATCTTATTTTGTTAGCTTTAAATTACATAAAAAAATTATGTTATTTTTGGGTAATTGGAAATCAATTTGGTTGTTAGGTTTTGAATTTACAAACTCAATTTAAACTTTGACTTTGATTTTGATATTTGGTCTTATGTATTATTTTTTTAATTTTATTTCATATTTACATATTTTATTGGTCAATTTAAGGTATTTGAAAAATCAGTTCAGTTTAAAACCCGAAGCCAAACCCGAAGTAAAACCCGAATTAATCCGAACCGAACCCGATCCCGACCCGATATAGAAAAATACCCGAATGGTTGATATTTTCTAAACCCGAAAACCCAAAACGCGAACAAATCCGAACCGAACCCGAATGGGTACCCGAACGCCCAGGCCTACAGAAAAACCGTAAATCGATTTTCCTCTCACCGGCGAACCCTAATAAGATCAATTCGATCTTTGTTGCTCAGTTTGAGAGATTTTTCTGGAGATGGGTAGCAAGAGGAAAAGAAATTTGCGGCGAACAGAGGAAGGAGCTTTGGCGAACGTGGAGGATGCAGATGATGGTGGATATGAAGCCGATGATTGTGCTGTTGTTGGTGACAAGGATTTAGATGAAATTAACTTCAATGATGATAGAGAGGGGCAAGGTAATGGTCTTAGTGGTATTGTTGAAGAAGCCTGTGGAGATTTAGCTGTTATGTTTGGTGATACGGGGAAGAACGATGACGTTGAGAGTGAAGGAGACAGTGGCGACGAGGTATGTGGTGATGATAAAATTCCTGATCCTTTGTCATCAGAAGAAGAAAATGAAGAACAATCAAGGCCTGGGAGAGTGTACAGATATGATCAAGAAGATTTGCTTAGATTGGGCAAAACGTTTTCAAGCGCCGAAGAGTTCAAACACGTTCTCCTAAGGTACACATTGAAGTTGAGGTACAATAGTAAGCTCTACAGGTCTTCTGCGTTGAAGTTTGGTGCGAACTGTGCTAATACGAATAAAAAAATCTCATGTCCTTGGAGAGTCTATTGTTCTTATGAAAAGAGGAAACAAAAGCTGATGATAAAATGCTACGTGAGTGAGCATCATTGTACGCCATCTGGATATTGTAAGTTTTTGAAGACGTCAACAATTGCGATGTTTTTTTTCGAGAGGCTGAGGTTGAATCCTAAAATTACCAAGTACGAGATGAAAGCTGAGATTCAGAGATATTATAAGATGATCGTGAGTGTAGAAATATGTGGCAATGCAAAGACAAAGGTAATGAAAGAAAGAAAAGTAAGCCATGAACAACATGTCGATAGAGTTTGGGATTATCAAGCGGAAATATTATTGTCTAATCCAGGTTCTACAATGGATATAGAGACCATTCCATGCCCTTCTATTGGAAGCAAGCAGAGATTCTATAGGCTTTATGTCTGCTTTGAGGCACATAAAACATCTTGGAAAAAATCATGTAGACCAATTATAGGATTTGATGGAGCTTTTCTTAAGCGGGATATAAAGGATCATCTCTTAGCTGCAGTTGGGAGAGACGCATATAATAGAATAGTTCATATTGCTTGCCCTGTAGTGGATATAGGGAATGACACCAATTGGGATTGGTTTGTGAGACATGTTACAATTGATTTGGGACTAAACGATGGTAAGGGCTATGCAATAATATCGGACAAACAAAAGGTTAGATCAATCTTAATATTTTCTTTGTATATGTTTTGTCTGATCCGTTTTAAGCTCTGTTCAAAAACGCGCTCTAGGCGGAGGTTGGCCATCGCGACTATGACCAAATCGGGAAAAAACTCAATTTTTTTTTAAAAAGCTTGTTTTTCTTCAATTTAAGTTCGGAATTAGTAATTTACTATTATATCTACCATAATATACTCTAAAATAACAAAAATAAGCAATGAAAAGCGAGGAAATCGTGAAAAAATCAAAAACGGCAGCTAGGGCTGTTGCAGATCGTGTATCCTTAGGTTGAAGACGGAGTATTTTCATCATTTTGTCTTTACTAAAGAAAAAAATGAGTAAAAACATGGAATTGGCATGCCCCTACTCGAACCTGCGTCCTAACTGCCACCCGGAGAAACCCTTACCGCTAGACTATATCAACAATCTTGCATACCTCTACCACGTATATGTTGGGAATGTCTTGAAATCACATTTGTATTTACTCTTGTATATAGTTGTCGAGATAAGACAATCATATGATACTAGGTGATTATGATGCTTTGCTAGAAGTCTCTTGTAATCTATGAGTTTGGAACTCATTACTAGTATTGTATGATCCTACAGGATCACACACCTAAGCAAACTGGATAGAGCTTGTTGGGATTGATCATTAATGTAATGATCAAATTATTGCGTTTCTGGAGAGTGTGTCGACCGACACAAAGGTTGTGTCGATCGACACACAGCCCGAACCAGAATTATGATTTTGGTTTTCGGTTTAATTAAACATTGGGTTAGACCAATGGTTAACTAGGGTTTTCACAAGTCCTTATATATATGATATGAGCACGACTTGGAGAACTTAACCTAGTTTCCAGCAATCACCAGAAACACACAAATCCCGAGAGCTTCCTTCAGAGATCTGATCTCTCCCGACACCAACATCCCGACTTTCCAGTTTGTGTGCATGTGGATACCAGTAGAGACGCATCATCTGAGGCGCTCCAGATCTCGAATCCCTGAGAATCTTCCGCTGCTTAACTTCCAGGTATATTCGAGATCTGTTGTTTAGATTCAATTGGCACATGATCCTAGGCCATAAAATTTGTCATTAGAGTTTATTAATATGATTAAAATCCTGAACAAATTCTTTCAGTGGTATCAGAGCCTAGTGTTTTATTGAATATGTAGCATGTAAATTGGATTGGTTGAATTCAAATTGATATATAGGATTTGCATGCTAGATGTTTTGTTCAAAAATCATTTTGATGCAAAATTAAAAACTAGGGTTTTCTGCGAAGGGATGTCGATCGACAGCAATTTTGTGTCGATCGACACGGGCTATGGAATCGCGAAAAAAAAAATTTAGGTTTCTGATCCCGTAAATCGTTGTGTGTCGATCGACACAAAGGTTGTGTCAACACTAGCTGATTCATCGCGGTCGGTTCAATCGATTAAATTTTTTAATCATGATTGAACCGGTTTATTGGTTGGTGTCGATCGACACAGAAAGTGTGTCGACCGATACTCATCGATCACCGCGATAAAATTTTCTGCGGTATAGTGTCGATCGACACTAGTGTAGTGTATCGATCGACACAGATCCATGATATGGGCAGTCTCGACCGACACTAATGTAGTGTCAATCGACACTGGTTGGTTTTGCGATCGGTTCAGTAGATTTTCGCGATTGATTGAGAGTCGTGTCGACCAACACTAATGTAGTGTCGATCGACACAGTCCGAGAACCTTGAATTTCATAACCAATCCCGCACTCAAGTATAATTAAAACCTCAATTAGATTAGTTGTTTTAACTCATAATCTCTAGGGTACATATTTGATATGTATTAGTTCTAGAAAGTTCTGTTCCTATTAAATATCAAATTTTATGTCTTCCCATTCCTTGTCAACTGTCAAGGCCCATTTCATTGTGTGATGGGCTTGCCAAAGCAAGGTGTCCACAATTACATGAGTGAGGCAGGTGGTAATCGTTACCACATGACTTAAAAGATTGGTTCATTTGACTAGGCTATCAAAATGGTTTTGGGCTTAGAGGCATACGATTGGATTAAACATAAGATGTTATCCACAACCAAGAGTTATATTGGATATAATTAGCAAAGTTGTTGCTTACCTAGATAACTGAAATTTGGGCGATGAGCCAAAGCTCACTCAAGTTGTAGTGAAGTACGGGTCTTGGATCATTATATTCATTTAGAGGAAATGTGTTTTGAATATAATGCGAGTTTTCTTAATTGTTAAGATTTCTCTTTTCTTGATCATCATAACTAAACTCCTTTTTCTTTCTTTTGATTCAGCTATGTCTACCACTCAACACAACTCATTTTCCTTGTGATCCGTCCTTGAGAAGGATAAGTTGAATGGATCGAACTTCCTCGAATGGTATCGGAACCTGAGAATTGTTCTCAGGCAGGAGAAGAAGGACTATGTCCTTGAGAAAGTTCTCCCCGAGAAACCAAAGTCCAATGCCCCGCATGCAGAGAGGAATGCTTGGGATAAGCATTCAATGATATGGTCGATGTGTGTTGTCTCATGCTGGCTACCATGAAATCGGACTTGCAGAAGCAATATGAGAACCTGGAGTTGCCAGTTGAGATGATCACTAACCTGAAAGGGATGTTTCAGGAGCAGGCACGAACTGAGAGATACCAGACGGTTAAGTCTCTCATTGAGTGCAAGCTACCAAAGGATGGTCCAGTTAGTGCACATGTCATTAAGATGATGGGTAATATTGATAACCTCACTAAACTGGACTGTCCCATTAGCCAAGAGTTGGCTACTGATATCATTATGCAGTCATTGCCGTCTAGTTTTGATCAGTTTGTTATGAACTATAACATGAACAAAATGATGAAGTCTTTGACTGAGCTGCATAACATGCTCAAGACAGCTGAGCCTAACATCAAGAAGGGCACCCCAAATGTACTTATGGTACAAGGGGTTAAAAGGTTTAAGAAACCTACTAAGGACAAGCTAAAGGCAAGGGAGCTCGAGCCCAATCCCAAGTCTGGCCCTTCTGATGGTGATAAGTACAATTACTGTAAGGAGATTGGGCATTGGAAGAGAAACTACAAGAAATACCTGGAAGATTTCAAGAAGATGAAGAAGACGTATGAGGCGTATGCTTCAGGTATTTATGTTATAGAAGTAAATGTTACTACCTCATGGGTATTGGATACTGGTTGTGGTGCTCATATTTGTACGAGTATACAGGGGCTAAGCAACAGTAGAACTTTGGAGAAGGGGCAAGTGGACCTGCACGTTGGCAATGGAGCAAGAGTTGTTGCTTTGGCCGTGGGAAAATTTCATTTGTCTCTGCCATCAGGCTTAGTTTTAGAACTTAAGAATTGCTACTATGTACCTGCTATAAGCAGAAACATCATTTCTATTTCTTATTTGGATTTGGATGATTTTCATTTTTCGATTAAAGACAAGTGTTGCTCTTTTGATCGTAATGATATTTTCTATGGTAGCAGCCCATTAGAGAAAGGGCTTTATGTTTTAAACCAATATGTGCATGTCTATAACATAAACACCAAGCGGTTCAAGTCTAATGACTTGAATCATACTTTTCTCTGACATTGTCGTTTGAGCCACATCAATGAGAAACGGATTCAGAAGCTCCATACTGATGGACTTTTGGGCTCATTTGATTATTAATCATGTGAGAAATGTAAATCCTGCTTATTGGGTAAAATGACTAAGGCCCCTTTTAACAAAACAAATGAAAGGGCCAGTGACTTGTTGGACCTAATACATACTGATGGGCAAAATGACTAAGGCCCCTTTTAACAAAACAAATGAAAGGGCCAGTGACTTGTTGGACCTAATACATACTGATGTGTGTGGCCCAATGAGCATTAGTGCTAGAGGGAACTTTCAGTACTTTATTATATTTACTGATGACTTCAGTAGATATGGCTATGTCTATCTAATGAGACATAAGTCGGAATCCTTTGAAAAGTTCAAGGAATTCCAGAATGAAGTACAGAACCAGCTTGGCAAAAGTATCAATGCTCTTCGATCAGATCGTGGAGGTGAATACTTAAGCCAAGAGTTCAGTGATCATCTGAGAGATTGTGGAATTTTTTCACAACTCACTCCTCCTAGAACACCTCAGTGGAATGGTGTGTTTGAGAGGAGGAATCGAACCCTATTGGATATGGTTCGATCACTGATGAGTCACACAGATCTTCCATTATCTTTTTGGGGATACGATCTATAAACGTCTACGTTTACGCTGAATAGGGTTCCATCAAAATCAGTGCAAAGACACCACATGAGATGTGGACTAGAAATGTTCCAAGTTTGTCTTTCCTGAAGATTTGGGGTTGTGAAGCTTATGTCAAGCGTTTGATGCCTGACAAGCTCGGCCCAAAATCTGATAAGTGCTACTTCGTCGGTTATCCTAAGGAAACCAAGGCTTACTACTTTTACAACCAAACCGAGAACAAAGTGTTTGTTGCTCGGAACTGTGTCTTTGTTGAGAGAATTTCTTTCTAAGAAGAAAAGTGGAAGTAAAGTACAACACGAAGAGGTTCGAGAATCACAAGAAGCTGCTCAACCCGTTCAGGAAGAGCAGTCATTGGATCTACAAAGAGTTGTAGTGTCCATACCTGTGGTGCCTGCAGTTCGCAGATCCGAAAGGATTCGTCACGAGTCCGAGAGATATGGATTTCTCGTGACTAATTGTCATGATCTGTTGATCGTTGATAGTGACGAGCCTGCAAATTTTGAAGAAGCAATGATGAGCCCTGACTCTGAAAAGTGGCTTAAGGCCACTGAATCCGAAATGGGATCCATGTCACAAAACAAAGTATGGACTTTGGTGGATTTACCCGATGGTGTAAGAGCCATTGAGTGTAAATGAGTTTTCAAGAAGAAAATCGATGTGGATGGTAACATACAGATTTACAAAGTTAGATTGGTGGCTAAAGGTTTCAAGCAAATTCATGGTGTTGACTATGATGAAACCTACTCCCCAGTTGCTATGCTTAAATCTATTCAGATTCTCCTAGAAATTGCCGCTCATTATGATTATGAGATTTAGCAAATGGATGTGAAAACAGCTTTCCTTAACGGAATTCTGGAAGAGGATGTGTACATGACACAGCTTGAAGGTTTTATTGATCCTAAAATTGCTGGGAAAGTATGCAAGCTTCATCGATCAATTTATGGATTGAAGCAGGCATCTCGGAGTTGGAATCTTCGTTTTGATGAAGCGATCAAAGAGTTTGATTTCGTGAGAAACGAAGAGGAACCGTGCGTTTACAAGAAGACTAGTGGGAGCGCAGTTGCATTTCTTATACTGTATGTAGACGACATACTTCTTCTCGGAAATGACGTTCCGTTGCTTCAGTCTATAAATACTTGGCTCAGAAGTTGTTTCTCAATGAAGGACATGGGAGAAGCCGCTTACATTCTTGGAATAAGAATCTATAGAGATAGATTGAATAAGGTAATTGGACTGTGTCAGGACACTTATATTGATAAGGTCTTACACAGGTTCAATATGCATGATTCCAAGAAAGACTTCATACCAATGTCTCATGGTATTTCTCTTAGCAAGATGCAGTGTCCTTCGGCACAGGCTGAGCGAGAGCGTATGAGTAGGATTTCCTATGCTTTTGCTATGGGATCTATCATGTATGCCATGCTTTGTAATCGTCCAGACGTCGCTTGTGCTTTAAGCATGACGAGTCGATACCAGTCTGATCCAGGTGAGAGTCACTGTACAGCTGTCAAGAACATCCTCAAGTATTTGAGAAATACTAAGGATAAGTTCTTGGTGAACGGAGGAAGTGATGAGCTAGTAGTGAGTGGTTACACGGATGCGAGTTTCCAGACGGACAAAGACGATTTCCGGTCTCAGTCTGGATATGTCTTTTGTCTGAATGGCGGTGCAGTAAGCTGGAAGAGTTCCAAGCAGAGCACTGTTGCAGACTCGACGACTGAAGCTGAATACATCGCTGCTTCTGAAGCGGTGGAGGAGGCTGTTTGGATTAGGAAGTTCATCATTGAACTTGGTGTGATTCCTAGCATTTCTAAGCATGTGGTATTATATTGTGACAACAATGGTGCCATTGCTCAGGCAAAGGAACCCAGGTCTCACCAGAAATCCAAACACATAGATAGGAAATATCATATTATCCGTGATATTATTGATAGAGGAGATGTGAAGATTAGCAGAGTTCCGACATACGAGAATGTCGCTGATCCCTTGACTAAGCCCCTTCCACGGCCTAAGCATGAGTGTTATGCTGCTGCTATAGGCATTAGATATCTTAAGATGTGATTTTAATTTTAGTGGGAGTTGTTTTTATTTATATTATGATGGTCTTGTACACATACATTTGGTTATGTTTTATATAATGAAATTTGTTTCAGTACTATTTAATTATGTTATTAAATAATAGTCTCAAAATGATTTATGGCATTCTTATAAGTCATCAAGTACGTGACTTGATCATGAAACCTTATAAGTAATGAATGACATAAATTATTGGAGTCCCTAGTCAAGGTTGTTAAAGTGGGACATTAATTACCACGAGAGACTAGTATGTGACGTGACTGATGACCAAGTTTCATGGCGTCATTAATAGGAGTATTAAAGTCAATCACATAGATATGTGTTAGAGAACATAGTATCAGATATGACCCGCTAATGAGAACTCTAAAAGATATTTATATGAGTGTCATAAGAGTTTCTCATTACAACTATAGAGTATAGTCCTTAGACCTGAGTTCATCATGTTTCTGTTACATATGAATTTGCCTGCTTTGGTTTTTTCAAATGTCAGCCGTAATAGGTGATTATAAAAGCATTATTGGGCATGTCATGAAGTGTGTAAGGAATAGGGATGGAACAAGATGGGATTTGTCCCTCCTATATAACAGGAGATAGATATCTCAGGGTATGTCGAAGATTTGATATTGAGAAATGTGTGGCCGCGCTCAAACGAGGTGATTGTCAGTCGTTTGTCTTATCAGTATAAATCAGAGTTCGATGAACATGGTCTAGCTTAATAAGGATGACACGAGCTCTTGCCTTATGCTAGATCGAGATATAGTGACAAGGGATTATAGTAATAGATGATTCCACTACAAGTGAGAGATTGTTAGGAATGTCCTGAAATCACACTTGTATTTACTCTTGTATATAGTTGTTCAGATAAGACAATCATATGAGACTAGGTGCTTATGATTTGTAATCTCTGAGTTTGGAACTCATTACTAGTATTGTATGATCCTACAGGGTCACACACCTAAGCAAACTATATAGAGCTTGTTTCGATTGATCATTAATGTAATGATCAAATTATTGCGTTTCTAGAGAGTGTGTCGACCGACATAAAGGTTGTGTCGATCGACACACAGCCCGAACCGGAATAATGATTTTGGTTTTCGGTTTAATTAAACATTGGTTTAGATCAATATTTAATTAGGGTTTTCACAAGTCCTTATATATATGATATGAGCACGACTTGGAGAGCTTAACCTAGTTTCCAGCAATCACCAGAAACACAGAAATCCCAAGAGCTTCCTTCAGAGATCTGATCTCTCCCGGCACTAGCATCCCGACTTTCCAGTTTGTGTGCGTGTGGATACCAGTAGAGGCGCAGCATCTGAGGCGCTCCTGATCTCGAATCCCTGACAATCTTGCGCTGCTTAACTTCCAGGTACATTCGAGATCTGTTGTTTAGATTCAATTGACACATGATCCTAGGCCATAGAATTTTTCATTAGGGTTTATTAATATGATTAAAATCCTGAAAAAATTCCTTTAGTATAATATTTATATACATATTTATACGTAAAACTATAAAAACAAGGCCCCGATTAATCCCCGTTTATTCCCCGATTTTCCCTCTAGGCGCTAGGCCCACCCTAACCGCCCGACTAGCGCCTAACGCTTTTTCGAACCATGGTTTTAAGTGACTTTTACTCTATGTTTGTTGCTGGGTTTAGTCAAGGCAGTGCACAATATTCTTGCTCAAGCTAATCATAGACAATGTTATAGACCTATATTTGAAAATTGGAAGAAATGTAGTCATGACATGGAGTTACAAAGGCTGTTTTGGAAAATTGCTAGGAGTTATACAACTGGGGATTTCACATTCTGGATGAGCGAGCTCTTGAAATACAATCCAGGTGTGCATGCTACTCTTCAAATTACTAAACCAAAAACTTGGTCTAGAGCTTACTTTGGTCTAGGAACGAACTGCAATGACATTCTCAACAACCTCTCTGAGTCTTTCAATAGGACAATTCGTGGTGCTAGAAAAAAAAACCACTCTTGGAAATGTTAGAAGACATTAGGAGACAATTCATGGTTAGAAATGCAAAGAGGCAAAAGCTAGCTAGCAGATTGAAGGTGAGGTTTACCAAAAGGGCACAAATTGAGATACGTAGAGTGGAGTTGTTATCTAAAGATTGTATGAAGTATTGGGCTGTTGGATCCGAGACTGAGATAGAACATCAAGGTGTCGCTTATAGAGTGAATATGGCTGATTGTATTTGGGGCTGTAGGCAGTGGCAAATGATAGGAATACCGTGTATTCATGCCTCGGCTGTCATCGATGATATGTAAGAAAATATTGCAGATTATGTAGATCCTTGTTACTCAAAAGAAAAGTGGTGTAAGACCTACAGCATTGGAATTAGGCATGTCCAAGGAGTCAAGATATGGCATGTTACCAATAGATTAGGTGTCTTGCCACCGCCATGGAGAACTGGAAACCCCGGAAGATCTAAAAACCATGACAGGTTTAAAAGCATGTGTGAAACAGTGTCGGAGTCAAATAACATCAAACTAACTCGTGCTCATAGAGTTATAAATTGTTCAAATTTCAAGGAAGAAGGGCACAACAAGGCAACCTGTCAAAATGACACTGTTGAGAATCCACCAAAGAAAGCACGTGGTAGACTGAGGAAAAATCAGGTGTAACTGATGTTCACTTAACTTTATTATGATCACAATAATTTTTAACCATTACTTTGTCATAACAGGACAGACTTCACTTCGAAGAATCTCAACCACAAGCATCACAATTTCAGGCTCAAGCATCACAACCAAACAGATCACAAGCATCACAAGGAGGACGAAACATATGGTTTATATGAGAAGTTTCTGAAAAAAATGTCAATTTTATTATTTTGGAACTATGTCTCTGTTGTTTTAAGTTTTTAGTTCGGCTTTAATGTTAGTGTCATGAAACCTCTGTCTTTTTTTTTTTTTTTTGGGATCAACTTAAACAGTTATAACCTATGTATCTGTGAAACTACTGTCATGTTTTTAATGGCTTTGGTTCGGCTTTAATGTTTAATTATTCAAGTGTTGACATGTTTTGTACTTTGGCTTTGTTAAGTAAATGTTTCTTGTGGCTTTAGATAACAGAAAAGAGACTTGTATTTTGGTTTAAATTAATGATTAAAAAAATAACAATATGTTCTTCGACAAAAACAAACATGATCAAGATTATCACAAAGTTCAAACTTACTTAAACTTAAACTAGTAACTAAACACATTCCTGTTAAGTTTTGATTTTCCAAACATTATTATCACTACAAAGACCATTATGTGTAAGAAAATAACCACAAAAGACAGTTTCATCATCAATTTAGACCTCTTCACTTCGATTTTGGTTCTTATCACCTTTTCCCTCAATTCTATGATCACAACATTCATCTCTCTTCAACCTGTGCTTTCCCATTCTCAATATCAGATTCAATGTATCCAAACTTTGGTAAAACATCTTCGACCTCTTCCAAAACATCTTCTTCAACCCATTTAATAAAATGGTCCTACACACAAATTTAACATCAACAGTTAGTGTCTTTTACTCCCATATTAATGTATCAGTAACAAATAATACTATTATGGTATGAGATTTATACCAAATTTACGACATTGGATTTGAGTGTTTGAAAATTTGACAAAGTGAAAAATCAAGCTTCAGTGGTTTCAATTTCACGACACAAAACATTAATAGTCAAGGAATATAATCTTACTTCTTTCTTGCTGAGACAACCAAAGAAAGGTCTGCCTGGATTCGTCTTCGTTGCCGACGTGTAGATCTTCAATCTTTGCCCATAGTCACACTTCGATGGAAACCAAAGAGAGGTCTCAAATTGAGCCACGGAGATCTCGATTTGAGTCAGTGAGAGATTCAATTAAGTTTTTGTGATTCGTCGATATAAAAAAGATAATCCCAAATCGATTTAGGGATTTTTGATTTTATGATTCAGAGTAATGGACTTGTCTTTTAATATAATAATTTAAGTTATAAATTCATTAACTGGGATTTATATTCTCGAAAGAGTCACTAGCTCAATGGCAAACGACTTTGTAAACCCATTAAGTTTATGACTTCGATCCAGGTTGAGACAAAAAAATTTCACTTTTTCACACAGCCAAAACGACATTGTTTTGTTTTGACGGCAAAAAATAAACACCGTCTTAACAGTCTTTTAACCTAGTTAACGACGTCCTAAAATGGCTTGGTCAATCAAAATTTTGTGATTTAATTTAAAAGTCAACAAAAGTTGATATTTTTTTAGGATACATCGAAAGTTCGGGTTTTAAATGGCCATTTTCAAAAATTTGAGGTTTTTTTGGTAGTTTCTCAAAATATCTATTAAATAGTACAAACTAAATAATATATCGAATAATATCTATTGAACTTAAATATTCTATTTTATTTGCTCAATTTGTCATGTGAAACTAATAATTAAATGATATCCATGTTTCTATAATATTAAACTAGGTTTTGACTTCGTGTTGTAACACGGGATAATACTTTTTATATTTAGTTTCGAGATAGTGTATTTTTAGACTTAAATCTCGTTTCATTTCTTATTCCTCTTAATTTTCCCCAAATATTCTGAAATCTCCGTCACGAAATTGAATCTTATCCAAATTAGTGAGAGTTTAGGTCTTAATCTTAGATGTCCAAAATTTCTCGTTCCCATCCATTTTCCGTTTTATCCTGTCTCGTATTCGAATTTACCGTTCCTTTTCTTTATCGGGAATACTCTAAGAAATGTTTTTCAATACCCGAATTACCCATTGCCGTCTCATTCCCATTATTTTTCATCATGTTACCCAAAATAAACATGCGCACTTTTATAAAATAATATAATATTTGATGTATTTAATGTTGTATTTTTGAATGAGATTTTTTGGTAAAAAAGTAGAATAAATTATATAAATAGTTTTTAATAATTTTTGGTATTAATCCTGCATGGTCGTGCATGATTTCCTATCGATAATTTTTGGTAAAATGAATGATATTAGTAATTTTTTTAATTATTTTGGTATCGATCGTGCATGATTTGATATCACTGCAATTTCTTTGAATTATTATAGTTATAGGTCCAACTTAATTTTAAAATTTTTACCGGTAATCATTACAAAAACATTTTAGTGGGTCAAAATAAACCTCTGATAAAAACATAAAAAATTCAACGGATACAATTAAAAAATATATATTCACTTGACTTTCTGATAACCTGGCTAAAACTTGTGTCGTGATTGTATCTTTTACCTTTTTCTCGAATATTTTTCCATCTAACTAAAGTACATTAAAAATGTTTTTTTTAAACAATTGATCGAAGATGTAAAAGCAGATCAAATAACGAATACTACCGAGTTAACGATGAGACGTTAAACGCGATTTTTTTTAATGGAACAAAATCAATACAAAATGACGGCCCACACGTAGTAAGATCCAATGAAAATGACGTGATTTTCGCATTAAAATTTGATATTATATTGGCGACAATATAGGAAAGTTACCTTATATTGTTAACAATTTATACCGAAATATCTTAAAAATCAATAAAAATTGTTATTAACCATTGACCTTTAATTTAACGGATGAAAATAAATTTTATGAATTAATGGCCAACTTAAAAAGAATTTTTGAGAATTTTTTATGAAGGTAATTAAAACCCACAAAATTAGATCCTAATCCCCTATATATTAATTGAGAAGACACTATATCATGTGTCTCACTGAGAGAAATTTAAGGAAATTAACCAATGAAATAATTATATTTAGCCATGTCATCAAAAACTATTAAACTAATTAAAAATTCATAGCCCATTAATAGATAAAATATATTAGACTGCAGTCCATTCAAAATTGGTAGCCCATCTCCGCCCTTCTCATTTTGCAGATCAAAAATGATTCTCGCTCATCACTTAAATATCTTTACCAAACGGGATATGCTTTTAAAACAAGTTTCGAAATTTCATATTCATGATTTTCTATTTAAAATTTATAAAATATATCATGTCACATAGTTATTAAATTTATTTGACATAATGAGACTCTAATTGATACATATCTATATTTATATTGTATATTTTTTTATTAATTTTCAAATAAATAAAAAAATTACAACTATGCAATAACATGTATTAATAAATCATATAAATATTTTAAGAACGTTATACCATAAATTAACTATTAGTTTTATACAAAATAATTTAATTTAAATATATTATAGAATGATTTTATGAATATATAATACCCGAGTGAGGCTCGGGTTATAATATAGTGTTACTATATTTGTAAATCATTTTACCCTTAATGAATAATCTAGTTTTAAACTAATTTTAAATGGCATTACATGTAATATAGCATATAAAAATAAGGTTATCTCTATATTTGTACTACTTAATTAATAGTATTAAGATATTAAAACAGTTTATTGAACAATTGTTCAAATCTCAACCAATGTCGTAAAAATCGTCAGACACTAGTTGGGCGGTGGATTAGGACATAGCACCTAAGCAGTTTAGGCGGTGGATTAGGTCCTAGCGTCTAGGCGGTTTAGGCGGGAGATTAATCCGGACCTAAACGGTAAAGGAAATTGTAAGGGTTTATATGAGTATATATTTGTATAGTAGTGTTACTAAGGTAACAATGAAAGTTGGTCTAGTGGCATATATGCCTCTAGAATTCGTTCAAAACCAAAGTTTGTACTTATTTACACGCATGATTATTATAAAATTTCACTTAAATAAAAAAAGGTAAAATCATAATTTCATCGCGGAGTCATCGTGCTTGCCGAATTGGCCGAATTGGCTGATTAATCTCGAGTTGAACCGCATGGACCGGACCGACGATTTGTTCTGGCGATTGTGCATAAATCGCGGCGTTGCTCACCATCAAGCGCCTAATCGGGCGCCTAGGTCGATTTTTTTTAACACTCATCTCAACCAAATAATATTTCGGAGTGCTTAGACCTCTATGTTTCATTTAGAGTGTCTCAATATTCCATTTTTGCGTGTGCATAAGAATAAAAACACATTGTGTTTTTGGAAATTTATTATTCTCCTCCCCCATATCTAGGATCTTGAGTATAATTCCATAAACCCTAATGTTTTTTTATATTATTCTCGTGAGATCTAGTTAGCCGCCTCTGGTTTTTTGGTTTTAAGAGTGTTTCGACTCTAATGGCGTCAAGTTTGAACTTTCATCTGGACTCTGCCCTACAGGCAATTTCTCTGGCATATGAGACAATTCGTTGGTGCTTTCTGATCACAACAAATACATTTCCAAGAAGAACAACTTGATTTCAATCATTGGAAAGTTGTTGAATCCGGATTGTCAAAAGGTAGCGAATGCAATTTGGGAACTTCCGAGAAGTTGGAGATTGTATGAAAGGGTAAGAGGAGTTATATTGGATGGAGATCCATGTTAGTCACTACAAGAGAAAATGTTTTTAATAGCGGCTGGAAAACGCTATCTAATGATACCATAGCGTTTTTTAGCCATTGTCTATTCGCCCGTTATAAAAAGTCAGGCGCTTTCGATAGCGTTTTTTGCACTACTATCGTATCGGAACTTACAATAGCGCTTTTTTAATGCAAATAAATTATCTTTAATAGTGTTGCCTTTGTGCTATTATTATATTCTTAACAACGTTTTTGTTTTGCTATTATTATATTTTCAACAGTGTTTTCATTACTATTAAAATTTTAATAGCTTTTCTTAATCGCTATGTTAAATATATCTATAGCACTTACATAGTATTATTGATTATGATGATTTTATTTTTTTATTTTATTTTATAATATATTATAATAATTTCTAATATATAATTTCGTTTTAGATTGTAAAACACTAACCATTAAAACAAATATCATTACAAAATCTGGTTCAACAACAAATATACAAAGGAACAACTGTATAATGAAATACAAAATATTACATATACTAAGAAACCCTAAACTTAATCTTAATGTCCAAAAGATCCATGATTTGCTACTACTACCAGTGCTGGAATCACCACTGTAAACGAAGAATTGACAAACACATTCATCAGAAACCAATACATGATTTAAATTTGTATATTCTTACAAAGGGTAGTAAAGAAACTTAACTGATTGAATTTTCTTGTCATTAGATATACTTTTAAGACTTAGTAGGTATCATTACATGGAAGACTTAAGGAGTATTGTGCATGTTCAAAGGTAATCATCATTACATGCATGGACCTTAATGTTGAGTGTAGTTTTCTATGCATGCAAGGACCTGATTGGATGTAGAGTGATGTGCATGTTCAGAAACTCGTCATTCATTGCATATTCATCTCTCTCTTATTTCTACAAATGTCATGACGGTTGAAATTATTAGAATTATCAATTAATAAAATAAAAAAACTGTTTGGTTTCCACAATCTTACTTCCCTATAAATAGAGGTAATTATGTCTATTCTCTTTCACATCTTTGTCTCTACAAATCCACAAAAAAAGAAATCAGAAACCATGGCGGATTACAACATGCTTTCTAGTTTGGTGATTGACGAAAAACTTACTGTCTGGCGGTTTAGAGTGAAGATACTCAGGGTCTACTCATATGAAGTCTTCGGAGATGGTCCGTGTTGGAAATACATTCTGGCAGACGAGGCGGTAAGTTTAAACCCATAACCTGTTCAACATGATAAATTCATTAACTAACACATCTGACTATCACCATACATGCAGGGAACTAAAACTTCCATGGTAATCTATCCATCACAAGCAAGTAGATTTGAAGGATTTCGGGACGAAGAGGGCAACTGGGTGGACAAAAGACTTCAGGATCAAGAAGGCAAGTGGGTCGAAATTTTCAAGGTTAAAGTTGAAAGATCGTTGTAGGGTTCAATCATGTGAACTCTTGTTACAGACTTACAGTCATTGAAGGGACACGAATCAAACCCATCGACCCTCTCAACAACCATCATTATCTTGATTTCAAAGCAATCCACCAGATTCGTTACACTGTCTATGACAGTCCAATCGGTATGATTGCTAACACTAACCAATATATAGTCCTAAATGAAGAATAAAACTAAGTAACCAGGTTTGGGAAACTTATCTTTTGCAGATATAATGGGCGTTGTCTTCAACGTGCAACCACTTAAAGTTTCTTTTGGAGATCATAAAAGGACACAGTTCGTGTTCTACATCAGAGACAACATGTAAGTTAGTAGAATATATAATCAGAATATATATTATTTACATTAGGGTAGTTGACATAAGGTATTTTTGCATGATATAGAGAGAACCAGATTAAATGTATTGCCAGAGGAGACAATGCTATCACATTCAGGGATGAGTATGCAAACTGCATGGGTATGGGAGTGGTCATTGTGGTGTTGAAGATGTGAATGATCCACAAGTATTTGATAGGGGATGAGGAGCCATGGCTTGAAACCTATGAAGGCTTATCTGATTTCAGTTTCGACCCTTAGATCGAAGAGGTTGCTGATTTCAGGAGTGAGTTAGCGGCAAGTGACCCCTATGTTGCAAGACACGGGGCTATTGTGCTTATATAGGGTTGGGTTTTATCTGTCATGAGTTCTTCTCCCTAACACTTACCTTCTCCGATCTATCTCAATATGTTGAACTTATGTTTTAAGTTTTTTGTTATTTTGTTGGTTTGTTTTTTTTTTGGGGTGAACCTTATGATGTTTATAAATTTTGTTTTATCTATGAAGATTTTGTGTTTTTTTTACTTATGGTAAAAAACTAAAGTAAACAAAACAAAAAAAAAAATGAAAAAAAAAAAAGCATATGAACACATAAGTAAGTGTCTTATCTAGAAAACCATTCAAGCATAATACGGAAAAAAAAATTCACAGTTACAAAGTTTTAGAAAACAAACCAAGATAAGTGTGAATGTGGACTGACTTTCTGAGTTCTCGTATCCGAACAGTCTACACCCGCAAAGCAATTCCTCGAGAATCTGGATTCAGATAGCGTAAAACAACTTTCAGACGAATAAAAACCAATTAATCGAGAATAAAGGATGGAGATAACCTGAAAATGGTGAAGTCCCCTTCGATCGCTTGGAAGCTTCTATTCCTTATCTAGTTAGTTGATAGAAAAAGTAAATTAAGGTTCTTAGGTTCATATAACGGAAACACAGAAAAATGAAAAATCGATTTAGGGTTACGACCGGATGAGAGATTTGTGGACACGGAGCTGTCAAAGCTAAGTCGGAGTTTGACGATGGCAATGTTTCTTCTTCTTCCTTGTACTGCCTGAATCGCAATCGGAAACTAGGTTTTGTTTTTTCTTCAGCTATTAGAGAGACAAGAGAGGAAATGACATGATTAAGGTTCGACAAATGATAAAATCGGAGCAAAAAATGGGCCTAATAGTTTGGTGAAAATGTAAGAATTGATATTTGGAACCCAATTTCGGCCCAAATTAAACATGAGATGTCGGCAAATTTAGAGTCTCTCATTATTTTCAAGCTTTGCTTAATAAAAAGAAGATAGTTGTATTTACAAACATGGTTTTGCACCATTATTAAAACTTATGTTCACAATTCAGCTTTAACCCAAACAATATTGTACTTATGTTCACAATTGTTCACATACAACTTAATGACTTATATGAAAACAAGCTTGTCATTAGGCCAAGCCAATGTACACCCTACAGCATCTGCTATGACTTCAACTTCAAAGTTTGGTCTCCACACCCGTGCATTATCAACCTTTGAAACCTTTACCCATAACTTAGTAGCATTGTGACCTAAAGGTACGAAATGTACATTCTCCAGAGGATCGGTTGAAAACACACAACCTACTGCAACTGTCTGTTCAGAGTTATCTAAGTCCAATAGAGCGCACTTCTGCTTATCTCCTTTGCTGCTACCAGTGCTGGGACTAACACTCTTTACAGAGTTACCAGAATGGTTCGTCAAAGTTACCGGAATGGTTTTCTTGGTTAATTCATCAACCAAGGGTTGACGATGTAGGCTTAACCTATCAATGGGCCATGCAATCATCTCATCTAGTGTATCACCAATCTTTGTCATTCCATTGGTAGGTCTCCACAGAAACACATCATTTTTAACAACAAGATCAATTTTAACAATTGCAGCATTCTTTCCAAGCGGGACACTGTTCACCAATTATGTTGGGTCAATAGACAGCAAAAAGCCCTCAACAATCACTGCATCATCTTCGTTCTAGTAATCAAAGAGTTGAACTCTCCCCATTGATGCGAACCTCGCCTAATGAACCACGTAAAATATTTACACAATCTATATTAGTAAGTAAGTGATAACTATCAGTTGAGACTAAAAGAATACAACTGTTGATTTTACCTCTGATCCTACAGTCTCATCATGTTTAGGGATGTTGTCTTCAGTGTCCATGATTATCTTGTCAGCTGGCCATGCTATTTTAACACCTACAGTTTGAATAAGTGAGGTAACGGTTGAAGTAGGTCTCCAAAAAGTTGCGTTTACGTCTGATACAGACCTTACAATCACAGCAGCCGCATTTGGTCCCAGAGGAATCCGACCAATCTTATATGCTGGTTCACTACAGCAGAATTCTCCTTCAGCAACAACCGCTTCATCTGTGGAAAAAAAATCCAGTAGCTGGCACCTAATACCTCCCTTGCTTACATCACTTAATTCAGATTTTGAAACATCATCAGTTTGTCGCTATCAAGTTTGGCATAAGAACAAAGGAAAAAGTTATAACCCTATTCGTTACATAAGGATCATTTTGCATAACAAATGAAGAGAATTACCTTGCTGGCAGCCAAGTCAGTAACCATATTTTGCAATCTCTCAATCTTGTTAAGTAGTTATGATTGATTGGCTTCGAGTTTCTGCACATGTGCGTCTCTCGCCTGTAAGAATGCCAACTGGTCACTGTAGCCCCTCTGCTCAAACCTATAATTCGCACTGTTCTGTCTTTTCCTAGAACCTTAGTCACATCATCTTCTGTGATATTGTCCTTGTCGTTAGAGTCCATTTCACTGTCAACTTTCTCGATCTTCTCCTGCACTCAAAAGCATTATACATTTGAAAACAAGTAAATGAAGAAAAAGTAATCAAAATTCACATAATTCTTACAATTGTTTCAGCGAATTCTTCCTTAACGGGTCTCCCATCAGAATGCGTATGACCTGCTAGCCAAACCTTAGTTCTAGTTACTTTCTTCGGATCATCAGAGTTTTTTGTCTACAATTTCCATACATAAAAATTGTCAACAAACACAGGTATTGTTGACAATTCACCAATCCAATATACGGAAAAACATACCATCTCATGAGCTAGACGATTCATTCATTTATGGCTGGTGGTTTGAGGAATTTGATTCTTCCTGAGTGTCTTATATCTTTCACTTTTTTCCTATTGAAACGAACATGCAGTTGATTTAAGTAGGGCTATTTCTGATTTTCACCCAAGATATAGCAGTCCACATTTTATTTTACCTGAAAAGTAGGGCTATTTCTGCTTTTCACCCAAGAGTTCCAAGCTGATGGAGATTGGATGTTGATCGGCTTAATTTCCATGAGTTGGTCCTTGTTTTTAATCGATCTAACTTTCGAAGACAGCCTGGACTTGGAGGACCTCCACAAAGTACCCATCTGCTTGAAAACTACATCTTTTTGACATTCTTCTGTCATGTTAAATCTTCCCTGACAAACAGTGAGAAGTAAAGTACTTAAAAACAGTCCACTTACACACATACTAAATGAAAAAGCAAAGAAAATAACCTGAATTTCATCCCACATAACGTCTTTTGTCTTCTCTTCGACATGTCTCCAATCATCTAGCACTACCGGCACATACTTTCTCGCAAGAGTACCAAGGAAAGAGGAAAGTAACCTTGAACCACTACCAACAGGTACACCTAAATCATTCCACTCCAACTCTATCTTGTCATCCACATGTTTTGCCACTTTGCGCAATTTAGTTGGACATCTTTTATTTTTTCTATGTTATCAGTCTGTTGTGTAGGTGCCCCTGAGTTGTTGGAGACTCCATTGGTGGACTGAGGGATATTCTCTTCTTCATAATTTGGTGAGGGTTGTTCCACCTCTTCGTCAATAACCTTGTCTTTCACCGTATTCAAGTCTGTTGATACAGCTTGAAACTCTTCCTCGTATCCATCATCATATGGTTGAGTTGTCTTCTCAATGTTCTTTTCATTCCCAGTAGCCTTTTTGTGTTTTTTGTTTTTCAGAGAAACTTCAGGACTGACATCAAGACCTGCTTGGCGCTTATTACGAAGGCCATTGTCAGTTACAACTTTCTTGATCATCGTATCAAATTACCTGAAACAAAACGAATAAAACATTAATCCTCTACTAGAACACCTTCACAATCATTCCTAGCACAAAAACTCTCGTCATCAGATGATTGATCTCCTAAATCTTCAGCTGGCTGGACAGGTGGTGGAGCATAAACAATATCCTCTTCTGTCTCTAACTCATGATACCCTCTTGGCGGTGCCCTCATAACAACATACCAAGGTGAGCTGTCATCTTCTCTAGAGTAGAAAACTTGTTTAGCTTGCGATGGAAGAATGTAAGGATCATTTGCAAATGATGACTGGTTCATATGGAAATTCACAAGTGTGAAACCTTCTTCCTCTTTCATGCCCAACTACACTTAAACAATGGAATCTAGAACACGTGGTAGTAAACCAATATAATCTCCTTTATTACACCATAATATGCTACTATGTTTGCCTAGGTCTGGGCGTTCGGATATCCATTTGGGTTCGGATCGGGTTTTTCGGATTTTCGGATTTTTATGATTTTCGGATGTAAGCTCATAGAACCCATTCGGGTATTTTGAGAATTCGGATCGGATACGGTTCGGATTGTGTCGGGTTTGGATCGGGTTCAGATTTTTTGATGAAAATATGAAACTATTCCTGTTTCGAATTGGTTCGGATATTTTACATCAAAACTAAAGAAAAAAAACCCGATTTAACCAAAAAAACTAAATAATAACATAATGTAATAACAAAAACCGTATCTAAATAACAAGTACCAAAAAAAATTAAACATGATCATGATAAATTATAACATTTTAAAGGAAAATACCATAATAAAAAACTTCAAAAGAGTTTCAAATGCTTCATTTGTATGTAAGATGCTATTATATAGAAATAAAATAAGATCTTACACAAAGGAATACACTATTATTGTTTTAGACAATTAGGATTCGGATTCGGGTTTTGTTCGGATCGGATTTTTTCGGATCGGGTTTTTCGGATTTTCGGATTTTCGGATGTAGGCTCATAGAATTCATTCGGGTATTTTAAGAAAATTGGGTTCGGATTTTTTCGGGTTTTTCGGTTCGGGTGCGGGTTCGGGTTTCTGATTAGGATAAAATGCTCAGGCCTATGTCTGCCCTTTAATTAGAATCTTTAGCACTAGCTCTACACATAGAAAATGCTTCATATGTAACTCCACTGTTTTGAGTCTTCCGTTTTACGTCGTCTGTATTCCTAATAGCTGTTTACCGTGTTTCTTGGTCTAGTAGCAAGCCATCTCAGCCTTTTAGAATGGTTCTTCGAGTTATGTGGTATCTAAAATGAAACAAAAAAACAAATCATCATCATTTAAAATGGTACATGAAACTAAACACAATAATTTTATAGAAAGAAGAGAATAAATCACTATAACCTTATCTTTGATCCACTGTGTGACCCTTTCAGTATTGTATTTCCACAACAGGGTTTCATTTTCTTGGCATCTTACATTCCGATAGAGTATACAATCATTTTTGCAGGCATGGATAACATCATAACCAAAACCAAACTGTTTCAAAAAAAATTTCATCTCAGTTGTAGACTTAGGTAGAACATTGTCTCCAGGTAGCATGTCATGAACAAGTGCCAATAGCTGATCAAAATAGCTCTCTGACAACCTACTCTTCACCTTTATCCGATAAACTCCCATGATTGCAGCAACCTTTGTGTATTTCTGACACGTTAGGTACAGTGGAGTTTATGTGTCCTCTAACTTATTAATGAATTCAGCTACTTTTGGACTATCAATACCCTCAAACTCTTTTGCACTCTGCTTCTGGGATGGTTCATTGCCTTCACCATCCGTAAATGCCGCCCTAATCAACTCGTAAGCCTCATATTCAGAAGTAAGAACATCAATTGTCTTATCTTCCTCGTGCTTACTCCAGTATTTACATCTATTGTACCTCTCATTCATCCCTCTGATAACTAAATGCTCGAAAACTGTCTCAGTTGATTGATGGCAGACATTTCGGCAATCAAGGCAAGGACAGAACATTTCAGCTAGATTACCCAAACGTCTTGCTGATTCAGACACAAACCCAATCGCTCCTTGCTCATACTCAAGGTAATTCCTGTATTGATAGAAAATGAGAAATAAACATTCAGAATCACAATTCATGAATCGAAATCAACTAAGATGTGTAAGGGCAGTCAAGTATATATCTTGGTAACCAGACCCAAGCTTTGTTCATGTTGGAAAAGCTCCGTCCAAATGTGCATTCAAGTAATTAGCAGAGACAATCACTTTTTATGACAGACCAACAAAATACAACAAGATCTTATAGGATAATCAAGTTTGAGTGATTTTACCTTATAAAATACTGTTCTATTATCTTCTGCTTAAATCGACCTGCAAAAGAAAAGCAATGCTGTAAATCCATTGAACTCACATGTATAATTACGCAAAATCCTAAGTGGAACAAAACCCATAAAATAAGAACACTAATACCTTTGACAAGTGCAAAAATTGGAGACGAGCTTCTGAGAAATTGGAGCAAGATCTGGAAAGAGTTTACGTATTGAAAATGTAATTTCTGTGGGAGAGAGACAGAAATGGCGGATATTGTGAGAATCGAGCAGAATAGAGCTAGAGAAGGAAAAACACGAAATTAGGGCTGAAAAATTTGGGGGTTTTTGTTGGAGCCTAATTTTGGCTAAGTGTCGCGAGAATGATTTATGTATTATCGCCAAACATTCAATAGCGATTTCATGATCGATCTGCTATCGAAACCAAAGGTCATGCAAGGTTTTTTACATTTTTATAGAGCCAAACTCTACCATAGCGTTTCTATTTTTAGAAACGCTATGGAAAAACACATCCTAAGGCAACCATAGCAGAACCGAAAAAAAATGCGATGCTAAACTGCTATTAAAAACCTTTTTTCTTGTAGTGAGTTCTTCTTTCAAACGGAGGTGGCCAGGTTTTACAAATGGGTGTTTGGATAGTTAGTGATTGGAATGTGGTTATTGAAAAGTGGTATGAAGATCCACCTAACGATTATCTCACCTTGCTGCCTACTGGTTTAGATTTTACATAATTCTGATGAGTTATTACTCTAAAGCGACTTTGAAAGACATAACGGGAGGTGTTGGAGAAGTCACCACTGTTATCTTCTCTCTAAAAAATTAGTATGAGATTCTATACCCAGTCTCATGCATCCTCCTAACCTCGAGACTATAGCTATTATCTTCTCTTTTAATTAATCTTTGATTTTGTCTTAAACAAGAGAGAAATACTTTTTCTCTTCATAATTGTCTTCCAAGTGTACATGTGACTTATGATTTCCTTCCAAGTGTATATATGCCTATATTATGTATTTTGTAGATTATTCTCATACTAAATTATCTTACATATCATATATATATATTCACAAATTTTTTATTGGAAGTATATTTACATAATTCATTAGGAAAATAAGGAGGGTTATTATCACATCCGGAATCTAATGTTGTTGCCTAAACCGATTTATCACGGTATTTAATACGAGCTTTGACTAAAAGTCTTGAGCCAAAATAGAGGTGAGCCGTTAGTTGGTCTAAGGACCTCTCTAACTAAATCGGAATATGATGGAAGCGAGGGTGGATTGAATAGAACCACAAAAAGTGTGAAAGATTGATGATACTTCTAAGAACACTCAATGACTATTTCACCAAATTAAGAGCCAAAAGGTTTTGTAACCAAAACAAACGATTTGTAGTCATCTCAAAGGTTATGTTTTTACAAAGAAATGAGATGAGATTTTATATGCTCATACATAGTTGATCTAAAAAAATCAATAAGAAAATTAATCAACATAATTACAAATTAATCAACATAAATGAAAAATCAATCAAACCTCCATTTAATGCTCTATTTTGGCCAAATGAGGAAATGTGAGAGGTTACTTGTATCTGGACAGCTTAGGCATGTAATGATGCATCTCTTGATGGTGTAGAAGCTCTCCAAGTCATGACCAATCAATATTATAAAGAACCATTGTGGCTTGGTTCCTTTCAAATTCATAAAAGGCAAATTGAGAATTGTGCTTGTTTCTTTGGATCTTCATTAGTGTGGCCTCTTGATAGGCTGGTAAAGACATTCAAAAGTGCCTTGGGGAGTGGCTGATCCATTTTATAATCGTGGAATTCATCTTTCTGTTTTATGACCGCATATACCCTCTTTCTTGAGAAAGTTTTGTCCTCAAAACTTGTCAACTCGGCTCCATGATTGAGTTGTGAGTTTGATTGACCTCTGATTCAGCTACTGTTTTGATGAACTCATTTACTCTCCTTCTTCAAAAGTATTTGTCCTCAAATCTTATTTCTTGATAATTATGTAGAGAACCACTGATTTTGTTGGAGGTTTTGTAATCCTTTCAACCTTTATACACCATCTTTTATTTAAGTTTTGCATTTCAACTTGGATACTTGATATCAGTTTCCAAAAGGCAGCCATATCTTATTTATTGTATTCATTACTAAATGATATAAATGAAACCAAGAAAAAAAATACACAATGAATACAACAAAGAGAGAAAATTAATTGATTTTTTATTCATTTTTTAAATGTAAATAAAGTTACAAAAATGAAATGAAAATAACAAAAGTAATGAAATCCAACAACCTATTTTGATCCAAGACTTTTAAAGTTAGATACCAAAATGATACGAACTTTGACTAAAAGTCTTGAGCCAAAAGAGGGGTGAGCCGTTACCTAGTCTAAGAACCTCTTTAACTAACTCGAGATAGGATGGAAGCGAGGGTGGATTGAATAGAACCACACCAAGTGTGAAAGCTTTCTGATACTTCTAAGAACATTAAGAATATGAGACTTTATAGTATTAGCCATATCTTCCCTTATCACTCAATGATTCAGACTATCTCACGCAATCAAGAGTTTAAAGGGTTTTTAAATAAAACAAATGATTTTTATTCATCTGTAAGGTTATGTTTTTATAATGAAATAATTTGAGCTTTCATAGGCTCATACATAGTTGATCTAAAACAATAAATAAGAAAATAAATCAACATAATTACAAATTAATCAACATAAATGAAAAATCAATCAAAGTTTGATTGATTTGACATTTAATGCTTAATTTTGACCAAATGAGGAAATGTAGGAGGTTCCTTTTATCTGGGCAGATTAGGCATGTAATGATGCATCATTACAGTCTCTGGATGGTGTAGAAGCTCTGAAAGTCGTGACCAATCAGTATTGTAAGGAACCATTGTGATTTGGTTCCTTTCGGATCCATAAAGGCAAGTTAGGTATTGGGCTTGTCTTCCTTGGGTCTTCACTACTGTAGCCTCTTGATAGGCTGGTAAATACATTCAAAGGTGCCTTGAGGAGTGGTTGATACATTCTAAAATCATGAACTTCATCTTTCGTGTTGATACTGGGTTCAACTTCTAATTATTTGTAATTAGAGGGGTTAGTTTTTGGGAATGAATTAGATAGACCTTTATTGATTATATCGGTTACAAAGGTGTTAACTCGGAATGCCGAGTTAACTTTATCAAAGAGAAGTATTAAACCTAGGTTATCTAGTAATTCTTCTCCCCGATTCCGAATGAATTAAATTAGTGAAGAGGGGTGTGTATTTATATATCCTTAGTAGTCGGTAAATTTAAGCCTATGGGGTAACCTCGGAAAAATGAAAATATTCCATTTTTCCCAGATCAGGGAATCTGTGATAAGATTTGATCTTATTCTGTCCGAGCTTTAGACTTCGGCTTTGGGACGAAGTTGTTTACACCCCCTGCTTCAGACACTAAAATCCGATCATTCTTCACCGAGGTATCCCTCGGTCATCTGGACCGAGGGTTCTAATCCTGTTGAAGAGACTTATGACCTGATAAATTATCAGGGAAAGGTCGGTAGGGACCAAACCTTAATTATCGCCAAACTATTGATAAGGGGTAGCAACCCCACCATCAACAGTAAGTCCCCCCCCCCCCACTTCGTCTGAGGATGTCTTCGGGCAGAGTTGGCGAAGTTCCAAATTAAATAGCTTGTCGATAAATGAAGCTTGGTGTTTGTCGATCCTTATCTTCAAAAGTCTTGAATCTTCATATTCTCGGTCTCGATCCTTCAATATGGCGGGAAAATGAGCAGACAGTGAAAAGCCTCATTTTTTTCGCACGTACATTCCCCGATTATCACTAAACCTTTCAACTCCCCATGACGTGTCGTTTTGAAAACAGACGGAAATAAATGAAAGAGAAAAACACCTCTTTTCCCCCAAACGTTAGCTAGTCAAATCCTCTCGACGCTGAAAACGAAGCGTCATTCATTATTCTTACTTCCTATATAACTCTCAAATCTTCCTGTAATCAGTTTTCCACTCTCTGAGGTAATCTTCGATTCCCCTCTTTGAATCGCTAACATTCTTTCTTTATCGATGACTGAAAGAAACAATTCCGAGGTCTCGGTTTCTGAAAACACGATCTCATGGCCGGATATCCCAGACGTCGGATTCTCTCTCTTTTCTAGATCCGAGATCGGACAAGTCAAAAGGAAAGCTTAGAATCCCGACGAGATTGAAATCTTAGTTCCGAGATCCGACCAGAGACCTTGGACCTCGCCACCGGGTTATGTCTCTCTTTATGAAAGCTTCTTCTCCGAAGCTAATATGTGGTTCCCAACGCCGCAGCTAATGGTAAGCTATTGCATTCGTCGGGGAATGGCAATGTCTCAACTAAAACTCAACTCGGTCAAAATCATCACTGGACTCCTAGTACTCGCTGCTCGATGCAGTGTTCGACTACATTCTTGGAAACTAGAGGAACTGACGAACTTCTCGGCTTCCAGAAGCTTAGAGGGAACCTTCAAACTTAATATCAAACCAAAAAGGAAGATACTTACTGGACTTCGTTTGGGTACGAAATCATGGTTCCGAAGCTACTTTTACGTTAGAATCAACCAAGCTTCAGTTTATAAACCTGACGCCACAATCTTCCGAAATTGGAAGACCATAATTGGTAAAAATTAGGTCTTTTCTTTCTTTCTCAATTCGAATTCTAACCCTGTCTTACTATCTTTCAGTTTAACCAAGCTGCTTCCGAGCTCTACCGCTAAACTTCTTTGAAGAATTTGAAAAACTCAAAAAGGAAGGAGAACTCGGTGGTGCGACATTCTCCCTGTTCATTTCTACAGAGTCCGTTCCTGGGCCGGTATGTTTTCTCCGAACTTCTCAAATTATTCTCCAAACTATTACTTACTTCGCAAACAATATTTTTAGGACGAGAACATTGGGAAAAGATTGATCCTATTCCTAAAATGAAAAGATCAAACCCCGGAGGAGCTTCTGGCAGTAATCAAGATCTTCTTTCGAGAAAGAGACAAAACTCCGAGGCCGCCAAAAAGCAGAATGCTGAAGCTGCTAAAAAGAAGAGCGCCGCGAACATGAAGCTTATCTTGCCGGTAAAGGAACAACACGCGTTCCAATTTGAATTTGACGGTGCAGACATGCTTTTTAAAGATCAGAAGAAATACACCGAGCTCCTGTGAAAGGCGAGTGGTTATGATAGTCGTCTACCCGAAACTTGCTGCAAATCAGATACTCTAGAAACCCTATCATGTTCACTCTTTAGGGTAAGCAACCAACCCAAGCATTTTCCTCTCTTCGACATCGTCCATATTTAATTTCTTTATTTTTCCATACTTCAGTTGGTGGGCTTCATCGGTCAATCGTTTATTCGGTATGAGAAGAGGCTCGCCGATTCTGACTTGAGGATTGGTTCCCTTCTATCCGAGAATGAAGGCTTAAAGGGGAAATCCCTCGATGCTGAGAAAGCTTTTTTCTAAGAAAACTCTCGGCTAATCACCGAACTGGCGGAAGCTAAGCGTCAAACACTTGATATCTCGGAAGAATGGGACGTCAATAAAGCTATTTCGGACTCCAAGTGTACCGAGAGCTGCCAAAATGGACAACTGAATGGACAACGCGCAGTTTTTGACGCCTGCCAGAAAAAGTTGGATAATATCCGCAGATCTCTTGGCAAATATTCCGAAGCTTTCAACAAAGCTAACGAATAACGACAACATGCGGCCGTTACTCTAAATCATTGTTTTCTTCTTGACAAGGGACTCCCTATCTCGGAGGAGGATGTTGTTGAAGCCGAGAAAGAACGTGACCGACTTGCAAATGCTATTTCTATTTCGGAGTTTTAAGATGAAGATTTTAATATTTAGATTAGTAATCTTTGTATTAAGACCTAAAACTTGATTCTAGTCTTTCTTGTACTCGTATGTTTTGAATGTTAATAAAATATTTTTTCTCGTATAATTGGATTGTTTATTCGAAACCTCAAAATTTAATATTTTAAAATCCGGAAATAGCAAAACTAAATAAGGCACGCATTTCCTATTCGTTTGTTTAAAGTTTTACAATAAGTCCTACTTTATCAGACTAATTGTCGAACTTTTGCATTCGGTAAAGAATGTGTAAAAATTTGTAATTTCGTACCTTCTAATCTCTCGGCCTTACTTTATCGGGCTCCGAGATTCTTTCAGGCAAGTTTATTTTGGTCGAGAACGTGATCAAGATTCTGACGTTTGATTTGTATATATAGTTGAGTTGTATAAACTTCTAGACTATAAAACCGAGATTTATTATGATGTTGTCGCTGAACTTCGTGAAAGACTGCCTACGTACCCTCGGAGGGGATCAAGCCACACGTAGTTCCGACGTTTGATTATTTGTTGACTATCTCGGATAGTGCGAGATATCAACGCTTTTTTTTTTTTTTTTTTTTTTTTTTTTTTTTGCCTTCGGAGAAAACTAAGCTCTTCCCTTCCAATCCTTCTTGGTGGTTCTTCCTAAGTATTCCTATCTTTCGAAAAGTTCTGCCATTTTTTTGGCAGATGTTGACTTCTTCTTGCTAGTGGAGACTACCATGAGAGTTTGATCTGAAGCTTTTCCTTGATTTCGAGTTTCTCGTCGATGTTTATTTTCCGTTAAGAAACACCTCCGAGCCATCTTTAGGTCACCTCGGACCGTAAAGTATCCTTTTGGAGTTGGGAATTTCAAACATTGGTGATAAGTCGATGGAACAGCTTCCACAGAGTACAACCACGGAGTACCGACGATCGCGTTGTAAATGGTGGCTCTCTCTACTACATCGAACTTTACTATCTTTGTTATTCCATCGGCTGACACTGGGAGTTTTATCGTTCCGACAGTTGAAACTGTATCTCCCCCGAACGCAGTCAAATGTTTTACCCGAGCTTTAATCTTTTGATCTTTGACCTCCATCTTCTGAAGTGTGTCTAGAGATATGACATCTACCGAGCTTCTAGTGTCGACTAGGATCCTTTGGACATCTTAATCACCAATCTGAAGTTCGATTACGAGTGAATCGTTATGAGGAGCATCGATCTCTTTCAAATCCTCGATCGTAAATGTCAACTCCTTTTGCAAAGTAGTACTTCGTGAAATCTGATCTGCATATAGTCTAAAGATGCTTCGTTGAATTGACCGAACAGAGGCTTTGCAGTTTGCGAGTCCCCCCCATTATCATGTTAATTCTTTTCCTCTGAGTTAGAGGTGGTGAGGGCAAGACTTCTCCTTCTTCCGTGTCTTCCCGAGGAAGTTGGTTTTCCTCGTTTTCCTGTGTTTTACGCTTCTCCTTTTCTCGGTCTTGCTCAAATCGGAAGGTCATTAAATGATTCTTCAGGTTTCTGCAATCCTCAGTTTTATGACTTGGCCTCTTATGATACTCACACCAAGGGAGGGTTAGATCATCAAGATCTCGGGTGTAAGTATACTTTGATTTATCCTTCCGAGACGTATCTTTTTGTGGGTTCGTCATGGAAAAAGATATCTCTGATTTCGACTTATCTTTCCGGGGTTGGTCTCTTTCTACTAGTCGTCCTTCTCCTTTTTCCTCCGATTTTATATCCTTGTTTATTTTAGCGGATCCATGCACTTTCGCAAGTTCGGCACGATTCTCTTCAATCCTTTTGTGAGTATTTGCTCGGTGAAACGCGTCGTTCATGGACTGAGGATGATGAGTACACAACTCGTCCCAAAAACTCGATTGATACCACGTTGCCGCACTAAGTCCTCTGATTGCTAGATCATCATCTATCCTCAGTCACGAGTAAATCGCCTTGAATCTTTTAATAAAATTTCGGAGTGGCTACTTTGGTCATTGCTTTACTGCGTAGAGGTCTGATGCGGTAGCTTGTTGTTCCATGTGCAACATGTATTGTTTGAAGAAAGCTTCTCGAAGCTCGGTGAAACAAATGATTGAATCAAGGGGTAGACTAGTAAACTAAGTTTGGGCATCCCCTCTTAAGCTCTCTAGGAAGAGTTCACATCTTCCTTCATCCTCCTCTCCTCTTTGGAACTCGGCTCGTCCAACTTTAACTAAAAATGCTCTCATGTAGACCGCTGGATCTCCGGTTCCGTCGTAGGTTGGGAGTCTCAGTTTGTCATTGAGTGGTACCCGCGCTCGCGTGATTTTGTGGGTGAATGGACTCCTCTCTGTTTCTGCTAGTAGTTGATCAACTTCCGGAGCGATGCTCGTCGCTTTATGAACCAAAGATCCCATTTCCTCTAGCTGCCTTTTTAGAATCGCGATCGATTGATCGGTACTCGGGGTATAAACTCCATCATCTCCACTTCTCGAACTTCGGCGTATGGTTGGTGTCCTGGGTTCTCTTGATCCACTCTGATCGTCTTCGAACGTTACCCGTTGAGAGGTGGCTCGTTAAGGCCTGACCGGGGTCGTTCTCAGAGATTGATTGTGATTCTAAGCTCTCAAAGCTTGGAGTTCTTCTGATAGGATTGCGAGTTGATCAATCAAACTCCAGTTAACTCGTTGTTGGTGGCCAATTTGTTCTGTCATCCAATCCTGACGTTGTTGCTGCGTTCTCGCTATTTCCTTTTTGTTGCCTATTTCGGGGGTTGTTACTTCTACTACACTGGGAATTTGATTCGCTATCAGGTGCTCCTCTTTGTTATTCGAAGATGGCGTCGTCGAAGGTTGCTCGCCTGATCGAGAGTCGGGCTGAGGTATCATTGACGTGCTTGGTTGTTCCTGGGAGTTCCGGGCTTCTGCTATCGAAGTTCCGACTGTTTGATTAATAGGGGTTACGAATCCCTGTTCGCCAGGTTGACTGGGCATAGTTTGAGAATAGCTTAATTCACGAATGATGGAGTCGCGATTCTCGAACAGGGCTCTCGCCGATTCCCTAGCCTGATGAGTGTTGTTATGAACCATTACTTCCTCTTCGTCGCTTACTTCGGCGACCTCACCGTCTCGACGCTCCTCCGTGGATGGTTCTTGTGTGTTCATCCTCTCGTTTTTCGAGATCGTTGTCTTCTTTTCCCTAAAAGAGATCACTCCCTACCTGGCACGCCAAATGTTAATACTGGGTTCAACTTCTAATTATTTGTAATTAGAGGGGTTTGTTTTTGGGAATGAATTAGATAGAAGACAAAAAGAGATACCTCGGAAAAGAAAAATTTATTAATTATATCGGTTACAAAGGTGTTAACTCGAAATGTCGAGTTAACTTTATCAAAGAGAAGTATTAAACCTAGGTTATCTAGTAATTCTTCTCCCCGATTCCAAATGATTTAAATTAGTGAAGGGGGTGTGTATTTATATATCCTTAGTAGTCGGTCATTTAAGCTCATGGGCTAACCTAGGAAAAATGGAAATCTGTGATAAGATTTGATATATTCTGTCTGAACTTTAGGCTTCTGCTTTGGGACAAAGTTGTTTACACCCCCGGTTCGGACACTAAAATCCGATCCACCGTGATATCCCTCGGTCATCTGGGCCGAGGGTTCTAATCCTGTTGAAGGGACTATGACCTGATAAATTATCAGGGAAAGGTCGGCATGGACCGAACCTTAATTATCGCCAAACTATTGATAAGGGGTAGCAACCCCACCATCAACATTTCTATTTGATGATCGAATCACACCCTCCTTCTTGAGAAAGTGTTGTCCTTAAAACTTGTGCACTCGGCTTCATGTTGATTGAGTGGTGAATTTGATTGTCCTCATCAATATTCGACATCAAACTCATAAACAATTTATATATGACTTCCTTTTAAAATCATATTCTGCACAGAGGAAATATTTTGCCACCCAAAGGATGCAGAATAATCCTTTTTGGCATCAAAAGATGTGTATATCTGACATAATGACATTTAAGAACTTTTGCTACCAACGAAATCGACAAGTGATGCAATCGCCATACTTATTTTTTCCACAAATTTTAAAAGTACAAATGCCAAGGCCTCCTATAGTTTTTAGTTGACATTACTTATATCATGCTAGCCAATGGAGACCGTGGTTACTTCCACCGAATTTCCACCAGAATTTAGAAGTTACACTATCTAATTAAGAAGTTAGCGACTAGGAGAGCTTGTAACATGATATAACGTAACTGGGAAGAGTCGAAGCCATTGATTTAATTTGTACCTCTTTCCCTTCCTTCGAGATAAACTTCGCAGATCATCCATTAGTCTGGTCATGTAATCTCTCCTTAATATACTTAAATATTTTACATTTAGAACTTCCTAAACTTTCTGGAATACCGAGATAAGTTTTCATTTCGCCTTATCCTGAGTCAGAACTTTGTGGCCAAACATGATCGAAGACTTATCAAAATTTATATCTTTCCCGATGTTACAGCATACATCCGTAAGATTTCCAAAATCATCTGAATCGATCCCTTCCACCTTACAAAAAAAAGATTATATATAAAAAAAAGGAGATGTGATATCGCCATAATCCTTAGTGCAATATTAATTTACGTAATTGATCTTTCCAGCTCAGCATTATGTAGATTAGCAATCAACAACTTAGTACACAAGATAAATAAATACAGAGACAAGAGGTTTTCAACTCAGCATTATGTAGATTAACAATTAACACCTTAGTACACAAGATAAATAAACACAGAGATAAGGGGTCTCCTTGCCTAAGACCTTTGTTAAGGATAATATGTCATTTGGGCACCTCATTGAGAAGGATTTGATATGAAACCAAATTAACAGACCACATAATTCATAACATCCATGACTGGTCAAAACCTAGTGTTCGTAAAACACATCTAAGAAAGTCCATTCTTTTTTGTCGCAAACCTTACTTATGCTGGTTTTAATAGCCATAAGTTCCTCCCCAACCTTACTATCAGTCCTTAACCAATGTTCTATCAGTCCTTAACCAATGTAACATCTCTTATGTAATAAAAATATTATCAGTTTTCTTGAAAAAAATGTTAATTGAACCTCTCAAATTAACCTTGGAAAAACCTTTTTAAGCCTTAAGTATTAAAACCTTTAAAATAATTTTGTAACATTCATTATACTAAATAAAAGGGTGAAATTCCATCATTTTTTTGGGTATTTGGATTTAGACAGATATTAGTTTCATTTAGCCTCAAATCAAAGTGATAATTTTTGGTAAATTCTTTTGTGAGAGACACAAAATCATCTTTTGTAGTCATCCAAAGCTGCTGATAAAATAATGTCGTCATTCCATCAGGTCTTGAAACTTTATCCAAATTCATAACAAATAGTACCTATCAAATATCCTTTTTTGAAATGTCTTTTGTTAACATACTGTTCATATGAGGTTTTTTGTTTTGAAAAAAAAATAGTGAAGATAAATGAAATTTGGGGTTTTCTTGTTTTCAGGAAAATCTAAAATCTTAAATACAAAATTAATGTGAAATAGAATCTTTCAATTTTCTAAAATTCACTTTTTAAAGAAACTTGATTGAGTGATTTATGAACCAAAAACTTTTTATAAAAACTTAAAACAATCAAAGTATGAATAAATAACATTAAAACAAGATTGAGATTTTTATAAAAAGTGGACTACTCAAACATAATTTTTGACATAAGATACAAACTACAGGTTAATCTCCAATATTAAAACCATAGTACTTCAATGTTTTATGATAAATTTTCCTTAACTGCAACATAAGCAGTGCAGTACACGTGAAAGAAAAAAAGAAAAAAGGATGCAGAAAAGAAGTACAAAAAATCCTGCACCAACCGTGCCGCTAAGGGAAGGCAATGAAACCAAACAGTGATAGGTATAACTCAACTGTATAGCGCTTTTTTGACCATCTTCTCTTTTAAATCACCTTTTTATTCATTCTCTATCCACACACACAGTGACACGCACATGGTTATGCACCATTTTCCATCTGTTTCTTTTTTCTTAAAATAAAATCAGAGTTACTTGACTTAATATGAACATATACATTTTCTCCAGCTCGGCTGCACAAAGTACATGCTTAGACTCAAAGTACGATTTTTATGAGAGGAAAAAATACGAAAACCGGATAATATGCATGTTTGTTCCAAATATTTTGAGTAACCTTAAAGCATATTTCATACACATACACATTTCTAGAATATTAAATACTTAGCTTCCATGTCTGACTCTCCTAATTATATAAAGCCACACAGTCCCGCTTCATCAAATCCTCCAACACCTTCAAGAACAAAGAGTGGTTTTTGAGGCCTAAAACACAAAACCATAAAATGGCATTCTCGAAAAAACTCATTTTCGCGATGATCTTTGCTGCTCTTGCGGTAATTATCCCCTCAGAAGCTCTTCTTGATGCTCATTACTATGATCGTTCTTGTCCCGCTGCAGAAAAAATCATACTTGAAACTGTTAGAAACGCTACTGTGTATGATCCCAAAGTGCCTGCTCGTCTGCTCAGAATGTTCTTCCACGATTGCTTCATCAGGGTATGCATTTTCGTGCCGTTGATAATTTATGCATTATATATCAATTTTGAAGAAGATCGTTTCAGTTTGAGTAAAGTATTTTGATTGGATTGTTGTAGGGATGTGATGCGTCAATTCTACTCGATTCAACACAAACAACACAAGCCGAGAAGGATGGTCCGCCAAACATCTCAGTTCGGTCATTTTACGTGATCCAAGATGCTAAGGCAAAGCTCGAAAAGGCTTGTCCTCGTACCGTGTCTTGTGCCGACGTTATAGCCATCGCAGCTAGAGATGTGGTCACCCTGGTGAGTCATCATAATAGTGCGGTATCTCTTTGTTTTTACTCAATAAAAGATAAATGGTTGGACAATCTAATTTAGGGTTTTGGCTTCAATTCAATTTGATTTTCTCGGTTTTCGATTTAAATTTCTGTATGACTCACAATATATCTCATATCTTAGTCTGGTGGTCCATATTGGAGCGTACTGAAAGGGAGAAAAGACGGGAGAGTGTCACGAGCAAACGAGACAGCCAATCTCCCAGCACCAACCTTCAATGTCTCCCAGTTGATCCAAAGCTTTGCAGCAAGAGGCTTGTCGGTGAAAGACATGGTGACACTCTCTGGTGGCCACACGCTAGGGTTCTCTCACTGTTCTTCCTTTGAGTCTCGTCTTCAAAACTTCAGCAAATTCCACGACATTGATCCTTCAATGAACTTTGCATTCGCGCAAACCCTGAAAAAGAAATGCCCGAGAACTAACCGAGACAAAAACGCAGGGACAGTCTTGGACTCTACGACCTCAGTTTTTGATAATGACTACTACAAGCAGATTTTGGCAAGGAAAGGGGTGTTCGGATCTGATCAGGCGCTTCTAGGTGATTACAGGACAAAGTGGATCGTCGAGACGTATGCTAGAGACCAAAAGACTTTCTTCAGAGAGTTTGCTGCTTCCATGGTGAAACTTGGAAACTTTGGAGTTAAGGAGACCGGAGAAGTGAGAGTTAACTCCCGCTTCCTCAATTAAAAAGCAAATGAGAGTTTTTCCTTCTCTACAAATTTGTATTTGTTGCTCCTTCCATAATATAAATAATGTAAACAGGCAAATTGTATCGACTAGTTTTTAACTATGCGTTGAGGAGTTTGCTTTACATGTAAGTTTTTTCTGCATCAATCAACTTCATTATATGGTGATAGTATTTAATTTGGACAAAAGACATAAACATTCCTCTTAGCTTTGTTTCCTTCAATCAGGTAGATAACAACTTAAAGTCGTTTTATCAGTTACAAACCCAAAACTATCTAAACAAAAATGGAAAAGAGCAACTAAACGAGGGTTTTCAGAACAAGTGACTAGCTTTTACTCTTCCATGGCATCGTTTTGAACAGACTTGTTTTTGGATCCACCAACTTTGATCTTCTTTGTATCATCTTGTTGGGGAGCCTTGATCATATGGATGTGCTGGTCTATCTCGTTCTTTGCATCCTTGTTTATCTTGTCTAAGTTTGGCTTCAACCTAAATCCCACACAGATTAAAAGCCAATCATAATCAAAAACACAAAATCTAATGACATTCATAGAACTAGAGTTTTCAAGAATGTGCATGAAAGAAATATACCTCTTTCTGATATAATCGCCTGCCCTGTCACTTCTGATCTCGCCAATCTTCTTCATGGCCTCCAGTGTCTTAATTGCTAGGTTCCTGTCATATCTCTCGGGTCTGTTTCTCTTCTTCTCAAACTCGAAAGTAGAATCCTTTTGGGGAAAAGACAAACGGGTTATAGTGAGAATTTGTCTAGATAACCAATTGAAAAAAAAAGAGAGTTTTAATAAGTACCTGAGTCATGTCTTTTCCACGTTGGGCTCTGTAAGCTTTAGTCCACTTCACTTTACGTGGGTTCCTCTTCATCTTGAAGTTCTTGTGGCATTTCGACCTACAGAACCGGAAAATCTGCAGAGGACAAGATAGTTTTGTTTGTCACAATACGCATAAGCGATAGACTATTGTATGATCGAATAACCGATAACATGACATACACTGCCATGTATGATCAAATCAAAGCTAAAATGCTCAAAACATGGAGAATGCTAATATTACCAAATATGCTATAGCTAAATATGTAATAATATTCAAAACAATCAATTCTCAATTCAAGACAAAACATCCAAATTGGTAATCTAAGCTCTAGAGAATCATAGCAAGGAGACGTGAGCAGAGCTGATTTTTGTCTCTGAGTTGGAAAAGGCACGATCGGAAAAGGTTGAATCACAAGAGAAACATAATAACTTATATGAATCTAAAGCAAACTATTCAACTAGGGTTTAATTGAATACCTTTGCATCATTGCGGACAAACTGGATACCATGTCCAGGATATACTGTGGAAGAGCAAAACCAACACTTTTCCAATCTCATTTTGCTTCGTCCTTAGAATCTCTACAAGAAGACATGAGAAACTAAAATTAAACCAACAAAATTAACAATAAACACACAAACAAGCGAAGTAGATTTCCCCGAAACTAAGTATTAACTATAAAACAAGAAATTCACACGAAGCAACAAGGATATGATATACGTAGGTAAACCAAAAGCAGGACAATACGATTTGAAATAACAGCATTTACAGCAACGCGCGAGACGTCAAAATTTGCTTTTGAAAACACACGAACCCTAGTTTCTGGTAAGTGAAAACAAAATGGCTTCGATTTATCCAGGATCAAAAGGCAAAGTTAATTCTAAGTTTAGAGTTAGACAACGACGGAAATTTTTGAAAGACCTTAATACTGACTCCGGCGAAAGATCAGATAGAACAGAGTCGAGAGAGAGAAAGAGGGAGTAGCTCCTTCCTCCAGCGGCTTCTCGAAATTTTTTTGATATATAATTCTAAAAACCCTAATTGCAGAAAAAGGAATCTTACCAATGGGCTTCACAATCTAGATGGGCCGGGCTCAATTAAACCCATTCAAAAGTTCTGTTACCGTGTTTTCTGAAAAAAATAATGACCTTATGGAGACCAATCGGAATCTTCTTGCACAATCTTGTTATGTTAAACGCGGTAGTGATAACGAGGAGATATAGATTGATTTCTTTCTTCGATTTATGTAAACCGGTAAAATGTATCGATAACTATAAATTGTTCTGCTTCAATCAACTTCATTATACTGACCGGCATGGACACAAAATGGTTAAACCACCAACAAACATGACCTTGATTCGGGTATCTAAGCTTAATAATGCTGTATGAAAGATAGTATTCAGTTTGAGAAACAAAGTACACAGACCCATGAGTCAGTACTCAGTAGTGTTCTTCATGCAAAAACAACATCAGAACGGAACACATACTTGACTCCCTTGGAGACGTTTCTTGCTTCGTGCAACATGCACTTGTCTCCATGAATGTGAAAGAGAGCCATGCCTTCCATTGGACCTACCTGCAACGACAAACCAAGTTTTAAATAAAAGAGAAATTATGACTCGGAAAAGTGTTATTTGGGAGTTACCTCAGCTACAATACTGTTCCTTGAACCATAAAAGACAGTCTCTCCGCCTACTAAAGGCTCAGCTGAAGAGGCGTCTTTTGTCTTGCTCTTGGATTTTGAATTTGATTTCCCACTTAGATATATCAACAATGTGTAATAGGTCCGCTTTCCATCTTCAAGATCAACACTTTCATCTATGTGGCGACCAAAATGCTGACCAGCACTATACCTGAAACATATTAACCAAGGATCTTTCTATCTTCACACCGTGACAGAAACTTTAACAATCAAGAATTGGGATTGCAAACCTGTAAAATCTTATGTTTGGATTCAAGCCAACGGCAACCTTTCTCCTAATCTTGATATCAGTAAATAAATCGGAGAGCCCGGATTGCCATATTGTATCAGCAAGGACAGGATCGTTCACTGAGATTCGATGGTTATCTCTATATGCTTCCCCTTTGGCTGGGCCAAGACTTCCTTGGTGTGTGAATCCCAGAGACTCTGCGATGTTAATAAAGGCCTTTGATTCATCACTACTGAGACAGTTTTCCACCTGTAACCCAAATGTCAAAATCACTTCATCAAATCTGTTGCAGTAATTCATAACCACCCATGACTTTAATCTAGATCTATCCAAACAAAGATAGAGCTCATTTTATGATATTCGAGGATGAAACGCGGAACAATACCCCCATCGATTCGACTTCAATCGCATGCTCTTACAAGAATCCACTCACTCCAATCGATAAACGTTTATAGATTTACAACTTAAGGATTTTCCAGGGAGAACGAAACCCTAAATCTATGCTAAAATGGATTGATGAATTGTGAGTAGCTTACAGTGAACAGATCATCATTCTTCAGATAAGAGACATTGAGATTCGGTTTGCGTTTGATCTTTGGCCATTTTATCGTTGTAGCCAATTCTCCTTCGTCTCCCATCTTCGCGTTTCTGCCTTTCTTGAGAGGGTGAACAATATTTAACAGGGAATCTAAATGTATCGACATCATTTTTTTATACCGTCAAATTAAAATCATTCATAAGTCATAACTTTATAGGAAAAAATGATATTTAATTTCTCAATTTTCACGAAAACTAAAAAAATTTCGTAAAAAATCGAGGTATAAAAAATCCTCCAATTTTTGTTGACTTTTTTTTTAACCCGAACTTTGCGTTGACAACACCAATTTGTGCTCGTCGTTAAGTAGACTAACGAAATCGATTGACGGGGTTAATCTCCGTTTACTGTTTCTGTTAATTGCGAAACGACGTCGTTTTGGCTGCGTTTAAATCATTAAAAATCCCAAAATGAGGTGGTTACGACAATTGTTCGATGAGTTAGTGTGGCATAGTGGCTTAGAAACGTGAATTTCTCGATTTCAAGACTCGTGTTCGAATCCTCATTTTGAGAATTTTTTATGATTTTTAATGACTTAAATGCAGCCAAAACGATGTCGTTTTACAATTAACAGAAACAGTAAACGAAAATTAACCCCGTCAATCGATTTCATTAGTCTACTTAACGACGAGCACAAATTGGTGTTGTCAACGCAAAGTTGGGTTTAAAAAAAAGTCAACAAAAATTGGGGAATCTTTTATACATTAATTTTTTACAGGATTTTTTTGACGTTTTCGTGAAAATTAGGGAATTAAATATCATTTTTCCCTACCTTTATCGTATACACATATACATAAACTTAACTTTAACTGTCACATTTTTTCTAATCAAATTTTACTAAAAATACATAAGCTTTTAATTGTCACATATATCAAATTCTTTTCTTTTTTAATATTTTTTAGATTAATAGATTATTACATAATATTTAATATTATCCTATTACAATGATGATTTACCTACAAAATTTCATAGTGGTAACTCTCTCTCCATAATAGACGAATTCTCGACAAATGGTTAGACTTAACATTATATCATGATGGACAGTTTAACCTTTGACTCCTAAGACCGGATGTTTTTTGGGATTCGAATCTCAAACCTGGTGTAGAAGCTTTTAAATCCTTGACCACTACTAGGCCAAGGTGCTTCCATCACATATATCAAATTCTATTTTTATTGTTATTTATTTTCGCGTAGATTAACCTCTTTTTTTTCCAACCAAACATTAATTAACTAAAACACCACACTCCTATTGATAGTCCAAACAAGAGGGGAAAAGTCTACATATAAGCACTCTGAAAATAAAGTTCTTGAAGATCGAGCCAAACAATCAACTCTCACATTACAAATACTGAACCATGGATGCCAATTCTGCAGAATCAGTCTCGAAAACTTGACAATCAATTCTTCTGAATAGGATAGTCTTCATAGCTCCAAATCTTCTAGATTCTTGCAAAACACCTTAGCATGTGGAATCTTCCATTTAACCTGTATAAAATGCAGAAAAGACTCCAAACAGCGTAAAATATCATCGTGAAAACCGGTAAAAAGAACAGTACATCAAATTGTAGTATAAATTAGGTTATCGATCCCATAGAGATTATGTCGAGTTTCGATTCTATTAGAATGCAATCTATCTGGTAACTAGTTGTGTAACTTATGGATTAAAGACGCTAGACTTAGGTAAATCGCGGGTAATATGGGCCATGCACGAAATTAGATGTTGCTCTACTCTTAAACACAAAAGGCAAATGTATACAATACCAAATCTCTTTGCGTATTGCACTATGAATCAACCAACAGATCAGAAAAGATACTTTTTAACCTAAATAGCTAATGCATACATTGGGAGTAGATTTGATTGTTCATGATCTTCCAAGCCAAACTCTCGTTTGTACAAGGACGAGATCACCTGCTAAAAACGAGGCTCCGGGTTTAATGTAAAATGGGTGTATGATGCAACAAACCCTAAAATTCAATATTCTAAGTGATCAAGTCAAAATATTGTATGAATTAATATTAAAGTAGAGAGTAGTCACGAATTCAGCAACAATTCGTGCACCGAATGACCCATAAAACCTTTGACAACCTAGATCTAACTAGGGAACTACTCACACATAGCAAACAAACCAATCATAATCATTAATATCAAGAGTTTGCAATATGAAAGCAATATCAAAAAGAGATCAGAGCAAAAAGTGGCTCTCTCTCTCTGTAAAACTAAAAGAACAGGGGCACAAGAAAACCTTCACACAAGGGTGCTCCCTAAAAACAAGATCTAAGTAACTTTTTGGTGATTTTTGGTAAAGAGATGCTTGAATGCTTCAAAAACTTGGTGGAAGTCGTCTCTCTCTTTCTTCTATGCTTAAAGTCGATTATATAGCTCCTCTAGGTCATGCATAAGTCGGCCAAGAAGTTCTAGAAGTTAGGGTTTCGAAAAGAAGGCCCAAAAAGAATTTACAGTCGGTCGATTCGGGCTTCGAATCATAATTATTCATTTGAGCTCCAAATCTTCTAGATTCTTGCAAAACACCTCAGCATGTGGAATCTTCCATTTAACCTGTATAAAATGCAGAAAAGACTCCAAACAACGTAAAATATCATCGTGAAAACCGGTAAAAAGAACAGTACATCACCATACCCATAGTTATTTCCTGGTCTAAACCCATTGCCTCCCACAAAGTTTACTTCTTCAGTGGGTGCTTCCTCCATAGGTTCTTTTTGTGGAGAGTTGATCCCTCTTCTATCCTTCATCAACATTGTTGATGGTGGGGTTCTACCCCTAATCAATAGTTTGGCAATAATTGGAGTTTGGTCCCTGCCTAGCTCTTCCCTGATAATCTATTAGGTTATAAGTCCCGACAACAGGAACTCCGATCCTCTGCCCAGATGACCGATGGATACTTCGGAGAAAGTTGATCAGATTTAGTGTCCGAAGCGGGGGTATAAACGAACATCGTCCTAAGCCGAAGTCTAAGCTCGGACAGTATAAGATCAAATCTTATCACAGATTCCCTAGTCTTGGAAAAATGGAAATATTCCATTTTTCCGAGGTTAGCCCATGGGCTTATTAGACCGACTATTAAGGATATATAAATACATACCCCCTCACTAATAACACTCATTCAGAATCGGGAGGAGAAGAACTAGATAACCTAGGTTTTACGTCTCTTTGATAAAGTTAATCTCGGCATTCCGAGTTAACAAGCATTGTAAACATCTTTAATATTAATACACCGTCTTTCCGAGGTTTCTTCTTTACTTACCTAAAAACGAACCCTCCTAATTACAAATAATTAGAAGTTGAATCTAGTATCAATATTTGGCGCACCAGGTAGGGGGTACCTCTATTTAGGAAACAAAAGAAATCTCGGAAGAAGGGAAGAAGCTAAGTAATGACTTTCCTTCATCGAAAAATCAGGAAAACTCGGTGGGATCAATCACCCATCGAGGTCCCCGATCTAGAACTCGGAATACAGGTTCAACAGAAAAATAAAAGGAACAAAAGATCTTTGAACGATCTCTTAGGTGATACAGAAGCAGGCAGCGAAGGCAGTCAACAAGTATGCGATATTCCAGAAAACTACCTGTCACTAGGTGAAGCAGAACAAGGAGCGGAAGAGGCGGAAGAAGAGCAGAAAGGACCGACCAAGATTCAAAGAGCGATCGACAGAGAGAAACTCATAGACGACGAACCTACTTCTACGACGAGAAACTCAATAGCGGAATTGCACCACGAACTACGGGATATGAAAGTTATGCTCCAGAACCCCCCATACTTGGACCAAAATTTCGGAATTAAAAAGGGGAATTCATCCAAAACGACGAAGTTTGGATCTAATTTTTTTGAGAAAGGAAAATTGGAGCTACCAACCTATAATGGAATAGGAGATTCAATAGCCTTTCTTAAAAAATTTATGATCGCAATCAACCAAGCAAGAAATTCACCCGTCCAACGAGGAGAGAAAAAAGTGCCAATACTTTGCCGAAAGTCTACGAGGAAACGCCCAAATCTGGATAACCAACTTACCCTCTAATTCAAAATGGAATTTCGAAGAACTACGGCAAAAGTTTCTAAAGAAGTATATTTTCAACCTCGAACGACCAGCAACAATTTCCGACCTCTATTTGGTAAAGCAAACGCCAACCGAACCACTCAAGAGTTTTATTAAGAGATTGAAGACAGTATACTTCCAGTTGAATATTTCTGACGAGCTAGCCATCGACGCCCTAATTAGTGGAGCATGATATGAGACGAGATTCTGGGAAGAACTCTCAGCTTACCGTCCCCAATCCATGGAAGATGCGCTCTATAGAGCAAACGTATACATTAGGGTAGACGAAAGTAAAGCCCGGTTATCCAAGGACGATCAGATTCTTTCGGAAAATGAAGAAATAAGGAGAAGAATTAAAGAGCCTCGCATACACTATAATAAAACGTTCGAGCATAAAGAAAAAGCCAGAATTGCCCTCCTAACCTTCGAAACCCTAAGACAGTACCAGCGAAAAGCAGAAATCAAAAGAGAAAGAATATTCCCAACATTGTGTTATTACCATACCACCTACGGACATAGCACAGAAGAATGCCATAACCTACCAGAATATCTCTTGATAAAATATTTGGAACGTATCCCCAGACAACTAAATTCAAAGGAAACATTAGTAAAAAAATATCAACCGAAGGAGCGATCTGTGGAAAAGAACCATCAAAGAAGAAAAGAACTTCCTCAACTAGGATATTCGTTCCATCGCAGAAGGATAAACGTTATTTTGGAACCTTCATACGTAGCACAAGACCAAGCCAAGCAGCAAACGAAGCCGAAGATAATTCTACTAAAGGAGCTCATTTTCACTCACAAAGACTTGGTAGGAGTCGAAGTCCCACATAACGACCCTTTGGTGATAGAACTACAAGTTGGAGATTACAGAGTTCCCCGGATATTAGTGGATACCGGAAGCGCTACGAATATCATCAGTATAGAGGTCTTCCAAAAGTTATGGTCAAAAGAAACGAAGATCAAGCCGAGGATTAAGTCATTAGCTGCATTCAATGGTGAAAGTGTTCCGACTCTTGGAATAGTACAGCTCCCGATAACAGTTGGAGGAACAATCAGAGCCGTTAACTTCGATGTAGTAGAAAAACCAATTCTCTACAACATAATCCTTGGGACCCCCTGGCTGTTTCTAATGAAAGGAGTGGTTTCAACTTATCACCAGTGCCTTAAGTTCCCAACTCCATTTGGAATTTTTTCGGTGAAAGGAAATCAAGCCGAAGCAAGATGCTGCCTCCGAGAAGACCTAAAGGATGATAAAGCTGAACTTTCTTCCGAAAAAGAAATTTTAAACTCAAAAGGCTCCGACATTAGAGCAAAAAAAAAAAAAAAACCCATTGATATCTCGGATTCTCCGAGATAATTAACAACAACATCGGAACTACGTGTGGCTTGATCCCATCCAAAGGTACATAGGCATCCTTCCACTAGGTTCAGCTACAAACATCGAAACTATGTGTGGCTTGATCCCATCCAAGGGTACATAGGCAGCCTTCCACAAGGTTCAGCTACAAACATTTGAACCTGGTTTTATAGTGACAGAGTTTCAAAAATTCGACTATACTTAACCTCGGTTCACCGAAAAATCAAACATACAAAATCGATGCTTTGATCACGTATTCGATAACATGGTTTATTCCCACCCAACACATTCTATACCGAATGCAGCTGAAGGTTTCGGAGCCTGATAATGTAGGGCCGAGGAACTCTAAGGCAGAGTCGGAGTCTTCCCGCTCAAAAATACTCATACCCAAAGAATCTAAGGATCTGATAAAGTAGGATCTAAAGATTAGAGGTCAAAATAGTCGAGGTTTAACCTCACTGAACATTTTCGGCTTAGCCAATGAATATCCGATATTCTGTTGAAGGAACTCTTGAAAAAGACCAAATACAGAATACTCGAAGAATATTTTCTTAATCATTTAAGGAAACATAGATAACTTTTAAAAGAAAATTATTATTACTATTTAAACGGTCTTTACCAAAAAGAAGGAAATAAAAATTACAAATCAAAGCTAAAGGCGTTATGCTCGAATTCCGGAAAAGTATAATCCTTAGTTTCCTGTTCAGCTACCGAAGCATCCTTTTCCACTTGCTTCAAAATATATGTGGGTATATTTACACCTTGAGAAGAAAAAGTACTAAGTACTACGAGGACTGTCTGGGTTTGACCGAGATTTATAGTTTTTTCGAAGCCAACCTCTCGAGCTCGGACGATTTTTTCGATAGAGTCTAGGCTATCTTGAATCTTCTTGGTCATCCTCTTCTCGGCAGATTGTACCCTATGAGTTAAGGAAGCGGCAGCTGCACGAACCTCCTCCTTCATAGAAGCTTGATTAACCTCCAGAGCCTTGTTCTTCTTTTCAAGACTGTTGATACGATCATTCTTCTCCTTCAACAAGCCTTCGTACTCTCCCACAAGGAAACAAGTAGTCCGAGCTCCCTTAAGAGAAAGGAAGGAGAAATTCATTTAAACCCTTAGAATATTTGGAAAGACGACAAGAAGTAGAGTTAGATTATCAAACCCGAATCGTATTCCTTGCAAGAATTGATATGTGCTCCTTCGCGGGAAAATCACCCTCCGGTCTTAAAGAATTACAACCCGCCATTTTCCAGAAAAGTTCGGCTATCTTCTCTTCATCGTTTGAGAGGAGCCGTGGCGAATTAAATTCAAAGTTAAAAGGAGCGTCCTCGACCTCAAGCTGAGATCTTTGCCTTTTGGTCAAAGGAGGTTCAATAGTCGAAGAAGCAGGCCTTTTATTTATTTTCGTAGAAGTGGTGGTAATTTTTCCACGTTTTTCATCCGAGGAGTTTTTGAGATAGGAGGAGTCGACTTCACCTTCTTGTGATTCTTGAAACCTCGGATTTTTAAGAGGAGCTCGGATAAGTAACTTGTTGGTATAATCTGAAGCTGATCTTTCCTAAGGACAATCCGTTTCAAATATAGCAAGGCCTATAAAAAATCTGATAATAAGAAGAAGTAATCTAAATTATGTAAAAAAGAGAGGGGAGAGTTCGAGATACCCGAATGAGATCGAGCTAGATTGATTAGGTCTGCGGGAATCTTCGGAAATACCAGCGGCGGAAGACTATAGATCCGATCCATTTCCTTTTTAAAGATAGGATGAAGTTCTTTAAACAAGATCGGTTTGGTAATTGTCGAGGAATCAACTGACCATGATTTAATCACTTCGGCACTAGGATTAAAGATGGAGGCTTGATTGATCCGAACGTAAAAGAAGTTAATGCGCCAGTTTTTAGCATTGGAAGTGAACCCTTTCCCCAGTTTGTTGGCATTCTTAATCATAGTATACTAGGTCCTGCCATCTCGACTATCAACAAGTTTGGCGAGTTCGGAGAATTTCCAGCACGGAATGGTGAAGTCAGCCCTACTGGCTTGAATTAGAAAAGCTACCATATGTCTGATAGCACCAGGTCCTAGTTGAGTGAAAGCAATCTTCAATTTCCTACAGAATTCAACTAGAAGGAAGGGAATTGGGAAGCAAAGTTGAGTTTCGGTGAAGAAATGAAAATAGAGACGCATGAATCACTCAAAAGGAGTCCAAGGTCTTTGTTTAGATCTCGGAATCAGAATTACGAGACCTTCGGGATTAGAGGCGAACAAACGAAGAGTTTCGATGTCGCCCTCCTTGAAGATTGAATCTCCAAATTCTTCGGAAAGGTCTTCTCCTACAATTGCTTGCTCGGAGACGGTTTTGGAGCTGTTACTGTTAGAAGGAGAGTTCGCCGGAATGGACGGAGAAGGGTTCTCTTTTTCCTTTTCGACGGAGGAAATGCCTTCAATATCGATCTGGGACTCAATTGATTGATTTCCGGAGTTCTTTTGGTGAGAATCACTAGATTTGGAAGAAGAAGAACCCGAGGTAGAATCCGTTGAGGAACTAGAACTGAAACTGGGAGAGTTTTGTTTAGTTAACGACATTTTGATTACTTTGGAGAAGAAGAGGATTAAGAGAGATTGTATGAATGATATGAGGAAAAATAGGGATTTAGCCTCTTTAAATAGTTAAAGGCGGTTTTATTTTCGGAAGCTTAACCGACATCTTCAGGGAGTGTCAAAATTCTATTGGGGAGCATAGGATTTCGATGAATGAACCACGATCTCTTATTTTCCCGCCAAAAGGTCATTTCGGACGATCCAAGTATATGATTGACACGTGATCAGGAAACAGAAAGGTCGTGCGAAGCTAGGATTTTTCGCGCCAGAACGAAAAGACTTTACATTTTCCGGACTATTCCCGCCAAAATTAAAGTACGGAAATTTGAGAAGTAATTGAAGACGAAGATCAATTGGTTTTGAACTTCATTTGTTGACAAACCATTTAAGGAGGAACTTCGCCAACGCTGCCCGAAGACATCCTCGGACGAACTGGGGGGGACTTACTGTTGATGGTGGGGTTCTACCCCTAATCAATAGTTTGGCAATAATTGGAGTTTCGTCCCTTCCTAGCTCTTCCCTGATAATCTATTAGGTTATTAGTCCCGAAAACAGGAACTCCGACCCTCGGCCCAGATGACCGAGGGGTATTTCGGAGAAGGTTGATCAGATTTAGTGTCCGAAGCAGGGGTATAAACGAACATCGTCCTAAGCCGAAGTCTAAGCTCGGACAGTATAAGATCAAATCTTATCACAGATTCCCTAGTCTTGGAAAAATGGAAATATTCCATTTTTCCAAGGTTAGCCCATGGACTTATTAGACCGACTATTAAGGATATATAAATACATACCCCCCCCCCCGCACTAATAACACTCATTCAGAATCGGGAGGAGAAAAAATAAATACCCTAGGTTTTACTTCTCTTTGATAAAATTAATCTGGGCATTCCGAGTTAACAAGCATTGTAAACATCTTTAATAATAATACACCGTCTTTCCGAGATTTCTTCTTTACTTTCTTATCGAATACTTACCTAAAAACGAACTCCTCTAATTATAAATAATTAGAAGTTGAACCCAGTATCAACAAACATCTGGTCCATCATTCAGTTTAATTCAGCTATATGTTGGGCTTGAGATTTGGTCGATTCGCCTTTCCCATTAGTTGTTTGATTTGCACTGCTAATTTCTGAAAACTTCTCGATGTTCTTGACCACGAAAATTACCTCCACTTGTTGAGTCAAGGGCGCACTTTTGCTCCCATTGCAAGCCTCTGAAGAAGGTGCTTACAATTTGTGACTTTGTAAATCCATGGTGAGGGCACTCCTTTAGGTATTGGTTGTATTTCTCCCAAGTGTCATTGAATGTCTCTCCCATCTCCTACGAAAAGGTGGATATTTTCTTCCTTATCTCATCCAACTTGGCTTCACCAAAGAACTTGTTTATGAACTCCTTTCTTGCTTCGCTCCAATCTTTTAATGATCCAGGTTTAGTTGTTTGAACCAACTCATTGCCTTGTGTGCAAGTGAATGGGGAAATAGCTTATAAAACAACCATTCTTTTGAGACTCCTTCAACATTTATGTTTCCAACGAGATCTTCAAGTGCCTCGATGTGGTCCATCGGGTTTTCGCTCTTCAAACCATTGAATTGCCTATCTCGCACAAAATATATTGTATTGTTATTCAACTCATAACCCTTCTTCCCAATGTTTGGCAGCACTATTGGTGACTTGTTTAAGAAGTACTCATCGGGGTTGAGCTCATCTTCGAGATTTTTGATTGGATCTCCATTGTCTTTGATTAAGTTTCCGTCAAAATCTAGGCGATGTACTTCATCATCGATCATCTCTCCCTTGGAATTAAGCTTGATGTTGGCCATCTTCTCCTCAAGTGTCTTGTTGAGTTTCTTCCTCGCCGATTTGCTTGTTTGCGTCTGATCGTGATGCAAGTCGGTCGAATCTAGAATAAGTCGTTCGACTGTTGTATCGATGTCGAGTCGGTCGACTCCGAGGTTGGGTCTGTCGACTCGAGTGTCGCGTCTGATTCTCCTTGCAGCATTTTTGTTCTTTAATATGGCTTGGCTCCTTGTGATTTTTTCTTGTGATTGCACCTTGCATACACTAGAGACACGAATGAGAGAAATATCCTAACGTGAAAAGCTGTTTTGTTTAAAACTAAGATTTCTTATCCTAATTCTAAATCAAACACCGAAGCTCCCGAGCAACGACACCACAAAAACTTGATGTGCGAAGTTATTCACCCAAAATTGACTGCAAGTGCACAGTGTACATATGTAGTATTTAGTTATCGATCCCACAGAGAGTCAGGGGTGACCTATATTTTAAGAAATCTTAAGTAATGAAAATCCTTGAAAACCAAAGAGTTGAAAACGTCGGTTTGTGTTCGACTTACCGGGAATATTAGATCTAGGGAAATTTTGACTGGAAACTATGAATTATGAATTAAGCACTGAGGTTTTATCTCTTGATTCTAGAACTCTAGACACGTGATAATATGATGCCCTAAAAATGTATTATGACAACACCTTTGTTTAAAAACCTAAATCTCAAAAGTTCATTTGGATTGTCGCTGAAGATATACAAGCAATAGAATCGAGCTAGATCTGTTCACAAGATATCCGAATAAACATTGGCTATGGCACGGAAGGCACCTTGCTCACAGAGAGATAAGACGATCATTGATGCATCACTACTATCAGATCTGGGCTAGATTTGATAAAAGACGGTTCTCGATTCCGCATAAAAGACGGTTCTCGATTCCGCTAAATCAGTTGAGAGAAATTGTAGTTTAGAACCTTTTTGTGATAAAACTAATTGATTAAAAACTATCTTAGCAATTCATAGAAAACCATAAGAAAAACCCTAAATCTAATAAGGTGACTACTCAAACATGGTTCTGGTATCACAAATCATTATTTGATTTATGAGTTGCATATTAGATGAAAATAGACAATAGAAAATCATAGGGTTGTGGATCTCAATATGAGTAAAGAACAACCTCTTAACCTCTTCAGAGTCTAGTATCAAATGGAAAGAGTAATACCTAGGTAACTAGTAACAATGGATGGAAACAAAAGCTAAACGAATATGTGTGTGATTGCTTGAGAATATGGAGTGTGCGTGTCTTCTTCTTGTAGATGGAGAGCTTCTTTTATAGCTTCTTAGGTCGGTCATAGGGTAGAACCTCCTTCAAACTTGAGTCGGATTTGATTGGAGCTAAACGGGCCAGTCTTGCAAATCCCGTCAGAATGTAATGTCTTCAGGAAAACATCCATATTTTGGGATGAGATTTTCAATATGGTTGATTCAAATCGGAGATGAAATTTAACTCCCGTGCCTACAAATTGCTATGTAAATCATCTCCTGGTTCGTCGGATAAGTGAATCAAACGTCATCCGACTTCTAAGCATCAGATTCTGTCTCCGCACCTCCTCTGCTAGATTTGCTCCAAATCTTCTTATTTAAGCTTATTTTGTTCCAAAAAAATCCTTTGCTAGTAAAAAATGTATAAACACTCAAAACATACTAGAAAAAAAATCTATAAAAGCACTTGTATCATAGTAGAAAACCGATAAAATCCATGATACATCAAGGACTGTAATTTTAAGAGAGAAAGAGACGTACGTAACCCAATGAGTATCGTGAAAATATGCTGCTTGGTTGAGGGAATTATGACAGAAGAATGAATTCCATAAATATGAGGAATAAGCACAATTTAGAAGTACATGAGATGTAGATTCGTTTTGCCCGTCACATAAAACATAGGACGTCGAAATATTGATTCCCCATCTTCGAATCTTATCCCGGGTTGTCATTATATCACACATTATCTAGCAGAACATAAAAGCGTGCTTGGGTACTCGTTGAGGAAACTATACAAAATTGAACCAGTTTGTAGCAGATTCTAACTGTGGATTCAGAGCAGTCCATGTTTTTAGGTAGAGAAGATACCTGGGGGGTTCCGAGAGAGAGTTTTTCCATTAAAACGTCTGAGTCTTCTACATAAGCGGAGAGAGCTGGAAGAGTTGGAGGCAGAGCTGCTTGAAGGAGAGTAACAATTGGATGCCTACCACGTGGCAGAACCCAGTTTCCTTCATCAATAACATGAGAGACTAGAAAATCGTATCTGATACTGGTGACTTGGGGCCCCAAGGTCCATGTAATGTAGATTAAAGGACCTAGAGAAGTCCAATTATCGTGCCAAAATAAGGTTTTCGAAATTGAGATGATTTGGAAATGTAGAAAGGGACGAGCAAGAGAACGAAGCTTGACAATTTGTTTCCAAATCCAATTGCCTTCCCTAGAGAAGTAGATGTCCCAGAAGAGTCTATCTCTAATTAGATTTTCCTTTACCCAAGAGACCCATTAACTACCAAAACTTGTAGAGATTAGCCAAATCAGTTTTAACCCGAAGTCTTAATTAACGGATTTGAGACTCCTCAATCCCAAACCGCCTGATTTATTTGGAGAACAAACCAAACTCAATGCTACTTTCGATCATCTTACAGAATCAGCGGATCCAGACCATAAAAATCACTACAAATACTTTCCCAAGTCTCGAGGCATTTCTTTGGTAAGGGAAAAACCATTGACATTTCCATTGACCTGAAGTTGATTTACCATATAGAACTTACTGGATAAGTTGAAAACGACCAGCAAAGGATAAACGCTTATTAGTCCAAGACAATATCCTTCCTTCCACTATTTCAACAAGTGGCTGATAATCTCGCGGCTTCAGCTTCTGAGACGAGAGGGTCAATCCTAAATAAGGTACAATTAGAGACCCTCGAGATATACCAAACGAAAGTTCCAAATTTTGACTGAGCTCCGCGTTGTTACCATCCACAAAGAGGTTGGAATTTTGAAAATTAAGAAATAGCCTTTGATCCCTTGTAGAAACTATCAATAACATCGAGAATTTCTCGAAGAGATGATTCCTTGCCATCAAAAAAGATCAATACAAGCGAATTGACGCAACGAGCATTGAGACCAAAGACATTCTAACGAGCCGCTGAGACCAGCGATTTTGAAAGAACATCCATGGCAATGATGAACAGAGTTGAAGATATAGAATCACCTTGGCGGAAGCCTCTCTTTATGGGAAAAAAACCAACTAACTCCCTGTTGATTTGAACAGGGGGTGTGATACATGTAGAAATCCATTGAATGAAAATCTGAGGTAAATGAAACGCAGTGAGGATATTGATGATGAAATCCCAACTCAGAGTATGAAAATCTTTGGTAAGGTCTATTTGAAGGCAACCTTTGCTGATGAGACCCGGCTTGTGAAAGTCAGTAACCAGTTTAGATGCTAAAAGAATGTTTTCACATAGCACTTTGCCTTTCACAAACCCAATTTGATTGTTTTGAACCGCTGATGGGAGGAAAAAGTTTCGACTCGAAGAAAGAATGAAATATACGACTTTATAAATGTTGAGGGAGCTTTTCAGCTCCTTGAATCTTGGGGATAAGTGAGATGATTGTTGCATTTACTTGTCTTGAGAAGAAAGGATTGCTGAAAAAGATCTTTGACTGCTTTGGCAAACTCTAAGCCAAGCAATTCCCACAAATAAGTGAAAATTTTTGCTGAAAAATTGTTGGAACCAGGCACTTTTCCTTTAAGAAATGAAAAAAACGTAATTCTGATTTCTTTCGACGTTAAAGCAGCTATTCAATTATTTGTTAAACTATCGTCATACCTAAAAAAATGAATGTCCTGGATAAACTGAGTTGTAAAGAAATTAATTTCTTCATTCCGACAACCCAACAAGTTCTCATAATACTGAATAACCATTGATTTAACTTAATCAGAATCTGAGATATTAATATTCTGAACAATTCGGAGGTGAGTAATCTTGTTTTGGAAATTTCACCTCTACTATAGTTTCACATCAATCAACTAAACATCTTATCTATTAATCTATGGCGTTTATTTCTTTTCTAATATTTGATAAATAAGTAATAACTTATGTTGAATTTGTAATTAAGATGATTTAAATGTTTGTTATATTGAGTTAGTGTTATGCTTATTCTCGACTATTAAAATTTTTTTTTTGCTAGCAAACTTAATTTTTTGCTATATATATATTCAAAGCTTTACCTATAAGTTCTTTGAATCTATGTAAAATCCTTAACATCTGATAAGCAAAATTGGATAAAGTTTATCCGGTATGGCATTTAAGCAATTCGTATTTAATAGTCCGGGACATAGTATTTCTTTTCATATAAAGACCTTACATAATATTTAATTATTGTTAATTAATTTTGTGAAATTTACTCAAAATCTTTATTAAAATTACTAACTTAATATATTTCACTAAAATTTTAATAAGTTAGTATTAAAGGTTTGTAAAAATACTAAATTGCAATTATAATTAAAATACTAATTAATCTTGTTACCGATTTGCTATTTAAGCCTCCCATTAAATATTATGAAGTATGAGAAAATTTGATTATGAACCTTTAATAGACCGTATCCGTTTGAGTGTTATGAGGTTGTCATCTAGATTCCTCTCGTTTTCTTTTCGGTTGCAACTCATAATTCAGTCATTTCTAATATTATCGTTTTTTGGTGTTTTGCATTTCACTTATAGAAACGATGCTTATACAAAATTGAGAGTTTATGTTGTGCTTTCCTTTGGAAATGGAACCATACATGTTGCCCAGGGATGAGTTAAAATATTATGGGAAGACATCTATATTCTTAATAAAAAAGGTTTGGAAAATTTAGAAATTACCTGCCATCTCTCTGGTTTATGTAATTAGTCTTGGTATATCTTTTCTTCAACAAATTCTTTATGGGTCAATTAGGTTCGTATGTACCTTATTTGGAGGACCTTGTTGAAGGTACGTCCTCGGTTCTGGGATTTTATAAAATGGGATGTGCATGATAGTTTATCAGTTTTGTTTTGGTACAAAGGCTCATTGAAGTATGAAAGTAAAGTGAAGAAAGCTAAAACCTTTGGAAACTTTTATTGATATTTCTCTTTTGAGTTCTTTTTACAATAAGTTTGCTTATATATCTGGCTAAGATTTAGGGTTTTTTTTTTTAGCAGGCTACGACATTGTTTAGTGCAGTAAACCTATTCCTTGTTGTGATTGGTTGGTGGGACGCTCCTTTGCAAGTTTTGGCGTTTTCCGGAGCTTCATTAACTTCTCTGGTGTTGATACTGGGTTCAATTTCTAATTCTTTATAATTAGAGGGGTTCGTTTTCGGAAAAGTATAAAGTAAGAAAACAAGAAGAAACCTCAGAAAAATGATGTTTTTTTAATCATTTTGATTACAATGCTTGTTAGCTCGAAATGCCAAGTTAACTTTATCAAAGAGAAGTAAAACCTAGGCAATCTAGTTATTCTTCTCCCCGATTCCGAATGAATATTATTAGGTAACGGGGGGGGGAGGTATGTATTTATATATCCTTAATAGTCGGTCTTGTACACCCATGGGCTAACCTCAGAAAAATGGAATATTTCCATTTTTCCAAGACTAGGGAATCTGTGATAAGATTTGATCTTATACTGTCTGAGCTTTAGACTTCGGCCTAGGACGATGTTGTTTATACCCTCGTTTCGGACACTAAATTCGATCATTCTTTACTGAGGTATCCCTCGGTCATCTAGGCCGAGGGCTAGTATTCCTGTTGTCGGGACTTATAACCTAATAAGTTATCAGGGAAGAGCTCGGCAGGGACCGAACTCCCATTATTGCCAAACTATCGATAAGGGGTAGATCCCCACCATCAACAGTAAGTCCCCCCCCCAGTTCGTCTAAGGATGTCTTCGGGCAATGTTGGCGAATTTCTATTTTGAATAGCTTGTCAATAAATGAAGTTCGGTATCAGTTGATCTTCGTCTTCAATACTCTTAGGTTTAATTCTCCTATATTATTCTTCATTCTTCAATTGGGCGGGAAAAGACCGGATAACGAAAAGTTTATTCACGCAAACTTCTCGATTTCACAAAAACCTCCTTGCCTCCCCTTGCGTATCTTATTCTGATCTGGCACATTAAATGGGGAAACAGAATGGACAAATTGTGCCTTATAAATAATCCTTACCCAATACCAAAACCTAATTATCAGCTCTCATTCTCACAGAAAAAAATTCCCAATTCCTCTTTCTCTCTCTATCTCTAGAATGTCGAACCCCTTCATGAAGAACTTGAAAATCTACAAACCTCGGGTATTCGTACCACAACCCGAGGAATCCAAAATCAAAGAGGAGAAAACACCGATCAAACTATTTTTTTCTCCAAAAATGAGTTCCCCAAAAACCACAGCTTCTAAATGACAGCTCTCGGGAACTCCCGAGAAAAAATCGAAGTCGAAGAGAAGGAAGACCGAGACTACTTCCGAGAAGTCTCTTGTTCCATTAACCTCCTTGGTACCCAATCTCTCAACTCCATCAACTTCTACTCTTTCGAGCGGTACCTCGACTGCTTGAACTGCCGTTGAGGTAGACCCAAACCCGACACCTTCGAGAAAAATCCTGTAACTCAGGTTTCGCACTCTCCTATCCCAACAAGAAACACCAATACTCCTCCTGTCCAAACTGAGGACAAGAACAAAACCCTCGGAACCATGCCTCCGCCGAAGTCCAAAATTCCGAGCTCTGCTGCCCCCAGCTCTACTCCAACAGGTCTCCCAAAGCCACTTCCTGAGACTTCTAACAAAGAGCCAGCAAAAGTTCCTCAACAAGGTTCTGCTGCTCCACCTTCACACCATTCTTTCCGATACTCATTTGGAAAGAATGTTCCTTTATTCGAGGACCAAGGAGAATGTGCAAAGCTCTTTGGCAGACTCGGAGGTCGATACAGTCCTCTTCCCTTCCTCTCCAATGTCGAAAAGGATTCTTTACTCAAGAATACAGCTTCTTTTTTTTTCAAGGTTCCTTATCGTACTTATACATTCAATTTTCGCCAATTTTTGACTGACTGTTTTATTTCAATTTTCAGACAGCAGCCTGCTTCAATCGTCTTCTATCGAACGTTGAGTTGAGAGAGTCGGCGATGAAGAAAGAAATCAACTCTCTAAGGCTCCAAAGCTGTTTGCCAGATGGCTGCAGAAGAAACGCGAAAGGCTGCTAAGCTCGTTGAAGAGGTTCGACGTCTGAAACGTGAGCTAGAAGATGCTCGCCAGTCTAAACCGTCAACTTACGGAGCAACCGGGAATAAAGGTAATATCATTGATCAACTTATGCTCGGTCGCCTAAATGCTCTCGAAGAATGTAGGAGTAAATTTGAAAATATTTGGAAATACGTCGACGCAAGCCAGCTTCGTAACTCTCTGACTGAATTATTTTATCAGGTGAAAGGAAAGTGCGATCTGATTAGGGTGTTTGAGAAGGAGAAGGTTTCGATTTCTTTCGTAATGAGAGAGGAATTTTTTTCCCAGTTGATCAACCTCGAACGCCGATTGAGTGAATTTCCAACTTTTCATCTTAGTCACTCTGACTTTGAACCTCGGGCCTCAGCATCAATCAGATGATGTTAAAATGAAGTTACCTCCAGGAGTGCATAATCCTGCTTTTCTTACTTTGTAATCTTTTCCTTTTGTATTTCTGCCTTGTATGAATTTATAAAAGTTTTATTTTTTAATGACTTCGGCTTAAATGCTACTTTATGAAGGAATTTGTGTCGGTTTTAAAACCTTTTTCATAAACCCTAAACACTAATTCATTGCCTGGATCTATGTTGATTGAATCATAAACTCGGATCTTGATCATACCTGGAGTTTATGAGCAGCGGAGTTGATCAGGATGTCGAGATCAGGAGCGCCTCAGATGCTGCGCCTCTACGGAAAGTCCACACGCACATAAACTGGATCACCGGGATGCTAGTACCAAAAAAGCTCTCGGGATTCTGTGTTTCAAGGTGGCTGCAGATCTAAGTTTAACTGAAAATTTCGTGCCTCTATCTCTTATATAGGGAACACGAAAACCTAATTAATAACCGGGCCAAACCGATCATTAATTAGATCATTAAACCAAACCAGTCGGTTTAATTTCAGTCATTGTGTCGATAGACACAACTACTTGTGTCGGGCGACACACTTAGCCAAAACACATATTAATGTATATCAAATATACATCAACTTGATCATTACATTAATGATCAATCCCAATCTTGTTTATCCAGTTTGCTTAGGTGTGTTACCTTGTAGGATCATATAATACTAGAGTTATAAGCGGCTTCTAGCAAAACATTATAACTACCTAGTATCACATGATAGTCTGATCTCGACTTCACAACTATATTAGAGGGAATACAAGTATGATATCCAGGACATTCCCTTCAATCTCCCACTTGTACTGGAATCAACTTATTCCAATAATCCCTCTGTCTCTATATCTCGACTCAGCATAAGGCAAGAGCTCGTCTCATCCTTATAAAGCCAAATCACGTTTATCGAACTCTGATTTATACTGATAAATGCAAACAACTGACATTCAGCTTGTTTGAGTGTGGCCACACATTCCCTCAGTATCAAATCTTCGATAGGCCCACAGAAATTTAACTCCCGTTATATAGGAGGGACAAATCCCATATTGTTCCATCCCCTGTTCCCCACACACTTCATGATATGCCCAATCAATGTCTGAATAATCACCAATTACGGATGACGTTTGACAAAGTCAAAGCAGACCAATTCATATGCAAGAAATCATGATGAACTCAGGTCTAAGGACTATACTCTATAGTCGTAATGAGAAACTCATATGACACTCATATAACAATCTTGTTGAGTTCTCATTAGCGGGTCACATCCGATACCGTGTTCACAACACATATCTATGTGATTGACTTTGATACTCCTATCAATGACACCATGAAACTTGGTCATCAGTCACATCACATACTAGTCTCGCACGGTTATTAATGTCCCAATTTAACAACCTTCGACCAGGGACCTCAATAATTTATGACATCTATCGCTTATAGGGTTTCATGATCAAACCACGTATTTGATGACCTGTAAGAATGCCTTAAATTATTTTGGGACTATTATTTAATTAATCAATTGCACAATTAAATAATACTGAAACAATTTCATTAATTAAAACATAACCTAAGTATGTTTACATGAACATCAAAACAAAATAAATAACTCCCACTCAAATTAAGATTACTACTCGAGAAATCTAATTCCTATTGCTGCAGCATGACTCTCATGCTTGGGCTGTGGGAGTGGCTTAGTCAGAGGATCATCAACATTCTCGTCCGTCGGGACTCTTCTGATCTTCACATCTCCTCTCTCAATGATATTTCGTATCAGATGATATCTTCTCTCGATGTGTTTGGACTTCTGGTGTGATCTGAGTTCCTTTGCTTGAGCTATAGCTCCATTGTTATCACACAACAATGCCACAGGCTCAGAACTGCTAGGAATCACACCAAGTTTAGTAATGAATTTCCTAATCCAAACAGCTTCCTTTGCCGCTTCTGAAGCAGCAATGTACTCAGCTTCTGTCGTGGAGTCCGCTACAATGTTCTGCTTGGAACTCTTCCAGCTGGCTGCACCGCCATTCAGACAGAAGACGTAACCATATTGATATCGGAAATCGTCTTTGTCTGTCTGAAAACTAGCATCGGTGTATCCACTTACCACAAGCTCATCACATCCTCCGTATACCAAGAACTTATCCTTAGTATTCCTCAAATACTTCAGGATAGTCTTAACGGCAGTCCAGTGACTTTCACCGTGATCTGACTGGTATCAACTTGTCATGTTCAAAGCACAAGCGACGTCCGGTCGTGTACATAGCATGGCATACATGATAGATCCTATCGCAGAGGCATAGGGAATCCTACTCATGCGCTCTCGCTCAGCAGGTGTCGAAGGACACTGCTTCTTGCTGAGAGTGATGCCATGTGACATCGAAAGCAAGCCCTTCTTGGAATCATGCATATTGAACCTGTGTAAGACTTTATCAATATAAGTATCCTGACACAGTCCAATTAGCCTCTTCGATCTATATCTATAGATCTTTATTCCAAGAATATACGCGGCTTCTCCCATATCCTTCATCGAGAAACAACTTCCAAGCCAAGTCTTAATAGACTGAAGCAACGGAATATCATTTACGAGAAGCAATATGTCATCTACATATAGTACTAGAAAATCAACTGTGCTCCCACTAGTCTTCTTGTAAACGCAATGTTCCTCTTCGTTCCTGATGAAACCAAATTCTTTAATAGCTTCATCAAAACGAAGATTCCAACTCCGAGATGCTTGCTTCAATCCATAAATGGATCGATGAAGCTTGCATACTTTCCTAGGGTTATTAGGATCTACGAAACCCTCAGGTTGTGTCATATACACATCCTCTTCCAGAATCCCATTCAAGAAAGTGGTTTTCACATCCATCTGCCAAATCTCATAATCATAATAAGCAGCAGTCCCTAGGAGAATCCGAGTGGACTTAATCATAGCGACTGGGGAATAGGTTTCGTCATAGTCAACACCATGCACTTGTTGGAAACCTTTTGCCACCAATCTAGCTTTGTACATATGTACATTACCATCCACGTCAATCTTCTTCTTGAAGACCCATTTGCACTCAATGGCTTTTGCACCATCAGCCAAATCTTCCAAAGACCAAACTTTGTTGATTGACATGGATTCCATTCCGGATTCACTGGCCTTAAACCATTTTTTGGAGTCAGGGCCCAACATTGCTTCTTCGAAATTCGCAGGTTCGTCACTATCAACGATCAGAAGATCATGACAGTTAGTCACGAGAAATCCGTATCTCTCGACTTCATTACGAGTCCTTCCGGACCTGCGAACTACAGGCACCACAGGTGTTGGTTCCACAACTTCTTGTGAATCCAACGGCTGCTCTCCCTCATCAGGTTGAACAGCGTCATGTGGTTCTCGAATTTCTTCGATTTGTACTTTACTCCTAGTGTTCTTCTTGGAAAGAAATTCTCTCTCAAGAAAGACACAGTTCCGAGCAACAAATACCTTGTCCTCGGATCGGTTGTAAAAGTAGTATGCCTTGGTTTCCTTAGGGTAACCAACGAAGTAGCACTTATCGAATTTGGGTGCGAGTTTATCAGATATCAATCGCTTGACATAAGCTTCGCAACCCTAGATTTTAAGAAAAGACAGACTTGGAACTTTTCCAGTCCACATCTCATGTGGAGTCTTTTCAACTGATTTTGTTGGAACTCTGTTCAGCGTAAACGTAGACGTTTCAAGAGCATATCTCCAGAAGGATAACGGTAGATCCACATGACTCATCATCGATCGAACCATATACAATAAAGTCCAATTCCTCCTCTCAGACACACCATTCCACTGTGGTGTTCCATGAGGAGTGAGTTGTGAAACGATTCCACAATCTCTAAGATGATCATCGAACATTTGGCTCAAGTACTCACCTCCACGATCAGATCGAAGAGCTTTGATACTTTTGCCAAGTTGGTTCTGTACTTCATTCTGGAACTACTTTAACCTTTCAAAAGATTCCGACTTATGTCTCATAAGATAGACATAACTATATCTACTGAAATCATCAGTAAATGTGATGAATTACCTAAAGTTTCCTCTTGCACTAATACTCATTGGGCCATACACATCTGTATGTATAAGGCCCAACAAGTCACTGGCCCTATCATTAAACTTGTTGAAAGGGGCCTTTGTCATTTTGCCCAATAAGCAGGATTCACACTTCTCAAATGATTCATAATCAAATGAGTCTAAAAGCCCATCACGATGGAGCTTTTGAATCCTTTTCTCACTGATGTGGCCCAAACGACAGTGCCAGAGAAAATTCGGGTTTGAGTCATTTGATTTAAACCATTTGTTGTTTATGTTATAAACAGGCATTGATTGGTTGAGAATATAAAGCCCATTCTCTAATGGGGCGCTACCATAAAATATATTATCTCGAATAAAAGAGCAACATTTGTTCTTTATCAAAAATTCAAAACCATTCATGTCTGAAACAGAAATAGAAATGATATTCATGCTTATCGCAGGTACATAGTAGCAATTCTCCAACTCTAAAATCATGCCTGATGGCAGAGACAAATGATAAGTTCCTACGGCTAATGCAGCAACTCTTGCTTCATTCCCAACACGTAGGTCCACTTGTCCCTTCTTCAGCGTTCTACTGCTGCGTAGGCCCTGCATATTAGTACAAATATGAGCACCACAGCCGGTATCCAATACTCAAGAATTAGAACCTGATGAAGTAACATTTACTTCTATAACATAAATACCTTTAGATGCCGTCTCATACGACTTCCTCAGGTTCTTCAAACCTTCCAGGTATTCCTTGCAGTTTCTCCTACAATGCCCACGCTTCTTGTAGTAAAGACAAGTATCAGTATCAACTGGGCCACGCTTGGGCTTGGAAGACGACTCAGGCTTGTCCCGGTTCTCAACCTAGACAGCTTGCTCTTTCCTTTGCCCTTAGCAGGTTTCTTAAACCCTTTACCCTTTTGTACCATTGGTACATCAGAAGCAGCCTTCTTGATATTGGGTGCTGCCGTCTTGAGCATGCCATGCAGCTTAGTCAGAGACTTCGTCATGTTGTTCATATTATAGTTCAGAACAAACTGATCGAAGCTAGTCGGCAGAGATTGCAGGATGATGTCCGTAGCCAACTCTTGGCTAAGGGGAGAATCCAGTTTATCCAGGTTATCGATATAACCCATCATCTTGATGACGTGGGGGCTCACTGGACTGTCTTTTGACAGCTTGCACTCAATGAGAGATTTAACCGTATGGTATCTCTCAGTGCGAGCTTGCTCCTGAAACATAGATTTCAGGGTTGTGATTATCTCGATCGATGATCCCGCGTTCTCAAACTGTTTATGCAGTTCGAGTTCATCGTGGCCAACATCAGACAAATCACATTTTTCAAATCATCCCACTACAAAACAAAGAGACTACTAAATCATTTATTTTATGTGTTTGCATTACTTATAAGTGATGCAAACGATATTTACGTAACTTATAAAAGCGTCTTAATATTTGGTGATGTAAACACTATACATCAGTTTAAACAATTGTTGCATGTATCGATTAAAGTAAACGATGTAAATATGTGTCAATTTGTAAAAATGAAGTTATTATTTGTAAAGGTTGAATAACTGATGTTAAATGTTCATATCACTTGTATATAATTGATGTAAAGTTTGAATCATTTTTATAAGTGATTCTAATTATTGCATCACTTTAAATAAACGATGAAACATATTTATATCATTTGTAGAAAAATGATGCTGGCCACGATGAACTCGGAGCATTGGATCTGGGCTTTTCAGGAAGAGGTTTCTCAAGAACATATTCCTTCTTCTCATTTCTGAGAACGATTCTTATGTTCCGATACCATTCCAAGAAGTTGGATTCTTTCAACTTTTCCTTCTCAAGGATGGATCTCAACGTGAACGAGTTTGAGTTGTTGTTGTTAGACATAGCTGAATCAAGAAAAAAGAGAGTTTAATTAGTTTTGATGTTCAAGGAATGAGAAATCTTAACATTTAAGACAGCTCGCATTATATTCAAAATTAATTTTCCTCAAGTTGAATATAATGATCCAAGATCCATATTTCACTGAGATTTGAGTGAGCTTTGACTCATCGCCCAAACTTCAGTTATTTAGGTGAGCAAACACTTTATTGATCATATCCAATATGACCCTTGGTCTTGGATTAATATCCTATATTAAATCCAATCTTATGTTTATGGACCCAAAACCATTTTGATAGTCCATTCAAGCAAACCAATCTTCTAGTCATGTGGTAACGATTACCACATGCCTTACTCGTCTCATTTTGAATGCCTTGCTTTGGCAAGCCCATCACACAACAAAACAAGACCCGGCAGCTGACAAGATATGGAAAGACATCAAAGATGCTTGATATTTTGTTTGAGGAACGGAACATTGATCTTAAAACATATCACATATCTGTTTAGGAAAGATTAGATTTAATTCAAAAAGTTTTAATCTAATTAAAGTTGATTTAAATCTAGAGCCTTGAATCTAATTTTGACTTCGAGACACCTAAACCGATTCAATCGTGGTTAAACCATTTAACCCGATTAAACCGATCAATCTTTGATTCAATCCAATTGAACCGGTGTCGGTTTATGTTTGTGTCGATCGACAGGTAGTTGTGTCGGTCGACACGAGCTAACCGGTTTGAAATCGTGATGGACCAAACCAAATTGGACCGATCATACCAGTCCGGTTCAATCCTATTGAACTGATGGAGATCGACGCGAACTGTGTGTCGATCGACACGAATTGTGTGTCGATCGACACATGCGATTTACTGGAACACCGATCATTTGATCGACACTTAAAGTTTTACACTGCGTTTAAACCTGCATCGACCGACACACGCTCTGTGTCGATCGATGCAGTCCCGCAGAAAACCCTTCGAGAACAATTCTCTTGGGATTCAGGAGTCTTTGGTGGCTGTATAAACTAGGTCAAAAACTCTCTAGGTCATGCCTCTATCTTATATATGGCGACCTAGAAGAATCCCTAGTTAACCGATAGATTAACCGGTTTAAATTAAGTCATTAATTAAAATCCGGTATCTTTTATCCTGAGCTGTGTCGATCGACACCATCACCGTGTCGATCGACACACTCATAAAAACTCGATATCAATGTGTAACAATTACACATTGATGAGATCATTACTCTAATGATCATTCCCAGTACTTGTTATCCAGTTTGCTTAGGTGTGTGACCCTATAGGATCATATGATACTGGCAATGATTTCATAACTCATAAGTTATAAGCGGCTTATAGCAAAGCATTATAACTACCCAATATCACATGATAGTCTTATCTCGAATTCGCAATTATACTAGAGTGAATACAAGTATGATATCCAGGACACATTTCTTTCACCGAGCTGCTATCACTACGGCAAACGCTAACTTTTCTGGAACTCGATATATGGTTTCCGCGTCGAGCAACGACTTGCTTACATAGAAGACCGGTTTTTGCTATCCTATATCCTCTCGGACCAACACGCCGCTTATGGCCGATTCTGATACCGAAACATAAAGGAAAAGGGTTTCCCCATCTACGCGTTTGTTCAAGATTGGAGGGGTCGACAAGTATCTTTTTAGATCTTGAAAAGCTTCCTCGCATTCGCTATTCCATTCGAATTATTTATTTTCCTGCAAAGATTGTAAAAGGGCAAACACTTATCAGTTGATCGTGAGATGAATCGATTTAGAGCTGCAATTCGCCCGGTGAGCCTTTGCACTTCTTTTGAATTTTTTGGGGACTGGAGGTTCTTTATTGCGCTGATTTGTCTTGGGTTAGCTTCTATTCCCCACTCTGTTACCAAATATCCGAGGAATTTCGCCGAGGTAACCGCAAACGTGCACTTATCCGGTAGCTTCATGCCGAAGCGATTCAGGATATCGAAACAATCTTATAAATGAGTGACATGTTCGGACGCCACATGAGATTTCACCAACATATCATCAATATAAACCTCCATCGTACTTCCGAGCTTTTCTGCAAACATTCGATTAACCAACCTCTGATACATTGCTCCTGCGTTCTTCAGACCGAAGGGCATTACGTGGTAACAGTAGGTTCCTCTGTCTGTGATAAAGGCGGTTTTCTCCCTATCATCCGGATGCATCATAATCTGGTTGTACCCCGATAATGCGTCCATAAAGGAAAGAAGTTCATTTCCTTCCGTGGCTTCCACCAGTCTATTTATGCTTGGGAGGGGGAAACAATCCTTTGGGCATGCTTCGTTTAGGTTCGTGGAATCCACGCAAATCCTCTATTTTCCATTTTTCTTTTTTACTACTACAGGGTTGGCTAACCACTCCGGATATTGAACATCGGTTATCGAGCCTTTTGCTAGTAACCGATTGATTTCTTCGTTAACAGCTGCTGCTCTTTCGGGTCCTAACTTCTTCTTCTTTTGCTTGATAGGTTTATCGATAGGATCCACGTTTAATCGATGTGATATCAATGTTGGATCGGTCTCTACCATATCCTCGGATGATAAGACGAACGTTCCTTTGTTTTTCTTTAGTAAGTCGATTAACTTTGTTCTTGTTTCTTTCTCCAAATTTTCTCCTATAGTTAAACAGCGTTCTGGATTTTC